>OZ024823.1:61832769-62444137 GCA_964016985.1 Anodontia alba | reverse complement strand
ATATATATATATATATATATATATATATATATATATATATATATATGCTTCATTGCGAAGGACGGGGAGAACTATTATAGGATCATTATTATTATTCTGGTAACCTGTCTAAATTAATTAAAAAAAGTTGCTTCAGAACTCAATTTAAAAATAGTACATTTTCATCATATAAAAAGCATTTATATCGGTTGTGCTGCTGTTTTTTTGTTTGTTTGTTTTTTTGTTGTTGTTTCATTAATAGGATTGCGACCCATACGGTTCATACCTTGAGAGTTCACTCAACATGTGCTAATGACAATTTCATGCAGACTGTTTCCTAAAATTCTTCGAGAACGATTGAAAGGATTTTAATCCTCCAAAAATGCAGACTTCCATTATCTACGGAGAAATGAGACCGTCTAAATCGGGATTATAATACCGCTAGATACTCTGTGTCTGCATGTGTGTCCTTGGTGTATTAGCAGGGTTATTATATTTGAGCCAAAATGTGCGAAAAGGTACCTTCTGACTTTTGAACAAAACGAAAACTCTGATCAGCCTGCGCACCCACGCAGTCTAATCAGTCTTCGTTGTCCACATGAAGAAACTTTGCATCCTTTACAATCCAAAATATGACAAGTAAAGATTATGATCAGACTGCACGAATGCGTTGCCTGATCTGAATCTTTGCTGGGCGCACATGTCAGATGTACGTTTTCTGACATTGTGGCTTATTCCATTTACTGTAGAGCTTTAGTTGGACGTATAGCAAATCCATATCAAAGTGTCTGGAAGCAAAACAATCGCACTGTTCGGTGTTTGCTCAAATAAAAATATGAATGTTATGTTTAATATGTGCATGCGCCAAAATTATTTCTCTCATAAACTGATTTTGGAGAAATAAGTCGTGACGTGAGAAAATGTACCTTCTGACATGTAAGCCCAAAAAAGACTCAAAACAGCTTGCGCAATCTGATCAGAACCTTCGTTGTATACATAAAGAGACTTTGTATCCTTAGCTGTCCAAACTGTGCCCAATGAATATTCTGATGAGACTGTGCGAATGTGCCGGCTGATCTGATCATACATACTACGCGCATGTACGAAAGTACGTTTTCTAACGTTGCAGCTCAAATTATCTCTGTTCTCAGATGACTTATAGCTATCATAAACCATGCACACATACGTTTTGGTCTGTAATTAATAATACATGCATGCAGATAAAATATGACGTAACGAGGAAAATTACCCTTTTCGTATATATTCGGGTAAAAATTGATCAAATAAGAGTGCTTATTCCAGCAGTTTGATCAGTACCTTCGTTGCACGCTTTCAGAATCAATCCATAACATAGAATACACCGACAAACACAGAATGTCATGATTAGCTACGCACATGATGATCCGCTATTCGAACGTAGCGTAAGAGTCATTATTTTAGGTTGAAAATCAACTAATGCATCCACCTGTTTAGGTATGGCTATGAATAAGCAAAGCATGTCTCTATTTTGGCAATTTTACTGATGAATATCAAAACATTCTGCAGCTGTCTTCAAAGTTTTGAACGATTCCACTCGACCTTAAAAGCTACAGATAACTCGTAGCTTAAACTTTGGTTCTTATCGATCTCAGAATATACCTGGAAACATATTGTTTGCAGTTTATCAGAGAATCTGTATTGGTGTATCTGTTAAGAATAATTTATGGCGTGTACGTTTGTTTCAATTAGGGCATCTTCATTCGAGTAGGCATGCTGCATGTAACTGAACTAGGGTGTCTGTATTTTAGATTCCAGTCAATGTAATATTGATATTATGCAGTGCAAACCATACAACATTTCATTACAAAACCGGTAAAATAATTAATCACCTGCACATACAAAATAATATCGAAGAGTAAGTCTGCGTATTAAAGGGACGATATGCGTGGTAATTTTCGCAATTTCTGCCAAAGGAGGCAACTTTTATGATTCCTGTTTGCTTTCATGCACATTAAGTCCCTTCTAAAAACAAATCTACTCTGCAAGGAAGAATTTGTCTCGTATATAAATGGGTGTAACGTGTCTGCAACCTGGGAGGAGCCTGTACGCCGTCTATTTCGTGCAATCTACTGCCTTTTTTCTTTCATCACAAAATTCAACAATGTTTTCATGTAAGTTAACGGTGATGATATTGTTCTGACACTGTTAATACATTAGGTAATATGTTAATTGCCATTATGATATATATTAAGCCCTAGCCCCAAAACAGAAATCCAATTTTGTTTAAACTTCATGTAAGATGATTTTCCACTGAGAAACATTGGAATGTGTTTTAACCATCAAGAGCAACCTTTCCAGATTTATTTAACCCTTATAAAGCGTGTAGTAAGTTGTTGTCTTATTAATTTTCGATGAAAATAAGACTTGGAATTCCATGTGAATAGACGTCTTGGCTGACAATTCACATGACATGTCAAACCTTATTTTATCTGAAAAAAAAAACACGCACACAAAAAAACACACACACACAACAAAAATCAAAATTGTGTGTGCTGCAGCACTTGCTGGGTTAACGGACGGAGCCATAACGAGAGAGAAATATCATTTTGCCTAATGCGAATACTGAACAGCTAGATCAGCATGCATTTCCGCGCAGACTGATCCGGGCCTTCTGTGTTAATTGATGTATTGGACAAGTGACATATGCTTTCTCATGTTAGTTTACTTGAGATCGCAAAATATTATGGTTTCATTGATAAACGATTTCCCGTTTATGGAACTAGTTAAGGTTAGTTTGCGGCACAACTATTGATATTTGTATCTAGAAAACGGCAAAACTATTTCTGGAGTGATTATTTTCTGTACATCTAAAGCGGGTAATAGCGTTGTTCAATTCTACATTCGGAAAGCTAATGACAGACAGGTCTTGCAAAATTGGCAAGGCTTTCTTCTATTACAAACACATATTTTGTCTTTGATTATAAGTGATTATAAGGAACTGACCATTTAATTTTATGTGTGTGTGTGTGGGGGGGGGGGGGGGGGGGGGGTGCTGTTTGTTTTTTCTGGAGCTACTCTTTTTATTTTCTCCTGCCATAAAACAGAGATTTTTTTCCACAGCCTGAAAGCCAGAATATATGAAAGACTGAAGAAGCCTGGGATCGAACTACTGACCCCTGGGTTATAAGGCGAGCAGCTTTAGCACTACACCAAGGAGGCACCCTTTCCCCTTTTTTTCATATTGTTAAATATCTAAAGAGGGAATGTCCAGTAGTAGGTTCAAATCTTAATAATGAGGGGGCTCTGGTGGGCAGGCTGCCCAGAAGCTAGCTATATTTTAAAACATCAAAATGTTAAATAAAATAAAAGCAAGTCCTTTATATCTTAAAACACACACACACACACACACACACACACACACACACACACACACACACACATTTTTGAAAGAAGAAAGGCTTAGTTATTGACCTATGGTTGGATAATATATAATAATTTGAGTATTGTAGAGATGCAAAATAAAAATGAAAGCAATTTAAATTATCTGGAAGACTGAAAGAAGAAAAGCATTATCATTAAGGGTTTTAATATATATATATATATATATATATATATATATATATATATATATATATATATATATATATATATATATATATATATATATATATCCATATATATGTCCCTAAAGCCATTACTGCGTATCTGCGTATAGTCTATTTCTATGTTTTGTAGAGATGCGTTTTTTTTATATATATATATTTTGCACTGAAAAAAATGCAGTATCCTTTGGGATCATGTGGCCCATTGTAATATCTTTGAAAATGGAGTTTTGCTCAATAAAACCGAGACTCCCATTTTCTGATCTGTAGTGTGTTCTTTTTTCCGAAGGCAATCTTTTTTCAAGTTTATTTTACTACACTGCAGCTGGTGTTAGTGCCGTGTGGCGGCGGTAGAACGTCTCCCCGCGTACTTCATCACAGTGCAGATTATATGCGTACTCGTGTATGTGCGACGACACGGTTATATCCGCAATGGCACTGTGAGCAAGTGCGAGAATACGCATACGTACGTGTCCGTGTGCGCATGCGCGTAATTGTAGAGACGCACAGATACATGCAGTTTATTTCATGTTTTTAGATCAATATTGCTATTTCAATTTTGTGCAGACGGAGCGTTTGATCTAGGCACACTGGTTTGCAATGATTTTGTTGTATGAATTTTGATTCTAGAGTTCTCTCCCTAGATTATAACCAAGTCCTATTGAAGTATCGTCAATAATATTATTTCAATAGGATATATCTCTGAGTTAGCTGGTATTGGTAGCGATTTATAATGTCTTCATGTCATTCGAGTGACGTCATCTGAAAGTCGTGGCCTCGTTGCTATTTAGGCATTATGGAAAATACTAATGAAAGAGAAATTGGTGAATACATATATAATTGTTTGTGAAAGAAATGAAGCTTGCATTTGACTTTGATGTCGAGCGACGGGTGTCGACAGACGGTAGCATGCTTCGTCTTTATATTATAATAGATTAGAGTCGTATCGTAGCATCAACTGTATACTTCGGGTGTTTTTTGTTCATTGGAATAACATACATTAACTTTCAAACACTATGATGCAAGAAAGATAAGGGCTGGACTACAAATGCAATGCAAATGTCAATACAGAAGTAAACCACAAATAACACCGCGATGAGCCCAACTACAGACGAGTAGGGTCAGACACAAACCTTGTAGAAGAAAGGTTTCGGATTGTGGCTCCATTGACTCTGCGGCTAAACCTACTTTTGTGCAACTAAAATGGAGAACAAAGCTATTAAAGTAATAAGCATAAAGTCTCGCAGAACATTCAAATTATATTCAATCCTTTCCAATCGATTAGCAATCCTTTTTAGCTCACCTGAGCACGAAGTGCTCATGGTGAGCTATTGTGGTCAGTCAATGTCCGTCGTCCGTCGTGCGTCGTTCGTCGTCCGTCGTGCGGCGTCAACAATTGCTTTAAAAGCCTACTCCTCCTACACCCCTGGGCCAATTGACTCGATACTTGGTAGGAAGCATCGGAGTGACTTGTAAAACAAAAATAGCTAAAATCGTTCTGATCGGAAATCAAAGATGGCCGCCATGGCCGCCATCTTGAAAATCTATTTTTCGCTTCTTCTCCTAAACCCAAAAGCCAATTGACTCTAAACTTGGTAGGAGACATTGGGGTGACTTATAGCTAAAATCGTCCCTATCGGAAATCCAAGATGGCCGCCATGGCGGCCATCGTGAAAATCAATTTTTCGCGTCTTCTTCTGAACTGGAAGGCCAGTTGACTCGAAACTTGGCAGGAAGCATTGGGATGACTTGTAGATCAAAAATAGTAAAAATCGTCCCGATCGGAAATCCAAGATGACCACCTTGAAAATCTATCTTTTGCTTCTTCTCGTGAATCCAAATGCCAATTGACTTGAAACTTGTAGGAAGCATCGGGATGACTGGTAGATCAAAAATAGCTGAAATCATTCCGGTCAGAAATCCAAGATGGCTGCCATCTTGGATCTCTATTCTCTGCTTCTTTTCCTGAATCAAAAGGCTAATTGACTCGAAGCTTGATATGAAGTACAAGAGCGACTGGTACATCAAAAATAGCTACAGCTGGACGACCAGAAATCAAAGATGGCCACCATGGCCTCCATCTTAAAAATCTATTTCGAACTTCTTTTCCTGAACTGAAAGGACACTTGATTTGGTTGTATGTATCAGGGTGTGTTGTAGATCAAAAGTAGCTAAAAATACCATTGTGATTGGAAGTCCAAGATGGCCGCCTTGGCTGCTGTGTTTAGCTCACCTGAGCATGAAGTGCTTATGATGAGGTATTGCGATCGGTCAATGTGCGTTGTATGTCATCTGTTTGCGGCATGCGGCATCAACAATTTGTTTTAAATTATAACTCCTCCTACACCCCTGGGTCAATTTCAATAACACTTTACAGGAATGTTGCCTAATTGACTGTCTTCTACCAAAACGTCATTCTGCCCCAATGAATAAGATGGCCAGCGGAGCTAAAAATAAAATTTTTATATGACACCTGGGCAAGTTTCATTCAAATGTCACAGGAATGTTGCCTAGGTGATTCTTTAATAAAATAGCTAAAATGGTTCTACTCCAGTGAACAAGATGGTCCCCGGAGCTAAAAATAGAAAATAATCTTTAAATGACATTTCCTCTCCAATCATTGGATAGACTTCAAAAGAATTTTTTCAAAATTGCTCCTGTTAAGTCATATTTTATTACATGGCCTGTATGTATGAAATATTTAACACTGAATTTTAAAAGCAGAATACAAATTAACCTTTACTACTCTCTTGGCTAATTCAGCGGATGACAAATTTGTGATATTTTTCTTATTTGTCAGGGAAAACAGGATTTGACATTTCTGGGAAATTTTCTCAGTTGGAGACAATTTGCCTGAAATGTCAAATCCTAGTCTCAGGGAAAATATTTCAAAATGTCATCTGAAAATTTTACCCAAAGTACTAGGCGTTAAATAAAGACAATCCACAGTGTTGATAAGTTACTGTGACAATTTTGGAAAAATGTTGTTATGTTATCTACAATGGCTGTTTCACTCAGGTGAGTGAATTGTGGCCCGTGGGCCTCTTGTTTAAATTTTCTTAAAATAAAACCTGCCAAAAAACTCTATTGAATTTGTAAATTAAGCCTCCATAACAATGTAAACTGAGTTACCCAGAAAATGCCACAGTAACGGAGGACAACCTTTCAAAGGCACCGAAAGAAGAAACGATGAGGAACAAATAAAGTGGCACATTTACAATCACCAACGTGCCGCAAAACAAACTACAACAGAGGAATCGCCCTAGAAACTATTTGTATGGAAGTGGTGCTTGTTAAGGCAATTTAAATTTTTCGGTTAACGTTTTATTTCAAAGTTAACTTAGAGTGTTGACTGTTTTTATGAATTTTGTGATACCGATAGACTGAAGGCCGCGCAAGAGGTGTGTCTCTACAGCCAGAGGGTATTCTCAATTTGATGAAAATGAATTCAAACATAGAAATTACACACTAAATTCAAAGGTGTACATTGATACTGCCAACAACTGCCAGTATCTTATAACGTGTAATTAATACGTAACTTTCAATTATGAAAAGGCACTTTAGTTATGTTCGAACAGATAAGGCCCAGATACAACAGCATATCAGCGCACATGTTTATTAGAGCCTAGTCTGTCCATCTATACAATCTGTTCTTTCTTATAAATACGTTACCGCGCAAAAGAAGGCTTTAATCAGAGTTAGCAGAAGAGCAAGTTGATTTAGGTCCAAACTTCCTGCATACATGAAAAGCGCATCACTATTGATCGGTTTGTGATAAAACTCAATATGTTTATTACTTGTTTTCTTGTTTTTAGGAGCTAATTCTCGCTACGTGAAGCCAAATTAAGGAGAATGGAATCACTTTCAGGGGGAGCAGCTCTGTCGAAATTATTTTTGATCCCTTCTGAAAAGGGGTCTTCTTAAAAAGGAGCGAAAGGGGAGCAATTTCTTTCCTTTTAGAATAAATAATGTGTAGAAGAGATGTGATGTGAAGGAAAGCAAACAGGAAGTCACAAAAATTATCCCAATGGTAAATATCGGAAAATATACCAAGTGTATCCGTTCTCGTTTAACTTGCATCATAGCTGTGTTTCCGCTAACCCGACCGACCCTGTTTTAAGAACCCGACTGTTTTTTTTTTTTTTTTCATCAGTAAAAATGCAGAACAAGAAACATCTTCAAAAACGAAGATAACCGACAAAGAATAGTAAATGGTTTTTCCAATATTATAACAAAGGTTCTTAAAATGAATTCCACTCTGCTTGTTAAAATCACATCCCACTCTATATAACGCTGGATTCGCAGTTGATATCTAATTTCACCGCCGCACATGCCTTTCTTCAAACGATAGCTTCTTTTCGTCATTTAGACATACCACAATAAAAATTTCAATTCTTAAATTCCTAGGACGCCTGATTGCACCTTTTTCTTTTGAAGCTCAAGTCTGTTCATCTGAATAAGAACTGGTTCAACATTTTTGGAATGCTCTGTGGCTTGGTTACGTCGACCAAAAGGTCTTATCACTTCGCACATTTGTGGCCGATTTCAATGTTGGTCCTAAAAGCACAGCAAACAAAATTTCATTTTATCTTTTGACGTTGAGAATTCTACTAAAAGTCCATCATACTTTTGTCCTATTTGATTTTCCACTCTTGGAACGCTGCCGAACGTGACAAGAAAAACACTATCTTAAAAGCTCCATATTCCTCAAAAATACACTTTTTTTTTCATCCAAGAAAGGTTTAATAAATTGATATGTAGTATTAATACCATCATAAAATGTGGCATCCGACAGTCTGTAAAATTTCCGTTAGTCTCTCATTTTTGAACTGAATCAAAAATGAAATGATTTTTATCGTATCTCTGAATTAATGTTGGCAGCATTTATTCAGAAATACGATAAAACATCATTTCATTTCAAGAATGAGAGACAAACTGAAATTTTACAGGCTGTCTGGTGCCACATTTTATGATTGCATTAATACCATATATCAATTTATTAAACCTTTCTTGGCTAATAAAATGTCTGTTTTTGAGGAATATGGCGCCTTTAACCTATCCAAAATGATGAGCTTGCTATGAGAGAGCCTGTCCTCAGAGGTGTCAAACCAGGTGAGACAAACCAGTCTGCCCAGTTTCAGAAGACCATTAGAGGCATGAAATAAGTCCATCATAATTCAAGTTTTCTGATATTTGACTTTTAAATTTTCAGCTTATCTGGAGTTACGCAAAATGAGTTTATAAGACTTTATCTAATAAAAAGTAAAGCACCGATCCGCAACAAAATACCTGTATTTTCATGGAATTACAGGCCCGACCCTGTTCTTTTCTGGAGAAAAAAAAAAAAAAAAAAAAAAAAATAGAAAAAAAAAAAAAAAAAAGTTTCTCCTACCCACCGACCAATTTTTTTCAGCATGTCAGCGGAAACACAGCTATTTTTTTACGCCTTATACGAAGCTGAACGTGTGAAAATATACCTAATGACGCGTGCCCAGCGAAGCATTACGTTAACATTCCAATGAAAACCTATGTTAATTGCACACTGCTTTCTCATAGCTCTATAACAGACAAGATATTGATTTTTTCCAAATTCTCCACAAAACTAGGTTGTGGTTAATCATCAAAAGCGGCTAGCATTTTCCGATTTCTCCTTAAAAATCTATTAGAAGCGCCTCTTTGGAGAAAATATAACAAATATTGACAACCCTCTTATCTAGAGCTATATGTTGGCCCTGTGTAATATATTAGTTTATGAGCACATTAGAAATAAATCAAAGCACTGACAGCACTGGTGAGTCGATTGTCTCTGAGTGTAGGCTGGGGAAATGGTCCTGAACGGGGACTCAGATTGTTTCCTTTAACCCTTATTTCCTGTAATTTAAGTAAATAGTGCAGATCCTGACCACACGCCGCATCCTGTAGCGTCTGATCTAAGTCTCTACTGTTTGCCAATGTCCAAAATATCCCAGTCCAGGTTTTACATCGGGAATGGATATAGACCTGATACAGTATGGAATTAGATTCCTCTGCGCATCTTAGTTTTACCTGTGACGCAAGGTGTCGATTAGAGGTCTCTTAAATCGGACGGCAAAAACTGATCAAACTGCGTGGATGCGCAGTCTTTACTCGCTAACCATGTCATAAGGTATATTTTCTCACGCTAAGTTGATATGTGCCTCGCCATGCAAAACTGTTATCATCTGGCATACGTGGACAGTGTAGTCTCCCATGCTCAGTCTGATCAGGTCCTGTACTGTCCGCTTACAGAATCAATGGATTTTGTGGACAGCAAAGATTCTGATGAGACTCTACAAAAAGTGCAGGATGAGATAGATCCGAAGACGTGGTCTTACGCGAACCAGAACTATATTTAATAAACCATGTGTATTTTTTTGTCATTTTGCTAATCCGCGATACAATTAGGGTGGTGAAGACTTGAACCAGGAAAAGGTATACGAAAGCCAATGGCTATATTTGATAGAAAGCTTGACTTTTATTGGACAGTAATACATGTAAATGAGGGTGTTCGAATTTATTTCAGTTTTACACAAAAATATATATTACATTCAACTGCAGACCAAATTTAAATTCTTCAATGGAGTTTTAGTGCGCTAGTGTTGAAAAATCAGACCTGGTAAACTTGTATTTTTCTTTTGTTTATTTTCCACCTAAATGTGGGTACTTTTGTTCAAGGGCAAAAAGTGCCAAAACATGCTGGTAGACCCCTTTTCGTGACGTATTTTGTCAGTCAAAGGCTTACCTTATGTTTGGGACCAAATTTGGAAGTCAAGGAATATTGTGAGTGCCAGAATTTAGCTAAATGCCCTATGAAAGCCTATGGAAAAGTGATTGGGCCCCTTGCCCCTAAACACACAGGGAGCAGAAAAAGAAGCGACTTGGAAAACGCGGCATCATAGCAACATCAGAAATTGATTTATTTCAGATAAAAACACATGCGTTTTATGAGAATACAAAATCAAATAAAATGTGCGTCAAGCTGAAACAGTTGCCCATCTTAATACAGATTTTTACGCTGTATTTACCGATTGACCTTCTAACTATAGTACAGCGGAAGTGATATATTTTCAGGGGAAGCAACGTTGTCAAATTGATATTTGTATACCTTGTGAAAAGAATTCTATTCTAAACGGAAATAATTCGCTCCCCTTGGGAGCAAACTCTTTCCTTTTAGAGTAGACCCCTTTTTAGAGTGGACTTGGCCTGTGGGAAAGCAAACAAAAAATCACAGAAGTTGTCTCTCTTTGGAAGAAATGGCGGAAGTCTACCAAGTGTATCTGTTCCTCTAAAAAGGTGAAATTATGTGGTATGGTTACGATTCTTGTAACTCCATTTATGTACGGTGCATTCAAATGAATAAGAAGAAGAGGAAGCTAATATCATGTATTGGGCGGCGCCTTACTTTCGCCAGCTCACAAAAGAAATTTTAGGGAAAAGTGAAGAGAAACTATCGCAAAGTCGTTGATGAAATCCAAATGAATAAAACAGTTAAAGTACTGATGTGCCATAATTTGGCTAATGGCAATGATAGATCTTTACTGTATTGAGATAAAAAAAAAAAATTCGAGATTTCTGCTAAAATCATATTTTTTCTTGTGACTATTCATTTTACTTGTAGACATTTTACTTTCTGCTTTCATCAAAAGTATGAATATGATTTAATAAATCTCATCTTATATATATGCAGTATTGATATTTGAACACATACACACACACACACACACACACACACACACACACATACACACACACACACACACACACACTCACTTCTGAATGAAGCTACTTAGGAAAAAAGACGAATACAAACCATGTCATTTTGAAGAAAATCATGCCAGCTTTCTAGCATACAGAGCAGTCTGATGTATCTGAACCATACAAAACTGCAAACTGTGCAGATCCAGATGGACTGCCACAATTCTGTATTCCGCTTTTGATGTTTCTAACGAGGAAAAGTCTCCAGTTCAAATATTTATGAATTATGATAAAGGCAAAAACAAAATAAAAAAACATAAGAAGAACCTACCCAACAAACATTTCCACACCGGTTTCGCCCAATTTCCTTTTAACTCCTTTCCATGACTTCTTAAGTTTAAACACTTGTCTGGCATCCAATGGTATCCTATTATCCAATTTTGGATTTTCTTTTATTTCATTTAAATCCTGTGTTGTCTCATCTTTCGTTATCTCATAACCAATTTGATCTGAATGTTGACAACCCATAATAAAACTTGTATCAATACAAATGTAATTAAATCTAGGAAAAATGATAGAAATCACGGCTTTGTATGTCTCTTATACCGAGACAATTTCCTGTTAAACAAGACAGCACATGTGACAGTTTTTATTTTGTGAATGACACTCAACCAAATTTATTTTAAGATCCAGATTTTCAATCAGTGAGAAAAGAAGTGCTAGTCCATATCACAGATAAATCGAGTTTCTTTAGAGTATCCCTTTTCCTTAACACATCAAGGTAATAGATAACAAATATCTCATTAACAGTAAACGTTTGTTTTTCAATGACTTGTCTGTGATATCTATAGTTGGCACTAAAGCAAGATGTCTTAATTTTGCTAAACCGTTTAACACTGGCTGTTATTTATTTTAACTTTCTGTATTTCTGTTGTACTGACTAATTTAAATAACAGATTTGCAACATTTCTTTAATTTCTGCGCTCATTTCACGGTCAGAATGAATTGTGTAATGAATTGTTGCAACTGCCAATGCTAACTTCCTACTTGCCATAGAATGCCTTTTGTTTTCCAGCAGGGTATATACACCTCAAACGATCCTAACGACTGTATTGACGTCTATAATTTCCTTCGGAAGTCAACTTTTAAACATAAAAACTACGATTCAGATGCTTGTCAGAAATGAAGTTACGACTCCTATGCTTGTCAGAAGTGAACTTTGACATTTCAACGACAGCGAACTATGGTGACTAAATGGTGGCCTTTCTGTTTTTAATACATACATATTTGTTAGCAAAGAAAACAAACACATTGTAATTGTTATACATATCTACTGATGTATTTACGTATTATTCCAATTTTAAAAGACTTGGGGGTGGGGTGGGGGGAGGGGGAGGGGCGGTAACTGGTAACTTGGGGGATATTTGTGGTACGGGTGTGCGAGCCAGTATTTCAAAACCTACACCATTCATATACCTGGCCTTTGAGAAAAACGGACCCATTCATATACTTGATCATCCGAAATGTTGACCTATTCATATACTGCCCTTTGATTTTTTGTACCCATTTATTGCTGATAGTTATACAAATATCGCAGTCAATTCACTGAATACCAAGAGAACAGGTAGCCTCGAAAAATATCTGAGCGAAAAATATACGCATACACCGGGATGTCAGAAAAGTGGGCCTTTCACATACAATATTATTATTATTATTATACTTTTCTTCTGGCTCTATCTAGGTTAATCCCTACCTTGTATTAACTGTAAATGTCACTCTGTACAAATATGTATATCCCACACGAACTATTAATTTTGTAACCTAGCGTTAAATATTGGAGTTAAAGTATCGACATTATTGTTTAATGTTTCCATTTAGAAATTGGAGCAATTATTCCACATAAACAGTGAAGCCAATTACCACAAATATTCTAAGTAAATAGTGGAGACCTAGATCAGATGCAGCGTTCTACGGCGTCTGATCTACATCTACACTGTTTGTCACTCATCCAGTTATCTTTAGACACATCAACAGACAGTTAAATGGAACTGTTCAGATTATTAAAAGTAGTATGTTTAGGATATAAAGTATTTAGTTTATAGTAAATACGGAAACAATGTCAGTAAATCGTCATAAATTGAACCGCAACTTGAGAAAACGTACCTTCTGACATGCGCGACCAACAAATACTCAAATCAGTCTGCGTATCCGCGCAGTTTGATCGGAGGTTTCGTTGTCCGCATGAAAAAAAATCAAACTTTGCATCCCTGGCTATCATGCGCCCAGTAAACATTCTGACGAGACTGCGCGTATGCGCAAGCTGATCTAAATCTTCGATGGACGCACATATCTGAAAGTACGTTTCCTGGCAAGATATCAGAGACTAATTGTATAATTGAAATATCAATATTGCAGTTTTATCAGCAATTACGCATTGCATAGAGCAAAAATTATTATGGCACTTAAATAGACTTTAGTAATCTCTCCAACACTTATTTTACTGTAAGTGAGAAGTTTGTATATGTAATAGGAGGAAAGGGAAGTCATTACGTTAACACGCCTTTGTGAAATGCATACATAGCCATAGCGTAAGATAAGCCGATTTTAATAATAAAATATTGATATTTCCCCGTTTCTTCACAGAAGCATATGTATTGGGTTCTCATTTGAAAAGCCGCAGAGAGGCGTTTCTAATGAGTATCCACAACATATGTTTTTTGTTGTTTTTTTTTTTTTTTTTTTTTTTTGTTTTTTTCTGAAGAAGCAAGACAACTATTTATCATGATAGCCAGCTATTTAAGCCAAATCATTTTCATCATATAATATAGGAAATGATATATTATTTTATGTATCATAAAATGTTTTATGAAGAGAGAATGCTCCTTCGTACACCCTTCCTTTGTAGAACCGCTAAATAAAATTCCCGTGGCGAGCCTCCAACAGTGAGATGTGTAAAAGTCAGGAGCAACACGCTTTGTTTGGCTTCGTCAGCTATTTAGAAAAAGCAGGTATGAATTGTCGTTTCAGTCTGAACATTTTTATAAACCGCCCAAATCCCCAGCCTCCACCCTTAATACATGGGAAGGTTGCTCAGAAGGACAATTGAACAGAGCGATTTATGCTTGGCTGTTTATTTGCCCATACTGGGATAGTTTAAATTATAATTTTGTATACCTTTATTAGTTGGTTTATTTGCCCAGATTGGGATAGTTTACTGTAATTTTGTAAACGAATGAAAATGGGCATTTATTTAAATGCCAGAAATAATACTAAAACTAAAGTGAGATATACAGGTACATGAATACCTTAGGAGCAGTTGGAGCCGTAAAATTGGCACCTGTACAGCTGCACATTACGAAAACACGCCTATTCAAATATACTGAAAATTTTACCACCAAAAAATGAAAATTTTCAGATAAAAAAATTCTATATTTTATATATTTCTGATCAAAACATAGATTGTGGGTACTCGTTAGAACCGCCTCGGCGAGGCGGTTCTAACGAGTACCCACAATCTATGTTTTTGAGCAGGAATAAGAAAAATAATGTATATCCCTGTAAACCCAAGTTTTACTATATAAAAGTGGGGTTTAAGGGGGTCAAAATTGTATAGGCGTGTTTTCGTGATGAACTGCAATTTAAGGGAAATTGCAGGTACCCCCATTTGCAAATCGCAACTCTTTCATGGCACAACTGCAACTGTACCTCTTCCAACCACTTTATGTTAACTTGCAACTAATAAAGGTACAAAATTATAGTTAACTATCCCAATCTGGGCAAATAAACCGCCACCTTGGGAAAATCTGAACATCCTTGATATTCAGATTAGCCTAAGCGCGCCTAGACAAACTACCTCTGATGTATAGTGACACATCCTCCCAACGGTCCCCTGTTAGCCGCATAAGACAGTCACACAACAGATCCCTAGGAAAAAATGTACAATTTCTACATGCTAAATGAGCTACACGGCATCTGATACAAATGCTGGATTCCTATGCGATGCTTAAACTGACAAACTAAGATAATATTACAAATGTACAAACATTAAAAAGTACTTGCACAAGTAAATAAAGACAAAATCATGCGATAAACTAGCCCATCCCCGTTGTATAGTTAGTAAAGCTTATACGGTGACTGTAAAATGTAGTGCATATTTATCAAGATTCGCTGTCCTTATCCTATTGACGTCTGCATAAGACAGCACATCAAGTCAGGATATTCGGCAGGAGGGCAAACACTGTTAGATGCCATCATATTCTTTAAATATTTGCATAAAGAAATGTAACAATCTCCGAATACTGCTTGGTTCCCTCAATAAGACAATACACCAGTCTGCAGTCTGCCCAGCCTCCGATCATTTCAAAGTTGCGATTTGCAAATGGGGGTACCAGCAATTTTCCTTAAATTGCTGTTGCAGCTGTACAGGTGCCAGTTTTATGGCTCCAACTGCTCCTCTTCAAGTATTCATGTGCCTGTATATCTGACTTGATGTTTTAGAATTATTTCTGGCATTTAAATAAATGCCCATTTCATTCAATGTCATTTTGGTTGTTCCTATCCCAACATAGCTGCACTACCTCTGCTTCCATAAATATTTCGGTTATTAAGCAAATTAAGACAGCTTTGTGCAGTAAAACAGGCTGCTAGAAGAATTCATCACATCGAAAAGTTGACTCAAAAACTGTAAAACTTCCTAAATCTGACTAGTTATGTAAACTAGTTATGTATACTCCTGACTTCCAATGCTGTCTCATCACTCTGATTTTTGACAACCATGGATGTGTCCAAATTCAGATATGGAAGAGTCTATATCAGAAACTCAATGCAAAAAGGATGAAAACACTAGGTAAGACTTGGAATGTCGTTTTGTAATAAATCATGCATTGATTATACTGATAGCTACTCAAGGCGACTTGATTCACTTGGTGTTTTTTTCTGCCATTTACCACAGTGAAGATAACTTTTGGGACTCTCTGTATGCTTTTTTCTGCACACAGAGACACTTCTGAAAACAGGTCAACTCTAAATGGAATGAATTTACTTCCAGAGGATCAAATTCTTTGCCTTTAGAGTAGACTCCTTTTCAGAAGGGAGGAAAATAATTTTGAATTAGTTGCCTCGCTTGAAAGTGTATTCACTACCCTTGAGAAATGTCTTATTTCGATCACCTTCAGTGTATTATATATCTGGTAATATATGCATGCATTTGGAACTTCTGTATGTATTTATCATTATTGAAACAATTCAATCAAAGTGTGTCTGCTAATTTCTGTATTTAATTTGTTTTGCATTTCAAACGATCCCCATTTCAGAATATTCATTTTTTTCCTCTAGACCGTTCTAGAAATGTTAAATATGTCGTACGGAGATTGCGATGTTTTATAAATTACCCATATATGCAGTAAACACTGTTAACACAAGTTCTGTATTTGAAAAAATATCTCCATTTTAAAATTTTTTCTATAGGAACTTTCAGGAAATGTTTCCTATGGAAGCGTCCTAGTGCCGGGTGAAAAAAAAATATTTAAGTCCTACGTAGGGACAGTAACTTTCTATGTACGTGTGTCGACTATTGCAAACGTGTTGCATTGTTCCACATCTCGTCTTCTTTCGGTACATCGCAATGACTGATTGTAGCCTTTCTATAGTAACTGCATTTATATTTTAAATCTCCCGATATTTCATTTCATAGTGTAGTTTTTGCTTCTTGTCCTCTGGGGTCAGTTGCCACATTTGAAATATTTTTATGTTTATCTATAATAGGGCATCGCTTAAATGATTGATTTGATGCTTAAGTAATACTGCAAATTAAATTACGTTACTTTTCATGAACGGATTCAATAAAAATTAATATAAAAGATGTAATATGTCATGCGGTCGTCGAACGTGTCCCCATACTTCATCCTTACTAGTTCCCACACATTATAAATTTGAACCTTGTAGTTATTTGATAACCAGGTACGTCTAGGACCAGGTCGTCGAACGTCTCCCCAATACTTCATCCTTACCAGTTCCCACACATTTTCAAACTGAACGTTGTAGTTGGTTGATTACCATGTTGGTCTAGGACAAGGTCGTCGAACGTCTCCCCATACTTCATCCTTACCAGTTCCCACACATTTTCAAACAGAACGTTGTAGTTGGTTGATTACCATGTTGGTCTAGGACAAGGTCATCGAACGTCTCCCCATACTTCATCCTTACCAGTTCCCACACATTATCAAACTGAACGTTGTAGTTGTTTGATAACCAGGTTGTCGAACGTGTCCCCATACTTCATCCTTTCCAGTTCCAACACATTATCAAATTGAACCTTGTAGTTGTTTCATTACAAAGTTGGTCTATGACCAGGTCGTCGGAAGTCTCCCTATATTTAAAAGATGTAATATGTCATGCGGTCGTGTCCAGGTCCGGGTTGTCGAACGTCTCCCCATGCTTCATCATTACCAATTCCCACCTGTCATCAGTTTGAACATTCTGGTTGTTTGATAGGTTTGTCTACGAGCATGATGCGCAAATGCGTAGACTGAACTTAGTTTTGCTTTAGATTTATCGATTCGAAGCTAAGCCGAGACGAAAACACAACAACAACTGTTCTATGATAAAATTTTACCATTTTTCACAACTTCCAAATCTTCAGAACTGCCGGACAGTTATAGCATAACATAGCGATTTTATCTTATTATACGATTACGATTATATAAAGTGGGTCGTGCACCTCTGCTGAAAGTTGATTACATTACTGTTCGTGAACAGACCTATTTAATCTCTAAGACAAAGAAATCACAACAGAAAAGCTATTTTTGAATAATTGGTCCTACTGATGAAGATGAGGGAGTGTGTTTATGCAAGGATATGGATACGCTTTCAATGCAAGGAGGCAAATTCTTTTCTTTTAGAGCAGAGCTATTAGAAGGCACTCAGTGGACAGGGAGGCAAACAGAAAGTCATAAAAATTGTTTCCCTGGTAAAACACCAGATGATTATCGACCACACATATTCTTTCACCTTAAACCAATTATACTTAAACCAATTTTACATGCACGCAATCTCAGCCTTACTTTAAAATGGAGTTACACTATCTCATCCTTAATCTAGGTACAGTCTCACAATCTCACCCTTAATCTAGGTGCAGTCTCACAATCTAACCTGTAATCTAGGTGCACACTCACAACCTCGCCCTTAGTCTAAGACGTAAAAACATGGCTGTGTTTCCGCTAACCCGACCGACCCTGTTTCAAACACCCGACTCTCCTAATTTTTATCGTTAAAAATGCAAAATAAAAAGTAAAGCACCGACCCTCAACAAAATACCTGTATTTTCAAAAAATTACAGGCCCGACCCTGTTTTTATTCTAGAGAAAAAGAATAGAAATAATAATTAAAAAAAATTCTCCTACCTACCGACCATTTTTTTCCAGCATTTTAGCGGAAACACAGCTATTTTTTTGTTTTTAGCCCAAGTCACAATCTCACCCTTAATGCCCACCCTTAATCTATGTGCAGTCGAACAGACGCATCATCGCCACACTAAAATGGTATTTCAGACATGTATGGCAGAATCGGGAAAAATGAAAAACACATGTTACAAACAACGAGTTATTTAACTTGAGACCATATGCGCTAGCAGTTTGTTTGACAAACTCAGTAAATGGTCCTGATTCCGTACTGTTGTCGAGTTCATATCAGCTTGAGAGAATATAAAAGTGACAAAGGCTTGATTAGGCTATAGATGTACCTATAAGTATGACAAAGCGAAAGTTGTGCTAATGTGCAAACTGGTTAGTAACGTGGCTGATACTTTGATATACGTGTAAGTTGCAAGCTTATTTATAACTTTTAACGTCTCTGGGAGTGAGAGTGTTTTTCTCTACTCCTTTTGCACCGTGCAAACGCGCGGCGTTCTGTTCGCTTTGTTATATACTCTGCGGTAGAGACATATGGCAAACACAAATATATTCTCATACGCTCACGTGCTGTTTTTTTTTTTTTTTTTTTTGTTTGTTTGTTTAATGTTGTAGAAATGACACCATTAAACAAACTTGTCCATCACGATGGACCTTCCGTCCAAAATAATTAATGATAAATATTTTATTTCCAAGTTGTTTTTTTTTTTTTTTTTTTGTTTCTTTTTTTAATCTTTGTGAATTTATTACTTTCTATATCCTTGCTCTCTTTGAGTTGCTTAACCAATTTAAGCCTACAGTCTCATAACAGGGACATTGGCAAACAGTGTATACCTGGATCAGACAGCAGAACGCGGCATCTGATCAGGGTCTACACTGTTTGCATTAAATACAGGAATTTCTGTAAAACATTGTACAAAATGAAAACTAATCAGACACCCCATATATTGGAAATGGATGGGTCCGAAGAGTAAAGATAATAGAGTCTAGTCGGCATAAATGTGTTCATGATACCGATTGATGTAATTACAGAAATTTACGTGCATCCAGCACACCAAATTTAGTAAGTCTTGTTTTGACTTAACAACCAATCGGTGGATGTTGCTGCTAGTGGTCTTTTCCCCGAAGATATTATTAGCCCAGGTTTCACTGTTTCGGTGTTGATCTCAGCATGCGTTTTATCGGGACCGATAACGATCCGCTGCAGATTTAAATAAAGTGCCAGCTGGGATGACAGTGTAGAAGTGATAAGAATATGAAACATTTGTACTGCCTGGCCGTAAAAGTCGGCTTTTATAGCTACATGGTATTGGCCTGCCACGCATGCTACATCAGCACTTTGATACTGGAATCACTTCTGTAATACTCGTTTTATTAAGATGAACCCCCACCTTATTCAATAACAAATTTTCCAAAATATCACCAAAACGATCCTTTCATTTAGTGAGAAGTTATATATTTAGCGGGCTTTGTTTTTCAATAAAATCCTCCAGGCAGGTACTATTCATATGAAGAGTGTACTTTATGGTCAGAACTACAAATGTATTTCTCATAATAGGAATCTGCATGATTTTGGTCATGTTCTGGATAAAGCGGAAGTAATATACTTGGTATATTTTCTGCCATTTTTAAAAAGGGAGGCACGTTTTGTAACCTTATATGCAACCCTGCGCCCCAAACCCTTCTACGAAGGGGTCCTTTCTTTAAGGAAAGAATTTGCCCCTAAGTGGGGCTTAGAGGGGAAAATTATTCCCTTTTACTTAACTAAAGAAGAGAATTTAGGAGAGCAAATACTTCCGTTTAAGGTCAGACCACTTTTCAGAAGGGACACATAAACAATTTTGACAAAGCTGTCTCCCCTGAAGTGTATCATTTCCCCTTAATATTTGCATACTATATTCAAACAGACTTTTCTTGATGACCTTGAGAAGTTTCCATGATTGGTTATACGACCAAACAATTAAGTGAACACTCCGCTTAGTTCAGCGGGAAAGCACCTGCCTTACATGTGTTTGCAAAAGGTCTGTGTCTTTGCTTTCTTCAGTCGTTGTCTTTCTAGCGCCTTTCTTAGTTTTGTTTCGGTTCTTTCTGTATATGGGAAAAGAGCTGTTACAGCATATGTGAACAGCAATGGTTCAGGCGAGCAAGCACATCTGCCCAGTCTTGCCAGAACCTATGCTGTTCGCTAACATAAACCGTAGGTCAAGGGGAAACTTCAGCTAAAGTACTAGATATGTGGCCTCGTTAAAGACATATAAATAAGATGTGTCTCGGTCATTAGTCTTATCACTGATAAGAGACTGAGCACAATAAAAACCAGTTTTCTGTCAATAGACAATAGACAGGTAGAGGCCTAATGGTGGAATCTAGTGCTGGCTTATTTATCTGATCCATAGGTAACTCTATCTATTATCACCTCAGAATATTTATTACCCCTCAGAAGGCCTCTTTACTACCCTCTACTGGGAGCTCATAATCACCTCTATATGGCATACCTTTGATCTCTCTTGCACAATGCCAATAAAATCATCAGTGAGTGGTACCACTTTTGGTCTCATTTTAGGTATGTCCTTAATGGACCAGGCATGCGCACTGAAAGACTGATTCGCTGGAAAGTCTGAAGAGCTTTTTGTCTTCGCGGGTGTTCTCATCTATTTACATATGCTGCTCCAGTGCTTTCTTTCTCATCATAGTTTCTATATTTAAACAATAGTTTGTATTGTTTATACTTCCCTTTTAAAACCACAGCTGATACTTGCGCCAGCAATGACTGTGCCTGTTATTATGTTAGTCGAAATTAACTGCAGCTGAAAGACATTTACTAATTGCCGAATTTGCAAAAAAGAAGTGCACCTACAATCTAATACCCTAGAATTTGGGTGGTAATTTTTCCATGCGAAGAACTAGAGCGGTAAAGCATACAAAGTCATTGTAAACAGATCTAAATGAATCAGCAATAGGAAGTAGCTTTCAAAGGATCATTACCTATTCACCCCGTGGTTTAAACTGCGTCACAAATAAAGAGGCCTTATGTATTGAGGCGTTTCACTCACTACGCACATTGCGCTTATGCGTAAAACGCAGAAGAAAATTATTTACAATAAATTGACATCATTTAGCCTAAAAATAGTTTGCTCATCTATCACAGGGGCTGCTCTTAAGGGATAAAATAATTGCACCCTCTGGGAGCAAATTCTTTCCCTTAGTAGCCTCTATTTTGGAAGCGTGAGAATAGTTCCATTTTTGACTTCTACGCTGATATGATTGTATATATGTGAACAGTAAACGCTCAGATCGGCCTATAGGCGTACTCTTAGTATTATCATTTTTCGTTGTTGACCTGAAACCGCGTGTTACCGACTATCAAGTCTACGTGGTAGTGAGACTTCGTTTTTCGCACATGACTTATGCTGATTAGCCATATGCTATATTCAGTTAGTTAGCACTGACATAGAATTTAAATTTTGGCTTTTAGCTACCATTATGGGTCTTGGAAATTGACAACAAACACAAAACAAGCAAAGACAGAAATCCAATACTAATGATATTTTATCACACGGCTATGTGTGTTTTACTGATATATAGTATTGTCTTCTCAAGTTACTTACTAGTTTCTTTCTCCATGTTTTGGCAATGATTTACTTCAGATTCGATGGAGACTCGTTAATATACAATAAAACTTCAATGATTCAAACACTTATTCTCGTTTACCATGCCTGATTCGAATGAGTACGCTCAACATACCATAATTTTACAGAAGATATCCCCAAAACTATCCTCATTTCCTCTTCAAATGTGAGCTGCAATATCTTCGACATCCTATGCGATCTGCCCAATCTACTATGTCTAATGCGAGCTGTCCAGTCTATGACATTTTATGCAAGCTCACCATTTTACGTCGTCATATGCGAGTTGCCAAGTCTATGATGTTTTATGCGAGCTAATCAGGATACGATGATTTATGCAGACTACCCAGTTATGACATCTTTTGCAAGCGGCCTTGTGAATAACGTCTTATGTGAGCTACCCGGTCTATGACGTCATATGTGAGCTTTCCAGTTTTAGATATCTTATGCGAGCTATCCAGTCTTAAAAGTCCTATGAAAGCTGTCCTGTCCACAACGTCTTATGCGAGCATTCTACAGTATCATATGCGAGCTACCCTGTTAACGAATTATTCGAGAGTCTACAACACCTTATGCGAACGTCCTGGCGGGCCCCCGTAGCCTAGTGGATAAGAGAGTTGACTCTTAATCCATTAGGTTTCTCACCGCTGTGGTTCGAGCCTAGCTCGGGTCATATGTGGGAAAGCCAAGTTCTGCTTACGGATGGTCAGGTGGTTTTTCTCCGGGTACTCCGGTTTTCGCCCACCTTCGATGAACGATCGGCTCGATATAAGTGAAATATTCTTGAAAGGGCCGTAAAACCCAAATCAAAAAAAAAAAAAAAAAATTATGCGAACGTCCAGTCTCCGACATATGATACAGACTACCCAGTTTAAGATGTTTGATTGTTGCATAGTTCATAACGTATAATGCGAGCTACCCTGTCTAAGACGTCTAAGGCGAGCGCCCGATTATACGACGAGCTGTCCTATCGTCGACGTCTTATGCGAGTCAAGTCTACGTCGTCTTATGCGTCTTGTTCAGTCTACGATGTCTTATGCGAACTATAAGAATATTCCATGGGTGTTCGGTGCGGATAAAAACATTCGTCCCAATGGATCCACTGAGGCAAGCCTCATGATTTCATCTCAAGGGATGATTTTTTTTTCTATACGCACCGAAAACCCATGCTAGATTCCTTTTCTTGCATGCCGTTCATTTCCCAGTGTTTGTTGATCGTTTTCATTAATTCTAACGCAACGCTTCCTCCTGTAGACAATAAAACTGACGTCTAATGTGAGCTACCCTGTCTACATGTATATATAATGTGTGATTGTGTAAAATATGTTTCTTATAATACTACACTGTATATACAACTTGACACAGTTCTAAAACAATATGGTCTTAGAACATTGCTTTTATTTTGGCATGACAACTACTTCACAGACACATGTACTCGGGGCAATAATCAATCCTCCAATAAATTCTGTAGAGCGCAACAGATTATTTTCCTTTTACAGGCAAAATGTCACTCAAACTAGCAAATGGTCGATGAGAAGAAACATCTTTGCAGGAAAAACATCAGAAAAAGTATCCTCAGTCATATACGCAAAACAGAGACTCAAATCAGCCTGCGCATATCCTAGTTGTCAAACAGAGACTCAAATCAGCCTGCGCGCATCCGAGCTGTCTAATCAGTCAAGCTACGGATCAGACAGCGCAAATGCACAGGCTGATCTGAATCTTCGCTGGGCGTATATATTCGTAGGTACGTTTTCTGACGTTGCGGCTCCGTACCTATAGCTAAAAGATATCTTTGATGTGACACAAGTGATCTGCATTTCAACAGTTGTCATTTTTTTTTGTTTCAGAGAGCCAAGCAGTTCTTAGGTTTCGTCAAACAAGTTCAACGTTACCTTGTTGTGTTAATAATGAATAGTCAGACATCCTAACACCTTATTGTACTTTCCCAAGAACTGAACAGACCTTTTCTTCTACGTATTTATGCGTCTAAAATGCACTAACGTAATGATCCGGAGCAGTTTGGCCTGGACCTTCATTTTTTGCTGAGACCTATCTGTCTATATATTCAAGGCTAATAAGTTACTATAATTTCCAAATACCCGATGTCGGATCTGGAGGGAAAAGCGTGCAGCGACAATTTTCTGGTGACCCAAAGCAGCTCCTGAATACCATGCACTGATATGCATATAGGAGTTTCCATGATTTGGAAATCCTCGAAAAGTATTTTGATTTGAAGAAGCTCATTACTCAGATTGAGTGCGGTCCATAAATAACATTGAGTGATGCCCTTTAATATAATTGAATGCAACCCATTATATATGCATGCAGTAAGGGCCATTTCAAAGATAGAGGGCTAAAGATTAAAGAAATTACAGGGGAACGCAACCTTTAAAGGCATTGTGCTTAGATGTAAAGAACTTTACAAACAATGAATTTTGACACAAATTTGATCAAAATCGGTGGAAAATTAAGTAAGTTATAGACAATTGAATATTTTAACATTGGTGGAATGGGCGCCGCCATTTTGAATATTTAATGAGATTTCATAAAAATTAAAATTCGTTTCTTAAAGGTAGTTATTGCTTGTCACTAGCATTAAAAGATTATAAAAAAATCTGTAGCAAAACTACTCTTAAAAACCGTTCATAATTTGGTTTTGCATATTTAATTTGGGCTGTGTGACGTCACAAAACCTACAATATGGCGGCATCCATGACAGCCATTTTTAAGATATTCAAACCACCATAACTTCCTTATTTCTAGGTCGATTTTGAAAACTCTTGCATCAAAATAAATGGCTTGTTAAGCACTTTACTCCAAGATATACTTACATCTTATATTGCGTTCCCCTTTAATGCTACAAACAAAAAGATGCAGCTGGTGTTAAGTGCTGTGTGGCAGCTTTAAGAAAGTCTCCCCGTACTTATTTATAGCACAGGTTTTATTTTCATTTTCCTTATGAGCAATGAGCCTATTCCGGTATGTTGGAAAATCGAGCCGCACATTTCCTACCAATGACACCGAGAGGAAGAGCAAACAAACCAAGACAAACAGTACACATGCCGCAAACCAAAAACAAGCACAGTAACTAGCTCCATCGTCCACAATGCTGCAGTCAGGGATCAAAAGTAATTCCACAGCGTCAAAAATCCCATAGAGTTCAATGCATTTTCACGTTTACAAAAAAATAATAATAGTAAAAATGATTGTTTATATCTTTATAACATTCACATCATTTAAAAGCTGGACGATTTGTGTAATACACATTGTGGTTCTCATTGGCTTTTCTCTATGCAAACTTGAGAGACAAAGAATTAAATTTTGTGTAAGACATTTTTGTCAGTTTTTGAGCGACGTCAACATTGACGTCAATGGAGATCTGTCATTTTTTTAAATTTCATCTTAATTTAAATTGTTGTATCTGTGAAGACAGATATCCGATATTTATCAAAGTCATATATTTTGAGCATGCATCAGTTACCTTTCCAGTCATTACAGGATATCAGTATTTTCTTTACGATGTTGCACAATATTAAGTGTCTTGTAAACATTAAAATGCATTAAAGTCTATGAGAAAATATTTTTGTGGAATTACTTTTGGTCTCTGACTGTAGGCAGGATCCACTTCACATAGCCGATGCAAGGTGGGGCGTGTGCAGCTCTGCAAACTACATTGCAGTCATATGAAGTCTCAATAAAGCCCAGATTCAGATTTTAGTTATTGTATATATAAATTCTTTGTTGTTAAGGACAACCTTTATAGATTTTATTCCATGTTGGCATATATTATATATTTTTTTCTTTTTTCATTATTTAGCAGACGATGTTTTAAAATTATCAAACTAGCTGAATTAGATTAGTTGAAGGCACTTCATAATTAGCTGACGACATTTTTTTTTTAAATAAAAAAGAGTGTATCATTACACCACTCGGTTCAAGGGACAGCCCGAGAAATGTCTGAATTCTGTTGAAGTGAAGAAGAAACGTTGATAAAAGTCAGTGTCAAGAAGAGCGATGGGTAGGACAGAAATAATACCTTAACTACGGAACCCCTGAAGGGACATTTCCTTTCCAATATTTAGCAGAAAAGAAATTAGACAGTATGTAGTTTAAACGAGATCTTTATGTTGAAAAAAAAAACGACATAATAAGTCGTTTAAACGACATATTATGTTGTTTTCTTTTCGATTCTGCTTTCTTGGTTTAGTTTTCTGTCTTATGTTGAGAAGAAAAGAAACCAAAACAATAAAATACAGAACGGAAATAAAACAAAAAAATAGACATTTCCTTTCTGATATTTAGCAGAAATCAACAGAAAAACAAAACAGAAATTAAAACAAAATTAACATATTTCATTTCGATATTTAGCAGAAAAGAAATTAAAACAATAAAACAGAACAAATTAAAACAAGAGATAAAAAAATCCTTTCCAATATTTAGCAGAAAAAAAATTAAAACAATAAACACAGAACAGAAATTAAAACAAACATAGCACATTTTTTCCCCGATATTCAGCAGAAAAGAAATTATAACAAAAAAAAAAAAAAAAAAAAAAAAAAAAAGACAGAACGGAAATTAAAACAAAAATATAGAATGGAAGTTGAAATAAATTATGTCGTTTTTTCAACTTTATGATCTCGTTGAAACGATATAATATATCGTTTAAACATTATATCATTTATTCAACATAATTTTGGACTCCCAATTGGTTGATTTGTTATGTTGTTACAACGAAATCATTATGTCGAACAAACGATATAGTAAATCATTAAAACGACATATTATGTTGTTCAAACGATATTTTTTAATTGTTTTAATTTCTTTTCTGCTAAATATCGGAAATGAAACGATTATTTTTGTTTTTGTTTCTGTTCTGGATTTATTGTTTGAATTTCTTTTCATCTAAATATCGGAAAAGAAATACATTATTTTTGTTTTAATTTCCGTTCTGTTTTTTGTTGTTTTAATTTCTTTTCTGATAAATATCGGAAAAGAAATATTTTATTTTTGTTTTAATTTTCTGCGCTGTTTCTGTTGTTTTGGTTTCTTTTCTGCTAAATATCAGGAGGGAAATGTCTATTTTTTTGTTTTGATTTCTGTTTTGCTTTTATTGTTTTTTATTTCTTTTCTGCTAAATATCGGAAAGGAAATATGTTATTTTTTGTTTTAATTTCTGTTCTATTTTTATTGTTTTAATTCTTTTTTTGTCTGTTCTGCTAAATATCTGCTATATATATTGTCTGTCTATCTGTCAGATTTTTATTGGGACATATCTATAGATGGAGATAGTTAAGAAGAATTTATACACTTGTTAGATTTTCCGCCATTTTTACAAGGGAAACACGTTTCATTACTTTCTGTTTCTTTTCCTGTACAGTAGAGCTTTGTGGCCGGGAAGTTGCGGGCTCGATCCCCAGCCGAGTCATACCAAAGACTTTAAAAATGGTACTAGCTGCTCTTTCGCTTGACGCTCAGCATTAAGAAAGTAGAGCTAGGAATCAGAACTGGTCAGCTCAGTGTCAATATACTGTGACTGGGTGGAATATCATGTCAATGTCTGGGGCGTGATATTTCAGTGAGGCAGCGCTCTAAAAGTGAGCACTGAGCTCCCTGCCACATACAGACATCGTCGCGATATGACTGAAAGATTGTTGAAAGCGACGTAAAGCCCGAATAAAAAAATAAAACTTTCCTGTACACATGTCCCCTTCGAAAAAAGGGTCTACTCTGAAAGGCAAGAATTTGCTTCCTTTTAGAGTAGACTCGTTTTCACAAGGGGAACACACGGATTAAAATATTGATACTACTACTACTACTACTACTACTACTAATAATAATAATAATAATAATAATTTAATGAGAACAGCATACTTTGGATTTCATTATATTCTGTATTTTGTATATAATGTCTTCGTTTCTTCCTGACTTAGTTTACAACTTCGTATATTCCCAGCAACAACTGATGATTAATAAGGTATTTTTAGGTTTTCCATTTACAACGTATTCAACGAACACAAGCTTGAATCTTGAACGGCTTCATTAACGCTTAGCCCTCTGGGTAAAAGTTTCAGCAGACGACATATTAAAATATGTTTTCTTATTCTTCCCAGAAAACAGGGTTCGATGGTCTATGCAAATTGTATCCGCAAGAGACAATTTGCATAAACTTTCGAATCATGTTTTCTGGTAAAACTAAAAAAACATATCACCAATTTGTTGTCTGCTTTAGCCCAGAGAGTGGCAAAGGTTAAATGAATGCTTAAAACATCATGGTCGCATTGTGGTGTTTCATTCTTTTACCCTACACATTTTGTTCAATGACTTTTTTTTATATATATATATATATTTGTTTTTCTTTTAATTTTTGCACGTTTTGAAACGTTTATTGTAAAATAAATTGCGTATAATATCTAAAGATTAAATAATGCTTACACACAACTTTTTGCTTTTCTGTCAAGAATGGTCATTTAACGAAAAGCATAGCCCAGTGTGGGGAATCCACGTGACCAAACGACTAAGTGCACGAAATTTGTTACTACTTTTAGTTCCGCATCAGGTAGGATTTTTTAGAATATCTCGATTTATACCTGATGGAATTTGTTCAAAAGAAGCGCAAAGTACGCGGAAAATCAAGCTCTTTCTGGTGGTGTAAGCGCTATTCTGCAATCTGGTCTGATTCTCGAGAGCATTCGGAGAATATTTTTCGCCAACATTCATGTACATTTCCCGGTAGCCCAGATTGAAAAAACATTCTTCGAATGTTCTCGAGAACTAGACCAGATCGCAGAATAGCGCTTATACCGCCAGAAAGAGCTTGGGTTTTCCGCGTACTCTGCGCTTTATTTGAACAAATTCTATTTGGTATGAATAGAGATATTCTAAAAAAATCCTACCTTATGCGGAGTTAAAAATAGTAACAAACTCCGTATACCTGGTCATTTGGTCACGTGGGTTCCCCACACTGATTGCCTTCAATGCACATTTCTTCAGAAACAAGAAACTGGCAGGCTAACATGCATTCCCTCCTGCTCCGCAGCAGCCCCATTAACCGCCTATAAATTATTCCGGGAGGATTTTGAACTAAGAGCCATTGAAAATCACATTGAATTGTACGAATTGTTTAGAAGATATAGTCCAGGCATAGAATCATTCGAATGCCTCAGAAGATATGGCCCAATCACGGAAAGTTCGAATGGTTTAGAGGATATAGTCCGGGCATGGAAAATTTGAATGGTTTAGAAGATATGGCCCAGACATGAAAAGTTGGAAAGGTTTAGGAGATATGATTCTGATATGGAATTGTTCGAATGGTCTAGCAGCTATGGCCCAGTCATGGAATTGTTCGAATGCCTCAGAAGTTATGGCCCAGGCATGGTAAGTTCGAATGCCTTAGAAGATATAGCCAAGGCACGGAAAGTTAGAATGGTTTTGCAGATACTCGTATTATCCAGGCATGAATTGGTTAGAATGGTTTAGAATAAATGACCTATGCATATAATTGTTTATTCGCCTTAGAAGACATGGTCCAGGCAAGGAAGGTTCAAATGGTTTAGAAGATATGGCACAGGCATGGAAAGTTCGAATGTTTTAGAAAATATGGCCCAGGCATGGTAAGTTCGAATGCCTTAGAAGATATGACCCAGGCACGGAAAGTTCGAATGGTTTAGAAGTTATGACTCAGGCATGAATCGGTTCGAATGTTTAAAGTTAATGGCCCAGGCATATAATTGTCCGTAGCCTTAGAAGATGGAATACCTTAGAAGATATGACCCATGCACGGGAAGTCCGAATGGTTCTGAAGATCTGGCCCAGGCACGGGAAGTCCGAATGGTTTAGAAGATGTGGTCCAGGCATGAATTGTTCAAATGATTTAGAAGATATGACCCAGACATGAATTGGTTCGACTGGTTCAGAAGATATGGCGCAGGCATGAAAAGTTCGAATGGTTTAGAAGGTTATAGCCCAGGTACGGAAACCGCGAATGGTTTAGAAGATATGGTCCAGGCATGAATAGTTGCGAATGGTTAGAAGATAAGAGACTGGCACATAATTGTTCGTTCGGCTAAGGAGATGTCGTCAAGGCATGGAACTGTTCGAATGGTTTAAAAGATATTGCCCTGACCTAGAAAGTTCGAATGGTTTAGATGATATGATTCAGCCATGACTTTATTTGAATGGTTAAACAAGAGGCCACGGCCTCTGAAATCGCTCACCTGAGAACATCTGCTTTAAGTGCAAAACTTGATTTGATGTTCATATTTAAGGCCATGAAAATTATTAGATTCTCAGGCCAGTTTTGGAAACAAGATAAGCTCTGGCAGCCATTCTATTCAGCGGAGTAGAACCATTTTAGCAAGTTTGGTAGAGGGTCACCCAAGAAACATTTCTCTGAAATTATTTTGAAATCGGGCCATTGGCCTAGGAGGGGATGCCGGTTAAATGTTTTTTGTTGTTGTTTTTTTTTTTCTAGTTTTAGCTCTGGCTGCCACTTTGTTCAGCAGAGCGGAACCATTTTAGCAATTTTTGTTGAGGGTCACCCAGGAACTTTTCTATGAAATTATTTTGAAATCGGGCCTTTGACTTAGAAGGAGATGTCGGTTAAAAGTTTTTTTTCTACTTTTAGCTTTGGCGGCCAAAATCAGTGCAGTGTAACAGAATCCATTTTAGCAATTTTGGTAGAGAATATCCCAAGGAACATTTCCGTGAAATTATTTTGAAATCGAGCCATTGGCCTAGGAGGTGATGTCGTTTAAATGTTTTTCTATTTTTAGCGCTGATGGCCATTTTGTGCAGCGGAGCGGAAAGATTTGAGCAATTTTGGTGGAGGACCTCCAAAGTAACAATCATATTAACTTTGGTTGAAATCCGCCCAGTAGTACGGAGGAAATGTCATTTGAAGCAAATTGTGGATGACGCACGATGGACGACGGACGCTGGACACAGGGCGATCACTATAGCTCACCCGAGCATGTTGTGCTTATGTGAGCTAAAAACTATGGCCCAAACAAATAATTATTCATTTTCCTTAGAAGATATGGCCCAGGCATGGAAAGTTCGAGTGGTTTAGAAGATATCGCTCAGACACGGAAATGGTTTAGAAGATATGTCTTAATAAAATATTCTAGGTGTAGTAGGAGTATTTAATTTGGAATAAGAATTACTTTATAACGTCCAGTAGTTAGGCTAAAATGACTGAAATATTTCTCTCTCATCAGCTGTACATGTGCGCATCTTGACAACGACTTCATTTTGTTCTACCCACTGAATGACTTATGAAAGCTTTTTTCCCATTGGTTCTAACAGACACACCTCCGGCCGTTTGACCAATTGGTGTTCGGCTTATTTCTTTCTCTTGCGGTCAAGACTATAGTTTTTTAGGAAGGTTTGGTAACTTACATGTAGGCCATGCGAACACTCCAAGAACGCTTATTACACGCCTTTTAATAATTAACTGATTCAAGACGGGCAGTTGTCAGTTTCTGTCGATTGCACAATACTGGTTAACTGCTTAAAGGACTAAGCCTACCCACTGAAATAGTCATAAGGTAAACTGACCGCGCTCAACGTGGCCCAATTGGTTGACTAGGCCGTAAAACCTCAAAACAAACAAATTTAATGTGCTTATGCAAACTTGGGCTCCGCCCCTTTTCTGAGGGCATTTCAATAACAAGTTATATCAGTTCTAATCCAGCGGGCACATACGGTTTATACAGTGTCGCATTAACGTCGATACAACGGCTTTGCATCGACGTCAATGCGACGTTGTATAAAAGTCAAGCCTTTGCATCGACATTAATGCGTCGTTGCATAAACGTCATATACCCGCTGAGAAAGCTTTCCTCATAAAAAGAAAATCCTTCATTTACGTAGAATGCAGGTAACCCCCGCAATTCACAACTTTGTATAGTAAACATCTGGAATCCGGGGTGTAAGACATTATGAGCAAGATCACGTGATGAAGTGGAACATTTGATCAAACGTCCTCGTTCAAATACAGAAATGGCTACAATGCATAAAGAATTTAAACATTGTTTTAAAGCATTGTTGGAGTGATATAACAACATTGAGTATGTACCATACTCAATAATGAAATCTACAGCGTTTTGTGTATGTTGTTTTAGTTGGCTTCGAACGAAATGAATTTAACATATGGAATCTAATTTACAATATCAGTGAGAAGAAATGCAAAGAACAAGGACGTTATTACATATGCGTACAGATATAGCCCGGGTCAGCCTGCAGATTTGCACAGGCTGATCAAAGCTTTTATTGACATCTTACAGATTAAAAGGATTCTGAGGTATATATCTACAACGTGACAGAAAACCCTTTATAGGAGTAGAAAGGCTGTTTTCATTACGGATCCTTTTCTTGCATGGTGTCTCACATAGTTTTAACAGCTGATGTGCAACCAAGGCAGTCACGCAAAATATTTTGTGTAAAAAACAATTAATACAAAAATAACTATAAAGACTTCTATAGCTTGCATGATGAACCAACATCTGAGCCGCGTCGCGAGAAAAAGGTTCTTCGGACTTTCCGTCGAATCAATTTTTATGCGCATGCTCAGCCCCTAGCAAAACCATTCTTCGGCTGGTCTCCCCTTGGCCTACCGCTTACACATTACGAAAACATACGTATTCAAATATTCTGGAAATTTTACCACCAAAACATTAAAATTTTCAGATAAAAACTCTGATATTTTTCACATTTCTTGCTCAAAACATAGATTGTGGGTACTCGTTAGAACCGCCTCGGCGAGGCGGTTCTAACCAGTACCCACAATCTATGATTTTGAGCAGAAATAAGAAAAATAATGTATACCCCTGTAAACCCCAGTTTTACTCTATAAAAGTGGGGTTTAAGGGGGTCAACATTATATAGGCATGTTTTCGTGATGATGGAGCGAACAACACAGGTTCTGGCGAGACTGCACAGATGCGCCTTGCTGTTCGCATATGCTATAGTGGCTCTTTTCCCATGGTGCGGCTCATTTGAAGAGGAAGTTTAGGTATAGATGTTACATTTAAATATTATTTTCACTTACTTGATGAACATTTCTACACCGGTCTCTTCTAGTTTTCTTTTAATTCCATTCCAAGATTTCTTAAGTTTAAAAACCTGCCTATTGTCTAAAGGAATCCTGTCATCCACTTTTCCAATTTCTCTGATTTCATTTAAATCTTGGACTTCATCGTTTTCTGGTATTTCATAAACCATTGTACGCGAATGTATGCAACCCATATTTAAACTGTAGAAGACGACATTTTGATTTAATTTCGTATTTTTTTTTTAAAAATAATGCTTGACATTTCATTTGAATCTTCTAGGAGACGATTCATATGAAATACCAAGTCTTATTATTTCTGAATAATATTTTTTTTTAAATTTATAAAGAATGTCGTCTGCTACTATTTTGTTAAGCAATCTAAGGACTAAAATTTTCCATCTCAACCCGCTAATCTGGAACTACTGATGAAATGAGAAAACCAAAGCTCTTTTTTGCTGAATATACTTATTCACATTACGAAAACACGCCTATTCAAATATACTGAAAATTTTACCACCAAAAAATGAAAATTTTCAGATAAACAATTCTGATATTTTTTCGTATTTCTGCTCAAAACATAGATTGTGGGTACTCGTTAGAACCGCCTCAACGAGGCGGTTCTAACGAGCACAATCATTATTTTTGAGCAGAAATAAGAAAAATAATGTATACCCCTGTAAACCCCAGTTTTACTATGTAAAAGTGGGGTTTAATGGGGTCAAAATTATATAGACGTGTTTTCGTGATGAAAGCCTAGTCAGCTATCTGTCTTCGAAATGAAGTTGAATGAATAACGGGTCCAATTTATTTGATGACACAAGAGCCAGATCAAAGAAAAAAATGAATCTCCGTGGGGTATTTTTCTTGCAAATGATACAATGATATAGAAGGTAATAAAGAACAAGCCACAGCCACATGGATAAACACATACGAGTGCGTCAATAAACTACTGAACCGCTTCAAATAAACTACTGAACCGCTTCAAATAAACTACTGAACCGATTCAAAGACATGAAAACAACAACAGAAATCCAGAATTCATGATCACTAAACACTAATCGGCTCGAATGTGTGCCTCCTAGAACTGCCTACATTTGCATTTGCTCTACACTGTACGTGTATGTAACTGGAATAATTTGTAACAGTTCCTTAAGTCTTTACGAGTATCTCTTGATGTAGGTAATTTCAGATATGGGACTTAATTGTATTTTATTTAAATAAATATTAGAAAACAAAATCAATGAGCTGACAAGTCTATGTGTACTGTGATGGATTCTCTTTTTGCAGGTTCGGCAAAATTCAGCCACTTAGCTTGGTGTGGGGTGGCAAGGGGAGGGGTAAAACAGAAGACCACTTTGAAGCTTAAGTTGTCAATATAGCTATTCCACATATTGATGCCAGTTCTTATACATGTTACATGTCAATTTGGAATTGAAGTTTGTATCAGCAAGATTTTGCTGTTCCTACTATTATGACTGTATAGAGACCATGATCAGATAACTTCTGCCTTGATCTACTCTATTCGGTTAGATATCTTTGGTCAAAAGGGTTGTGATTATGCAAAAGTTTTAAAATTATTCCAGATATTTAAGTAATTTCTTCTGATAATTCAAATAAAAATACAATGAGTAAATGCTAAAATAAAGAAAAATAACGAAGAATAATAAGCAAGCGTGTACAGAAACAATCTATTGTTTTGTCTTTAGTGAAACAAAATAGGACAATAAACTGCTGATAATTTAAAAGAGGATTTTACAACACGGTACTCTTTTTGCAACAGATTTAGCTGTTTTGAGGGGGTAAAAATGGCCAAAAATGCATGTATTTATTTTACTTCCGCCGAACAGCGGTAAAATATATGCTGTATTTTAGGTTTTAAAAGGTGTATGTTTTTGCATAGAGGTAAAATATATGCTATATTTAGGGTTTTGAAGATATATATTTTTGCATAAGGAGTGGTACATGTACCACCCCTAATGATAATCCAAATACAGTTTACTCTCATAAGGACTGTTTTACAACATCTGGATAACATCCCAAGCTTTCTTCTTGTTTTGACAGGGGTGGTACACGTACCACTTTAGGTCCAAAATCCGCCGTCTCTTTGTTCCATAGAAATATTTACCATAAATTTGAAAATATTGATTTTAAGACCCTTCTCTTAAAGTGGTACACGTACCACTCTCTAGATTGTGACCTGTTTTTTCTGATTGTTGTTATTGTAACAGTTGTTATCTCCATTACTGATATTCTTTCGGTTCTTAACAGCAAGTGGTACACGTACCACTCCAGACCATAAATCCCTTGTTTCACAAACCCATAGGCATATTTACCATAACTTTGAAAATAAATATTTTTTAGACTTCTTTCAGAGTGGTACGTGTACCACTCCCTAGATTTTGACCACTTGAGATTTGTTGTTATTGTAAAAGTTATCTTATTTCAGATAATCGTTTGTTTCCTCAATGACAAGGAGTGGTACACGTACCACTCTAGACCAGAAATTCATCTGCTTCTTTGTCCCATAGAAATATTTACCATAAATTTGAAAATATTGATTTTAAGACCCTTCTCTTAAAGTGGTACAGGTACGATTGTGACCTTTTTCTGATTGTTGTTATTGTAACAGTTGTTACTTCCACTACCGATAATCTTTCGGTTCTTGACAGCAAGTGGTACACGTACCACTCCAGACCATAAATCCATTGTCTCTCAAACCCATTGGAATATTTACTATAAGTTTAAATATAAATATTTTTTAGACTTCTTTCAAAGTGGTACGTGTACCACTCCCTGGATTTTGACCACTTGAGATTTGTTGTTATTGTAAAAGTTATCTTATTTCAGATAATCTTTTGTTTCCTCAATGACAAGGGGTGGTACACGTATCACTCTAGACCAGAAATTCATCTGCTTCTTTGCCCCATAGAAATTTTTAAAATAAATTTGAAAATATTGATCTTAAGACCCTTCTCTTAAAGTGGTACACGTACCACTCTCTGGATTGTGACCTTTTTTTCTGATTGTTTTTATTGTAACAGTTGTTACCTCCACTACCGATAATCTTTCGGTTCTTAACAGCAAGTTGTACACGTACCACTCCAGACCATATATCCATTTTCTCTCAAACCCATAGGCATGTTTACCATAACTTTGAAAAATATTTTTTAGACTTCATTCAAAGTGGTACGTGTACCATTCCCTGGATTTTGACCTCTTCAGAATTATGTTATTGTAAAAGTTGTTATCTTATTTCAGATAATCGTTTGGTTTCCTCAATGACATGGAGAGGTACACGTACCACTCTAGACCAGAAATTCTGCTTCTTTGCCCCATAGAAATATTAATCATAAATTTTAACATATTGATTTAAGACTCTTTTCTCAAAGTGGTACGTGTACCACTCGACTGATATAGACTTCTTTTGATTTTACCGGTAGTTATTGTAACAGTTATCTACACTTCAGTTCTTCTTTGGGTTTCTTTGACTGAAAGTGGTACACATACCACTCCAGACCATAAAGTCATCTGCCTCTTGGGCGTGTCGCCGGCAAGAGAGACAACTCTCACTTTCTTCGTTATATAATTATGTCCCGTGAAGCCGAATCCTTGTGCAGACCATAACTTCCATATTGTCTGAGGTAATTCAAATATATTGGGTAGATGCCATACACAAGAAGAATAACGGTTCCCTTGTTCTTTATCTAGTTATCTCCCCTGGACGAATTTCTTAGTCGAATTATTGTGCGCTCCATAACTTCCAAATGGTTTCCAATGTTTTGATAATATTTGACAGAGACATAGATAAGGACCAGTAGTGTGTCGCGTGCAAGAGAACTTTCTCCATTATATAACAATCTCCCGTGAAACCGATATCTTGTGCAGGCCATAACTCCCATCTGTTTGAGTTGACAATATTTAGTAGATACATAATAGGTCCTCGGTGGCTCAGTTGGATGCGCCGTCCGACTGGAGACTAGGAGGTCGCGGGTTCAACCCCCGCCGAGGTCGGCAACATTCTTTCGTGGAGATTGATCATGAAATATTTTCTACGGTCATTCTCACCCTTCCGCTGATTCAAGAAGGGCAGTTGTCAGTTTCTGGCGAAAGAATGAGCACAATACTGGTTAACCGCTTAGAGGACTAAGCCTGCCCAGTAAACGTGTGGTTAAGTAAACTGACCGCGCTCGACATGACCCCATTGGGTTGACCGTAAAACCTCAACACAAACAAACAAGGTCAAGTAGGAGTGTCGCATGCAAGAAGGACAACTTTTGCTCTGTGACAGTTTTACCCTAATAAACAGACAGCAGATAACTTTACAAGACATTTATCCTGGCTATTTTTTGTGAATATGTAGACTCACAAATTTGAGGTATTTGGAAATAATGTATGTCCTGTGCAGATAATATTAAGTTATCACATCAAAAGTCACTAACAGCTTATTTTTGCAAAAAATTGAATAAAGAACATGCAAAAGTAAAATCATTTACAGTGCACCTATAATTGGTTTTACTTATTAATTTTGCCACATTCGTACTATCTTTGCATCTTTAACTTTGCGTTGTTTCACTATTTTATGATATCTTGACATATACAGTCACATCAAATGTAGAAGTAGTGATTCGGTCGAGGGATCTGTCATCTCTTTTGGCAGCTTTATTTTTTTTTTCTTATTATTATTATTTTATTTTTTTTATTTTATCAACTCTATTTTGACCGTTCTAAGACAAAACCACTCGACCTCAGTTAAATAATAGAACCCCGCCAGTTGTCAGTTAACGCTTTACACACTGTGCAAAATTCCAGCAGACGTCATTTTGAAATATATCCCCCACCCAATTTGTCCCCCGTCCCGTCCCCCACTCCCTAAAATATTTGATACTTCATGCAACAGATCACGGCTTTCCCTTTTCGTCAATAAGAATTCTGTTTTGTCTTAGATATCCTTTGTTTTTTTTCACGCGTTACAATTATCTTTCGAGAGAAAATAAGACTTGACATTCCATGTGAATCGGCCATCTAGCAGACAATTTATATGAAATGTCAAGTTTTATTAGCACTTTACACCAATAAATGCTCGACACAGTCTGATTGGAGTTTGATTGCAGTATCAATCAATTCTGTATGCTGGATATAAAAAGGCCTGATCAGACAGCGTACCATTTTCTTAAGTCGCGCAGCAGTTCATTTCAGGTTCATAGCGCATACTCAATCCGCGAAGTCACAGATAAACCTGGTCATCCGCAAATGCGATCGGAAAATCTAATTGTTTACATTTATTACAGTGTACTGGACAAAAGCATACAGCGGGGATGCGCAGGCAGATCTAGACCTTCACTGTTCGCATTATGTGATAAGGTTTCATGACTCCAGATAAGGCAAAAACTGATCTTGTTTCTCAATGAAAACATAAATTATGAGTATCTCGTAGAGGTGCTTCTACACATTATATATTTTCATGAAAAAAAAAAAAAAAAAAAAAAAAAAAATAAGAAAATAGTTTCCTTATCCGGCGCTTAGACTGACTCCATATTTTCGCGATGAAGTTCATAACTTTTTTTTGCAGCAAAAAACTATTCACATTCACTACCTGGATCATCATTAAGGATTACAGACTACCTACAATTAGGCGAGTTTTCTCACCTTGATAACCAGATATAAAAAATATTCATGCACATCAATAATGATTGCCGGATTTCATTAATACTTTAATCAATTAAATCAAGGATGAAAGACTACCTACCTACCTACCTACCTACCTACCTATCTACCTACCTACCTACCTACCTACCTACCTACCTACCTATCTATCTATCTATCTATCTATCTATCTATCTATCTATCTATCTATCTATCCGTTCGTCTTTATAAACCGCTGAATGCCTTGCAAACGATACTTTGCATTTTTAATTTTTACACCGGTATTTTTTGTAAATGCTGTCACTTGAGTTAAAATGTGATATGACTACTTTGACCTTTGCGGCTCCGCAAGCCAAGCCCAGGACAAAAATGAATCTGATTAAACTAGATCCAGATCAAATGTAGAACGCGTAATCTGATCAGGGTCACCATTGTTTACTTTGTGTACAGGAAGTTTAAATAACTTACGAAAAAAGTCTGACACCCCTTAAATTTAAAATGGATCTGTCAAAAGGCACGGATCAGGGCCTTTGTTGTTCGCTACTAGAATGTACCATCTCGTGCAGTCTTATCAGGGCCCGTACGTGATGTTCGCTTTTAGAATATGCGCAGAGACGTCTTAACAAGACCTGTGCTGTTCGCTGTTTGAATGCACTTGTCCGCAGAGTCTTTGTCGAACCTGCGCTGTTTGCTGGCACATTTTGTATGTAGCGCACAATGTTAACTCAGATCAGACTTTGTGGAGGTGCAGGCTGATGTAAGACTACGTAGGTCGATTATAATAATGTTGTATTGTTATTGTTAATAATAAGTAGACATTTATCTGCTAAATTTCACAATAAGCAGATGTTTTTAACCGCAAGCATATCTTCATTTCTATTTTGATATTTCGAAATAAAATTAGATTTTGAAAATAATTATAATAATAATAATAAAATTAGATTTGAAAACAAAAATATATATATATATAAATAATCCTAGTCCGATATCTATGAAAACACATTTGTTGTTCACATATTTTTAAATTATAATCCGCTGTCAAAAAGTCTGTCGCTGTCCAGAATTCTGTTAATCCATCAGTTACGCCTAAATTGACTACCTGCGGGGTACAATTATGTAACCGGGGTCCATGTGTTTTTCTCAGATCTGTGTCATCCTCACGACAATGCATACATGTAAAAACAAATAAAATAGGTAAACGTTCTTTCATGGCATTAACCATCCGTTACTTGTATAAAAATGGATAGAAGCTGCTGTTACCGTATTTACCCTTTACCATAATTGTTCAAACATTTGAACAAGTACAATTTACCCACCTGATAAAGTGTCTAAAACTTGCTGGATGTGTTGCAAACAATGCAGACCCTGATGAAAGGCAGCGTTTAAGCGGCGTTTATACTGTTTGTTTAGGTCTGTCTGTCCGAATGCCTATGGTAGATAGGGTATTCACAATATTTCAGTCCATAAATATTTTAGTATATAAATGAATTTAGAATTGTTTCTTTGGATCACTTGAGCTGTCTGATCAGAGTATTTGTTGTTTGCTTTTTTAACCTTTTGTTCATAGAAAAACCAACTAGTGAATAATTGTCATAATCACTGTCACTGTAACAATTACTTTAAATTCCATTTTACGTGACTCGACACAAATGATAATTAAGAACAGTGTTGATTTTATTGTTCACAATATATATAAATGCCTCTAGGCTATTATTATTGCCATCATTATCCAGCCAAGATATACTTGAATAGTTATAATGTATAATCACTATGTCATGTGTAAAAAATCGAAGATTCTCATCACCCTTCCTTTCGCGCTTTTTATGATCAGGGTCTGTTCGATAACTGTTCCCTGACAGTATGCTTGTGGCCTTAATATTGGCAATTAACAAAAGACTGCAAATAATGTCTCCTTACAACAATAAAACAACCTTATGTAATATGCTATTATAAATAAGTATACACTACTCTTTATCAAACCACTTGTATTTTAGAACACACACACACACACACACACACACACACACACACACACACACACACATTATAATCCGCTGTGATTAAAAATGTACACTTCCTTGCGTGGACTCTTATCATTCGCAAGATGCTATTATTCACAATATTGTTTTAGGTATATTTCAATCCAGAAAAAAATAACCAATTTTGGTGTCAAATATAGTATTAGTGTTCTTGCTTCGCCTTGATCCAATACCGCCTATATTTTGTCCCATTTCACATATTCCTGATCTCGTGTATACTGAAATTCGTCTCATTTTCCATTTTGTCTACTCAACTTTGACAGAGCTAAGACAAACCACATGGCCTTTGTTATATCACAGTATCCGCTTTGCGACCGGGAGGTTGCGGCTTGATCCCCGGCCGAGTCATACTAAAGACTTTAAAAATTGTGCAAGCTGCTCTTTCGCTTGAAGCCCAAGATTTAGTAAAGATCTTGGAACCTGGAGTGGTCAGCTCAGTATCAGTATAATGTGACTGGGTGGAATATCTTGTCAAGTGTCTGTGGCGTGATATTCAGCGAGGCAATACTCTAAAAGTGAGCACTGAGATACTTGCCACATCCAGACACCGTGACTGATGGATTGTTGAAGTTGACTTTACACCCGAATAAAACATGTATATATTATAATACCCTGCGTATGCTCAGTTAACGCTTAGCACGCTGGGTAAATTTTTCAGCAGACGACATTTTGAAACATTTTCAAATTTTTCACAGAATAAAAGATTGTGAAATGTCAAATCCTGTTGCCTAGGGAAAAATAAATTTGCAGTCTATTAAATTATCCCAGATTTCTGCATTGTGAATTGAGTATATATAATGTTGATACAGCAAAGTCTGGTCGTGTCTACTTTGGACGCAATATGCCGATTACATTCTGGCTAATGATAGCAATGATAATAGCCTTTATATATGCGTAAACAATAAAATCATCTATGTTCTTAATTATTTGAGTCGAGTCACGTAAAATGGAATTTGTAGCAATTGTTATAGTGACAGTGATTATGGCAATTATTCACTAGTTGATTCTTCTGTGCACAAAAGGTATGCAAGCGAACGACAAATACTCTGATTAGACTGTGCAACGTGACCCAAATAAATAATTTCACACGTTAACCTTCATTCACATTACAGTCTATTTACAAAATATTTCTGGGCCGAAATATGTCTTACTACATAATTACCCTTTTACTGTGTGCATTCGGACAGACAAGCATAACGCGGCGTCTCATTAGGTCTACACTGTTTGCCACCCATCCAGAAATTTTTAGACAGCACACTGGGTAGAAAATTGTACTTATTCAAATTTCAGAATAAGTATTTAATGGAGTTGAAGTGTCCAGACACTTAGGGTAAATACAGTAACAACATCTTATTTCTGCACAATTTCTTTTTTACGCGTATACATTGTCGTGAGGATTTGACATATCAAAGAAATACACATGGCCTAGGTTACATAAGCGTACTCCGTAGGTGGTCAACTTAAGCTTAACTGGGGGATTAACAGAATTCTGGACAGCGACAGTTTTATTGACAGCGAATTATAATTTAGAAATTTGTGAACAACGAATGTGTTTTAATGGATATTGGACTATGGATTACTTATATTTTTAATCTAATTTTATTCCCCTCAAATCAAGTGAATTTAACTGAACTTAGGATAGGCATGCAGTTTTAAAAATCTGCCTATAACGAAAAACCACATAATAAAACAGCCTTATGATACGTGACCATCGTAGCCTTACATGAGCCTGCACGTCACATCTGAGTTTACATTTGGTGCTACATATAGAATGGTCCTTGAATATTCCAACAGCGAACAGTGCAGGCCGGCAAACACTATGCGGACAAAGACATTCAAACAGCGAACAGCATATAGGATGTGCACTTTCTAACAGTGAACCGCACAGGCCCGGATAAGTCTTGGTGTGTATATTTTAACAGAGAGCAGCACAGCCCTGCATAAAACTCCGTGGCTGCTCCGGCTGAGCTGTTCCCCTCTCGTCGCGTATTTCATAAGGTTGACTTCTTATTTGGGGCCCTTACTACCAGTAAAACGAAGCATTATGATTAATATTTCTATTGGGCAAGGACGCAGCTAAATATCTGGTCCAGAGGGTACGTGTACCACTCCTTGTCACTGAGGAAATCAAAAGATTATCTGAAATAAGATTAACAACTTTTACAATAACAACAATCTCAAGTGGTCAAAATCCAGGGAGTGGTACACGTACCACTTTGAAAGAAGTCTAAAAATATTTATTTTTAAAGCTATAGTAAATATTCCAATGGGTTTGAGAGACAATGGATTTATGGTCTGGAGTGGTACGTGTACCGCTTGCTGTTAAGAACCGAAATATTATCGTAGTGGAGATAACAACTGTTACAATAACAACAATCAGAAAAAAAGGTCACAATCCAGAGAGTGGTACGTGTACCACTTTAAGAGAAGGGTCTTAAAATTAATATTTTCAAATTGATGGTAAACATTTCTATGGGGCAGTGAAGCCGATGAATTTCTGGTCTAGAGTGGCATGTGTAGCACTCCTTGTCATTGAGGAAACCAAAAGATTATCTGAAATAAGATAACTTTTACAATAACAACAACCATAAGAGGTCAAAATCCAGGGAGTGGTACACGTACCACTTTGAATGAAGTCTAAAACAATATTTATCTTCAAAGTTATGGTAAGTATGCTTATGGGTTTTAGAAACAATGGATTTATGGTCTGGAGTGGTACGTGTACCACTTGCTGTTAAGAACCGAAAAATTATCGGTAGTGCGATAACAACTGTTACAATAACAACAATCAGAAAAAAGATCCCAGAGAGTGGTACGTGTACCACTTCCAGAGAAGGGTCTAAAATCACTATTTTCATTTTTTTTTTGTGGTAAATATATCTATGGGACAATGCGACGGTTGGATTTAGGGTCTGGAGTGGTACATGTACCACCCCTGTCAAAGCAAGAAGAAAGCTTGGGATGCTATCCAGTTGTAAAACAGTCCTTATGAGAGTAAACTATTTGAATTATCAACAGGGGTGGTACGTGTACCACTCCTTATGCAAAAATATATACCTTTAAAACCCTAAATATTGCATATATTTTACCTCTATGCAAAAACATACACCTTTTAAAACCTACAATATAGCATATATTTTACCTCTGTTTGGCAGAAGTTAAAAAAATGCATGCATTTTTGGCCATTTTTACCCCCTCAAAACAGCTAAATCTGTTGCAAAAAGAGTACCGTGTTGTAAAATCCTCTTTTAAATTATCATCAGTTAATAGTAAATTAAATCTATATAAACCCCTTAATATATTGTGAAAATTATTGAAATCGCAAATATATTTCAACATAAGAGACGGGCTTAAGGTTTACGCTAGAGGGCGTAAGCAGTGTTGCAAACTTCATTACTGCTTATGAGGAGTCTCAATAAAACCGAGACTCCCATTTTCTAATCCGTAGTGTGTTCTTTGTTTCCAAAGGCAATCTTTTTTACGTGTATTAAGTTATCTAGATACCCTATATGCTTTTTGACCAAAAGTATATATTTTCTCTACTGGTTTAAAAGACTGGAACATTACAGACAAGTAAACCATAGCTGTTACAACAATGACTCAACCAGTTTCTTATTCATATGGGCTTAGGCCCTTCACTGTCGTATTGTAGGATTATTGTATAGTATGAATGTATAATCCAAGCTTGAGGCGGAGAACGAAGATTGCACAGATGTACGACAATCTGATCTGTCTACTGAGCTCAAGTCATCAGGCACATTTTCTCGTATCTTATGTGAATGCACTGTCTGATCTGAAGACTGGGATCACATGCCACAATGTATATTTTGTCTCGTTGCAGCTCATTGCCAAGTCTAGTTTTTACTTACTCGCATAGCACAACTAAGACTAAAAAATTAAAAAAAAAAAAAAAAAAAAAAAAAAAATGACAAATGCAAAGCGTGTAGACCATATTCGCTCAATGATCAGAGTATACACTGTTCGTTAACATAATATATCACCAAAAATATTCTACTAAGAGGACTGCATATATAGATCCTGATCAGACAGAGCGGATGTTGGTAGCATACGTCACAAAGTCGAGCCTTGTGCTGCTGTGGTAAAGCGTCGGATTCAAGACCCCAGCGAGCACCAAGTGAGTGTCCTTGAACAAGACACTTTACCCACATTGCTTTGTGGTGACCTGTGGTTAATACTCAGAAAACGGAGGGCCGCTGTTCGCAGTGTTGGCCTATCCTTAGACTTCGGTCAACCTTGCGAAAGTGAAACGCATATTGAAACACATACTGGGGGCGTTGCAGTATTTATAGAAAAAAGAATACACGACATGTCAGCCGTTTTAAATTTTATAACTGTGTTCATTGCTCTTAAGAATAATTCCTTTTGAAATCTATTTATATTCATTAATGGTGTTATAGTGGCGTGTGACGACCGTGAAACGAATCCACACCGGGTAGGCGGTAATCAGGAACTACCTTGGCAATCTAAACCGCAACTCAAATGGAATAGGCGGTCGGTTTAGGTAAGTAAACGTTTCATTTAATTGCTTGAGATATAAAGGTGTATCAGTTAAAGTTGAGAATCGAAAAAAGCTGGCAGACTTTTCATATTTGTGGTCTTATTTGATCATTTCAGTGACGGACAGCTAGAATTCAATCTTTTGTGGCTAATCTGAGAAGATTCAATCGAGCTTATATTATTCATGTTAAATATAGCTTCCATTTGAGAAGCGCAGGGTTGGGAGAGAGGGCAATCGAAAGCGACTTTCATGCCAGTCGACTAACGCTACGCAAAAAGTTACATAGCAGTCGATGAACGAACTTGTTTTTGTTCATTTAAAGTAATTGTCAATCAATGTTTCTCCTCATTTTAAATGAAGTAAGTGTCCATGTTTCTCCTCATTTTAGTGGTTTTACAGCCCGTGGCAACAGCTGGAACATAGCGGGGCTAAAATGAGTTGCGTTTTAGATTGCCTAGGTCGTTCCTGATTGCCGCCTACCCAATGTGTTAATTAGATTCGTCTCCAAATCTGATTCAAACCATGTTCTATTTAACCGACATTGCAGTCCCTTCACTGCTCCAAGCTGAGACACAAAATGTAACAGGGGAGGCAAAAGGTAATTTGCCCGACTGGGACTCCAACCCAGGATCTCTCGCACATCGGAATACCGTCTGATCTACTGAGTCACATGGTTAGTGTATATAGTTGCAAGACCAGTCTGTTGATCTGCGAGTTGTCCTAGGTTCGAATCCTAGTCGGACCACGAGTTTTTACTCTCTGTGGTATTTGATCGCTAAGTGTGGGCCGTGCTCGGACTGCGAGCAGTGTGAGAGTGCATATGTCACACATACGAATATGTAATAAATGTATTAATATGCGAACAGTTGTACGCATACGTAACAAATTATTACGTATGCATACAACTGTACGCATATGTAACACGTGGCAACGTTAACGTGTTGCGTTTGCGTACAACTGTACGCATATGTAACATGTGGACAAGCTAGTCTGAAGCGTTCGTATGATATGTACAAGCCATACACATATGTAGTATCTGTTCATTAAATGAAGTAGAGGTCACTATTTCGGGAACGATCACTGTCACCGATTTGTTTCTTAGTATGCATGTTGTTATTTGACATACGACCCTTCTTACAAAACAAATGTTTTGGCATCTATATATGTAGAACAATTTTTCATGTTGAATGGAATATGTTACCTCTATTATTATAAACACTTCTAATGTTCGTGTTTATTATCTGTATAGTCAGTCAGCATTGTTACACAGTAAAAACATCCCGTGGATTTTACGGTATTTACTGTCAACTTGCTGCCATTGCATTCACAGTAAGTTTTACGGGAGCTTGTAGACTATTTACAGAAGTAATCACGCGTGGCAGGACAGAGTAAGGCAAGGTAAGTAACGTAGGACATAGTCGGAATGCGAGCTACCGCACCATATATTAAGCTTACCCATCCTTACCCCATTCTACGAGGTAATTCCTGCAAAAATTCTACAGGCGCCCGATTTTTTCAGTGTAGATATATATTAAGTATGTATATGTAAAGATATTGCAACCACTTGATACGCATGGTTTCCCAGGTAGAAAACGTTTATGTTGCTAATAGTCTATCACTGAAACTTCTAGTTGCAAAAATCATTTTTGAAGTGTGGTTATGCTCTTTTTACCCCCTTGCAAGGATATAAAAGGACCCTTATGCGAATTGTAGCTTAACATGTAAGGATCAGTGTCCGTGTTTGGTGTAGATGATGTTACTGGTACATTTTAACCTACGTTATCTTTTGTATATGAGCCGTGTCTTATATAAAAAAGCAGCATTAATAGCATGAGAGCAGTGTAGACCTATATTAGCTGTCATATTGCTATTATAACATCTGATAAGGCTTTATACCATTTAGAGTGATATGGGACAAAATGAGTGGAAAACAGTGTGGATCCTGAGTAGTCGCCTCATCCGGTCTACACAATTCAACTCTGTCGATTTTTCTTTCCAGTTTTATAACATGTGGTCGTATGGTTTACACACGTGTTAAAGTCGACAGGTGACCAATATGTAACTCTTTCGTATGCGGACAGGTGCACGCATATGTATCATATCTGTTACGTATTCGTATGTGTGACATATACACACTCACAGAGCAGCAAAAGGACTGCGTAACATTGAGAATACAACGTATCACTACGATACCAAACAAGACACTCCCCAATAATTTCTTATCTGTCCTAAGAATATATACGCAATAGGTCAATGCCCGACTGTGATGCTCGAATGCCTTATTATTGTTTTCTTTTCCCTTTGCAATAGGCTTATTTCCGTATTCATGCGGAGAGTGATTAAAAAGGCAAGCATTTCAAACTGTCAATATAACAGCTGCGAGTCTTTGTTACTGTCCTGGTCCCGGTTTTGTCATTTAGACATCTTTCATGTATAATATCTGAATCTCAGGATGAGAAAATGTATCTTGGGGAATGCAAACCAAGCAAAGACTCAGATCAGGCTTCGCATTCGTGCAGCACTCTGATTAGGGTCGTTATTGCCTCTCTGTGGATAGCCAGTGAGCGAAAGCTTCTTCATGAAGACTCCCATCAGAATGGGCGGATGAGTAGGCTGGTCTGGGTAGTCGCTGGATGGACATGTCAAAATGTACATATTTTGCTCTACTATTTATATCATGACTGATTGATTGATATGGTGATTACACTCTTTGACCAATTCGTGAATCTTGTTTCCATTGCAGCGTCGGCTAATAATGGATATTAGAATTAGTTCCATACCACTAAATTAGGCAACCTAATTGAATTACCGAAATTATCCTAAATATTCGGACACATTTACTCCTTACAATGTTTCTCCTAAAATTTGAGCAAGTTCATTTGTACTACCTTTGAAGTTTCTGAAATAGCAATTAGTGTAGACCCTGATCAGACACCGCCTTCTACGGCGCCTGATCTGGGTCTAGACTGTTTAGGCGTGTCTGTCCGGATACTGAGGATAAATACCGGGTCAACCGAATCGTAAGCACCACTGAATCAATTCCTTTATTAGTCTATCACTATACATCGTCCATCAGCAATACAATATATGTCTTCGAAACTACTTTTGCACTTTAAGCCCATATTTAGATATTTGATTTTTTTTCTAAAAAGAATAACCCTTGAGGGCAAGGAACAAATTCACTGCAGTCTCATTGCAGAGCTTAGTGAAAAAATAATATTTCTGTAATCAAATAATGACACGACTGATACGAAATGCGACACTACAGACAATTCAGCAATGGTTCATGTTATTTTTTTGTATATCTATGTCTGTTCGTTGTTGTTAATGTTTGTCCTTTTACATTTTCCAGTCATAATAATTTGTGTGTGAAGCGGAATTACAGGAAAAATGCTCTTTGAAAGTATTCACTTCCTTCATAGAATATCACAAAAGTGGGTATACTAGCCTGCTACATAATGTTAAATATCTTATATCAAAAGTCCAATTGGTAGACATAGCTTTAGATTATTCAGCATTATAACCAAACACATGTATTGATGTTTTGTTTTTCTATTTTCTCAAAAAAAAAAAAAAAAAAAAACAGACGCTGTGGGTATGAGCACCCACAACATGTGTTTTTCTTTGTGCAAAAATGGGGCAAAACATTTTGACGGTAGCTAAACAGTTTTACCTCTTTAATCATACGTTGTACGTTTCAGCCATTAGTCTTTAAAATATATTGAGAAAATAATTTTTCAACATTCATCCTATACAAATGTATAGGGGTGCAAATTTGACCTTGCCGTAGAAAGGTCAAATAAAAACCTACGACAATCACTTGAACAAGCTTGATAGTTCTTGAGTCCCCAATGCTATACACCAAGATTCAGCCTCAAAGCTTTCTTGGTTCTGGAGAAGAAGATTTTGAGTGTTTTACCATGTATCGGCATGGCAGCCATCTTGCTCAATGGCGCGGAACCATTCGAACAAATTATCAATATCCTTTCGACAGAAAGTCCCCTTTAAAATCTGGTGAAAATTGCTCAAACGGTTTTAGAGAAGAAGACATTTATTAATTACATAATTTTATACATTTATGTAGCCCAGGGGCTATGGCAGATAACCTCCGGGGGATAAAATTTTGATTGTAACAGAAGTTTTACTACTTTAATCATGCATTGAGAAAATGGCCTTTCAACGTTTTCCCATACAAATGTATGAGGGCCCAAATTTGACCATGCCTTGAAAAGGTCAAAGGTCAATCTACGACCATTATTTGAACAAACCTTGTTGGTTTAAACAGTTTTATTTATTGATTGATTTCCAATACAGTACATACATAACATATGATACGCACAAAGATATGTAGGATTTGACGGTAAGCGATACGCTTATATGGAAGTCATCTCCTATGGTCACAAGATGTTCTACCAAGATGTGAATGGCAAAATTAGTTCAGAGAAAATAGCCATGGCTACCAAAATAGCATGACTGAGAGAGAGAGAGAGAGAGAGAGAGAGAAATGACCGACCCCCTTATTTCAGCGAGGTAAATGTATGGGATGATTGAGAGCTTAAGAGGGGTTAAAACGTCCAGATTTGATAATATATTCCTGTCTTGTAGAAAGAGAGATTCGTAATCATGTTCTGAAAGATTCTCTTTGCCGTACAAAAGGCCGTTTGTTGAGTAATTGTGAAGATTGTGTGGTAGGTATCTGTTTCTGTAGTTTGCGTAATTAGGACAAGTAAAAAGGTAGTGGTAGGTCCTCTCGAATCCTCCGCAGGAACAAGATGGGCTTTCAATTATGTTTCTCCTTATAAATTTGAGTTCAACGAACTGCATTCAAGTCTAAGGCGTGCATGTAATACCTGTCCCATACGCGTACCGCAACAAACCGTGTTGACCTTGAAACCCCTATGCTATAAACCAAGATACATGTACAGCCTCAAAGCATTCTTGGTTCTGGAGAAGAAGATTTTTAACTGTTTTACAATATATGGGCATGGTGGCCATCTTATTCAATGGCGCGGAACCAGTCGAAGTCAATATCCTTTCGATAAAAGGCCCAATTTGAAATCTGTTGAACACTGCTCGAGAGCTTTCAGAGAAGAAGCAATTTAAAGTTCTATGATTTTATACATGTATATAGCCCAGTGGCAAGAGCAGATAACCCCCAGGACACAAAAGTTTGATTTTTACTAAAAGGTTTTACTACCTTAATCATACATTGTAAGTTTCCGCCATTAGTCTTTAATACATTTTGAGAAAATGTTTTTCAACAGTTTTCCTCATACAAATGTATGGGGACGCAAATTTGACCTTGCAAAAAAAAAAAGTCAAAGGTTAATTTACGATCATCATTTGAACAAACTTGAGACCACAATGCTATATACCAAGATTCAGCCTTAAAGCTTTCTTGGTTCTGGAGAAGAAGATTTTTAAGTGTTTTGTTTATTTTTATTATTATTATTATTATTATTATTATTATTATTATTATTATTATTATTATTATTATTATATGGGTATGACGGCAATCTTAATTAACGGACCGTGACCAATTTAACAAATTTTCAATCCCCAATTAACAGAAGGCACCACGTGAAATTTGAAGAAAATTGGCCCGGTGTTTAGAGAAGTCGTTCCAATGTGTTAACGGACGGACGACGGACGGACAACGGACGACGGACGATGGACGCAAGTGTTCACAATAGCTAAGTCTGAGCTTTCGACTCAGGTGAGTTAAAAGACAATGAATAGAACAAAACACTAAAAAAGCACCACGGCAGACAGCCACAAGAACCCACATAGAACAAACAACACTGGATCCACCGCCTTAGAACGGACAATAGTGACAATAACCAGGGAATTTAAATCGATTTTTGCTTACACTGTTCCATCCTACGTTAAAATGCTGTGAAGAAAAAACACAAAAAATTGTTCTACTCGAAAAGGGACTCCCTAACAAAAACATGTAAATCAAGCAAATCAAGCCAAGTCCTGTGATAAAACAAGGATGAGTACTCCTGGCAAATTCAGAGCACTGGTTGAATTGCAGAGGGTCCGAATAATGAAATAGCATCAGTCATTAGCCCTCCAATGAAATATTTAGGTCAGCACCGAGACCCAACTCACTGTCGTGCATCATAGCTGTCAACCATGGTTGAATTAAAACTAAGCATGCAGTCTGTCGCATAACATCCGTTTTAAATCCTTTCCTTTTATAACGGCTAACATCTTTTTAACTTTTCTAATAATTGAGTTTCCAAACATTTTATTGAATTTATAAACTGGGTCACCCTAAATTTCTGGTTTTGATATTCTTTGCTGAAAAAGTAATTTCAAGCTAACTTTATATGTATCAATCAAATCGGAGTGTCGAAAACACTTTACGGAGTGTATGATACTTATAGCCTTGTGTAAGTCTGTCATAGAAGCGATAAAAGTAGGAGCCTACCACAAGGAATTTAACTAGTTTAATCATATTTTATTGCAATATATCAATGCATTGGTGTAGGCCACATGTTCTAATAGTCACAGACCTTGCCCCTAGTATTCACTAGGCTCAATGACATAAGGAACATTTTCTAATATTTCGTCCTATATTACAAATGATGAGTAACGCACGAAAAGACCCTTATACAATTTGCGGACAGCGTAGGTCCAGATCAGTCTGCATATTCGCACAGGCTGATCAGGGCCCTCGTTGTCTGCTTACAGAATCAATGTCTACTATAGTATATGTCGACAAACAGAGAATGCGCTGATCAGACTGCACGGATGCGTATGCTGATCTGGACCTTCGCTGTTCGCATATGGCATAAGAACTGTCCCCACGTTGTGCATCAAATAAAGATGATGCTGACCAGGCTGTGCTTATGCATAACGGGTCTGATTCTGGTTGCATGTGATTCTACGCAGCCAGCCAGTTTTCTTGTAAGAATGCAATTACCTGTCCAATAATTCCAATTGAAACCATAGGGAACACAAAGTGATATTTCATATAAGATATATTATTTAGAAATGTCATAATTTTTCCTGTTATGTTAAGAAAGACAATCTTATTTCCTTTATAATGATATAAATCCTATTGAAATAGTTTGATGTCTTCATGCTTCCCGAGAGTCGGGAGGAAGACTAGTATGCAAATGGCTTAATAGAACTAGAAACGCTGTCAGAATTTACACATATTAAACAACTGCAAACCTATAGTTTCACTTTAACTATTATATTTTACTGTTATGAATACCTTTCTTGTTTTCTGAACTTTGCAATGGTATATAATTTGTATATATTTATTTCGGTCTTTTTGCTTCCAGATATTTCCGAAAATCGGAGTTGAACGAAAGAGCAGCTGAGTTTTTCTTAGCTCGAATGCACGTATTACTTTAATGATATCATGATAGTGTCATACTAATCATCCTCTCATTTTCATACTTGTATATATTGCATTGTATTTGTTGTTTTAATAATTTGTATTGTATGTATTTTAGAGGGCCTCATGGAAGATTGGCATTGCCAAATGAGTCATCTTCTGTAAATAAAGCCAACTTACTTACTATTGAGTCAAAATACATCGAAGTCATTCTTTTATTACAATTACCGGGAGTTTTGAATTTAATATTATATTTTTACAGGCGAGACGAATATTTCTCAAGGGAACGATCGTTACGTTTTTGTATTTTTTTTTTTTTTATTATTATTGATTTATTTTTACTTCAGCAAACGGTTCTTCAAAGATATAGTTCTAATTATGTCGAAGCATATCATTTCGATTCTTAATGACCCCAAGTTACATTTCCTTTTAATCTAATAAATCAAACAATGTTGTTATATTTTAGCATATTAAAATAAACGCAAACATCTTTTGAATGTATTTTCCTGCCACAAGCCATACGTTGTTATAAGCTAATTATATACTGTCGCAAGGTAATCTTTTATCGTGTGCTAATATTTCCCTGCTGCAAGTCATAAGTTTTTGTATGCTAATCACAAACTGCGGCAAGGTAATCTTTTATCGTGTGCCATCACAGTTATTTGGCTAGTTCCGGGTTTTAACTAATTTCGAAAAAGGGAAAAGATCGTCATCAAAGACACGACAGTTATCAAATCTAAAAAGAAAAAAATTAGTACGCTTCTGTCGTATATTGCTTCTTCTTCATATATCTGAAAATATATATAACCTTATTGATCGATACGATCCGATTTCCGTAGCGACCTTATGCTTAGCATAAAGTTTGTAAATGTGTACATACAATAGAAACGCATAATTTCACTTCTTATTTTATTTTTGGGCTTCAGAAGGGGGTAAAACAGGACCTAATGCGCTCATTGTTTTTTGTTTTATTTTATCAATTTATTTATATTTATATATATATTTATTTATTTTTTTTTTTTTATTTTTTATGGGATGGCTTAGGGAATTTCGATCTACCTAAAACGTGTTGATGTTTAAATGGTGTCTTGAGGGTATATACGATTTCCTTACTATGTATTTTGCAGTGTTGTTGAAATTAATAAAAAAAAAAAAAAAAAAATGTATCGTATCACTGTCGATGCAACGACGTTGTTTCAGCACTGTGCGTTGTGTGCCCGCTGGGTAATTTCTTTCATATATCAGGAAATGCTAAATCATGTACATTGTACCGCATTTGCCCTAAATATTGGGACACACAGGTGTGAACAAATACTGTTGACCCAGATCAGATGCCACAGAACGCAGTGTCTGACCAGGGTCTACACGGTTTGCAACTCATCCAGGAGTTTAAAGACACATCAATAGGTAGTTAACGAACTTGGTCAAAATTTAGGATAAACATGGTAAAGAGTTAAGCTGTTGTAATATTAAGGGCAAATGTATTATTTGTCAAGAACAGACGGACAAACAGTGTACATCCAGATCAGAGATCATAGAACGCGGAGTCTGATTAGGGTACACTGTTTTTTTTTGTTTTTTTTTGTTTGTTTTAAGGTTAGTCTGTCCGAATACTTACGGTGTACCACACAATGCATGTTTATAAGGGCGAGACTCATATATCTTATTGTATTCGTATAAAATCATCGTTCTGCGCTGGCGCTAACAGCAGCTGTATGAAATCACGAATATGCCATACAAACGAAAGGAATCTGCTTAACAACCTTTCTGCTATTACCGTAAAAGTGTGGGCCATCATATTCATTGTAAATTATGCTTTGAAAAGTGTTTTCAAGACGACGGTAAAACTGCGAGGTTAGAACAAACCTAAATTTGAACATAATAATAATAAAAAATGGGATACATGTAATTCTTTCCGAACGATAACGACTCTTTTGTCCTTCCATACGCACATTATTATTTATGATTATTTTTAGCGTTGGAAGCGTCCTAGTACCAGTTAAAAAAATAATTTAAGTCCTACGTAGGAGATAGTAACTACTACGTAGGAGATGAGAGATAGTAACTCCTACATAGGTGATGATAACCCCTACGTAGGACTAACCAACACTTACGTATGAGATAATAACACTACTTAGGACTTACTAACACCTACGTAGGGCTTGCTAACACCTACATGGAAGATAATAAGTCCTACGTAGGACTTATTGACTCCTACGTAGGAGATAATCACACCTGCATAGGAGGTAATAACTCCTGCGTAGGACTAACTACCACTTGTGTAGAAGATACTAATCCCTCCGTAGGACTTAATAACACCTACGTAGGAGATAATAACTCCTTCTTAGAGCTAACTTACACATACGTAGGACATAATAAGTCCTACGTAGGAGTAACTAACACCTACGTAGGAGATAATAATTCCTACGTAGGACTTCCTAGCACCTACGTAGGAGATAATCTCCTACGTAGGATTTACTAACCCCTACATAGGACTAACTAACACCTACGGAGGAGATAATAGGTCCTACGTTGGACTTACTAATTCCTACGTAGGAGATAATAAGTCCTACGTAGGAGTTACTAATACCTACGTATGAAATAATAACTCCTATGTAGAAGTTACTAACACAAGTACTACGGCGGAAATATTATCTTCTACGGAGGTGCTATTAAGTCCTACGTAGGTGTTATTATATCCTACGTAGGTGTTATTATATCCTACGTAGGTGTTATTATCTCCTACGTAGGAGTAAGTAAGTCCTTCGAAGGAGTTATAATAACTCCTACAGGTAGGTATTAGTTAGTACTATGTAGGAGTTATTATCTTCTACGTAGGTTTTATTAAGTCCTGAGGAGGTGTTATTATCTTCTACGTAGATATTAGTAACTCTTACGTAGGTGTTAGTAAGTCCTATGTAAGAGTTATTATCTCCTACGTAAGTTTTATTAAGTCCTACGGAAGTGTTATCTTCTACGTAGGTGTTAGTAAGTCATACGTAGTGTTTATTACATCCTACATAGTTATTATTATCTCCTACGTAAGAGTACTAACTCCTACGTAGGACTAATTATCTCCTACGTAGGTGTTTGTATCTCCTACGTAGGTCTTATTATCTCCTACGTAGGTATTAGTAACTCCTACGTATGTGTTAGTAAGCCTATGTAAGAGTTATTATCTCCTACGTAGGTTTTATTTAGTCCTACGGAGGTGTTATCTTCTATGTAGGTGTTAGTAAGTCCTACGTAGTGTTTATTATCTCCTACGTAGATATTATTATCACCTACATAGGAGTGTGTCCTACGTAGGACTTATTATCACCTGCGTAGGAGTTAGAAATTCCTACGTAGATATTAGTAAGTCCTACGTAGGTATTAGTAAGTCATGTGTAGGTATTAGTAGGTCCTAGGTAGGAGTTATCATCTCCTTCGTAGAACTTACTATCTCTTATGTAGGACTTATTATCTCCTACGTAGGAGTTACTATCTCCTACGTAAGACAAATCTTTTTTTCACCGGCACTAGGACGCTTCCATAGCTTAGCAATATATACGTAATTACATTTCGGTCGGCGCTGAAACAGCCCTTCAGCTCAGTCAGGAGAGTGCGCTCCTCCCACGCGGAAGGCTGTGGATTCGAAACTTAGGACTGTTTTTTTAATGATTTTGTTTTCATTGTTATAAGTATGTAAATATACTTTCGTTCCTTCGTCGTGTATCTGTCTTTTCCATATATATCCCTTGTTCATATTGATTTTTTTGCAATAAAATTAACAGCTTTCTGGGAACAGAAGTTTGCATTGTTTATTTCAAATACTTTGTGATATTATTTATATGCATATATGTAACAAATAGTAGGCTAAATGATACGCAACGTCCACGCATTTGCCTATATATTAACCCTAAGTTTAGGCCCGAGCAAACCGTGTAGACCCAGATCAGACGCCGAATAATGTGGCGGCTGATCAGGATCTGTACTGTTTGCCTCTGAGTCCAGCCGTTTTCAGAAATATCAAGAGGTGGTGAAACAGACAGGCAGGGCTGAACAAACAGTGTCGACCCAGATCAGACGCCGCAGCTGATACTCTAACCAGACTGCGCGGATGCGCAGGTTGATCTGTTTTCACACTTGAGGCTAAAAAATATGACACAATGTTTGTTTTTTTTTCTGAGTTTCGACGTGACTAGGATGTTTTCTTGCATATAGTCACCCTGATCTTTTTGATGAAATAATTTCCTTAATTAGTGAAATTCTTTCTTTTGTGACAATGAAATCGTTAACATGAAAATGGGTGCATGGTGCATCAGATAATACAATATGTTCCCTATTATTTTAGAGGTACCTTATTTACCTTAAGTATTGAGGTACCATACTCCTTACCGCGCTTGCCCATTACTTTGGAAAATGCTGGACATATGGCAAACAGCGTAGACCGTGATCAGACGCCTATTCTGCGGCGTCTGATCTGGGTGTACACTGCTTGCTCAGTCCTGTCTGTCCGTACCATACCTAGGTTTATTACGGCAGCTACAGCGTTGACGTTTGTTCAGGTTACGGAAGCTACAGTTTACGACCAAGCCCTTGGAAAGAATGCGCATGCACGTGCAATTTTCCTTTAACCCTAGCGATATTAGATTACTGAAGTCATCGGATATCTTCAAAATCAGCGAAATCGCACCAAGAGATACAATGTTTTGTACACCAGTACACCATATATGGACAGTATAACCCAGATCAGCATGCTTATTCGTTTAGTTTGAACATGGTCTTCATCATGCACCCAATATATACATCAGTATCTGGTGATTCTTTACAGTGACTTGATGCAAATTCAGGGGAGGTATCGCTGTCAAAATTGTTTTATCTCCCGTCTGAGTCTTCTCTAAAAGGAAAGGATTTGCTTCTGTTCGAAATAAATTCTTTCCGTTTAGAGTAGACCCCTTTTCAGGAAGGGAGTTTGTGTTTGGGAAAGCAAATACGAAATCACAAAAGCTGTCTACTTTGTAAACGACAGTGCAAAATATACCAAATGTATTCACTCCCCTTAAGGCAGCACTGAGAGGAGGCGCGAGCTGGGCAAAAATGCAGGGTCAACAATTAAGTAAATGTGCTTAGATAAACGGGCAATGTCATGCGAAAACGTGTTTTTGCTGTATGTGAAAAGAAAAGCTGATCAGTCTGTATCCATGTCATCTTTATCAGCACCTTTGTTATTAATGATACGTTTACTTGCTATATTCGAATCTTATAGTCTCTCTTTCACGTGACATGGTCCATGCATTAATTTTGATGAGTCTAATCATCATTCATTGACAAGTTGGTTAACCCATTTATGCCAAATGGACTCTTCTACCATAACCCTTTGGACCGGTTCATTTCAATAGAAGGAGTGTCTGGTTAGATTTCATTTTCACCATGTTTTATAGAAATTTATGTATTTACTGAAAACAGTGTAGACTCTGATCAGGCGCCACATTATTTTCTGGGTCTACATTATTTTCCAATGTCCCTTTTATGAGACGCTAGGCAAAAAAATGGGTTAACAGTTAACTAAATGTGCTTTGATAAACGGGCTATGTCATGCGAAAACATGTCTTTGCTGTATGCAAACAAAAGAGGTGCAAATGAGCCTGCATCCGTGTAATCTGATCAGCTCCTTTTTTATTCGCTGCTTAAATAACCTATGTTTACTTGCTACATCCGATTTTCTAATCTCTCTTTCGCGTGACATGGCCTTTTTTTCTTGTTCTTGTGTATAATCTGTATTGTTTTAGAGGTACCACCCGGCAGGGCGTATATTTTTCCGTTAAAATTACTTTATTACATTTTCAGCAGTGATTTACTGAGATTTATCAGTGAATTATAATCTATATCTCACCGAGTGAATTATTTCATTTCGAACGTTTTGACGTCATCATTGCTAGGCGACGTTGCTGACGTAGTTGGTAACAACAATAACAATAGTTGACGTTTCGCGGAAAATTTGATAAAATCATGGAAATCAGACTACAATTTTCACGTCCAGTTGGCATTTTTGAGGTAAGACCTGCAACACAAATATAAAGTATGATTTTCTTGATAATCCAGTTCAACTTTCGTGACATTTTTTGCGTTTGTATTTCAAGCACAGGATGATTTTTGCATTAAATTGAAAACAAGATGGCGACTGATTTTCAAACTAAACCGCGCCTCTTGAATTCATGCACTGACTGGAACTATTTTGATAGGAAATCATAACGGCCGAATGTAAAAAATCAAAGGTAGAACATGGATGCAAATGTAATAAACAGTTAATTTGATTGTTTTGATCGATTACGGAGAAATAATTCACTCGTGTTCTAAGGTTTGCTTGTATAAAACTCGTTTGCTTCGCTCACTCGTTTTTTTACGCACAAGCCTTAAAACACTAGTGAATTATTTCTCCGTAATGGATCAAAACAACCAAATAAACTCTATATAAAGCACTACAGCTATATACACTTCTTGGGGTGGAAGGAGACAGCCATAACGCCTGTTGTTTAAGAAAGCACAGTCTTTTAAGATGTATTAAACAGAAAGTTATTGAAAAGTTCTCTATTTAAGTCCGTGAGGTAAAGAGTCCTGGCATCGTAGGAATGGCACAATCTGGACAAATTAACACTCTCCAAATTAAAGACCATTCTTTAAAATATGTAGTCCAGACTTCACTGCTGCTTTGTTCCACCACATGTTACTTCAAACGGTGGACTGTAGCCACACGAATATCATGATAGGCAAGACAACGCATTAGCTAACACCGCCGACATGTTGGCTCAATAGATCCGCCACTGAATAAATGTCTGTTGACTTGTAGCATGTACACACCAATAAGAACTCTGGCTTTAATGATGCCTTTACTTCTGATTCGATACTGTTCCATACCAAATGAGTAGAGCCCACACTTAACATGTGTACGTGAATTCAAGTACTTCAGGGTTTTCTTATATCACTGATATAGATTGATATCATTTTATATATCATTTATATCATTTATTACTTTTGATTAGAGTAATTTAGATCTATAGACAAAATGATATATTGGTTTGTTTTATTTTCTTATGATGCCATGTTCCAATGTTATGTTTCAATACTACATACAATTTACTTTGTTACCTCATTCCAAGATAGTCCCGGGATTTGTGTTAAAATTTCGTCCGATCATAAAAATCATTCGAGAACAACAAATTGGGACTTTCGGAAAAGGTGGCGTGACGTCATCGCTCTACATACGGGTAACTCTTACGGGCACAAATCACGCGGACGCGTAATAAACTATAGAGAATGTAGGTTAGAAGGCTCCAGTTTTTTATTTTGACGTACAATGTTTTACTTCATTGCATGGAAAGTTTCGAAGACGAACTATAAAGCAATCATATTTGGCTTCTTTCTTCTATTGTTTCGTAATAAATTTAGATTTAATAACTGGTGCATTAGAAATGCATTTTTGAAAATTTTAGCTGGTGAGTATAGTTATTCAGGGATTGGTTTGAGTTTTTCAAGACGGATATGTTGTATAATTTTCTTTTTCTACAACTTGGATTAAAATGCATTTTAAAATTATTTTAAAATACTTATTATACAGTTTTAAACATATTCAGTAATTTCATAAATTATATATATTGGTTGATAAACATCAGTTTGAATCGTACGATTATTTGTATTTTTCTCAGCAGTTATATATATATATCTTTCTAATCTGCTTTTTGGTACTAAACTGAAAACGTATGCGCGCGAAAAACAAAATTATTTCGTTTTTTTTTTTTGTTTTTTTTTTTGTTTTTTTTTGTTGTTGTTGTTGTTGTTGTTGTTGTAGTTGTTTTCATAATAAAAATCTTCCAAGTTGGACAGAGGATGTTATTGAATAGAAAATTTGCTTTTATTAGAAAATGGCGCTGACAATGCAAATTACTGTGACGTTATCTTAAAATAAATATAAAATTTATTCTTTTAGAATATTGCATCCTTCTAACTATTCATATTTTAGTCATTGTATTTTTCTTTCTGCAAAGAAATTGTGCTTTTTATCCGTATTATTCGTCTTTGTAGCCTTATTTCCGTACATTTTCTATGTATGTCCATTTACTCTGTACCCTGAGGTTACCAATTCGATTTGCGATGACGTCATAGCCAGTTTTTTCCGATAACTGCAACATCGCATATCTTTGCAGGTTGATCTAATTGTTTGTTTAATCGCTAAACAATAACCGAGATCAGTTTTGTACATGTAAGGGTATTATCTACACCTGATAATGCGACTTGCCGATCAGATGTCTGCATAATAGAAAGTCAAACCGAATAAAACTATAGATACTTTTACTAAAGTATCTAATCAGCAGGAAAAAAAACAAGGTGATCAGACGGCGCGGATTTACAACTGTCAAAGGAGCCGAGAGTGGAAAAGGGAAGTGCTGCATGTTGTAGGTAACTAAACGAAATTGTATACCCTAGCTAGATGAGACCAACAAAATAACGTCCGCGTAGCGATGTCTCAAAACAATATGTGCGGATGTCGGCAAACAATATAACACATACCAACGACTCTGATCAGACTGCGCGGACGCACAAGCTGATTTGATTCTCTGATGCGCAGTTAGATGCATATGTCATTTTGTTTGTTTTGTCGTGTCCAAGTCCATGCAGACTTGCAAATAGAAAAACTTTATTATAGAGAAAGTGCAGTTTTATATTTGCAAATTTATGTCTGACACGAATATGCAGCAATAACTGGATAAAATGTCAGATACACAGAGAATAATATTTGCTCATTAAAGTGAAGATGTCAAATCTCCACACGTCCAAGTTAGCAGGTATTGTTTTAACAATGTCAGTGAACAATGAAAAGTATGCCATGGTCCTATATTAATGGTTTCCTTAGATGCTCTTCCCTACATGCAGCTTTACTACATATGTACAGAGAGGTTATTGAGTTACCGAGAAACTAATCTAAACGCACAAGGTGAACACTGCGTAACGCACGCGCTCACGACAAAGGTAGGTCGTAACACTCCTTTGCTTCACCAAAGCGTGCTAAAGGTACATATATGAGCATCATCAAGCAACCATGTAACGGTTTTACCCACAACGTGTGTAATTCTACATTAGTGTCTTTCTCGTACGGACACGTTTACAGGCTATGATACTTCAGGAACACAATGTATTATGATAAATATGGGGTTTATAATAATGAAAATGGATCTGTTTAAACATCGGAGTGAACACTAACAGGCAGGCAATAATGCATAGTTCTGAATATATATTGCTTCTTTTGTCTAATAAATTATCGTCTGCTCTGGTTGTATTTGTTGACTATTATAAATAAATAGGGTTACAGCCGGGGGTTATTGACCGGCGCAGGAATCGCGCCGGTCTCTTAATATAGCTTTGGATTTTTAGCTCACCTGAGCTATGCTCAGGATGAGCTATTGTGATCACTTTTCGTCCGTCGTCCGTCCGTCCGTCCGTGCGTGCGTCCGTCCGTCCGTGCGTCCGTCCGTTAACATTTTCAAACGACTTCTTCTCTGAAGCCCCTGAGCCAATTTTGCTCAAATTTCATATGGAGCCTCCTTAGGTTGGGGGAACGAAAAATTGCTAAAATGGTCGCGGTCCATTGACCAAGATGGCCGCCATGCCCATATATGTTAAAAACCTTTAAAAATCTTCTTCTCCAGAACCAAGGATGCCTTGGGGCTGAATCTTTGCATAAATCATCGGGGACGGGAGGTCTACCAAAATTGCTAAAATAGAGGTCGTATATTGACATTTGACCTTTTTACGGCAAGGTCAAGTTTGCTTCCCTATGCATTTGTATGGGGAAAACCTTTAAACATCTTGTTCTCCAAAACTGAGGATGCCTTATGGCTGAACCTTTACATATATCATCGGAAACAGGAGGTCTACCAAAGTTGCTAAAATAATGGTCGTACGTTGACATTTGACCTTTTCATGGTAAGGTCAATTTTGCTTCCTTATGAATTTGTATGGGAAAAAAATGTTCAGAATTTCAAACAACTTCTTCTCTGGAGCCTCTGGGCCAATTTTACTCAAATTTCATATGGAGCCTCCTTAGGTTAGGAGAATGAAAGATTGCTAAAATGGTCGCGGTTCGTTGACCAAGATGGCCGCCATGCCCATATATGGTAAAAACCTTTAAAAATCTTCTTCTCCAGAACCAAGGATGCCTTAGAGCTGAATCTTGGCATAAGTCATCGGAGACGAGGAGTCTACCAAAATTGCTAAAATAAATGTCGTATATTGACATTTGACCATTTTATGGCAAGGTCAAGTTTGCTTCGCTATGCATTTGTATGGGAAAAACCTTTAAAAATCTTGTTCTCCAAAACCGAGGATGCCTTGTGGCTGAATCTTTACATATATCATCGGAAACTGGAGGTCTACCAAAGTTGCTAAAATAATGGTCGTTCATTGACATTTGAACTTTTTTACGGTGAGGTCAATTTTGCTTCCTTATGCATTTGTATGGGAAAAATATTCAGAATTTTAAACGACTTCTCCTCTGGGCCAATATTGCTCAAATTTCATATGGAGCCTCCGTAGGTTCGGGGAATGAAATATTGCTAAAATGGTCGCGGTTCATTGACCAAGATGGCCACCATGCCCATATATGGTAAAAACCTTTAAAAATCTTCTTCTCCAGAACCGAGGATGCCTTGGGGCTGAAGCTTTGCTTAAGTCATCGGGGACTGGGGGTCGACCAAAGTTGCTAAAATAATGGTCGTACATTGACATTTGACCTTTTTACGGCAAGGACAAGTTTGTTTCCCTATGCATTTGCATGGGAGAAAACATTTAAAAATCTTATTCTCCAAAACCGAGGATGCCTTATGGCTGAATCTTTGCATATATCATTGGGAACAGGCGGTCTACCAAGGTTGCTAAAATAATTGTCATACATTGACATTTGACCTTTTTATGGCGAGGTCAAGTTTGCTTATGTATGCATTTGTATGGGCCCTGTACATTTGTATGGAAAAAATGTTGATAATTTCAAATGATTTTTCCTCTGAAGCCTCTTAGGCCAGTGTTGCTCAAATTTCATGCGGAGCCTCCTTGGGCAGGAGAATGAAAGATTGCTAAAATGGGCATGGTCCATTGATCAAAATGGCTGCCATGCCCATATATGCTAAAAACCTTTAAAAACCTTCTTCTCAAGAACCAAATAAGCCCTGGGCCCTAATCTTTGCATAAATTATGGGGGACAGGAGATCTACCAAAATTGCTAAAATGATGCTTCTGTGTTGAAATTTGCTTCCCCATGCATTTGTATGGGCCATTATACATTAATATTGAAAGTATCGAAGTGACTTGCATATCTGCAGTGGTTATGTCATTCAGGTGAGCGAGTTGTGGCCCATGGGCCTCTTGTTATATATGGTAGAGTATTCGATTAGCTCACAAAGGATTTTTTATATTTGCTGGGATCGTCGGTGTGTGACGATCCCGGAATATATAAAGTCTTATAACAAACTCTGTTATAAACAGATTAATGTCTATTTTATTTTCATTTCAATCAAGAAATTTCATAAAGCTTAATAAAAGCATACATTAAAGAATCGCATTGTTGTTCTTTTTTACCTGTTACACTGAAAATTTATTAAACTTCAGTATACCCTTGTCCCATATTTCTAAGTAAACCTGAACAAAATTGCGCCGGTACTTAGACGTTCACGTCGAAATATTTTGTCTTGTAGTTACTGCAAAGGATTTCAAAAGTTTCCAAGCAACACAGCAATTTCTCGTCAATCAGTGATTATTATTTACCCATGTGTAACCTCAGATGACATAGAAATGTCGTAATCATATGGCGTCTGATCTGGGTGTCTATTGTTTGCTAAGGACAGTCTGACCCAATATTATGGGTAAATGCGAAACTGACCGCCCTGCATACAAATAAATATATGGATACCCAGGAAACGTCACAGTCTACCATGCTTGAATGATATTACTAATTTCTGATTGAAAGTTTATAAACGGTTGATGACCAGCTGGGGAGTCTTACACATTACTTGGACCGCGTCAAGCGAAAATGTGCCTTTGAACATGCGGAAAGTGCGCAGATTCATATCATCCTGCGCATACGTAAATATCATCCGGACCTTTGCTTTCCTTACATACATTCTATAGTAGCCAATGATTCTGTTAGTGGACAGTGAAGGCCCTAATCAGACTGCGCGGATGTTCGCATATGCCGAGACACGCTTTTGGAAGGCGCGGCCCACTTATTTTGTCTGTTTAAAAATAAACATACGACACAGTTATGGAATATCGTAAAGCTCTCCATATGTCAACACACACTCACGCGCGCACACACACATTACACCTACAAGTTTAAAGAGGATCGGATCTGAAATGAAGGCATTATCAGCCGAACAACATGTCTCATTTATAAGTCTATGGGCGTTTTTTTTTTTTTTTTTTTTTTTTTTTTTTTTTTTTTTTTTTAAGCTCAAGGGCACGTAACACCAAAGTTAATAATTGGATCAGGCCCAAAATCGAACTTCGCCTAGATTTCACACCTGTCCTATTTACCTGCAACTATAAAGCCGATCTGTAAACAAATAGAGTCGCTACATGTATCATCCGGACATTTTCCCAATTATAAGTCAGTGGGAGCTATTGGTTGCCATGGCAATCACAGTTTTCGCCAGATTTGCCCCAAAGCCTAATGCAGCCTTTCTTATAGCACTACGATGCTACATGGTAAATTCGAACAAAATTGCCCGACTGGCCTTGGAGATATTATGCTTGTAACATTATCCCATTATAAATTCAGACTCAGGAGCACATAACACCAAAGTCAGTTGACTAGTATGGCCCATATTCGAACCACCTACATTTCATGCCTGTGCTGGTCGCCTACAAGTATAATGAGAATTGGATAAAAAAATGAAGGCTTTATCATCCGGACAACATTTCCCCATCATAAGTAATGGGCATTTTTTTACGCTCAATGGCACATAACTTGAAAGTTAACGATTGGTTCCAGCCCAAAATCGATCTTCACCTATTATTTTACCTGCAAGTTTGAAGCTGGCCTGTAAAACAGTAAAATCGCTATCATCCGGAAAACCTCCCAATTATAAGTCAATGAGAGCTATTGGTTGCCATGGTTAGCACAGTTTTCGGCAGATATGCCTCAAAACCTAATGCTATCTTTCTCCATGCCCAGTGATGCTACACATAAAATATATATCTTGTAAGATATTGTCATATGTGCACACTGATAGACTAGAAACTGTAACAGTTTACGTCTAAACAAAAATTATGTTCTGTTCTGTTCAGTATGTACTGACTTAATTAGTTCGTTTGATAACCTTGTTTGTTTTATTCTGATCCTAATCAAACTATAAGAGGTTGGAGGATAGCACTGGAACCATACCAGGGCGGGAGGAGCAGCCCGACATCAGTTATTGTTTGACTTTGACGAATATTTTACGGTTCACAGACTTTGGTCAATTTAGGATATTAATTAGGATTAGGATATTCATGTTTTAAGAAGGCGTTGATGATATTTGTATTTGGGGAACAGTAGTTGTAGTATTTGACTTTGACCTACAATTCAAATTTCACTGACTCCAGTCAGTTTGATTTTTTTGTTTTTATTATTATTATTATTATTAATTATATGGATTAAGTCGATTTTAGGACCACTGTTGCTTCTGGGAAACAATAGTTGAAGCCAGTCTAAGTATTTGACACTGAACTGTATTTTATAATTCATTGACTTTGCAAAGCTTCTAATTAAGAGTGAAGGACATGATCGTTTTGTTATGACCATAGCTGTTGAGGAATAGAATCAGTATCTGAAAAAAATTCTTTCCAATAAAACATTGGAACCGCAACGTCAGATAATGTACCGCCTGACATGTGCGCCCAGCGAAGATTGAAATCTAATGAGAATGTTTACTGGCTGCATTTTGGATAGCCAAAGATACCAGGTTTTTCATGCGGACAACGAAAACATATGACAGAAGGTAGGCTTTCTCACATTGTGACTCATTTCATCTTATTGAACCACTACATTTAAACAATAAATACCTTTGTTACAGGCGTCCAAAAGGCGCGCATTTTTATCTTCTGACAATTCCTGCTAAATATTGCGACAATAGGCAACTCTGCCTAAAACTTATCTAATAGACCTTTCAACTGTTTAAATAATCATACCAAAATTAGCGACAATGTGACAAAAAGTACCTTTTGACGCGAGAGCCAAAGGAAGACACAATTCAGTGTAATCAGCATCTTTGTTATCCGCAAGAAGAAACTTTGCATCCTTCACTATCCAAACCACGCCAAATGAAGATTCTGATCAGACTGCGCGAATGCGCAGTCTGATCTGAATCTTCGATTGGCGCAAATGTCCGACGTACATTATCTGACTCAAACGCTGATGCCAAATTTAGCCTTATATCAAGATAGTACTGGTTCTGACGTTAGTTCACTCTCAGAGTACATTATGTCATTTCAGTCAACAATGCCAACTTAACGAAATTCCATTTTCCTGTTATTAATGGAGAAGTTTCGCCGATTTTCCTTCATATCAAATGTCAAGTAACAGGATTTGCCGTCAAATTGCGAGGCTTTGATAAAAAAGATTTAGAATAGAACGTACTGACTTAGTGTTAGGGAAGTAAATTAGGTGCCTACATGTCTATTAACCCTTAAAGCGACAAGCAAAATGTGTAACAGACGACATTCTTTATTATTATTATTATTATAATTATTATTATTATTATTATTATTATTATTATTATTATATTTCAGAGAAAACACGTCTTGGCATTTCTTGGCAGAAGTTTACATGAAATGTAAAGACTTTTCTCTGGAAAAAAAAGTCGTCTGCTGCAGTTCCTATCGGCGCCTTAAGGGTTTAAATAGACTAAAAATAGAAACTAGGACACTATTTCATGGAGAGTCGCATAATGCACAAAGAGACATTTAATACGATTAACTTACTTGATAAACATTTCCATGCCAGTTTCTTCTAAATTTCTTTTTACCCCTTTCCAAGATTTCTTAAGTTTAAACACTTGTCTGGCATCCAAAGGAATCCTGTCATCCGCTTTTTGTATTTCTTTTGCTTCATTTAAATTCTGACTTGTATCATTTATTTCAGAATCCATTATATCCGAATGGTGGCACCCCATGATATTTTTTTCCAAGAACTTAAGGAACGACACACGTGTTCAGAATATAATAAGAAATTACTTCTCTAATCTGTTCGGTTTTAGAATAGTAAAGTAATCAACTATTGCATCATCCGTTATGAAGCCGGGGCTCAGCAGTTTCTACAAGATTGCATATGCGCTGCGCGAAGACAAATCAGCCTGCGCATGCGCGCAGTCTGACCAGAGTCTTCACTGTCTGACTGAAGAAGCGTTGGATTCTTGGCGACTCACAGAGTGCATGCAAAGACTGATCATACTGCGCGGATACGCAGGCTGATCTCAGTCTTCGCTGGACGCCCGTGCAATCTTGTAGGAAATGCTGTTCCCCGGCTCAGTTATGTGCAATGGAAGTAAACGTGCACTTGTATCATACGCGAACAATGAGATCACAGATGAGCCTGCGCGTCGACTGATTCTGTAAGCAGGCACCGTAGGCAAATATGCGATTACGATGTGGGCTTTTGTGGCCCACTTACGGCATAACGACATTTTTTCTTGCATTATGCAGCTAACTGTTTAATCCTTACCACTCCCTGGGCTAATTCAGTTTCTCAAAACTATAAAACTGGTGATATTTTCTGATTTTTTTCTCACAAAACAGGAATTGATATTTCATGCAAACTGTCTCCATTGGAGACAAATTGCATGAAATGTCAAAACCTGTTTTTCGCGAAAAAATAGAAAAAATATTTCACCACGTCGTCTGCTGAAAATTTTGCCCATAGTGTTTAGTGTTAATCTATATGGATACTTTATTGTAGTCGAGCATCTAACGTTGAGCGGTGGTACTTACAATCAAATGAATACCTGTTAAACTGGCGTGCAAATTTTATATCGCGAAGAAAACACATTTGACAAAACTTATCAAGCAGTGACTGAAATGTTTGTAAAATATGTCGATTATACATATAAAATTAAATAAATAATGGGTTAAACACAATAGTTCACATTTGTATTTTTTTTTTCTTATCATGCCAATTTTCAGTCTATCGAAAAGATTACTTGGCAAAAGGCGTAAAAATTGTTCAGTAACAGGAACAAAATAATAGATAAGATGGCATTGGCATATCGACCAGTTAGGTTCCAACAAATTGTCAATGCTAAAAGCAGCTTCTTGGTTATTTCTAATAGAATGCGAAAGAAACTCAAAGCACTAAGAGTTCTGATGGGACTTTGGCCTGAAATTCTATATACCTCTAGAACTTATTGGGAGTTGCGCTGACATTATATATATATATATATATATATATATATATATATATATATATATATATATATATATATATATATATATATATATATATATATATAATGGTTATAATAATAATTATGTTTATAATACTGAATCGGTCCGAAATGGCGAAATTGAGTACTGAAAAAGACTCTATCTTTTTAAATGGATAAGAATAAGGATAAATATTTATATCAGTATTAAATATTAAATAATATTAATGCAACCGTTTTCTGTACTGGATATCCATTTTTCGGGGTTAAAATTTTTTAGTGTGAAAAGTCATATGAAAATTGTAATATTATATTTAATGTCCTTTTCGGTACGCGACAGCGCCTTTTCGAGCCATTTCGGTGGAAAAAGATCCTTTTCGGTGTTTAGTAGGACCGCGGCGCTCGAGCTACATTTTTTACCCAACGTTGTAGATTTGGCGCGTTTTAACTGGAGTATTCATTTTCGTTCGCCAATATTGTACTCCTTATGATTAAAATCTTATTTCTTTCAAAAGTTTGAAGTTTTCTTTGGTTTTGTTTATTTATTTATTTATTTATTTATTTATTTATTTATTTATTTATGCGTTCTATTTGTTAGGTAGTTATGTAGTAAGACGAAATGTGGCACATGACAAAAAAAATGAAAGAATCGTTTGCCCTGAAAGTCTATTAAATTCACCCTCAAGAGTGGCTGGGCTTATGCAGAGACTAGTCTTAATCTGATTACATATGAAAAAGAGTTGTTGTTTTCTTTGTTTTTTTTTTTGTTTTTTTTTGTTTGTTTTTTTTTTGTTTTTCAGATCAAGCAATGTACTAAACCGTCGATAAGCAATTATATCTGACATGACTCTTATTGTAGATTAGAAGCAATAACATCATGAAATAAATGGAGTTCGACTTGCGAAATGTTCCCTATCTTACACGGAAAATGCTCTCCAGAGAATACCTTGATTATGACAATATATGGATTACATTTATTTGGCACAATTTGAGTTGTCGAGACCAACTTCAAAACCGCATTTATACTTTGACAAACTTTCCAGTGTGCGGGAATCTTAAAACTATTTGCTTTGCGAAAATTTCTAAATTAATCTACAGTAAAACTTAAATGACTCGAACACCGATAGCTCGTTTACCGTAGCTGATTCGAACTCGTTTTTGAGTTCCTGGGAAATTCATGTGATAGCTCAAGAAAACAAATATTAGGCGATATTTAGAGTAAATTTTCTTGTTTTTTATCATGAGAATATAAGTTGTACGTACTCATTAGAACGTACACATCGAAGCGATTCTAATGAGTACACTTAACATACCATTATTTTATAAAAGCTCAATAAGACATCCCAAAATAATCCCATTTGCCTCGTGACCTTGCTATGATTAACTAGTGGATCGAACTACCCATGTCTAGCGAAGACAGTTCATACTGTACATCTGCATATCTGATCAGCCGTCCTTGGCTGCACTCTGAGTACCCTGCAAAGACTCTGATCAGACTGCGTGGATGGGCAGGTTAATCAGGGTCTTCGCTGGGCGCACACGCAATCTTGTAGGATGTACTGTGCCCTCCCCCACCTCAATTACTTTATCGCTTATCATGGTACCAATTATAAAGGCCTACGGTGGCATACAAGGGCTGCGGCAATAAAAAAAGGGTATATTATCATACGAATAACAAAGACGCAAATCCGCGCAGTTTAATCAGAGGCTTCTCCTTTCGACTATTTGCTACACCATAGTCTGCTCACCAGACAAATAACGAAGTCACCATCTTCTTAGCGGTTACGCAGGCCATTCCGAGATTTTACCGATGATCTGTACGCTAAGCCCAGGTTTTTCGCGGTACTCTAATGGGTGTTTATATTGCAGCCTCTAGTAGTGTAGTTGCCAAATCATGTTCGACTTGTAAGTCTGATATTGTTCGTTATCTATTCAGCGTGATCTCACAAATTCCAGTATAAGATATAAGCGCGAGTACCGACTGTAATGCTCACTACAATGTTCGTGCCTGGACTGAGTTCAAAGTTCCATAAGCCAGGGTACAGCATTTTCTACACGACTGCATGCGCGCCCAGCATCCGCGCAGTCTTACCAAGGTTTCGCAGGGCACTCTGTGGGTGCCAGTGACCCAAAGCGTCTTCAGGCATGCAGCGACGGCTGACCTGAGTTCGCTGCGCGCAAATGCAGTCTTGTAGGAAATGGTGTGTCCCCGGCTTAGTTTTATTTTATATGATCATACATATGTCGTAGTCCAAATAGGAATTTAGCCAGATCCGAAATCTGGCTAGGTCAAATAGAAATTCTTTATTTAGATCTTCATCTCATCTTCCAGGAGGTTGTTCTTCTCCCAAGTAATTTTACAACTGTACATATCAATAAATGAGTTAGTGATTCTCAAATATGAAAATGTATCTTTGTTTTTAAAGTGTCACTTTAAATGCCTCTGTTTTACTTAGTCAACTAATGATAGCAGAAAACTTTTATTAGTTGAAAATATTCTTGGGTCAAGGTTATAAAAAACTGAACTCATGTTTTTTTGAAAACCTGAAATGGACCCATGGCATAAAAGTATGATTACGGGGAAAGAGTACACAGTGTAATAGGAACTTTCCTGGTCAGTATAGCGAGAAATTATTTGCAGATAAATAAGAATTCGTATTTGACCTAGCCAGATTCCGGAACTGGCTAAATTCCTATTTGGATTACGACATATGTAGATATATAGCAATAAACATCGGGGGACCTGAATGCAGAAAAGTCAATTACATGTGTTGTTTACAATGAAGAGTTCGAAGCACAAATGAGCCGGGGACACAGCATTTCCAAAATGTCTTCATGCGAACAGCGAAGACACTGATCAATCTGGGCGATTGCACTGGCTGATCTGATCCGTGCAACTTACAATCTTGCAGGAAATGATGTTTCCCTGTTCAAATTATATATTATTTTCCTTTAAACGTAAACATAATGATTTCTCATTGTAGAAGCAATTTCAGATTTATTTCTAATTTGGTGATGTTGTTTCATTTCTTAATTTCGGTGTCTTTTCGGGGGTGACTAAAAGCTGCGTGGCATTATAGTGTCAAAATTTGAGAACAACCAGCACCCTCTCTTGGCTTGAGAGAACAACAAATGCAGCAAGTTAATACAGTACAACTTCAATGACTCGAACACCGATAGCTCGTTTAACGTGGCTGATTCAACTCGTTTTAGAGTCTCTGGCAAATTCCTCTGATAGCTTAAGAAAACAAATAATCAGGGAAAATTGAGGGATTTTTTTATTTTATCATGAAAATGAATGTTGTATGTACTCATTAAAATTGCCTCTCAAAGCAATTCCAATGAGTACTCTCAACATATCGTTACTTCATAGAAGATCGCACAGTCAACTCTAAATTATCCCCATTTACCTCCTGATCTGCCGCTATAATTAGCCCTCAGTGGCTCGAACTACCAATGTACAAACAATTTTCCATGGTCACATGTTCGAACCAAGAAGTTCGACTGTAGTTTTATCATTTGGCCTCTAGTATCTGACTTTGATCATCGATCGTCGTCGTGCATTTGCACTCAAGGCAACAGTTTTTACTCTGTTCATTTTTTTTTTCAGCATTTCTTAATTGTTTGATCGATATTAGAACGCAAAATAGCACAAACCTGTGGGTAATAAGCCCAAGATACCCTATCTAACCCCATCCTGCTGAGCCCGGATATGCTCTGACTTTGCAAACAGTGTATATCCATATCAGTTGGCTTTTTCAGAAGCCAACTGATCTGGATTTACACTGTTTGTCATTTTGTTTGTGACTTTATATCAACAACCTGGATCAAGTAATCTGATTGGCTGAAAATTAGAAGTGGGAGTGTCATCTTTATTTAGCATGGCAAGGGTTAATCGTTCCTGAAAGCTGTGATTTTCTTTAACAAGTACTTTCTGATAAAATATGAGCTAAATAAAACTGCGATTTTGCTGAGAGTGTCACTACCGACCTTCTAAATTGTCGAGAATCAAGGTTGTCGTATTTATTGAGTATGTTGGCTGTTACTAAAGGACGATGAGTGTTTGCTCTTCAGCTAGTAAGATATCTGTAAGCATGTTTTGGAACTGAACTACGCGTACATCGTGACTGTAGAACGCTTATCAGGATAGCACAAGAGTCACTCGATTGAAAGAATTACTAAAGTTGGCCATTCTTGGCATAGAATGCTTTCATTAGCGTTGCTCTTTTTCACAGCGTCGGCTGAAGTTTTCCGCAGTGAACAAGTATGTATCCGAGAGACTTCAATGCCTTATTTCTCGACGTCTTGTCGACTCGTGAATTGGTCAAATATGCTGTCAAATATTTTACTAGCCATAGATATGTCACTTTATATTATTATAAACAATAAACTGCAAACTGTTAGACTAACGTTGGGTTTGGTTCACAACTATTTTGGATCTGATCGGAAGACTTTCATTTCGAAATCTTGTTTTATTTGCATACCGTTATGGATAGATAAAGTATAAAGGCCACCGTAATAATCCTATATATTGAGACGGACAGGCCGGAGCAAACAGTGCAGACCCATCTCAGGCGCCGCAGAACGCGGCATCTGATCAAGGTCATCCAGCACTATTTTAAACACATCAAAAGGTAGTAAAATAGACTTTTTTTAATTTTTAGGACAAGTATGGTAAGGTGTCCCAATAGGTTACTTTAATACGGTAGACTTACTGCTGGAAATGTAAAGGCGCAATGCAGGTTCAACCGCCTTTTACCTGTATATTTTAAGATAGAACTGTCATGTCCTCCTAATCGTTCATTAATTATCGTATCCCCTTGTATTTTCAACTATGAACAACAAGAAGCTCGTAAGACTATTAGCAGAAACATAACGTTATATGGCACCGACCATTTTGCTGCCCAGCGGCAAACAGACGATGCCATCTTGGATTAAATTAATAATAATAATAAAAAAAAGCATTTAGATGAAGCATTACCGTGATTGTGTGTGATGTCGGATGTATTTTCGAACAAACACTTAAATTAATGTTTAGGACTTTCCGAATGTAATTAACCGATATATACTAATAATCAGAAATATGAGTCCTCATTCAGCAGAGTGTACAGCATGGAAATTTATCAGTATATTATTTTGTTCATAATATGTATGAAAATGTTTCATGCACCATTCTTTTCATAAAACGAACGATTCTCAATCCCTAAGGAGGGAATGAAAGAAGAATGATATTTGCTAACGGAATCTGAGCTTGTGGTTACACTTTCAGTCACGAGATTTCTATGTCATCTGCGGTTACACATCGGTATAATTTAACTATGATTGAAGAGAAACCAAGTGTCATTTAGAAACATTTAAGGTGAACTGATACACTTTGAGGGGATGCAAATCTATCAGAGTTATTTTGCCTCCCGTATAAAGTAGACCATGTTTCATTCGGGATTGTGGTGTGCAGGAAAAAAAAAGGAAATCATAAAGTTGTCTCTTTTGTAAACATGGCGGACAAGCTTCCCATCTTCCATTACATGAACTATAACCCCAGCCATTTATAATGGTCAACATTTACAGACAAAACAGTATCACAATTTATTGATCCAGAACGAATATCTTGTTTAATTATCAGTATATAACAACCATTATAATACAGAATGCCCGCGTCAAGCGAAAAAGTGCCTTTCATGCGCAAAATAACTCGTTCAGATCATAAAGCGCATGCGCACAGTATCATCTGGGCATTTCCTCTCCATACATACATTCTTTAGTACCTAATGATTTTGTTAGCGGACGGTGAAGGCCCTGATTAGACTGCGCGGCGGCGCAGGCTGATCTTGTCCTTCGCTGTCCGCATATGTCCGAAGACACGTTTTCGCATGGTGCGACTCGAATGAAGATTTATGCAAAACACTAGGAAACTAATATAATAAGCATGGCGATATCCATGATAAAATACGACAAATGATGACAATTAGCTGTGTCCCAAAATTTTGCATAGAGTAAAGAAAACCTTTCTCATGACACAAAAATGTAGAAAAGAAAGTACTCAGGAAAAGCCACAAATAATGATGACTGCAGCCACACCGGGTCACCAAACGTAAACCACAATAGTATATTGACCTGTATAGATATCTTCTAACTCGCCATTGCATTATTACAGTAGGCACACTCACACACGTACGCACGCACGCCCAATTTCATGTCACACGTACACACACGCATGAACACACACACACACACACACACACACACACACACACACACACACACACACACACACACACACACACACAATAATTTCATGTCTGTAACTAACTGTCCACAGATGCTTAACCCTTTTATTTCTGAGTTTCTGAAATACTCTTTGTTTGAATCTAGTCAGAACCATTGTTCCAAATAGAGGTCTCAATCAAAACTAAAAGCAAAAGTGGCAAACAGTGTACATTGTGATGGGCTGTCTCATCAGGATCTACACTATTTGCAACAGAAAAAGAATGCTTTTGTCTGCAGAGCTGAAAAGGTCTTATACTTAAGATAATTGCCTATTAGTCGGCTAGTTAATGCATAAAGCAAGTTCCTAATCTGATGGGGACATGTTGGGGCGGAGAGTTTCAAGACACCAGATGTAGAAGAAAAAACGTAGACTGCTTCCAGTTTCCACTGACTAAATACTTTTTTCTTATAATCTTATTTGATAATCCACTAAAATAAAACTAAAATGATGTCATGACTATATAGGCTGATCACTAGTGACCCGCCTTTATAGTCATGCAGCCTTTATAACCATGATATTATTTTGGTTTTATTTTAGTGGATTATCAAACAGGATTATAAGGAAAAAAAAGTTAGTCACGGGAGACTGAAGCCAGTCTAAAGGAAAATGGTACGGGTATAGATCTACTGCTGCAAGACAGCACACTGTTCTGCAGCGTGATATTCGTAGATCTGCGTTCCATTGGTAGTGCTTGAAGTACAAAGCTGGCTAAATTCCCTAGTAAGCACTGTTCTAATCGTTCAGTGTGCAGAAATGAATAGAGTGCAGAAATGAATAATAGAATGAATTAATTGGATTTTTATCAGAAACTAATTGCGTTCGTGTTTATAGAATCGTTAAAGGTTATGTCATTATATAAGGTGACTGTGTATACCTGGAAGATTTTGCACCACTTTTGTGACGTGATACAACCTTTTGTGACTTCTTGTTTGCTTTCCTACACACCAAAACCCTTCCAAAAAGAGAGGTCTACGCTAAAAGAAAGGAATCTGTTCCCCGTAGGAGCAAGTTCTTTCCCAGACACACACTTGAATGTGTATCCATCTCCCTTAAATTAGCAGACAGCTGATTTTGGATCTGGCTTTTATATTGAATTCTCAAGAATAAAAGAATAACACACTAGTAAGTCAACTCTTTATATTCAAATTTTTGAGGCAGTGCTTTTTTCATGGGAAACACGGACATTTTACAGAATAACATAAAGGCCAGAAACTAGTAAATTAACTCTTTAAATCCAAATTTTCGGGGGCAGTACCCCTTTCTTCAGGGGAGACACGGAAATCTTACAGAATGACATAAAATTTGACAGTTTTACTTCCTGCTATTCTGACTAGTTTCTTTATGCCATGACGCGAAAATTAGTGCATGGTATTTAGTGTCACTTCAAGAATTAAGGCGACAACGTCATTACCTGGTTTTGACGCCGTGATGTTTGATGCTGTGACGTCGCAATAACAGGAAGTCAATCCGTAAGCACTGCAAAGCTTTTGAAGAAAGAGAATTTCCGTGATTTCCCTGAAGAAGGGGGTATTGCCCCCCGAAATTTGGGATATAAAGAGTTGACTTACTAGTGTCTGGCTTTTATGTCATTTTGATATTTTTATTGCCACCATACCCGTACAGCATTTAATTCATCATACACTTATGGATCATTTTCATGAAGCCAGAGTTTATGTTTGTGTATTTTGTGTCATTTTTAAAACACACATTTGTTCAAAACTGGCCAATAAATAATTTCATATTGTCCAGTATATATTTTTCATGACTTAAAACTGCATTTGCAATTTATAAAGCGTATTTCTTAACAATTTGCGAGAGGTAACTATTCAATTAATAGAATTGTGTTTACCACTTATCTAATGTAGAAAGGTAAGTGGCTAGATATTAAATAAGGGAACTGGATACACTTGGTAGATTTCCACCATGTTATACATTTTATACAACTTCTGTAATTTTCTGTTAGCTTACTTGTGCATGAATCCTCATCTCAAAAGGGGTCTTCTCTGAAAGGAAAGACATTACAAAAACACGCCTATTCAAACACAGTCGACTCTCGTTATCTCGAATTCCAAGGGACTCACTGAAACACTTCGAGATATCCGCACCTCGACATATCAGAGTTAAGAGAGTGAGGAAAACAATAAATTGAACAGCCACATTTAACAAATGAATATGTAATTTGACTCCTGAAGTTAGAAATATATAGATAAAATAATGTGGAAAAGAGGAGAAATTGCTCCTTAGGAGCAATTTCTCCTCTTTTCCACATTATTTTGTTACTATTGTCATAGTTTCATGTTAAAACAGGGACCAGATTTTCACTTCGAGATAGGCGGTAATTCGAAATAAGCGAGTTCGAGATAACGAGGTTCGACTGTATATAGAAAATTTCACCTCCAAAAACTGAAAATTTTCAGATAAAAAACTCAGTGAGGCGGTTCTAAAGAGTACCCACAATCTATGTTTTGAGCAGAAATAAGAAAATTAGTGTAAACCCCAATAAACCCCAGTTTTACTATATAAAAGTGGGGTTTAAGGGGGGTCAATATTATATAGGCATGTTTTCGTAATGGTTTGCTGTCCATGGGAGAAAAGTCTTTTTTTATTTCTAAAATAAAACCCTTTGCAGAAGGTAGGCACAACAATTCTGACAGAGTTACCACCTCTGTATCGATTCCCCTTAAACTAGACTGAAAAAAAAAAGGAAAAATAATGGTCATACGCATATAGCTGCTTAGGTAAATTGTTTTGCCATGTATTAAATGAGCGCATTACAAATCATTTGGAAGGAAGATCCTTCATTGGTAAAGAACAAGCTGGATTTCGGAAAAATCACCGAACTTCTGATCAAGATTTTTTCTAAAAACAATAATTGATAAGTACATACATAAAGGTGGTAAAGAAAATAAATTATACACATGTCTTATTGATCTGAAAAAAGCTTTCGATACAGTTTGGCATGATACTTTGTTATTAAAATTACTAAAATCAGGCATAAATGGTAATATTTATCGGCTGATCAAATCAATGTATCAACACTCAATCTCTAGAGTGAAAAGTAAACACACATTAACTGAACCTATAAGTATACACCAAGGGGTACATCAAGGTAATGTTCTAAGCCCCCTTTTATTCAACATTTTTATAAATGATATTAGTTCTGAAATTTTAAGTAATAGTTCACCCATTTTACATGATACGAGGGTTAGTCATTTGTTATATGCCGATGATTTAGTTTTACTTTCGCTGACGGAAGAAGGGCTCCAAAGAAACATAAATAAGGTTAAAGATTTTTGTAATAAATGGGGACTGGTCATCAATACAGATAAATCTAAGATAATGTTGTTCTCTAAAACTGGCAGACTAGCTAAAAATAAATTCAAGTTCAATATAGACAATGATGAGCTAGAATATGTAAAACAATACAAATATCTGGGAGTGATATTTTCTTCCAATTGAAAGTTTTCTGGTGCTGAAAAAACACTTAGCATGAAAACCAACAGAGCTTTATTCTCAATTAAGCAAGGGATTTTTGACAAATCAATTAAACCGTCTTCAGTGCTGCATATATTTGATGCATTAGTCAAACCTATAGCCTTGTACAATGCTGAGATATGGGCAGCTTACAAGTCTTGTTATAAAAGTAAAACTTTAGAAGATAAAGTTAACATAAGGTTTTGCAAATATGTTTTAGGTGTTAATTCCAAAGCTTGTAATTTTGCTGTCATAAGTGAGCTTGGACAATTTCCTATGTTAATTTCTATTCTGACAAGTTGCATTAACTTTTGGTTGCATACCATTCAGTCAAATAAAGATTCTTTAATATCGAAAGCATACCAAGAGCAGATGAATGACTCAGGTGTAAAATGTATGTGGTTGCAATCTGTAAAGAATATATTGTTTGATTTAGGTTTTTCTCATGTTTGGGCCAATCAGTCTACATTTAATCCGTCGGCACTTCTTTATTCAATTAAAACTAAGCTGAAAGAAAAATTTATTTCATTTTGGAAAAAAACGATTGTCATCTGATGAAGAAATGAAAAAAATAAGAACATTTAAGCTTATAAAAAAGAACTTTGAAATAGAACCATACATAGAAATTTTGCAAGAAAAAAAGCTCAGAAGATCTCTATCCTCGTTTAGAATTAGCACTCACAGGTTAAGTATTTAGCGTGGTAGATATTGTGGAGAAAGACCTGAAGAAAGACTATGCGATTTTATGTAATATAATAGAAGATGCAATTCATTTCTTATGTGGCTGTAAAAGATACCTAGAGTTAAGACGGAAAATGTTTGATACCATTAAAGATAGTAACTTAAGATATCCTAGCCTTGAACATAAAGTTATTTTTACTACCTTAATGACAAGTAATGATCAAAGTGTGATTAAAGCTGTGGCAAATTTATATATGAATGTGAAATTACATAAATAGAGGATATTCAAGTTTTTGGAGTGAATATGACTATTGTTTCATCGAGTGAAGTGACAAAGATTTATATTTCATGAGTGCCGAAGGCACGAATGAAATATACATTTTTCACTTCACGAGATGGAATTGGGGTCATATTCATGACCAAAATTTGAATTTTGTTTCTTTTATATTATATGTTTTGACGTCAAATATAACGTCACTAAAGTTTGATGACGTCGCGTAATGTGAACGTCTTTGATGCATTGACTGAGTTGGGAGCCTTTATGCGAATCGAATTTTTATGTATTTCTGTATTAAGAGTAGCATCGGGACCCAGGGTGAAGTTAGCTAGCTGTAAAAGTGCTTTAACCCCTCCCCCCCCCCCGCCCACCCCCGGTGGTTTGCTCTACCGACCGTTCTAAGGCGGTGGTCCCGGTGTTAGTCATACTCTTTGTTGCTTAATAGTTTATTCTACGAGGCGATTTGTTGTATGTCTTTCCGTGTGTTATTTTGTTCTTGTGTTTTTCAGTACTTTTAGTATTGCGATTACCTCGCTTGGGGAAGAGAGAGCTAATCTTAGTACTTTTCGTACGTTTGTTCGGTTTGTGCTTGTTTAGATTTGTCGGTTTCCTCTTCCTCTTGGGGTCTGGGAAGGGCTGCGGTTTGTGATTGTGGCACTCCCTGGACTTTTCCCTTACCTTTTTTTCCATAATGACGTTGCTGACGCTGCAGATAGAAAAATTGCAAAACCGAAAAGTTTGGGTGCCCAATTTGTCTTTTTGGACTGTTTTAAATGGGTATGAATACTTCTGCAAATATAAAATCTTACATTTTCACTAGTAAAAATATAAATTTTATATTTTATATTTTCACTAGTGAAAGTGTAACATATGCGTTATATGTCATTGATAATCTTCTATATTTCATTGATTTCCATATAATAAAATACAATTAATGAATTTGTTTTTCTGTCATGAGTCTTAAATCTCCAAACCACTTATCAACTCAACTTTTATCATCATTTATAATGCAATAATGTGTGTATGTGGATGGATGAAAGTGTGAGAATGTTAATGTATATGTATTTATATGCGATATAATTGTGTATATTGCATGTCATTTGCCTTTAACCCTGCGGGCCCTCGTAGCCTAGTGGATAAGAGAGTTGACTCTTAATCCATTAGGTTTCTCACCGCTGTGGTTCGAGCCTCGCTCGGGTCATATGTGGGAAAGCCAAGTTCTGCTTACGGATGGTCAGGTGGTTTTTCTCCGGGTTCTCCGGTTTTCGCCCACCTTCGATGAACGATCGGCTCGATATAAGTGAAATATTCTTGAAAGGGCCGTAAAACCCAAATCAAAAAAAAAATTGCCTTTAATCCACTTGCTGGGTATAACTGTGCAATTCAATAATTTCTATTCATATCGAACAGAAAAAAAAAACAAACATGATTGTAATTAACTTACTTGATAAACATTTCCACGCCAGTTTCTTCTAAGTTTCTCTTAACTCCTTTCCATGATTTCTTAAGTTTAAACACTTGTCTGGCATCTAAAGGTATCCTATCATCCACTTTTTGTATTTCTTTCACTTCATTTAAATCATTACTTTTATCATTCACTTCACAATCCACTATATCCGAATGACAGCAGCCCATTGTAGTTTTCTTTAAAACGTTTGGAAATGACCAGGTTTACGGAACAGAATTCATATATATATATATATATATATATATATATATATATATATATATATATATATATTTCCAGTTTGTTACGTTTTAGTATTGTCATGTAATTAACTGTGGCATCTGTTATGAATATAAACAAAATTGATGAGCACATAGGAAGACTGCCCTTATGCTATGTGCAAACCGCGAAGCCCAGAAATTTGTGTCTTCTTTGTTCGCCCGCATATTCTACAGTATTTTATATTTCGATATGGCTGCCCTGATCACTACGCATGCGCCGGCTGATCTGAGATTTGACTCCCCGCATATGGCATACGGGCCTTTTTCTTGTGTTTCGCATTAATGAGAATGACTACACTTTCAACAGAGACAGCTCTGACAGATAGTTTTGCAACATTTCTGAAAACTGGTCTACTCTAAAAAGAAATATTTTTCCCTTGGCAGTATTTTTTTCATAGTAGACCCTTTTTTGAAGGGACTTGATGTGTAGAAAAGCAAATAAGAAGTCCCTTGGCGGAAATGGAGAAAAAATCTACCAAGTGTATCCAATCCCATTAATTAAAACTCCTTTAAACATATACGCACGAACTCATGTTATCCATGTTGTCGAATATCTAACGTATGGTAGTGATACTCTCAAATAAAATGAATACCTTTAAAACCGACTTTCGTAAATAGCTGTTGCAAAGTAAACTATCTGACAAACGTTATTAAATAAAAGACATAATATATTTAAAACATGTAGATTACATCTAAACTGTCAAAATGTGGATTTAACACAACAGTTGTAAATTAGTATCTTTACCGATAATGACACTTATCGGGTTATAAAAAAAGGTAAATTGGCAAAAGGACTATCAAAAGCTAAATCCAATTTCCAGTGAGTGTACATCCTTCTAGTAACAGACTCAAGGCAACAGATAACAGATGCATTAGTAAAAGAACCCGATAGGTTTCTACAATTGTCAATAATATTGGCAGCGTCTTGAGAGCTGTTTGTTTTACATATAATATAGTTACATGTGCTGCACAGCACAAGATAAAAGGACCCTTATACAATATGTGACCACTGAAACCCTAGATAATTTTTGTGATCTACGCCTTCTGATTAAGACCTTCATTATTCATTAATATATTATACGAGTAAGCCCTCATTAGACTGTGCGACTTCTGAGGCTAATCTAAATAGAGGCTCAAAGGATGTGTAAACGCAAGTGAAGCACTATCAAACTTAATTTAAAGTCCTGTGTTAACGCCGGAGAATCAAACTTAATATAAAGTCCTGTGTTAACACCGGAGAATCAAACTTAATATAAAGTCTAGTGTTAACGCCGGAGAATCAAACATAATATAAAATCCTTTGTTAACGCCGGAGAATCAAACTTAATATAAAGTCCAGTGTTAACGCCGGTGAATCAAACTTAATATAAAGTCCAGTGTTAACGCCGAAGAATCAAACTTAATAAGAAGTCCAGTGTCAACGCCGGAGAATTAAAGTTAATATAAAGTCCAGTGTTAACGCCGGAGAATCAAACTTAATATAAAGTCCTGTGTAAACGCCGGAAAATCAAACTTAATATAAAGTCCAGTGTCAACGCCGGAGAATTAAACTTAATATAACGTCCAGTGTTAACGCCGGAGAATCAAACTTAATATAAAGTCCTGTGTAAACGCCGGAAAATCAAACTAAATATAAAGTCCAGTGTAAACGCCGGAGAATATAACTTAATATAAAGTCCTGTGTTAACGCCGGAGAATCAAACTTAATATAAAGTCCAGTGTTAACGCCGGAGAATCAAACTTAATATAAAATCCAGTGTTGACGCCAGAGAATCAAACTGAATATAAAGTCATGTGTTAACGCCGGAGAATAAAACTTAATATAAAGTCCAGTGTTAACGCCGGAGAACGATCAAACTTAATACAAACTCCAGTGTTAATGCCGGACAATCACACTTAATATAAAGTCCTGTGTTAACGCCGGAGAATCGCGAAGTAAGTCGCGAACGAAGTGAGCTGTACGGTAGAGAATATGATCAAGGAAAAGTAACATACAACGATATATACTTTCAGCAGAAATTGCTCTGACCAATTTTCTTTCTTTTTATTCCCGGAAGTTGGAAGAACTGACTGGGGCGGACTTGATTATACCGCTAGGCACAAAATCTGGGTCTCACTAATACGCTTCACGAAGCGACAAGAAACGGGTGTCAATAAGTTTCAAAAACATATTTTGCTGATTATTTTTTATTATTTATTATTGCCTTACATTTATTTTAATTTACTGATATTTATTCTTTAAAGATGCTGTGAAGGACTTTTGAAGAGACTACAGATAGGTCTGTGCTGTGCTCGCATTTAGGTAAGCCTATTTTCATATAATAAAGTCCAGTGTTAACGTCGGAGAATCAAACTTAATATAAAGTCCAGTGTTAACGCCGGAGAATCAAACTTAATGTAAAGTCCTGTTTTAACGCCGGAGAATCAAACTTAATATAAAGTCCTGTGTTAACGCCGGAGAATCAAACTTAATATAAAGTCCAGCGTTAACGCCGGATAATCAAACTTAACATAAAGTCCTGTTTTAACGCCGGAGAATCAAATTAAATATAAAGTCCTGTGTTAACGCCGGAGAATCAAACTTAGTATAAAGTCCAGAGTTAACGCCGGAGAATCAAACAATATGAAGTCCTGTAATAATGCCGGAGAATCAAACTTTATATAAAGTCCTGTGTTTACGCCGGATAATAGAACTGAATATAAAGTCCTGTGTTTACACCGGAGAATCAAACTTTATATAAAGTCCTGTGTTAACGCCGGAGAACCAAACTTAATATAAAGTCCAGTGAACGCCGCAGAATCAAACTGAATATAAAGTCCTCTGTTAACGCCGGAGTATCAAAATTAATATAAAGTCCTGTGTAAACGCCGGAGATTAAACTGAATATAAAGTCCATTGTTAACGCCGGAGAATCAAACTTAATATAAAGCCCTGTGTTAACGCCGAAAAATCAAACTCAACATAAAGTCCTGTGTTAACGCCGGAGAATCAGACTTAATATAAAGTCCTGTGTTAACACCGTAGAACCAAACTTAATATTAAATCTAGTGTTAACGTCGGAGAATCAAACTTAATATAAAGTCCTGTGTTAACGCCGGAGAATCAAACTTAATATAAAGTCCTGTGTTAACGCCGGAGAATCAAACAATATAAAGTCCTGTGTTAACGCTGGAGAATCAAACTTAATATAAAGTCCTGTGTTAACGCCAGAGAATTAAACTGAATATAAAGTCCTGTGGTAACACCGGAGAATCAGTTTTTATATAAAGTCCTGTGTTAACGCCGGAGAAACAAACTTAATATAAAGTCCAGTGTCAACGCCGCAGAATCAAACTGAATATAAAGTCCTGTGTTAACGCCGGAGTATCAAAATTAATATAAAGTCCTGTGTAAACGCCGGATTTAAACTGAATATAAAATCAATTGTTAACGCCGGAGAATCAAACTTAATATAAAGCCCTGTGTTAACGCCGAAGAATCAAACTCAACATAAAGTCCTGTGTTAACGCCGGAGAATCAGACTTAATATAAAGTTATGTGTTAACACCTTAGAACCAAACTTAATATTAAGTCCAGTGTTAACGCCGGAGAATCAAACTTAATATAAAGTCCTGTGTTAACGCCGGAGAATCAAACTTAATTTAAAGTCCTGTGTTAACACCGGATAATCAAACTGACTATAAAGTCCAGTGTTCAAGCCGGAGAATCAAACTGAATATAAAGTCCAGTGTTAACGCCGGAGAATCAAACTTATTATAGAGTCCTGTGTTAATGCCGGAGAAGCAAACTTAATATAAAGTCCTGTGCTAACGTCGGAGAATCTCACTTCATATAAAGTACATCGTTAACACCGGAGAATCAAACTTAATATAAAGTCCTGTGTTGACGTTGGAGAATCAAACTTAATATAAAGTCCAGTATTAACGCCGGATAATCAAACTTAATATAAAGTCCTGTGTTAACGTCGGAGAATCAAACTTAATATAAAGGCATGTGTTACGCCGGAGAATCAAACTGACTATAAAGTCCAGTGTTAACGCCGGAGAATCAAACTGAATATGAAATCGAGTGTTAACGCCGGAGAATCTAACTTCATATAAAGTCCATCGTTAACACCGGAGAATCAAACTTTATATAAAGTCCTGTGTTAACGCCGGAGAATCAAACTTAATATAAAGTCCAGTGTTAACGCCGGATAATCAAACTGACTTTAAAGTCCAGTGTTAACGCCGGAGAATTAAACTCAATATAAAGTCATGTGTTACGCCGGAGAATCAAACTTAATAATAAGTCCTGTGTTAACGTCGGTGAATCAAATTTAATATAAAGTCCTGTGTTAACGTCGGAGAATCAAACTTATTATAGGGTCCTGTGTTAACGCCGGATAATCAACTTAATATAAAGTCCAGTGTTAACGCCGGTGAATCAAACTGAATATAAAGTCCAGTGTTAACGCAGGAGAATTAAACTTAATCTTAAGTCCTGTGTTAACGCCGGAAAATCAAACTTAATATTAAGTCCTGTGTTAACGCCGGAGAATCAAACTTAATATTAAGTCCTGTGTTAACGCCGGCGAATCAAACTGAATATAAAGTCCTGTATTAACGCCAGAGAATCAAACTTAATATAAAATCCTGTGTTAACGCCTGAGAATCAAACTTAATATAAAGTCCAGTGTTAACGCCGGGGAATCAAATTTAATATAAAGTCCTGTGTTAATGCCGGAGAATCAAACTGAATATAAAGTTCGGTGTTAACACCGGAGAATCAAACTGAATATAAAGTCCAGTGTTAACGCCGCAAAATCAAACTTAATATAAAATACTATGTTAACGCCGGAGAATCAAACATAATATAAAGTCCAAATTTAATATAAAGTCCTGTGTTAACGCTGGAGAATCAAACTTAATATAAAGTCCTGTGTTAACGCCGGTAAACGCCGGAGAATCAGGCTTGATAACAATTCTGTGTTTGCGCCGGATAATCAAACTTCATATAAAGTCCAGTGCTAACGCCGGTAAACGCCGGAGAATCAAGCTTGATAACAGTTCTGTGTTTGCGCCGGATAATCAAACTTCATATAAAGTCCAGTGTTAACGCCGGGGATTTAAACTGAACATAAAGTCCTGTGTTAGCGCCGGAGAATCAAACTTAATATAAAGTCCCGTGTAAACGCCGGAGAATCAAACTTAATAGAAAGTCCTGTGTTAACACCGGAAATTCAAACTTAATAGCAGGTCCCGTGTTAACGCCGGAGAATCAAACTTAATATAAAGTCCAGTGTTAACGCCGGAGAATCAAACTGAATATAAAGTCCAGTGTTAACGCCGGAGAATCGCTTGTAGTACGTGGATTTGCTAGTGGTTTTGCCGGCGTTTACACTATGATAAAATCAACGAAAAAAATCTTATATTTTCTGCTATGTCATATTTACTTTGAAGACACTAAAAAGCTCTATTTTTTACATAAGTTTTCACAATATTTTTTCTCTGTCTTTGAGTTTAGCGAAAGATGTTCAATGGGCAACCTCCGAAACCTTCTCCAAGAGATTCCAGCTTCAAATTCATTATAGAGTTTCTGCTAATTAGATGAAGAAATCTTAATTTTACAAGATCAATCATTCCGCATCTGTCAATCATACCAATGAAAGCAGGTGAAAAGATTGCTTGACACGGGTATCAGTAGTAAAACTTTCCAAGTGAACAATAACCTGGATTTTAAATATTTTGTTTTCTGCTCTATGTCACTGAAATAAAGGTTTCTAACGTTACGAAATATGTCCAGCGACAAAGCTGTAGAGGTAATCTACGCCGACTTCTCCTAAATGTCTCAGCCCGCAAAGTCTTGCAGTGTTTGTAATGAAAGATGAAAGGATGAAAGAATGAAAGGATGAAATAATTTCAATTTACTAATTAGAAAAAGAAGGAAGGCAGGCATTTTCTTCTCATCATCAAGGAAAGTGATCTTCTGACTGGTAGTGACATTTAGGGAATTTGTGCGGGGTGTAGAGGCGGTTTGGGAAGGGTGGAGTTGGGTGGGATGCATAGAAAGGATACCTACTCACCTCTATGTCTCCTTCTTTCACTGGTTCATGTACATTTTAGTCATATCACTTTGCGTAAAATGAGACAGTGGCTCAAAAGCATAAAAGATAAATGAGTCACACTATGTTCAATTCTGCCTTTGGAGCATATGCAGACAGCAAAGGCCCATGACCCGAGTGGCCCAGTTGGTAAAGCGCCCGCCTTCGGATCTGGAGGTAATAGGGTCGATCTCCAGCCGGGTCATACCTAAAACTTAATAAAATTGGTACTGGTACTAGTAATTCTGTCTCTTGGTGCTCAGCTTTAGAGAGAAGAGCTAGGAATGGTCACACCGGTGTCAGTATAATGCAACAGGTGGTAGTACCCTGTCATAATGTCTAGGACATGATACTGCAGTGAGGAGACACATAAACAAATGGCATAACTTCCCATCATCTCATCCAGACATCATGACATGACTGAGTGATTGTTTTCAGTGGAGTTGAACCTCAGCTCAAACAAGCAAAACAACTGCCCAGATAAATCTGTACAACCGCATAGTCTGATCAGGGATTTCACTGTCCGCTTACAGGATCCCGGAATAGTGTAGAACGTAGCGATTTGCATGTACTCGAACGCAAAAATAACGCATATTTGTTCGGTTTTGGTATTTTACGTCAAAAAAAAAATGAAATTTATGAAATATGCTGGTAACGACAAAATATGGAATTAATACATTGAGTACGCTTTATTGCCAAATTGTTGAAATTCCGTCTGTTTATTCATGCGTAACGAACGCTTAAACAACCAAGGGGTCAAAATCCAAAATCACACTTTCTGAAAGGTTAATTCACCGTCTGATTAAGAGCTCTCACTGGAATAAAATTGTAGTGCAGACTTTATTAGCACCATAAATAACGTCTCAGAAACATCATCAGGAATTTTCAGCATCGCCAACTCGTCGCAACGTAAAGGAATTTGAGCCAAACTCCAGTTCGGGTTGAATTCAAGGGTAAGTGGTCGCGATCATACTGAGTTGGCTAATAAAGGGACGTTACTCTATGTGGAATGAACTTTAGGGTGCTGGCTTCATGAAGCCACTGAACAGAATTCAACAAAATTCATGTTACATCTTTATCATGAAGTGCAGCCTACGTATTGTGTTTTGGAAGACAAGATTTTACCATTAAAAAACTTTTTATCGGCCTTTAATATGCTAATACTAAACCGTAAGTGAGCAAAACACGGACAAATTTCAAACCTAAAATTTTCTATCAAACGATTTGTTTGTCCATAGTTTGACTTTTTATTATGTCCAAAGTACCATATTTTTCTAACAAGTGATAATTTAGACGATTTTCAAAACCTTTGAAAGAAAACTTTGAACAATACAAATTTTTTGCATGCGCGATAGAACCGCATTTGAGTCAATTTTTCTAATGTTTTACACCGCTTTCGTTTTTTTTTACAGCATGATGAACTTGCATGCAGCAGCACAGTCAAAATGACGATTGGATTTTTGATACATTATGCAAGGATTTTGTGATTTTATTTTTCATTTAATTTTACTTTATTTATTTATTTACTTTTGACAAAGCAGCATTCATTCTTCGGCAAATACCGTTTTGAAAATAATATGCTGCAAAACATAAGCCATGCATAGGCAAAACTGTTTACTAAGTATAAAGTATAAATTATTACTTAATGCAGTAAAACGAAAGGGTAAACATATGCGTTTCCTTTGCTGCCGAGTATATATACCAAAGTCCCTTATCAGATTGGCTGGCTGATCTGGAGCTTTCCTGTTAGCATATGCTCAGAAAGCACCTTTTCTCATTGCGTGTCTCAGATAGATAAATAAATAAATAAATAAAATTCGACGTTTTAAAGATACATGGACGAACACTAATAACAGGCTATACACGTTTTTATCTACCCTCATATTTACTTTACTGAACAGGTCAAACATTGCGAGGTAACACCTAAAGGCAGGTCTTATTGTGATCGTTTTTCTTGACGAATCTTGCAAAAAAGCAAAAAATGCTCAGCTAATTGGAGCAATACTTGTGAAATGTAGGCAGCTGGGACCGTTTGGAGATCGCGCGCTACAACGTCGCTGCGATAATTATGCGATATATATATATATATATAATCGAGTTTAGTTAGACAGCATAAAGCAGTCGCGACAAAAACTATCAAGTGTATTCAGTCCCATTTATTTGCAGTTGTTTTTTTTTGTCCCGATTTAATGCAAAATGTTTTGTTTTGTTCTGTTTTGTTGTTTTGGTTTCAATTAAACGCCAAGCAAAAGTGATATCGAAAGGACAAGAATATGACAATCATCGCAGTGTAGTTATCATCTTTGTTCCAAGATATAGCGTAGGTTTTTTAGGATGTATATTTAAATTATATGCAAGACAGCTTTATTTACTCTAACTATTCGAACAGATATTCCTCAGGGAACAGTGTAAACCCGGACCAGACGCCACAGTATGTCACTCACCCAGCAGCTGCTACGTAGACAAATCAACTGGTACACTAAAAGATTTGTTCAAAATTCAGGACAAGTTTTTTAGGGAGATAAGGCGTTCAGATATTTTGAGTAAATACGATGTTGCTTTAAACCTGAGCTGTCCATTAGTTACATACGTTCTGAAATTTATAATTCTCTAAATTAATTGTAGTAATCCCATCATAAATGCATTACTTGAAGAAACTAAGTTAAGTAAGAAATTGCACACTAGCATTCTGTTAACCATTTCAGCTCTGCAGACCAAAATGTTGTTGTTGTTTTTTGTTGTTGTTGTTTGTTTTGCAAACATTGTAGATCCTGATGAGACGGCTCACTATCAGGATCTACACTGTTTGCCATTCTGTTTTGATTTTTTACTGAGATATCTACTTGGAACAGTGGTTCTGACTAAATTCAAAAATGGAAGAGTCCAATTCGGAAACTCAGCGATGAAAGGGTTAGAAACCACTCATCACTATATATACAGAATTTTAGAACACCATTCATTCAATTTGTATGCTCTGCCTGAATGATTGATATTGGACTTTTAGTCGCGAATGAAATCTTAGCGTGGTAGCCTACATTCCAGGTCATGCTGACATTTTCTTATTTCTCTATGCATGGGCATCCTACGTGCTGCATCAAGCGAAGAAGTGTCTTCGGGCAATAAAGACCCATTTATCGTCAAAGGAAATCATTCTCTGTTTGTCTATATAGATTACAGGATATATTGAATATGTAAGCTAGCAATGCATGTCCAGATGCGTGCAATCTGATCAAGCTCTGCACTGAACGCGGCGTCAGATCAGGACTTACACTGTCTGTCACACACATAACAGCTTCACACACATGTACTACCAGTAAAATTGAGTCATTTAATTTCAGGGCAAAAATATGACTAATTCTATCCAGTATAGACAAAACTCACGCAAGACAATCTTCCTAGGGCACTAAAAGAAGAAGAGAGCACGAACAAACTCTGAAAAAAAAAAAAAAAAAAAAAAAAAAAAAAAAAACGGTACATTTTCAATGAGCGATGTACGAAGAAAGAAGCACTGCAACAGAGGATCTGCCTTGTAAAGGTCAATAGAAAAACAACTAGGCAATTTTACTCGCTGGAACCTCACCCTTACTTCAATAGTTAGTGCCTCGGGAACCTCATTCTTACTTCAATATTTAGGTTCCTCGAGAACCTCATCCTTACTTCAACAGTTAGTGCCTCGGGAACCTCATCATTACTTCAATATTTAGGTGCCTCGGGAACCACATCCTTACTTCAATAGTTAGTACCTCGGGAACCTCACCCTTACTTCAATATTTAGGTGCCCCGGGAACCTCATCCTTACTTCAATATTTAGGTTCCTCGGGAACCTCATCCTTACCTCAATATTTAATTGTCGTAGGAACCTCTTCCTTACAATATTTAGCTGTCGTGGAAAACTCATCCTCACCTCCATATTTAGGTGTCGCAATATTTAGGATAATACGGTACCGATATCTAAACGTAAACAGACCTTTTTGTAGCGAGTTACCTATGTCTAACATGTTGAAATGTTAATATTCTTTATTGTACATATATAGCTAGCTTTCTGTAGCTTTCTGTATCTCTATAATTGTGACATTTGTTGCGGCTAGTCCGTCACCTTAGCGCAAAAAGTCAATAACTCCATTACAATATACAGTTGACTCTCGTTATCTCGAATTCCAAGTGACTCTCTGAAACACTTCGAGATATCAGTACCTCGAAATATCAGAGTTGCAGAAATGAGGAAAACGATAAATTGAACAACCACATTTAACAAATGAATATGCAATTTGACTCCTGAAGCTAGAGACATATTGAAAATATTGTGGAAAAGAGGAGGAGCAATTTCTCCTCTTTTCCACAATATTTTGTTACCTGTTCTTAGATTTCCATGTAAAAACAGGGACCAGAATTTCACTTCGAGATAAGCGGTTATTCGAGATAAGCAAGGTCGAGATAACGAGATTATAAGACAACTAGCCGCAATAAATTTTAGTTATAAGATACGGACAACTCGTCACCTTAGCGCAAAAAGTCAATAACTCCTTGATGAGCACTGATGTGTCGGATCGTTACTTATTTGTAATATAACCTACTTTATTGTAATAAAATAGTGTATATAAAGCAGAACCTTTTAAAAAAACTATATATTATAATCATTAATAGTAGATGCGCACTAGGTAAGATACCGAATATAAATTAGATTCTTTAATGAGTCCAGTACTGGCTCGAAAGTTAGCAAGGTTATCAGTATTTATTAAGACGAGCGAATTAATGATATAGAAAATTCCTCCAAGTACACGTAAACAGTAGCATGCCAAGGAAAATAGTACTTTTCTATTACTGAATTTCAAAGGGCACGATCATGTTAGATACTAGTGTAGACTGACGATGTTATCTTCCAGTCAGTTGTATATTGTCCGTGTTATCCTAGAAACAGACAGAAAGCTTATTAAAATGCTTGCTTGGTTGAACAGGCTTTCCGGACATCAATCAATTTTTTATATTGTTTTTGCTGTCGGTCTCTTCGTCAGTTAGCCCACAAGTATAATGTTCGTAACAAATTCGTTTAGTAAATAAAATAGAACCCTATCAATGAAAACGCATCAAGTAAAGCCAATTAATCTAATGTACAAAGCTCACTCACGTCACGTGCGTCCTTCAAAGCCTTAAACATTTTTCACAACGCTGTATCTCAAATTCCTTGATTCTACTTTTAATACTTGAGAAGGCTTTGTTTTTCTTGTAAACTATATTTACCTGTATTGTCTGTTTATACACCTTCAATCTTTACCATACTTGTTCAAGACTCAAAAAAGAATGGACAAGTCCATTGTATTACCAGTTGATATGTCTGAAAATTGCTGGATAAGTGGCAAACAGTGTAATCCATAACCAGAAACCGCGTCCTGCGGCATCTGATAAGGGTCTGCACTGTTTGTTCAAGTCCGTCTGTCCGAATACTTAGGATAAATAAGGTACCGTCATCTTAGTCTTATATAAATTCTGGGTACTTTAATGTTGGCGAAAACAGAAGACTTTCAGAAAGCCAATTTCAGTTGTTGGCTTACAATAGCTAATAGGTGGCAAGCAACATGAACGATCGTAATTGAGTGCATGCGCAGGAAAATGTTCGATTTGGCAACAGACAGACAGACAAGCATTCGTTACAACTTTTTTCTAGACTGGCCATGGTTTAAGTCCTTGCTGTACAAGATCTACAAGATGTGAAGGATCCAAATGCGAGCAGCAAAGATGATGAACAGACTGCGCAGATGCATGAGCTGGTCTGGATCCTGGTCGCTTGTCAAAGGTAAGACTACCTTTCTGCATGTACATACTCATTTATGGTACATGTGTATGATTAATTAATCAACTTATGTATACTTAACTGGCCACAAGTTTAAGAAGATATCTGCATTTCTAGACGCAAACCATTGGCATATAAGAGGGTCGGTCAATAAGTAACATCATATGTCTTATAATTAAATATTTTACTATTTATAAAACAGAAATAATGATATTTTCTAACAAATCTGATTTTAGAATTAGATGCTCTGTTGCTGAGCAACAAGTTGACACCTACCTGATCTTAATCGTCTATAGACGCACCAAAGTGGTTCTCCGAGTGGTTTATTTTGGTTCTCTCAGTGGCTTTCACATCTATGACTTTCGGTTTGTAGTTGAGCCCTCATCTTTGTTTCTCCACTGTTTTAAAACAGCTCACTTATATTCTTTCCTGAGTTGACCCATTGATCAGTTAGGGGACCCGTCCGCGGACCAAATATGCAGTTAGAATCATCATTAGGATTAAGGGCTAATTTGGACGTCCCTAAACCGGTAAGGTTTAAACCCCGTCCGCCCCGTCCCGCCCCACTCTCACGCGTTTACTTTTGACAGTTCTAAAGCAATACTTCTGTTGCAGGTCTTCTCTGTGCGCCTGTTCTGTTTAAGTTATTTAGTTCTTTTTTCCACAACGTCACAGGGTCATGTTTAGAGTGGTTATTTCATATAATTAAATCCTTATCCGATGCCTTGTGATCCATCACTGTGGTTGTACTTTATTGCTGTGTAGCAATCCTGTATAGCTGCTATTACAAAAGTTAACCTTTTCCACCCTGAGTTCATGAAATGGACTTTTCCATCATTAAATTTGGACATGTCCATAAATGCAAATTTGAATATCAGTTAAAAAAATGAAAATGGAATAAAACACTGCTGATCCTGATGAGACTGCTCATTATAAGCCATCTTTTAAGGATCTACACTATTTTCAATGTTCAGGTTTGAGTCTGCAAATTTGACAGGGTTAATACCTTGATCGATCTGCATATTGAGAAACTGTAAAGCACAATTGTCGATTGTCCGTTTTTCTATGGTATGTTTTATCATTTCGCATTATCGTTAGAAACTAATCCATAGCTTTGAAACTGGGAACGGCATAAAACCATTACTGATCTTCAGTGTCAATTTCCTTCTCATTATAGTTCATTATGAACTCTTGTTTACACGAGCAAATTTTCATTATAAAAACTCGCTTGCTGAAGAAAACTAGGCCCGTGTGAATGAACACAATAAGTGTCACATGTTCTGGGTTATGTTAATGTGGTAAGATTTACTGGAAAAAAATGCTTTGTAAAAATGAACTTTGTCACAGATTGTGGATCGAAAAACATGATTGTACTGGAAGAAAAAAGTACAAAGTAAATATGTACAGTTGCTACCCAGTTATTGCTGATTACTTGGCTTCCCTCTTAACTACACGACGGTGACTGAATAATGGCTGTTACTATCGATCTCAGATGTTTGGCGCCTGACTATGGCTGTCTGTGGGCGAGTCCATTGTGGTCCAACTTGTGATTTTCTGTTCCTCTGGCCTCTACGAAATGTAGCAGCAGTGAACTGAATTCTTGGGTCATGAAAGGGAAGATCCTGGATTTGACCCGTGGCACTACTATTTGTCGAACAAATGTCAGAGCCTCGCAGACGGAAAAGAAACACCAACAAAAAGAATATGACCTGATACAAATTTTAAAATTAACAAGAATATGGGAATGTCTCAAACTGTAGCATTTTGTGTTAACAGTAATGACAAAAACTGTTACAACTGCAAAAATTGTTAAAATGTAACATTTTGTTTTTCGAATTTGTAACATGACTTTTGTATCATCGCAGACTATTAGCGGACTTAACTTTTGTGCGTTAACTGTATCTTTGTCTTACGGGTAATGTGTACACTTTCGGGGCACTTTTCACTGTCACATATGTACTTGCACCCCTTCAGGGTTTACTTGAAAAGGAAATAATCGCACCCCAACCTCCTCCTCACCCCCACCCCCTCCCACCACGACCCGCTTAGGAGCATTTGATTTTCCTTTTATGGTAGATCATGTTTCTGAAGAAACCTGGTGTATAGAGAAGCAAATGGGAAATCATAAAAGTACCAAGTGTATTCAGTTGACTGAACACTGGCGTGAACAATTGTCAGAAGGTAATTAGTATCAAAGCCTCATCCATTATGGTGACTAAATTAACTCATTCAATTCTGACTTTTTAAAGTAGACTCTTCTATCTGTGAATCTGGACACATCCATCGTTGCCAAATGGTGTCAGTCATAAATCGATATCAAAAAGGCAAACAGTTGAGATACTGATGAGCCGTCTCATTTGGATCTACAGAGTCTGCAAAATTATCTCTTTTGATCTACAGGGCTGAAATAGTTGTTTAGTTCACAAGCTGATTTTGTTTTTATCTACTGTGCTTTCGACATCTTTCAGGAAGTCACTTTTTGCTTGGCGTTTTACACAGAAGAGATAAATTTGCAAATATTTTGTGATGATTTAATGCAAAACCAGTTGTCGTAACTACCAATGCGCACAAAGTTTTATTCTAGTCACTGTTTTTTGTTGTTGTTTTTTTAATAAATATTTTTTCACTTTTTCCCTATCGTAAAAATGAATGCAAATTATGCAGAAATCTGCAGGGTAGGTAACTTTGAGACAGATTTTCAACAAGATCCGCCTGCTTATTTTTTTTTTTTTTTTTTTTTTTTTTTTATAAAATTTTCACAATATTGTTGTAAACATCTATGATTCAAACTCAGCAAAGAAAAGTAAAACATATTCACTTAGACAAAAAATATTCTCTGTAGAAATTGCATAAGTCAGACTAATCTTTGGCCGTAAATTTAATTATAGGGTACATATTTGAGAGCAAAACGCAGAAACAGAAAAGACAAATGGTTTCTGATAAGATATTGTCAATAAACACAAAATAGTTTCATTTAAAATAAAACGCCAAGCAAGAAAGTCTTTCCGAGTAATGTCGAAAGAATAGTAGTCTGTTTCAGCGCAGCAAGAATGAATCAAGTTCCTGTCGGGCCAACAAGAGCGAAGCAGTATAATTCAGTACCAGAATACATTTCTATGTCATTTCGTCTAGACGTAATGAAAGCACTTAAAGGCTTTTACTGTCATATTAGTTACAACGTAGTTATAGTACGACAACATTAAACTGAGACATTAGCATATTCCGTGAACTTATTCGGTTATTATCGATTTCCGATTGACAATCGTACATTGCGGTAAACCAATAGATATGAATATGTTCAGTAACAGTTTCGGTTAGTCAAATGGCTAAAACGGTTAGGCGCCGAATTTCCAATCACAGTCGTGGGTTCGAATCTCAGCAGAACCTGGCAAATTGTTTTTTATCGCCTGTTTATGTTATATGTCTCAATATGTTACATTCAGGTATATCATATAATCCGGCCAGTAATCGGCATATATTTGTAGTTTTCACCTGCGGTCGGGATCCACCAAGTAAAACCGGTCTAAACAGATCCTCTTTAAACAAGCTTTGAATTCTGTGGAGGCAGGTAGCTGCTTAATGCAGGCTGAATGTAATACAGAAAACTCCCAGAGGAACTTTTTGCATTATTCCCATCCTGCATTATGCAACCACCTGTCTTAAAAACCACATGAAATCATTTTTAGAGTGGCCGCTAAAGAGACGTTTTATTGTACGCAGAAACTGCAGACCTCCAACTGGTCTCTCTACAAGCTTAATCAATTTAAGAATTTTCGAAATTGATTTGGTTTTAAACCCCTATTATGCTATTTCAGATTTAATGATAGGACCTATCGTTTTAGCCGTTTCAATACCAAAACCAAGCTATATACCATTTTGACTCAAATGACCCTCATGGATCAACACGTCGTTAAATCTGAACTACTCCTCCTCCTTCTCGTCATCATCATCAGATTCAATGACGTGATAGAAATTACTGAGAAACCCTTTGAAGAGATTAGGGAGGACAGACGGAGACGAGTCTGTGACCATGTGGAGAAGATGATAAATCAGATGAAAGCCACGGATCTCTACACTTGGGAGCAAGGTGAACGTCTTATGACTTAAATGACGGGCTATGCCGGATGACAACGGCACCGTCACAGCTAAAGATGGCAGTAGCACCGACACAGCGAGTGATTCGATTGTATTGTTTCAAATGGTTAATTGTTTTCAAATGTATGTAATAAAGATGAAGAAAGAAAAACTAAAAACAAGAACCAAACCAAAAGTGAAACGAATATCCGAAAATAATGATAATAATAAAAATTAATATACAAAAATAAAACAGAAGTTTTAACATATAAAACTATGCTTTGGTCGCTTTGGTCGCAGTTCGAACCACGGACACCGAGTTTACAAAATGGTAGGTCTTACCATTACACCATAGACTCGATTGATTAACTTCAATGAACAATCATATATATCTTCTGTTAAAATCAAAATACGATCGCCGTTTATAACGGAAAAGACGTTGGCGGAAACTAATTGTCTCAGTTCAATTTTGCCGTACTATACAACGTTATTGTTATCAATTTAGTAAAATAACATCATAAAGGAATTGTTTAGAAATGGACATGAAACTGAATCTACTGCCTGTGTTGTCATATTTCTAACAAAAGAATTTATTTTATGCGTCATACGATATTCAAGAACATTCTATTAATACACATATGGGCCAGGACATGTGAAAACGTGCCTTTGAAACATGTGCGGACAGAGAAGGCTCAGATCAGACGAGGTCTGATAATGTTTTTCGCTATCTGCTAACAGAATCATTTTGCAATATAGAATGTATCAATGGAGAGCAAATGCCAAGATGAGATTTTGCACAATCGCAGAATTAATCTGAATCTGTGCATTTTGCATGTCTCTGGACGTGGCTCATATGTAACGCCGGATAAGCCATGTTTTAAACAGATAGTAATATATTTGTTTTCTCTTTTCTCTTCAAAAACATGTTATGGGTACGTACCTCTGGGAGACGCTTCAAATAAATAGTCGTACCGTATGTTTTTGTTAAGAAATGAAGAAAATATTCATCTGATACCCTCTTATCTAGAGCTATCTAAACCATTTAACTTTAGCTCGTCTCAGTGGCTTAGGCGAATGCGCGGCCGACTGGTGATCAGGAGGTCGCAGGTTCGATCGCGACTGGGTTCTGCAACATTCTTTCAAAGCGATTAATCTCATGGCAATTGATCATAAAATATTTTCTACGGTCATTCATTCCTCTGATTCAAAGAGGACAGTTTCTGGGGACAAATGTACACAAGTACTGGTTAACCGCTTAGAGGACTAAGCCTGCCCAGGAAAAGTGTGGTAAGGTAAACTGACCAGCTCGACATCACCTTATAAGTGTTGATTGGGCCGTTACACTCAAACCAATCAAAGCCATAAGACTTCCACACATGTTAAGTCAAGAAACATTTAATTTATTAAACACAATACGAAATTTTATGCATCCGTCGTATTCCCCCCTTCGCTGATTCAAGAAAGGCAGTTCTCAATTTCTGACGAAGAATGGGCACAAGTACAGGTTAATCGCTTAAAGGATTAAGTGTGCGCAGGAAAAAATGTTGTTAGGTCAGCTGATGCGCCCGACATGACCTTAATAATGTTGACTGTGCCGTTAAACACAAAATCAACCAACCAACTAATCTTAGCAGTAAATAGGTTACAAGAAATATAAAACTAATAAAAAAGCTGATTTTAAAGAAAACTGCAAGATTCCGAATATCTGACAAATAATGTAGAACCTGTTTTCATGAAATATTATGGGAGACATGGGAGACATTACGAAAACATGTTAACGTAATGGTACTAAACATTTCACGTGCATCTGCATACTGTTAATCCTACAATGTACATGTCGTAACTTCACAAAAATACCTAATGACATGTGAGCTCAGCGAAGATTCCGGTCAGCCTGCACATGCGATCAGTCTGACTTCAGCCTTCTCTGTCTGTTCGAAGAAGTTTTCAGATCAACACCAAGAATTAAACTTGAATTCTTCAGCTTAAATCAAGCAAGTTGCTGGCAGTTTCCATGTAATTTACTACAAATTTCTTTAGTCAACGCTTAGCTTGCTAGATAACGCCTTCAACAGACGACAGATTGAAACATGTTTCTTATTTTCCCCTGAAAACAGGATTTGACATTTCATGCAAATTGTCTCCAATGGAAACAATTTACTTTACTTTTATGCAAATTGTCTCTAATGGAAACACACACGCACACACACACACACACACACACACACACACACACACACACACACACACACACACACACATGAATGTGTCGTCTGCTAAATTTGCTCAGAGAGTAAAAAAGATTACGAAATCGAACAGTTCTGATTATTAAGAAAGATTTATGGCATCTGATCAGGGTACACCTTGTTTTCCACATTTAACCAACTATGGCAACTTCCATAATGGACCTTCCGACTCACAATATGGAAAAGTTCATTGAAAACGTACAGACATATTGGCTGCAAATCCCAAAAATAGCATGAAACATATCTTCTGCCTTGTTGATAACACGAACAGAGAATTATAATCGAGTCATATGTGAAGGAAGAAAACAGCGACGTCCTAGATTGATTGTGTTGGGGTTTAACGACACGTCAACCCTTGTGGGTCAAGTGTCGTCGCGACATCCTAGATCCGACAGTGTAACAGGGCAGTCTAATCAGGCTTCTGATGTACGCCCCTGTAATATGTAACAGTGGAAGGCGATGGCTGATCCGTGTTTTGAAGTTTGCATAAGACTACGCCCTACTTTGAGGTCGATTGTTTAAATTGATCCATGGTATACATACACCAAAAATTCCTTAAGATTGATGTCCACGTGATTATCGTTGGCCAAACCGCGCGTTTGTACGAAATGCAGGTAGCCGCGCTATTCTTGTCGCTGTGATGTCAGAGGGCCGTATAAAAGAGGGTTATCTGTAAAACCTGGACAGGGACATTGGCAAACAGTGCAGATCCAGATCAGATGCCACAGAACGCGGCGTCTGATCAAGGTTTACACTATTTTTTAAATTACCAACTAATGCTGTCAGTGCTTTGATTGAGTGAAGTGGTTATTTACGGGGAAACGATATACTTTACGGCAAAATCGTTTTGCATTCCTTCTGAAAAGGGGTTAGAATTGCTCCACGTGGAGCAAATTCATGTTGTAGATTATACCTGTATTAAGAAGGGAACTAATGGTCAGATCAGCAAACAGGAAGTCAGAAAAAGTTGTCTCTCTCGTAAAACCTGGCGGACAACCTGTCAAGCATATCCTGACACTCTTTTTAACACTTAGCACGCTGGGTAAAATTTTGAATATTTTTCTTATATTTTTTTTCATGAAAATAGGATTTGACATTCATGCAAATTAACTCCCTAGGAGATGGGTGAAATCCTATTTTCTGGGAAACTGTATAGTCCATCTGTAATCTGCTGTATTTGCCCATAGCATGGTAAGTGTAAATGGTCACAGTTAATGTTCCAAATAGCACTATAAGACTATATAATTTCAGTCTACAAAGGGTTACTTGCTGCCAATAGATCTAGTTCAAATGCAGTTTTTCAAGTAGATTTAAATTCAGTCGTGTATATATAATAAAGACATCAAATTGCATCAAAAGGACTGGACACACCTAGCAGATTTTCAAGGTAGACAAGATTTCTGACGTCATGTATGCTTCCCTGTAAACCAAGTCTCTTATAAAAAGAGATCTACGCTAAACGGAAAGAGCTGACTCCCCTTTGGGAGCAATTCTTTCATTTTAGAGTAGATCCTTTTTCAAAGGGGAGCTAAAATTACCTGTCCTGAAAAGCCGTCCATTCCACTTAAAGTGTTTTGTTATGCAGCACTATTATTAAAACTATTTTGAGATTTATAGAATATCAATCTTCTCAACCATAATAGAGACATAAGCTTCTAAAAGGAATAAAGACTTAAACCAGCCTGCTTTTGCATGCAACTTGATTAAATGAAGGCTTACTAGTATTAATAGGCTATGCAGTATCGAAGGTTTCTGAACATAAACAGCAAACGGCTTGATCGGAGAAAGCAAATTCACAAACTGGGTTTTCACTGTTTGTGTCTGAATTAAATTTGCATGTTCTAATTAAAATGCTTCAATGTTTATACCGAGATGTCCAGGCATGTTTGACTTGTTAACAGGATCATGGGATAGTAACAGTAAAAAATCAATAACACTATAATTATAGAAATATGTAGGAACACTTTTTTTGCGATTCACGAGACATCACGAATGAGACTACAAATGTTATCACTCATCGGTCTCTATTACAGTGTTACTTATGTCAAGTAATATTATTTCTATTGTCTTTACTACGACTGGAATATGGAACTAGTTAGCTCTAGCAAAACACACACAACAAACCTAAATTCCGTGTCATTTTTCTGTGCAAACAAAACAAAAGCAAACCCCTTTAGTATCATCCTGTTTGCTTTCCCGTACGCCAAGTCCATACTAAAAATGAGTCTGCTCTAAAAGGAAAGCACTACTTCTGTTGGGAGCTTAGTCCTTCCTTCTAGAGAAGACTGCTTCTAAGAAGGAGGCAAATATACATTTGAGAGAACTGTCTCCTTTAAACGTGTGTTATTTCCATGAACCTCCAAGGTTTCCTCTTAGGCCTGAAGACATTAATTCGATATGTTGAACATTAAAAAAAAACTTTCCGTCTTTTCAGCCCTTTATTTGTTTTTGCAATGAAGCGTTTTTTAGTTGTTTTTTTTTGTGTGTGTGTGTTTTGTGTGCGTGTGTGTGTGTGTTTGTGTGTGTGTGTGTTTCTTTTTTTTTTTCTTTGTTTTTGTTGTTGTTTTTTGTTGTTGCTGTTGTTTTTGGCTTGGAGCACTTTTAGCTGCGAAGCTCCAGCCCCACCCATCAAATTTAATAAAATGACATTTGATCTTCAGTCCTGTCTCTACTAGAGGGATATGAGGCTTAATGTTGCCATTAAAGAATTTTAGACGGTGATTAGTCCATATTGTCTAATATGGACAATCTTTCCATGGCAATTGATGTTAAATGAGTAATAAAAAGAAAATGAACAATACTAAGTACATGTAAATGAAATTTTTAATAATAAACTGTCAAAAAAAAAAAAAAAAAAAAAAAAAAAATATAAAGCTAAAAAACTTGCTCAAAATAACACAATAACTACAAATTGATTGGTCTAATCAAACCTCCTAACAATCAAACTTACCGAATCTCCATTTGTATTCCACAGGGAACAATATCAAACATATTTCTTTTATTTTACTCTTAATTCAAAATTTCGGTCTGAGGCTTTTATCAAGAAAAAAACATGTATTTTGAAGTAAACTACATTTTCACAGTGCCACCATACTGAACACTAAGAAAGACCTTGCATATGGACTTGGGTTACGCATCAGGAGGATTTGCGAAAAGGAGAGCGACTACTTACGACACAGGCAGAAGCTGAAACTTCAACTGCGGAGGTAACTTCAACTGCGGAGGAGAGGCTACAGTGGGAAACTTATTGAAACACAGTTAAGAAAGGTTCATGGGTTTGACAAGGATAAGCTGCTAGAAGGAAAGAGAGAAGATAAGAATGCTAGACGAGTGCCCCTGGTGGTGATTTTCCAATCTTTTGCCAGATATGCATCGTTTCGTACGGAAACACATGGACGTACTCTATCGCTCGGAGAAGATGAGAAAAGTTTTTAGAGATCTCCATTAGTGGCGTTCAGAAGAGACAGAAACTTGTGTGATACCCTTGCCCATGGCAAGACAAATAAAGCCCTGAAGCCTACCAACAAGAATTGCCAAGATGGATGCGTGAGATGCCAGCAGATTGTGAGGGACGAGATCAGCAGCACGTCCGGTAACATCTAGTACACCCCAGTCAAAGACGCAACATGCCGTACACGCACTGTGGTCTACGGTATAATCTGTACGAGGTCTGACTCCATAGTGTACGTTGGGAAGACGGAGATGGAATTATGTGAGAGAATGGGGGAACACCTGAGAGATGTGCGTCTTTGCAAAGAAAAGCCAATTAATTCCCATTTTGGAAGGAAAGGACACGGACCTGAAGATTTAGCTTTTGCGGTGTTGGAAAAATTATTTGGTGCGGAGCGCATAGAAAGACAGTTGAGGGAAGCCCTATGGATCAAACGTTTAGCAACCGCCAGACCAGATGGGTGCAATGTGAAGGATGTCCATATTCCAGCAGTATACTAGGGACACTGATGAGCCGGAGCGCGACAGTTTCTGCATTTTGAGTGGGTGCTCCGTAGAGGCTTGGATGGGCCTGCACGATTGTGTAGTCTGGTTGGGATTTTCAATGTGTGATCTGTGGATACCGCTGAGTCTGTGGTTTCTTGATACGACCGACGGAGATTCCGATCGGGCTGCGCGGATGTGTGGTCTGGTCTTGGCCTTTTCTGGGATCAGGCTTATATGGGACATAGCGCGGCTTTTCCTGCATGGTTTCGCGTCCCTATGAGCACTCCTTTCAGTCTGAGCAACTCCACAGTCTGAAGGAGATTTTCGCTTTGTGCTAATTTATGCATAATTTAGTGCCTTAACTTCTTTCAGCATACAGTGGATGCACTAATCGGGCTGTGTGGTTTGCGGGCTTCTCTTGTGCTTCCTTGGGAATGCGGTTCCATGTAGGAGTGGCTTATAATGTTCCTGTGACGTTTTGGCGGAAAAAACGTTGTGACGTCATGGCGTAACGTTGTGTCACTGTTGTATACAAATTCAATATGGTGGCACTGTGAAATGTAGTTTACTTCAAAATACATGGTTTTTTCTTGATGAAGGCCTCTGGTCGAAATATTCAATTAAGAGTAAAATAAAAAATATGAATCATACTTTAAATTATTCAAAGATGAAGTACAAATAAAACTATTAACTGTAATATTGAAACATATACAACTAAAAGTTTGCTAAGATGCACGACCATATAAATACCATGTATAGTGAAAGTCTGTATCTTGGTAATTACTGTATGGAGCGTTGTTGTATGCTTGTCATAAACTACAGCAATGCTATCTTTTATTGTGTGCTAATATTTCCCTTCTGCAAACCACACATTGTTGTGTGTTACTCATATCCTGCAGCAAAATAATCTTTTATCGTGTGATGATATTTACCTGCTGAAAGTCATATTTTAATGTGTGCAATTCATAAACTGCAGCAAGGTAACTTCTATCTTGTGTTAATATGTTAATATTTCGCTGCTGCAAGCTGGCGACGTTATTATGTGCTACTTTTATCATGTGCTAATATTTCCCTGCTGCAAGCTAAACGTTGAAATATGCTAATCATATACAGCAGCAAGGTAATATATAATTGTGTGCTACTACTTCCCTACTGTAAGTCATACGTTGTTTTATGCTAATTAAATACTGCAGCAAGGTAATCATTTTTGTGTGCTAATTTGTCTCTGCTGATAACCATACGCTGTTTTATGATAACCATAAACAGCAGCAAGGTGATCTTTTATCATGTGCTAATATTTCCCTGCTGCAATCCATACGTTGTTATATGCTTAGCACATATTGCAACCAGGTAATCTTTTATCGTGTGCTGATATTTTCTGTACAGGCTATTCGTTGATTATGCTAATCATGTACTGCAGCAAGATATAATTTTCTCGAATGCTAGTATTTTACCACTGCATGTCATACGTTGTTGTATGCTTATCATATACTGCATTAAGGTAATCTTTTATCGTGTGCTAATATAGCCATGCTGATAGCCGTACGTTATTGACTGGTATCCATGTACTGAAGCAAGACATTTTTATCGTATGCTGAAAGCCATATTTTGTTGTGTGCTAATCGTTAACTGCAGTAAGGAAATATTTTATCGTGCGATAATATTTCCCCGCCGCAAGCCACACGTTGTTGTGTGCTTATCATAGCCTTAAGTAAGGTAATTTTTATCGTGCGATAATATTTCCTTGCTGCAAGCCACACGTCGAAAGGCAACCTTTAATAGTGTACTGATATTTCCCGTCTGCAAGCCATACTTCTGCAGAAACTGCAGCAAGCTTATCTTTAATCGTACGCTACTTTTCCCCGCTGCAAGCCTCACGCAGACGCCACCTTACCGAGTCGATACACCTCACCCTCCTGTGTTATGCATTCATAAACGAATCCTGTCTGCAAATTGACCGTCTATATCTCCCTACCCTAATTCTGTCGGGTTTTTTTAGTTGCCTTTTTTCATGGGAGATGGCACTGTATAATGTATAGCTTTTGAGATCTTACTTCAGTACCGTCTGCACATTGGCTGTTTCCAATGGGTTCTTTGTCGTTTCGGCCCTAGCTAAAAACGTCCAAGGTCGGTTTAACCCTGGCTTTGTTTTGGCCTGTTTGGTTGATCGTCAGGCAAAATATTATTAACAACCGATTAACGATCATGATTATCAGCAGAGAAATATTATCACACGATGAAATATAATTGTGCTGAATTTAATGATAAGCAAATAACAACGGCTTGCAGCAGGGAAATAATAACAGACGAGAAAATATTACCTTGCTGCAGTTTATGATAAGCATAAAACAACATATGACTTGCAGGAGAGAAACCTAAGTACACGATAAAAATTATCTTGCAGTTTATGATAAGCACACAACAACGTATGGCTTGCAGTAGGAAAATATTAGCACACGATAAAAGATTTCCTTGCTGCAGTTTATGTTCAGTAAACAACAAGGTATGGCTTGCAGCAGGAAAAAAACACACAATCAAAGATAACCTTCCTGCAGAAATATTATTTAACAGCAGATTACCGATCATGGTTATTAACATAACAAGATTATCTTGCTGCAGTTTATGATCAGCAAAACCAACATACGGCTTGCAGCAGAGATATATTAGCAAACGATGAAATATAACTTTGCTGCACTAAATGATTAGCATAATACAACGTATGACTTGCAGCAAGGAGAGAAATACAATTACATTGATGCAGTATTTGATTAGCATACAACAGCGCATGGCTTGCATCAGGGACATATTAGAACAGCACAACCGATAACCTTACTGCAGTATACATATGTACTCTTTGTAATAAGTCTGATATTGAGGACGAGTACCATTTTGTACTCGTGTGTCCTGTTTATGGTATTTTGAGGCAGAAATATATTCGTCCATATTATTATAACAGACCTAGTGTTTATAAATTTACATTGTTAATGCAAACAAAACAACAGGGTGTTACAGAAATTAGGAAAATATGTATATGAGTCTTTTAGACTTCGAAGTTCACTTATGACATCGTGATATCTGTCTTTATTGTTAATATTTATATGAAAGTGCTGGTTTTCATATTGCTATGTTTGTGTAAATATGGAGTTCAACCTCCAGGCGTAAGAAAAATGATCTAGTCTTTATACATCATGTTCCGCAATCTACATTTGCAGCTGCAGGGGTGAAAGTTTTCAGGATTATTCCTGATTTCAGGATTTCAAGAGTTTTTGTCCCTATATAAAGTATAGGGAAAACTGTCTTTTCACGATTTGAAAACCCAGATTTCAGGATTCTTGAATTTTGGACTTTCACCGTGCAATTGTAGTTGATACTTACATCAGAATCATCTACGAATAACATTGTATTTATTTGTTGTCAGCCATATATATATTGTGACCATACGATATTGTTATATGTGCATGCTGATAGACTAGAAACTGTAACAGTTTACGTCTAAATAAAAAGTCTGTCTGTCTGTCTGTCTATACAACAACGTATGACTTACATCAGGGAAATATTAGCTGACGATAAAAGATTATTCTGCTACAGTATATGATAAGCACATAGCAACGTATGTCTATCAACAGGAAAATATTAGCATGCACACAACGATCTATTACCTTGCTGTAGATACTGATAAGCATACAACAATGTATGGCTTGCAATAGGGAAATATGAGTACACGAAACTATATTACCTTGCAGCAGTTTATGAATAGCTCCCAACAACGTGTGGATATCAGCAGAGAAACATTAGCACACGATATAAGATTAAGCTGCCCAGTATATAATTAGCATTAAACAACATATGGCTTGCAGCAGGGATATAATATCACACGATAAAAGATTACCTTGCTGATTAGCAAACATTAACGTATGGCTTGCGCAAGGAAATATTAGCTCACGATAAAAAGACCTTGCTGCAGTATATGATTAGTATAAAGCAACGTATGGTTTTCATTGGGGAAATATATGCGCACAAAGAAAGATCACTTTGCTTCAGTATATGATAAGCATACAACAACGTATGGCTATCAGCAGGGAAATATAAGCACGCGATAAAAGATTGCTCTGCTGCTGTTTATGATTAGCATTAACGTATGCCTATCAGCAAGGAAATTTTAGTACATGATAAAATATAATTTTGCTGCTCTACATGATGTACATACATTTACGTACAGCTATCAGCAGAAATATATTAGCACACATAAAATATAACCCTACTGCAGTTTATGTTTAGCGTTAAACAACGTATGGCCTACAGAGGGAAATATTACCATACGTTTAAAGATTACCTTGCTGCAGTTTATGACTAGCAGTCAGAAATGTATAGATTGCAACAGGGAAACATTAGCACACGCTAAAACATTACCTTACTGCAGTACATAAAACAACGTATGACCATCGGCAAAGGAATATAAGCACACGATAAAAGAATACCTTGCTACAGTTTATCATAAGCATACAACAACGTATATGGCTATCAGCAGAGAAATAAAAGCACACGATAGAAATACTCTGCTAAAATTTATGATTAACATACAACAATGTATGGCTTGCTACAGGGAAATATTAACAAACCTTGCTACAGTATACTATTAGCATACATCAACATATGGCTATTAAAAGGGGAATATTAGCATACGATAAAATATTACTTTGTTGCAGTGCACGATTTGCATGCATCACTGTATGGCTATCAATAGTGAAATATTAGCACACGATAAAAGATTACCTTGTTACAATACATGATAAACATACAACAGCATATGGCTTGCTGCAGGGACAATAAGTACGCAATAAAAGATTACCGTGCTGCAGTGCATTCTTAGCAAACAAAAACGTATGGCTTGCAGCAGGGAAGTATTAGCACACGATAAAAGATCACCTTGCTGCAGTTTATGACATGCATACAACAACGTTCCAAACAGTAATTACCAAGATACATATTTTCAGTATATAAGGTGTTTAAATGGTAGTTCTTAGCAAACCTTTAGTAGTATATGCTAACGTATTACAGTTGATATTTTTTATTTGTACAAAATCCTGGAATAATTTAAAGTATGATTGTTTAGACTTTATACTTAATCAAGTAAACCGTAGTTATTGTGTTATTTTAAGCCAGTGTGTTAGTTTAGTATCTTATTTTCGTTTGGCTGTTTGTTTGTTTGATAGTTTATTAATAAAAGTTTCATTTACCTGGCATTGTTCATTTTTTTATTTATTTCCCATGTAGCACACAATGCCATGGAAAGAATGACTCTTGATTAGACAATAGGGACTAAATCACTTTCTAAAATTCTTGATCGACACCATTGTACCTAAAATCCCTGTAATAGAGGCAGGACTAAAGATCAGATACCATTTTACTAAATATGATGGATGGGGCTTGGGCTTGACAGCTAAAAGTGTTTCAAGCCAAAAAAATCACTACTGTGTTACATTGAAAAAAATAAGACTGAAAAGATGGCAATCTTTTTTGTTAAAGCTTAAACTTGTATTTCGCTGAAACGATTAACTAAAACATGCCAAAATAAATCAGGGCCAAACCGACCTTGGATGTTTTAACCTAGGACCGAAACGACAAACAACCCGTTAGTAATAGCTTTTACCCAACGTGCAGACGGTGCTGAGTATGTTGCGGCCCTGACGGTGCTGAAGTACATATCTCAAAAGCTGTCAATTATACAGCGCTATCGTTCACGAAAGATGGCAGAAATTTCTCCTAGATTCTGTATATGTTATAATTGGGCCGCGTCAAGTGAAAAATGGCCTTCGAACATGTGCAAAATGCGCAGAATTAGATCACCCTGCGCATACACAAAATCTAATCCCGGATTTTGCTCTCCTTTCATACATTCTGTAGTATCCGAAGATTCTGTTAGCGGACACTGAAGGCGCTGTTCTGACTGCGCGGATGCGAAGACTGACCTGGGATTCGCTGTCCACATATACTCGGACACGTTTCCGCATTGCACGGCTCATTTAACGGTCATTATGTCATCAAGCCCTTGGGCGTAGACAATATACGTTTTGGTTCCGACACAGAAGTGAATTAATTGTTGACCCACAAGGCACCATTGACCTTAGACGTGTTGTTAACAAGTAAAACCCGGAACTAGATATAACACTGAATATAATAAATGAATAATATTTCAAGTATTGGAACACCAATGTGTTCTCCATTCGTGTGCCCTTTTTTCGGCACACGGCACTTATGTTGATATTGTAAAAGGTTACCATTGCAGCACTTTATCAAAGTTTATGAGATATAATCTTGACAATATCACTTAAACTGGATGGATGCATTGGTACTGCTGAGTGCAATTTATTGCATTCCCGGGACAGCGTGACAAAAATTGATATCCTCATACTACTGATTTAAGTTTTGATGAGGTAAGCCTAAAAGCCATGTGAAGTTAGCTGTAATTTCACAGTGATCTAGGGTCATTCTAATTTAGATGATATATCATTTAGACTTCTCAAATTCACCCTTTGCATTTTTGAACATCACGAAAACATTCCTATATAATTTTGACCCCCTTAAACCCCACTTTTATATAGTAAAACTGGGGTTTACAGGGGTATACATTATTTTTCATATTTCTGCTCAAAACATAGATTGTGGGTACTCGTTAGAACCGCCTCGCCGAGCGGTTCTAACGACTATCCACAATCTATGTTTTGAGCAGAAATATGAAAACATATCAGAGATTTTTATCTGAAAATTTTCAGTTTTTGGAGGTGAAATTTTCTATATATTTGAATAGGTATGTTTTTGTAATGATTTAGCCGATTTAGTCAAGGATTGCATGTTAAGAACCCAATACTATTGAAATCAGCTTTAACATTTATTTGCTTGCGAAACGTAGACCAAGCTTTTTGTGAAAGCTCATACTTGTACAGTGTTCAAGGATTTGTATAAGAATTGCATCCACAGGTCAATAGGTCATTTTAGAAAGCAAAGCGTCGTAATTATATTTTTACAGGTAATGTTCTAGCGTTCAGAAACATAAAACAGCTCTTGTAACATTTCTCCTAACACCTGAAGGGAATAAAGAGGGATCAATTTAGGATAACCTCAGGGTTTAAGGTGAATAAATACGCCTGGTAGATGTTCCGTCACCTTGACAAGAGAGGCAACTTTTTTTCAAACTTCTGTTTACCTGCCTGTACCCAAATCCTAACTGAAATGGCTTTACTTTAAAAGGAAATAATTTGCACCCAAAGGAGCACACTTTTAGAGTAGACTTATTTTCAGAAGGAAGCAAAACAGTGTTTATAGAGTTGTCTCCCTTGAAAGTGTATCAATTCCCCTTAAGCTGTTAATATGTATTTCCTATTTACATTTCCACACAGTTGATATTCATACTACATATCTTACAATCACACTTTCATTTAAAGGTAAACAATATTCTTCATTTAACATGTTTTTGATAATTACATGTTTCTATTTAAGCAAACATAGTCTTTGCTGCTGTACTTTTGAATATTTTACCCGACTGCTGTCTGTTAATTCCGCTACTGTCTCTAAATTTAACGTTACTAAGTAAAATAATGAGCCTGGTAAACAATTATGACGCCGAAGTTTTATAACCATACCGATTATTATGTTCTAAAGAGTCTATTAATGTCAAAAATGTACACTGTAACACTATAGAATCAAAAGATATAAAAGCAGACAGACTTCTGTATGTTCCTTATTCATCTTTCGTGTAGACTGAGAGAACGGAGTAACATAACCGCTAGTTTAGACTGACATTATTGCTAATATAAAACATCCACTGAGACTCACTAAGAAAAGGAACCGGAAACCCAGACCATTCACTCATACATATAAGTCCGAAAAGGGCTCTAGTAACAAGCTTCTAAACGAACAGGGAGATTGCAGTAGGCATTACTGAACAAGAACACACCCACCAGACGGCACGGATGCGTAGGCTGATCCGTCTTTGTGTCAGTATCTGACTACTGATTGTAAGTACAGTTATGAGGGTAATGGTGGCCCGAACACAAATTGACCAATACTGCACTATCCAGGGAACCTCTTTAAGAATTACTGAATAGTGCAGATTACTAGATGGCCCTGTTGAGACATCGCGAACACACAGGCTAATCTTGTCATTCGCTGTTCACCTCTAAACATAAGTGCTATTTTCTTGCGATGTACACAATATAACAATTTTGAAATAACCAATTGTTAGAGAGCTTAATGATTCATCAACTTTCTTAAATCTTGTTGTAATTCCGACATCTTGGAGGCAGTAAACTTATAACTACGTATTAGAAAAAGCGAATACTTCATGCTTACCATTAATAATTAAAAAAAAAAACCTTATGCCATATACGAAGAGCAAAGGACCACGTCAGTGCACACATCCAGACAGTCTAGTCAGGGTCTTCTTTGCTCGTCCATATATAATATAGTATCCCTTGATCCTATAAGCGGACAAGGAGGGAAACACAGGTGACCTGAGCCGCCTTCATTGACTAGCATTTGCTATGAAGGAAGGATCTTTTTCACGTTGTGTCACATTTGTTATCTGACTCAAAATTGGACGCGTTATTATTTTTGTTTTCATTAATGAAATGGTACCAGATCCGCCTACACACCTGCGCAGACCTTACTCTTCATTTACAATCACTAGTTACTGTCTAACTTTTTTTTTCTGGAAATGTGACAGATCTGAGCTACGTATATTAACAATCGTATTTAGCCCAAGTATTGAGACATGCTTCAGTAAACAGTGTAAGCTTTGATGAGACGGAGACAACACGTCTGACCAGGACTACACTGTATGCCACTTATCCAGTATTTTTAATGTATATCAATGGGTAGAAGAAGGGACTAAACCTTCAATAATGAAAGTTAAACTGTTGAAGTGCAGCTATCTGCAAGCACTGCACATCCTTAACCGAACTCACATCAGCGGTCATGATCCGCGAACACAACAGTCGAAAATAAAGCAGGAGATGCTTGCACAAGACATGAGAAAGCAAGCAGTCTCTACCAAGCCCATCGGGGAGTGGGGTGGGGGTGGGGGTTTGGGTGGGGTGGGTGGGTTACTTCCCATATATGGTGTAGTACGGATGTGCGTGCCGAATGGTCCGCTTTTTCAGCGCTGTCAGGTATATGATTAGCCCCCTTTTTTCAACAAAAAGTATATGACTGATCCAATTTTTTCTTGATAGGTATATGAAATGCCCCATTTTTTCTGACATTCCAGTATATGCACATATTTTTCACCTCAGAGATTTTTGAGGCTACTTGTTTTCTTGGTATTCAATGATTTGACTGACATATTTGTCTAACTACCTAACTACCAGCAATACGTAAATGGGTACAAAAAACGCAGTATATGAATAGGTCAACATTTCAGATGACATATATATATATATATATATATATATATATATATATATATATATATATATATATATATATATATATATATATATATATATATATAGAGAGAGAGAGAGAGAGAGAGAGAGAGAGAGAGAGAGATATCAGTCAGGTTTTTCAAAGGCCGGGTATATGAATGGGGTAAGTTTCGAAATACGAGGGTCCTGCAAAAAGTTTTGTCACTGGGTCCGGATTACTTCAGTGCTACGTTTTATCAAACATATTTTCAAAACAAACCTTCAAGTATCCCCCCTTTACTGAAACACATTTTTGTAACCTTTTTACCCAGTCGCGAAAAGCAGATAAACAGTCTTCTTTTGGTATCTGTTGGAGACACTGATAAATAGCGCTGCCAAGAGAACTTCTAGACGTATAATTATTTCCAGAAAGCATTTTCTTAAGCCTTGGAAATAAAAGGAAGTCACAGGGACTCAGATCAGGTGAATAAGGTTGATGGTTTAAAACTTTCACCTTTTTAGAAGCCAAAAAAGACTTAACAACTTCACACTTATGAGAGGAGGCGTTGTCATGTAAAAGGTGGATTCCTGACCATCCTTTGCTTGGTCGTTTCTTATTGTAAAACTCTTTCACTTTCTTCAGTACAGAATTCTTGTAGAATCGGCCAGTGACTGTATGACCAGATGACAAGGCACTTGAACGCCTGGCCCCCACTTGAAGTAAAGAAAATTGCGTACAACATCTTTTTCGAACTAATGGTTCTCTTGGCAATACATGGGCGTTTTAGATCTTTTCGCTTCCATTGCTTATTATCAGCCCTTCTTTGTGGCTCAAACATGTGCATCCAGGTTTCATCACCTGTTAGCAAGTTAGAAATAACCCGACTATTACAGCCTTCGTATGTTTTCAAAAGTTTCCTGGCACATTTAAGGCATTGTGTCTTTTGCTCCTCAGTGAGCAAATTAGGTACCCACCTAGCGCAAATCTTTCTCGGGTCCAAACGCTTTTTCAGAATTGTTTGCACACTGCCTTCTAATATGCCTGTACAACTAGCTGTATCTTTGACAGACAATCGCGCATCCTGTTCGACCACAATCTTTACAGCAGCGAGTTAACCTTGGTAACAGAGGTTTTAGGCCTTCCAGGATGGGTATCATCTTCAACAGAAAATTTCCCATCTTTAAAAGCTTTAACCCACCTAAAAACTGTGCGCATTGAAATGGTTTAAAGTCCATATATACCACACAATACATTAAATATCTACTTTGAATCTATATTAAGCCTAATGCGGCATTTAATGTAGCTACAATTTCAGTCTTCTGTTCCATGTTCCTATGTAACAAAATAAATTGATCAGTGTATATGACTGCATCTATTTCAATTGGAAATTGTTTGTGTTGAGGTTTTACGGCCCAGTCAACCCAATGGGGTCATGTCGAGCGCGGTCAGTTCACCTAGCCACACGCTTACTGGGCAGGATTAGTCCTCTAAGCGGTTAACCATTATTGTGCACACTCTTTCGCCAGAAACTGACAACTGCCCTTCTTGAATCAGCGGAAGGGAGAAAATGACCGCAGAAAACATTTCATGATCAATCTCCACGAAAGAATGTTGCCGACCTCGGCGGGGTTGAACCCGCGACCTCCTGGTCTCCAGTCGGACGGCGCATCCAACTGAGCCACCGTGGCCGGTATAACTCGGTCAGTTGGAAAGCAATTTGCACGAAATAAACGGGTATCGTTAGCTATTCAACACAGCATTCAAGTGCAGTGAAACATTTTAAAATATACCAGGGATAAAAGAAAGGAAGCCTATTAGTGATAGAACTTTTTGCACGACCCTCGTACTGGCTCGCCTCCCCCTCCCCCTCGAGCCAAGGCCCCAAACGACGAAATCTCATGCACAGGAATCAAATAGGTTCAACGCAGCCAACCAATACACATGTACCGAATGTTATGCAAGTGAAACGCTCATCCAGTGAATAAAATCGACTTTTGATAAAACTAGTGTTACATAATAAATTCATGGTTACCTTTTCGTGTTTCAAATGTTCGATATATACAAATGTTGTTTTGCATAGTCAGTTTTGTTTATTTCCATGTGACGTGACGCCGTATCTCCGCTGTTTTCAGTCTTCATATATTTACATTGTTGTTTGCTTATCACAAAACAAAATGGTTGACGTAAAACGTTGCTGTTTGCGAACAAAATTGCTGTTTGATTGAAAACCCGTTTACCAGAGTCATGCATTTTATTGTCTTTAACCTCCCGATCATATTAATCCTAATCATATTAATGCGATAACTTAATACCAAACAACGTGTAGACCCTAATCAAATTGCTGTTTGATCTGAGGCTGCACACATTGTTCAATCCTGTCTGTACCATTACTTAGTACAGTCGAACTTCAATGGCTCGAACATCTTTGGTACCATGGAAATTTGTTCTAGACATGGGTAGTTCGAGCAATTGAAGGTTAATCATAGCGCCAGGGCAGAAGGCAAAGTGGGATAATTTAGGAAAGTCTTAGTTCTTCTATAAAATAAGAATACGTTGAGTGCGCTTATCAGAATTGCCTCAATTAGGCGATTCTAATGAGTACATACAACATACATTTTCATGATAAAATAAAATAAAAATCCTTAAAATGCCCCTAAATATTAGTTTTCTTGAGCTCAAAAACGAGTTCGAATTTGCCACGGTAAACAAGCCATCAGTGCTCGAGTCATCTAAGTTTTTTTTTCTTCTTCTGTATGTTTTATTATTTATATTTCATTTGGTATTTTGTTAATTTTAGTCTAACTGCGGTATACCTTCAGTTAGATGAAAAAATAAATAATTTCCATGCGCTCTATAAATACATGCCCAACATAAATTCCTTGATGATTCAAACATACCTAGATTGCTGAAATTACTGCATGTAGTAATTGAAGTTTCCGAAATTAGAAGCAAGCACGCCATAATGTGCCCCAAGTGTGCATAACTTCATAATTGCTTCCGAATTGAGGTTGCAGACATCCTATCAATTTTAGTACATTCGGAATAAATGACAAACCGATGTAATGCGTTATACAAATAGGCTGCAATTTGGTATGTTTGGCGCACGCAATATAAATTAAATGCACAGGGCGAACGAACGGGATCTAGCCGAACACTTATGTAAGACATATATTATATAACTACAAATTATACAACATCTTATAATTAGCATCATTGCTCGTAGCTCATTTCTTTTTAAAGAATTACTCTAAGTGACACCACATACAAGAAATTAAATATATTAAGTATGTTTCATATGGGCCGTATCAACCGACAAATAGCCTTCGAGCATGCGCAAAAGGCGCACATTCAGAGCATCATGCTTGCTCTCCATTCATATATTCTGCAGTATGCAATAATTCTGTTAGCGGATAGAGAGGGCTTGTGCTGATGGCACATTTTCGCTTGGTGAGGCGCTAATGACAAATAAAAAAAATACAATAAATGTAAAAGCGACCTTTTTATAGTGCAAATCTTACCCCTACTTATGCTCAAAACTGATCTGTTTCGCCATTTACTATCATCAATACCTTTTTGTGTTGAACGAACATAGTTATTTATAGCAATTATGTTTGATAACGCGGAGATAAAACAAAATAGAACAGTTTTCTCCATTACGTAAGACCACAGGACGCAGCCTAAGAACAATCACCCATTGAATACAATTTCTATCCTAGCTAAAGATACATTTACTACATATATAATTCTTTCACCCCTCGGTTTCTGAAGTGGGTTCATCCCATTTTGAATTTAGACATATCCATTCTTGCAAATGGGGGTGTCATTTAAAAATCAAAAACGGAATGGTAGAGTAGAACCGTCTCATCAGGATCTACACTGTTTGTACAGGTATCTGTTTTGGTTTACAGGGTTGGTTAGGTTGGTGTTTAACGGCCCAGTCAAGACTATTATGGTCATGTCAAGCCGGTCAGTTTACCTAACCACAATTTTTCTGGGTAGGCTTAGTCCTCTATGTGGTTTAGCAGTACTTGTGCACATTTGTTTGTCCAAAAACTGACAACTGCCCTTCTTGAATCAGCGGAAGGGCCTTAGCGGAAGGGAGAGAATGACCGCAGAAAATATTTCATGATCAATCTCCAGGAAAATTTGATGCCGGATCACAGCCTGATCACCAGTCGGTAGCGCATCCGACTAAGCCACCGATGTCTGGTCTATAAAGACGATAGGGTTAATGGTAATACAGTTTGAGAAAATTACTTTCTAACAGTTTGTTCAAATGAATGTTTAGGGAAGCATATTTGACATTGCCTTGAAAAAAAAGTCCAACTATGCCAGTCGTTCGAACAGAATTATTCGAGCTCCCATCTCAATGCTCTATACCAAGATTCAGCCTTAAAACATTCATGGTTCTGGAAGAGAATAATTTTAAGTGTTTTATTATATGTGGGCGTGGCGAACGTCTTGGCAGATTGGTCTGCCATACCCTAATCTCAAGGAGAAATCATGAAGTTTGATTCAAAGTCTCCCAGTGGCGAAGGTGATGAGTATAGCTTCTCCTGATCTCCGCTCAGGTAAGCTTAAAACGCTAACACTGCGTAAAATGTTTAAGCATATCCAGTTCGCTTAGATAATATCTGGACTTAGTAGGGTTAAAATCGACGGTATTGTCTGAGCCTGTCTATAAGTCTTGCGTACAGTTTCATCTTAGCAGACTCAAACTGAAAATATGGAAATATTAAAATGTCGTTGTTGAGCTTTAAGTCCCCAGGCAACAATACTTATCTCAGTCACACGGAGACGTTGCTTTGGAGTGTGTTGGTTATTTACCTCAACTCAGAGGCATGATAAACTCAAGTTCCGTCTAAAGTTACTAACAGCTCTGCGGTAGAGGCATCAGACAACTCATATATTTCGCGAGACTTAATATATTAATATATTAAATTCAGTATACCTCCATAGTAGTATTTTCTAAATGAGTTATATTAAAATAAGCTACATGATGAAACAGACGCACACTTGCTAGATTAAACGTCATTTTTTACAAGGGAGACAACTTTCGTTTGTGAATTACTGTTCGCGTTCCTGGACACAAATCATCTTCAATAGGTCTATTCTAAAAAGAAAGTGCTCTGAAAAGGGTCTTTTCTAAAAGGAAAGCATTAGCTGCCAAAGGGAGCAAAGATCAATTTTCTGAAGGGATGCAAAAGTTTGACAAAGTTGCCACCCTGTAAGTATCAATATACCTTATATTGCACCAATTTTCGGACTAAACAATTATTGCATTTTAAGCAGTGGCTTTAGCCATCCTTAAAACAAACAAAATAGCCATTTTCAGCGCTGGCTGACGCTACCTTAAAACAAATAAAACCGCGGAGTTACAGACCTAACATAGATCTCCATACTTTTCTTATGGTTTCTTAAGGTTAGTCTCTGTTTTGATGAAAATAGTTTAAGAAACTTAAATGAAGCCCCGGGGAAAGTAGGCGTTTAGATATTAGTGAAATATTAATAATAAAAAGCAAACATGTCTAGAAACTGCGTTCTTTTGGATTACATATTCATGATGCAGACTTCAGTCAGTCTTAATCCAAGCAGGCACACAACTTTGAAACAACGTTAATTCAACTTCATCGACATTGTTTTAACGTTATGTGCCTGCTGGGATCGTTTTGGAGTAAGTAAGTAAATAAGAGGGCTCTTTATTTAAAAAGGGATGCCCAGTTGGCATAGCCAATCTTCCCTGGCACCCTCTAAAACAACACACATACAGTTCTTAGAAGCACATACAGAATTAACATGACATTTTCAAATGTTTAAATAATTTTATAACTGATACTCATTCACGCACACATGCACGCGTTCATTCACCCAGGAGGGTGGGGGGTGGGGGTGGGGGAGTGGTACTCTGAATTTTGTCTGCTACATAGGCTGCGCCCCAGCATCTAGTGTTTACAAAAAAAATATCCGGTATATCAGCAAAATCCCAAAAAATATCCGGTATATCAGCCATACCCAAAACATATCTGCAGATATTAGCATACACAAAAATATTCCCCTAGCTTTCTTTATATGTAAGTGAGGTTTTCATTTTGTTTTTCCTGTATAATGATTGTATTTGCAATTTAAGTGCTTTAAAGAGTTTCCAGCAGTAGCTCCGCTTTTACTTTAATGGCATTGAACTGATGCTCAGGAGAAATAGAGCTGTTAAAACTAAATAAAAACAACTATCAGTTCAACAGAAGGTTCTAACCTCGACTCTTACAATACCCAAAAAATACCGAGAATTTTGAAACACACAAAAACAATAGTCAGTTTTGAAAGTGACCCAAAAAATACCTGCAAATGAGCAATACCCCCAAAAATAGCCCGTTTTCCCCAAACCCCAAAAAATAAAGAAATTCGAAATTCTAAACCCCCAAAAATAGTCCTAGCCTATGCAGCAGGCAAAATTCAGAGTACCCCTCCTAGGCTCATACACGCACACAAGCATACGCATTTACACATTCAGCGGAGTGAAACTTTTAACATGCTATTAATAACTTTCAGTAAACAAATAAGAAAACTAAGCTGCCAAACGTTTATATTCTTAGACTATACCAATCAGTAAATTCCAATTTCGTATGTGGTACCTATTTTATACATAAAGGCTCGATTTCATCACGTCAACACACCTATGCAAAATGTACATTTCTTAGCTAAACTCCACTTATCTTCAGCTGTGTAAACATGTTCACCATATAGATTTGGAAAGTGGGAATATTTTAGTAATTAAGCAAACTAAGAAATATATATATTTAGAAACGAAAAATAGTTTAAAACCTGCAAAATGCTAAATTTCCGCTTTACCATGGTTATTGTCGAGGTTTTGGGTATACTGTAAATTATACCATAGTTTGGTGACCTTTCACTGTCTGACCCCAAACGAGGCGGAGCCGAGTTTGGGTCAGACAGTGAAAGGTCACCAAATTATGATATAATTTACAGTATTCCCAAAACCGAGACAATAACATGGTTTATCTGTTTTAACCAATGCATGGGACTGTTTTTGTTTTTTTATCTTACAAAAATTATATTTTTATTTATCTAGTATATCTTTTTCTACTTTTTTACTTTTATTTCTTTTTTTTTCTTTTTTTTTTTTTTTTTTTATGGTAAAGTGGTAACAGGCAGTCTGATGTAATGCTGGACCTATTGACCTTGTGTACTAAAAAGGATGCAACACCCCACCTTTTTTGAATTAAACTAACTGGGGCACTACTGCTAAAATCTGATTGGTTGCAATCTTGTCAATCAAAAGAAATTATATCAGCATCTTAATTTGGTCAAACTTTGGTGCAATCTGGTTGGTCACCTGTGGCTTTGGTCATTATAATATACTCCAGACAGACTGTCTGGTTTCATGTGTTTTATTCAACAAAAAATGTCATTTTTAAATAGAAAGTTGCTCGGTGCAGAAGTAAATTTGAAGTTCCTCTAACCTTTACCACTCACTGGGCAATATCAGCAGACAATATATTTGATGATACTTTCTTAGTTTTTCCAGCCAACAGAATTTGACATTCCATGCAAACTGTCTCTAGTTGAGACAATGTACATGAAATGTCAAATCCAGTTTTCATAGAAAAAAAAAATAAGAAAATTATTTAAAAAATGTCATCTGCTGAAATTGATGGTTAGCACTCTGGGCATTTTCAGCAGACAACATATTGGTGATATGTTTATTTTTTCCAATAAACATTTGACATTTGGAGACAATTTGCATGAAATGTCAAATTCTGTTTTCTAGGAAAAATACGAAGATGTTCAAAATGTCTGCTGAAACAAAGTTCAGCATACAACATTTTGAAATACTTTTCTTATTTTTCCCAGAAAACAAAAAAAAAAACTGTTTTTGGGGGAAAATATCAACTTGTCATCGCCTGCGGAATTAGCCCAGAGAGTGAAAAAGGTGAAGGTGCACTGATGAGTTGACAGTCATTTTAAAGTACACCTGAGAGATCTATAAATAAAACCATGGGTTAATTTTCAAAACTGAAAATTATCCCATGGTCCAGCTATGGTATAAATTTTGGTTATTGAGAATTAACTTTAGTTTTATTTACATAGAGACAATGGAACATTCATTGGTTAAGGCTCAATATTCCGCAAAAACAGACATTTTATCGTATCTCTGAATTAATGTTGCCAATATTAATTCAGAGGTACAATAGAATTCATTTCATTTTTGATCCAGTTCAAAAACCAGATACTAACTGAAATTTTGCAGGCTGTCAGATGCCACATTTTATGATCGTATTAATACCATATATCAATTTATTAAACTTTTCTTGCATAAAAATGTCTATTTTTGAGAAATATGGAGCCTTTAATAGTGTAGACTCCTGCATACACCCCGTACCTTATAAGTGAACATTGGAATACACATTACATTAGGTTCTGCAAGATACTTTATTCCACTTAAATTTATGCTGGGCCGTTATCAAAGCGGAGTCCTGTCGGGTCGATAACGGTCCTGTATAGATTTAAGTTGAATGCTAGTTGTTTGTTTCTTTTCTTTTCTGTTTTGTTTTTATTGTTATTGTTGTTGTTATTTTAATTTATTTTTTATGGTGTTAAAGCCTTGCTGTATAAGTATTGATAATAGCATACTGAAGTATGTAGACCACAAGTAGCAGTCATTTCTGTTATCTATCAAACAATAGCAGAGGACTGACAGTTTTTCCATGAACACGTCATTTTCTTATCCATTTAGTTCTTTATTTATATGTCGTCATTATTATACAGCGTCACGCCAATACTATGGATTGTATGAAGCCTCGTCGCAAGAATAAGTCTCTCCGGACTTTCCATCAAACCAATGTTACAGTGCGCATGCCCTTGCCTCTTAGCGAGACCATATGTCTATTTCTTTGGCCGTAGCCCTTGGTCCGTCGCTTATATGAGCAAACAGCACAGGTTCGGGCTAAACTGCGAGGATGCACTGGCTCTTTGCTGTTCGCATATGATTTGACGTCTCTTTTACCATGACGCGGTTCATATGGAAGGTACTCTTAGAAATTTTACGATTTACAAGCATTTGTTTCTTTCCAATATGCAAGAATGCAATAATAGGTGCATCAGTTTAATGTTTAGCCTGGTGAATTCGCATATTAGTTTATTTGTATTCAAACTGGCAAAATGACAGACCAATAAAAAGAAAGTAATCTAATCAGGTAACTCATCGGATTAGTATATATTAAAACTATCAAAATAAAGTAAACACTCAGAACAAGAGTTTAGAACTAATTACTTGCAATAGTTAGAATTAACTGCTAAGTTTAAGAAATAAATAAAAGATCAGCCTATGCTGTGGAAAGTTGGAAAGTATAACACAATTTTGCAATCGTTGTTTGTAATCGAACACAGTACAGAAATTAAATTATTTCCAGAAGAGACGAAGAAAAGCAGCATGCATTTTATGAGGTATAACTAGACTTGATTTTTAAAAAGGAATGTGGTTGGACAGCTCTTTCACAAAAATACAGCAGCAGAAACTCAATTTTATATAACTAAAAGATAACCAACAGCTGGCTAACTTCTTAAATTGTGGATTTAATCGCATCATGATTAATCAGAAAAGTATCTGACTCCGTTGGTAAACAGAATGTTTTTATCTGCGACCTTTACTTGTACTGTAATTTCACAGAATTCTGCATTTCCTAATCAATTACAGCATGACGCGCTCTTATGGGGCAACTAAAACATGTCAACTTCGTCATCCTTTAAACAAAAGTCCCAAGTGGGCATTTTTGCTCACTTGAACACAAAAGTTTCAATATGCAAACATCAACTGCTTCAGGGCGATAACATATGCATTGCGGCTAAAATCTAATGTTAAATGTCAGCTCATTGTTCATCCAACAGCCTGATTGTATGAGAATTTGTTCATGATGTTATATATGTATAAGATCCCTGGATAGGAGAAGAAAACACGCAATGTACAAACGTTTGGTAATAACAGAAAGCTTTTGTCACTACCATCAATTGTTGTTGCATGTGAGAAAAATCACTTTTGACTTTGTTTTAAAGCCCTTGCATGGAGGCAGATAGCAAGCTACGGACAAAGAATAGAATTGTAGACACCTAGGAAATGCCACAATTACGTTTTACAGTCTTCCTGAGGCACTAAATGAAGGAGAGATGCAAAACAAGTAACGACAAACCAACGCCACTTATGAAACTACCGACGCACAACCAAAGATGAACAGCTGAGGAACCGCCTTCAGCAGCGAAACTACTAGCGGTGGAGGCTTACACTGGTTTTACTCACGCAAAACCACGCCCTTAATTCTGATGCAGATCCAAATTACATATGTTTGGTCCACGTAGTGGTCCTCTACCTCATCTGTAAAACGTCACAGCGAAACACATATAATAAAAACCACGATGATTAAATAAAGCAAAGGGCTCAATGGCGATCTGAAACAAGAACAGAATGAAAACGCAAATTGGACCACGATGAGTCCTACCAAAGACATTGATAGTCAGGCCGACCATCTGAAATAGATTGAGGAGAGAGCCGTCATTTAGTCAGACCGACCCTCCAACGTGCTATAAAAAAGAAAAGCAAAGTTTTCAACCATAAAAATCTTTAATAACGTTTTTACCATATATGGGCTTGGCGGCCATGTGACCATTTTTTTTTCTCCATCCCATGGAGGTTCCACAAGCAATTTGTTACTTTAATAGTAAAGGAAAGTTTTATCGCTACCATCATGAGTTCAGAAATATTACTTGCCAATCTGATTTTGTGTAGATTTGTTCAAGATTTTATAAATATATATTGTCTCGAGGCAGAGCCAGTAAATGTCGAGCGGACAGACAAAACGTTGATAGTAACGGGGGTGCAGGTTATAAAAAAGGTCACGTCGTTCTATGTGCATTGACAGAACTTTTTATTTACAAAATAGAGTCCCGTGGTAAGGACAGATATACCTGTAGGATAAAACGCATTTGTAATATAAAACTTTTATTACTTTGATCATTTTTGTAAAATTCTGATTTTATTGGTTGTGTTTTACTTCAAGATGCTGTGTGTACGTATACCCACGAGGATGTGGCAGATAACAACCAAGGGACAGCATTTTATACCAAAATAAGGTTTTTGACACTTGAACCCATGAAAATGTGTAAACGGCCATGCGTATTAAGGAACACAGCCTTCCCAGTGCGCCGGTAAAGATTTAATTGCATAAATGGCTACACAATGTCGCACTTCATTGAAAACAGAAGGAAAAGCTGAGACAGAGAAACGAAGAAGAACTGCATCATCAATGCAACCTTGGAATGGTAATTGTAAGAAAAATCACTAGTTTGGCTTTATATATTCTTTCTTGATTGTATGCACGTATATAGCGACAGTCAGACAACGCCTGAGGGACATAATTTTATCTACTTTGATCAAATGTTACATGTCTCTTCCATTAGTCTTCATTTTCCATAAATGTATAAGGAAGCAAATTCGACCTTGTCTTTGGTTCTACAAGCTGTAGCTGCCAGTGTCTGAGGGGTTTGCCACGAGCCCTAATATTTGTTTTATCATAGTGATTTAATTTTATCTACATGTTATCTGTGATGCGTCACTGAAAGAGAAAGGAAGTTTATATGTGAGCCGATTTTTGTTATTATTTTTGTAATTTTTAGACGCTATGACACTAGGATTATGCTTTGGTACCAATAAAATCCATTTATCTCCCGCCCCATCTTCCGGCCTTGCCCAACCAATTTCTACTTCTTACCGCACTAAGGCGGTGGGTTTCGTGCTTTGCATTCTTTGTGGGGTTTTATGACTACCCGGTACGTGACTAGTTTCGTGGTTGGTCCTGTTTAATGTCTTGTCGCTGTTTTAGGTGTTTGTTTTTTTGTTTGTTTTTTATTTCTGGTATTTTGTCCACCTTGTTGGGAAAGATAGTTTTTTTATTTACTTTTCATTGGTATGTTACACATCATCATAGTTTATCTTCCTCTCGTAATCATTAGCAGGCTTATTGAAGCTGGTGTATGGCGGCCGTAAAACGTCTCGTATTTCAACATAGTGCAGATTATATTTTTATTTCCTTTTGGATCGTTGAGCCCATTCTGGTTACTTTGAGAATCGAATACCTCTTAAGCCGGTGCTAGGTGCCGGTACGCAGCCTCGCAAACTTCATGGATGCATATGAAGAGACTTAATAAAACCGAAACTCCGATTTTCGTTCTTTTATGTGTTCTTTGTTTCCAAAGGCAACCTTTTAAATTTTTGTTTTACTGATCGTGGTGCGTCCCGGACATCTTTTTTACTATCTTGCCGTAAGAGGTTCAGTGATCCTAGGATCTGCATTTGCCTTAACGTGGTAGACTTCGGTTCCTCTCTTGCACGTCTTTGTTTGTGCGTTTGTGGTTTCATATGTAGGGTTTGTCTTGTCAGTGTTTCTTCCTCGCCTCTCATTTTCTTCAGTGCCTCAGGTAGGCGGTGCTTTGAAAATGTGACATTTCCTGGATATCTTCAATTATATTACCCACCTGAATGCTGTACATGTATACTCGTACCATGACTCAGCCTAAAATAGTATAAAGAAAAAGCCACAAGCATAGAACACAGCATATCAATAACACCAAAAGGAAGAGCAAACGAACCACGATAGACAGAACACAAGCCACAAATCTAGGAAGCCAGCTCTCTCCTCCCCAACGAGGTGATCACAGTGCTAGACAGGATCCATTGAGCACAACAATAAGACGGCGAAAAGGCCAAAATAAGACAGAAGCCCCGCAGCTAATAGTCACAAGCTTCAAAAAGCTGTTTAAAAATGTTGAAATGATAACAGGCAGAAAGTGACTACTTTAGAACATCCCCAGCCTTCGGTTCAAGTGAGCTTGATCAGTCTCTACTTCTAAATGCAGCACTTTTCTTATTTTTTACATGCTAATTGAGGATATCATTTCCAGTAGGACTAGCATGTTTATTAATCAGAATAATGATCTTTTCTAAGTCGCCTTAGGAAAGATCTAATTGCAGCCGGTCAAAGCTGTTGAGGATATTGTCATTTTTTTAATATAGAAATATAAAAGACCAGTAATTTGAATTCCAGAACACCGTTTCAATTTCTATTTGATTTAAAACCTCATGCTACTCTCCTATTTATTTATTTATCTGTTTACTTGGTTTTATAAAATTATTTTCATTATTAATATTTACCTCGTATATTGAGTTATTTGCTAATTAATTCGTTTTTGATTATAATTGTTGGTTATCTTTATTTATATATTCACTTGATGTTCTTTCAACAAACAAAAGATAACTTTTCCCTTATATACTTATTATGTTGCAAGCGATATTAACTTATGTGACCCTAAAATTTGTTCATCACAAATATTGTTAGTACTTGTGACAAGACACCATTTATATAAAGCGAGTAATGTATGTATTGTAAAATTACTCTTTCCTTAATTCCCCAGTCCCCATCCCACCTCAAGACAATGCCTTCATAAACTTTCAGCGATAGGCCAAAATGGTATGATCTTGTGGTCAAATACCCTCTTCTTGATCCGACTATGTTATCTTTTTGGTAAACACACTCTTCTTGGTCAGACTGTGTAGAGTCTATATGCCAGTCAGCTATGTCTGTTTCTTTTTGTGTGTTTTATTGAAGTATTGATTTGATTTTCATAGACTCCGTCAGTGTATTTATCTAACTATTTAAACACAACCAACTGATCTATCATAAATAGTCGGACAAACATATGTGAGCAAACAGTGTAGACCCAGGTTAACCTTATTCTAAGGAAATATTTGATCAGCGTCTACACTATGTGCAATTTCGGTACACACTTTCTAGACACACAACCAGGTAGTCAGCTGAACTTGTTCTAATAGTAGGGCAAGTATAATAAGGGTTTAATAGTTTGAAGTATTTAGGATACATGCTGTGGCTTAATTATGCATGTGAAGCTACCATGTGTTGTATAATTACGAAAGGGAAAAGCAGCTGCAGTCCAACTCATAACAAAACGCCCATTTGCCACAACGCTCACCAGAAGTCTAGAGATGATGACGACGACACCATAAAAACACGGACAATAGAAAACTAACTATCCTATAAGTTGTCCTGGAGCTTTTTCAGCTCTGGTGAGCTAAATATCCACTGCTTTGCCTTTTGCCAAACAAAAACCTTAGGGACCTTAAATAACCTTGCTGTAATTCAACCAAGAGTCATCATTTGAACAAGCTAGGAAGAGCTAGTCCCCAATGCTGCATACCAAGTTTTAAGGTCATTTGACTTTAACTTCCAGAGATGATTACTTTGAAATCCTTTTTACCATGTATAGGCATGACGACCATCTTGGTCATATGATCCAAATCCCATTGTACCAACTTTGATTTCCTAACCTCTCTGAAGTTTATTGTGCAATTTTGTTTCAATCACCCCAGCGGTTTCAGAGAATATTTTAAAACTACTGAATCTGAGGCACCTAGGATTGTAAGTTGGTGCTTGTTAAAGTTCATTGACCTTGACTTAAAAAAATATGTCACGGTCAACTAAGGGTCGTCATTTGGACAAACTTGTTTGGGCCCGAGTCTCCAACGCTGCATGTGAAGTTCCAAGGTTATCAGATTTTCAGTCCTGAGAAGATTTAAAAGTGTTTTACCATATGGCCATCTTGGTTATATGACCCAATTCCCAAAAACTTTTATTTTCCCCCATCCCATAGAGGCTCCATACGTAATTTGGTTTCAATCAGCGTAGCAAGTTTAGAGGAGCGGTTAAAAGTCCTGAATATCAGGCATCCAGGACAAAGGTCAGTAAATGACCTTGACCTTTGGTGTTGATAAAGTGCATTTAACTGATTTCAAAAAGCCAGTTTTGATGTCATAGACTACAACAGAATCAGAAAATCAACTGTTTCGCATTTCCTCATACAAAACCCTAAGCGACAGTATATGGCCTTGTCGTAAAATAGGTCAAGGACAATCAAGGTTATCTTTGAACAAATGTGATAGGACCTGAATCAACAATGACGCATACCAAATTTAAATGTCATCGGCTATTCGGTTATTGAGAAGATTTTCAAACGCTTTTACCATATAGGGGCGTGGCGGCCAACTTTGCCCAGTGACCAAGACCTAACGAACATTTTTACTCCATCCTATAGAGGTTTCACAAGCAATTTGGTTTCATTCGGCCTAGTGGTTTTACAGGATATGTCGTTTGAAAGAGTTGATGAAGTAGACGCCGATAACGGATAATGGACCACTGTCTATCTTATAAGCTCCCCCAGAGCTAAAAACGTATATATATATATATATATATATATATATATATATATATATATATATATATATATATATATATATATATATATATATATATATATATATATATATATTTTTTTTTTTTTTTTTTTTTTTTTTTTTAATCTGGTAAGGAGTGGGGGGGGAGGGTGTCCCTAAGGCCTTTTTCTTTCTTGTAACAAAAGTCTTTCACACCCCGCCAACCCCCACCCCGCACCCCCCCCCCGCCCCGCCCCCACCCACCCACCAAGTGAATATTGTCTTAAATAGCTCAGGAGACAAATGAATATTATTATCTAGTTAAATACGCATATTCTGTGATCGTCTATTTCTTACATGCGCATTTGCTTTAACAGCATAGGTATAAATATGGAACAGAATACGCAAAAAAAAAACGAACTGTCTGCAACCCCTTGGACTCGTTGTTCTTTATTCACTCATGAAAAACCGACAATTCTTGTCAGATGATCTTTTCCGATTATTCGTTAGATGTATCGGTATTTGTGATAGTATCTTATCTGCATATTTGTCTCATCACACTCACAGTGTGACTACACTTATCAAGACTTCTAATGGCACATTCTTCTCTATCTTTAACGACCCAAAAAAATAGTGACACGTACAGAAAAAATATTATTATTGCTAATATTTGTATAGTTTCCAAATTGGTGCTTAAGGGAAATGGAATACACTTTCAAGAGGGTGGGGAGGGGGTGAGTAACTGTGCCAAAACTATTTTGCATTTCTTCTGGAAAAGGGTCTACGCAGAAAGAATTTGCTCCCCTTACGAGCAAATTCTTATTTTTAGAACAGTCCTTTTTTCAAAAGGGGCTTGTTGTGCAGTGAAAATCACAAATCATGTCTCCCTTGTAAAAAATGGCAAAAACCACGTATATCCTACCCCCTCAACCCCTCCCCATCCCCCCTCGCCCGACACACACACACCTCAATTGTTCGTTGTCTACTTTCACGCATTTCCTGGCATTGTGTACATGATCACCTATGTTTCTGCCCAGCCTTGGCGTCTGTTATTTTGTAGAAAGGGGTGGTGAATGTTTGTTCTAGATCAACCACATCGAGTGGAAATTCGAAGCACGAAGGGCAAACTAACAACATTATATTATTCGTATTTCCTTTGTAGGCATCAAACAGATAAAGTAAACCATTTCTTTTCCTTTTATAGGAGACCAATTCCAAGAAACAAAAGAATTTTGACAGAATCGCCTCATCCTGAAGTGTATCATTTTTTCTTAAATAATTTAAAGATAATGCATGCAAGGTCAATTTGAAAACGATCTGTAATTTATAATCTGCAAAACACTCATTAGACGTATTCCATCTTAGCGGTGGTCAAAGTATAATCGCAAGAGGGATTGAGGCATTCTGTGCGTCATTTACCCCTTCACTCCGCTGGTGTTAACCCTTTAAGCGCCACTCAAAATTGAAACAGCTATTAGGTTTGAGAATTTAGGCAGGCAACCGACATGGAATACCAACCAATACTTACTTGAATAAATACAAAAGCACTGAATATCATTTACTGCATTTGTGATTGGCGTTTTAAGAGTTAAAATAGCTCCATCTTGCCATTCAAACCAACTTTGAAATGAAACGAGGGTTTTTTAAGTACAAACAGGAATTACAATAATACAATGATACGTGCAAATCTTACCTAACAAACATTTCCACGCCTGTTTCTGTGATATTCCGTTTAATTCCCTTCCAAGATTTTTTCAACTTAAATACTTGTTTAGCATCCAGTGGTACCCAAGAAGCCATTGCTTGTGTTTCAGACGAATTGTGTTCTTCAATGGTAATGTTCTTGACATTTTGTGGCTCATTTCCAATGTTGTAACTATTAGATTGACGACAACCCATATCGCTAAAAATCCAAACACAAAAAATACAGCCTACAAAAATGTGTAAATCCAGCTGTTTTATGCATGGAATTTTAAAACGAAGGAAGAAATGCGTTCGATGACCCAGTGTTACACAGACATCGATCAGCTAATCAATTAATCAGCTTAAGTCCACTTATTTCACGCCTAAAAGGTAGACATGTTTTGATTTTGACCTAAACAAGAATAATTTACTCAGAAAAAATCGACAACGAGGATTCATTACGTTCAATTCAATGCCTATAATGTCGTGATAAAATATGATATTACTGTATAGTTAAAGGTGCTTAGTATTGGTGTATCGTGCAGTTTTTATTTATTTATTTTTTTATTTTTTTTATCTTCTTCTCTATTTTCAAACTTTTATTTTTAAGATAGTTCTAATTTCAATTGGCACAACTTGGCATTTTCTAGCGGAATAGTGTTATCGTCTTTAATGTCTACTTTTGTACAAAATCATACAAGATAGACTGAAATATACAATGAGCTATCAACAGCGATACGAAAACCCAAGAAAATTCTTTGACTTTCTTCACGAGTCCGTGACGTTTTTTTTTTTTTTTTTTTTTTTTTGGACGCAGTCTAATAAATATGATGTACAAGAACACTGTCAGCTATGTTTGTATATGCATATGTCGGATTTTAACGGTTCACCCTTCCATGAAAAGAAAATATCACAATAACAGTACCAGAGGACTTGTAAATCATTTTCTCAAGTTCTCCAAAACTAAAAACGACATTTGTTGTGGATACACATTAGAAGCACCTCGGCGAGGCGCCTCTAATTGAAATCTACAGCATATGTTTTATGGAGAAATAAGAAAACTTATCCTAGAATTATCACCAAATACTCCTCACAAACATATCTTCTGCGACACACTTGCAAAATTATTTGTTCTGTTAAGTCAAGCAGCTTTTATCACGCGGCCACCGTCCTAGACTCCATAGACTCCGAGTGTTATTTCTAAAGCAATCAAATAAACAATACAGCTTACCCAGAGTATCTTCATTGAAATCTTCCATCATACCAGTCAAAAGGGTCTGTTATCTTTTAAATGGGGATTTATAAAGTAAAATTCTTAAAATATTTCTGTTACTTTGCTAATATCATGGCAAACAAAAACAATGGGCATTGTCACACAGAATATAAAGAGGGAGCCGACCGCAGGGTCTGGTCCGGTTTACTATTCGCCAAGGTCCCTTCTGTTTTGAGTATGTTAGTTAATAGAGTTTACAATATTAATTTCGCTGTCAATTAGCAGTGTGCTGATTGAGCTTGCGATCATGCATTGTATCCATATATCACATATTTTTTCAGTAGTAATTTACATCATATATCCATTATTATATTGATTACATTGAGAGATTGTTCTTCTTGTGGGTTGCCACAAGACACAAATGTATAACTAAACGTTTAGTTGGTATCATATGTACTTGCCATGATAATCATTGAAGAAACAAGACCTATGTAGGGAAGCTTGTTGTAACGGGTCAATAACTGGAATGTAGAGTTTCTTTTCCCCCGACAAAGCAGTTTTATTAAAAAATATAACAAAATTTCCTACCAGTTACATTCCTGATGCATTTATTCTAATTTAGTCATATCATCATGACAATTTCTATTCCGTTACTCCTGAAAATTCCTAATTTACCCCACAACTGACACCTGTTATATGGTGTAAGAGTTACCGTTCTAGATTAATTTGGTACTTGGTATTTGCAGATGACATAGAACAATTGTCCAGTGCTATTACGCTTACCAGTGAATAATGGAATACTCTAAACAAATCAAAGAATTAGTTTGACAAGTTGCCAGGTGAAAGGATTGTACATTGTCTATGCTAACGAGGTTTGATGCCACAGAAAAGCCTTTGTTCCTCTAAGCATTCACGTGAAGATTAAAACAAAATATTTTCATCGACTATGGCGGCCATCTTAGTATTGGAGCGTGACTATTTGAACTCGTAATACCCCTTAGACAGAAGGCCCCATAAGAACATTTCGGCGAAAATTGACCAAGCGCTTTCAAAGGATATGTTATTTAACAATATAATGCATGTATATATTGCCCAGGGGCAATGTCAGATAAACGTGGGATAAAACTTAGATAGCAACTGAAGAGTTTTGCTGCTTCAATCTTCGACCATTAGTCTTCAACACATTTTGTGAATATGGCTTGTACACATATTTCCCATACAAAGGTATAGGGCAGTGAATCTGACCCTGCCATAAACGTGTTAAAGGTAAACATACCATAACAATTTGGACAAAACTGGTTGAACTATCATCCATTATTCAGTCTCAAATCTGTCTTGGTTCTAGATCATTTTTTATACCTTATATGGGCCTGACCACCATCCTAGTCAATAGAGTGCAGCGCATTGAACAAACCTATTATATAGATGATTTTCTTTGGCAAATGTTCATTAGGCATTCTGATAACATGGCCTGTCCATCTAAGTTCTGCAAATTTAAGAAGACTGTATGTATACTTTTAAGGACTTTAGTGTCTGGAGTCCTGTCTTAGCATTTAACCATAAGAAGTTTTCTAAGACAATTTGTATGGAGCTGGTTCAGTCTTTTGGCATGCCGTTGGTAAACTGTCTAAGTTTCACATGCATATATTAGTGTTGGCAGCGAGACTTTTAGCTACGGGTAGTAGTTACAGAACCGTAACAAAAGTCATGAACAGCTTTTTGGAGGAGAATTGATACACTGTTTTAGCTATTAGCTAGGCGGAGTAAAGTATTGGCTCGCAGCAATGTATTGGGTAATAGCAAAAACGATATAAAGTGAAACTTTCCTTTAAAATATATTTATCTGTTCATCTGAAATATTTAAAGTACATAGACCCCAACAATAAATGTCCGCGTTAAGCAGATATCATATGAAGAACAACTGTTTGTCGGTTTATACGCAGTTTCTAAACACCAAGGGATGCGCAGTACAACGTCTCGTTCCTTTGAGCTACAACGTCAGAAAACATACCTTCGGACATGTGCGGCCAACGAACAGGCAGATCAGCCTGTGCATTTGCGCAGTCTGATAAAACTTGTCACTGGGCGCATTCTGGATAGCCAATGATGCAAAGTTTCCTTATGTGGATAACGATGACTCGGATCAGACTGCGCAAGTTGATCAGAGTCTTCGACGGGAGCACATGTCAGAAGGTACGTTTTCTCACGTCCTGAACAAAAATAGTGGAAAGAAACCCCGTTTTCAAAACACGTGAACATCCATAATCCTTCGTTGGCTTTCGTCATTGGATTTCTAAGAAATTTTGAATTAGTTTCACGATAGAGTCTTTCGATGTATACCCAAACGCAATAAATTTTACCTAAAGACCGTTTAACTAGAATTCATTGTCTTTCAGACTTCTCTAAGCAAAACGTTTTCGTTGTTAAAGCGGAATACAAAAGCCAAGGTAAGCCTGTAAATCCGCGCAGTCTGATTAAGGTATTTGTTGTCTGCTTACCCAGTCATTGGTTAATGTAGGCTGTATCGCATGGCAGAAAAAAGATCCCGATGTGACTACGGATGCGCAGGTATCTGAATCCACACAATTCTCATATGCTGAATGACACATTTTCACTTGACACGACCCAGCTATATCTACTAGCAAGTCTGATAACTGAATCACTTTGATTATCTGCAGCAACTGCTGTCTCGTTGTGTTCAAGCATTTAAAATCTTTCATACAATATCAGTGCCACTAACAGTTTTCTTCTTTTCCAGTCATGAGTTGAAGAAGCAAATTACGACGTGCACTATAATAGCAAGGAATTAACAACAAAACGCAATAAGTGAATGTTTGGGCTACCACATACCATATTTCGGTTGTGGTCATGGATTATCTCTAAAATACCTGAGGAAAGCAATACCCTCTCTCAGCCTATATGTTGCTTTGTACAATATTATTTGAAGGGTTGTGGTGGGGGGAGGGGGGGGGTGGGCGGCGGGGGCTTCTGGTCGGTGTTGGTTTGAAGTCGAGTAGTGAAGGACACCTTTCAGCAGAAAGGTTAATATACAAACCAAATGACAGAAAGTAGTTTCGAATTTCGACGAGTACAAAGTGTCCACCCCTTATTTCAAATTAGTCTTCTTCTGTTACGAATCAGACGTAACTTGGTCTCTTGACTGGTTATATGAAAGCATTCAGATTTTTTAAGCGGATGACTGCACTTGGTAGACGTTCTGACAGTTTAGAAAGGGAGACATTTTTTTTTTTCCTTTTTGCGTTCCTGCATTCCAATCCCTTTCCGATAAAGAAAACAAAAGCTCCGAATAGGCAGATATGTGAGGGCGGGGAAAGGTGGGTGGCCGGGCAGGCTAGCGAAGGCCTATTTTTTCTTGACAGAGTAGATCCTTTTTAGAAGAGAAACAATACCAAATCTGACAGATTGCTACAACTGAAAGTGTATTGATTCCACTTAAATACTGAACAGACCTATTTCAAACCAATAAAGCATCCAATATATGTAAAACACCTTCACCTTAACGATTCTAATACTCTTGGTATCTCAAACCCCAAGGGTCCAGAAGTTTTGGTTTCAGATAACAGTAGTTTGAGAGAAAAAGAGTCCTGATGAAAGGAACATATAGTGAACTAAATTTATATTGCCGTTTATTAAGTTTGATTTAAGCACGGCAGTGGTTTGAGATATCAGTTCCCGAGATAACGAGTGTCAACTGTAATAGTGATAACAAAGCCCCATATTTTACTTTAATTTTATCATATCTGACAGAAGTTTTTTTCCAAAGTAATGACAAGACGAACTATTGTGATTTTGAAAAGAAAAATGTAAACGTTCCGTTTCAGATGACGATGTCTCACTTACGCATCCCCATGGAAGTACATTTGTCAACTAATAAGCAGTCACATTAATCAGTATTCTAGCGCAGTTTAGTAGCTAACCTCAGTTAGCAGGTGATAGTTGTAACATAACTCATGATAATTCATCAAAATATTTATAACGACATTCAAAATCAATTATTTATTATAACGTGGACTTAAAACAGCCCATCGGAACCTAAATTTGATGGTGACCTTTATTATAGACCGTGAATAATTTTAGATACACCGGTTTAAACAGAACTAAATATATCAGAGATACTATGCGACAGAATGCATGCATGACTGCAATTATATTACAGCAAACCACAAGCAACTTCAACTGGTCACTCATGAGCCATTTACTCGCAAAAATTAGCAGCCGCGGATCTTCTCCAATAAAACGTGTTCTTAGTTTTGTAACATTTTTGAAATTCCAGAACGGAAATTGTATAAGGTTAAGGGAAATTGATACACTTCTCTTCTGTGACTTCCTGTCCGTTTTCTGTACACCAAACCCCTTTTGAAAAAAGTATCTATTCTAAAAGAAAATAATGCTTCCAAGGGAGAAAATTCGTTGTTCCTTTTAAAGCTGACCTCTTTTCAATATTTGTGTGTGGGAGGGATGACAATTTGGACAGAGTTGTAAAAGTATATATTTTAATTTCGTCATTGTACCGCTGTACTGATACCAATCGTTTAACCTCGTATGATTTCATAATCTGGATGATGAAGGGTCTCAGGTCCGAAAACGTTCGAAGATGTGCAGAATGTAAGCATGCAATACGATAAAGTGTACCTAAGGACATATGCCGGAAATACTTCCTGCACTGCAAACTGCTTAAGACTTTGCATATATTCAGTTTCATATACTAGCATACTATTTCTAAAATAAAAATGATACGTCATCGTGCTAAGTCTTTTACAATCTGACCTGGAATGACGCCACCCTCAACAGTTTTCCCAAAAATTTGTGCAAATAATTCTGTTATAGCAGAACGGCTAAGAGCCATATTTTCAATGGATTGTGCTATTCCGGATACAAGCATGGTTTTTGGCACAGTTGTAGACCATGACCGACTAAGCATTTTTAGATATAGAACCACCTTGACAAATGTTCACTGCGCATGCGCAGTGCATTTTCGCGCAACCCGTTTTTGGTATAAACATGAAAATTGTGTAAGATACAACACCATGGTCTACCTTTTTATAAGAATAATGAAACTTGGTACAGTTGCATAGCTTGACTGACAAAGCATTTCCAGATATACAGCTCACTTGGAAAATGTATATTTCGCATGCGCAGTCTATTTTTTGTTGAATGCGCGGTCCATTTTTGCTTGTTTTGGTCTGTTACCGAACATGCGTTGAATTGTTATAGGTGCAGTTAAACTATGATTTAAGCGGAAACGTTGTACCGTTCTTGAAACATTTTCATAAATAAACAACTGCATTAGAAATTATTAATTGCGCATGCGCAATGCCTTTTTGGCTGTTTACTATAAATAACATCGCTATAATGGTCATAAATGCAATAAATATGTTTTGCGTAGATCTATAATTGCGGAACTTATCCAATTTGAGTGACTAAGAAAAGCCTGTCCAGGCAAAGGTTTATTTGTTTGTTTTCATGTAGGCTTTACGCCCCCGTCAAATTCTTATTTTAGGTCTCTTTGGAGACGTTGCTCCAGAAATGTGGGACGTTGTATTTACCACTGATGACGTCATGCCATTTCGCATTGGAAAACGAAAGTAGAGTGAAATTTTACCGTGACGTCATCAATACGGTTACATCGTAGACGATACAGCCACGTGTTCAATCTTTCGTTTGAGGTTTTTTCCACAAACTGAATTAGTAGAATCAATATGGCTAAACGCATTAAATTAGCTGAGGCGGCCTCACTTTCGCCGCCTGCTTCTTTCAGTGATTCGCATTCTAGTTTTGACTGGACAAAATTCATTATCTGTCAAGATTTGACAGATGAGCGCCTCGAGTGTAGCAGACTCAAAGAGTAAAGACGCAGGTGCGGGTTACAAGTCTTTTACAGAAAATCTAATGAGATTTTCGGATATTGACGAACTTCCAGTCAAGATCTCGTTAGAAAGACTTGATGATGGCGATGGTATAGAAGCAACCCTGCGTTGTCGAAAAGCCTCATGGCACAAATCCTGTCGCTGCAAGTTTAATGCATCTATTTTGGAAAGGGCAGAAAAGCGCAGGTCTGACAATTTCAAGGAGTTGGACTCCGTTGGCGGGAAATATACACGGTCTCAGAAAAAAGCAAAAGTAGACATAAAAGCTGCATGTCTGTTCTGTGACCAGGTAATCCGTGACGAGGAAAGCCGTGAGGCAATGACATTCAAAGTTAATTCTCGAGCTTTGGAAAGTGCTAGGCTTCTCGAAGACGAGGCTTTGCTTGCAAGGTTGAGTGCAGGTGATGTGATGGCACAGGAAGTTAAGTACCACCCGAAATGCCTTACTGGTCTTTATAACCGTGTTAGAAGTCTTGAGCGCAGCAGTAAGCAATGGAGATATGATTAACAGCTTGGCACTGGCAGAACTTGTTTCATATATAGACGATGCTCGTACAGAGTCTTCAATAGCTCCTGTTTTTCAGCTGTCAGACAGGAGGGTAACTCTTTATACATCTCGCATCAAAGAACTTGGTTTGAATGTAGAAAAACGAGTGCATTCTACCAAACTTAAAGAGAGAATCTTAACCAGCATTCCTGATCTAAAAGCTCATCCACAAGGAAAACAGGTTGTGTTAGCATTTGAATCCGACATAGGGCATGTGTTGAGTGCTGCATGCGATATGGATTACGATAATGATGCTGTGGTTCTGGCAAAAGTAGCAAGGATTATCCGAAGGGATTTGTTTGATTTAAGGTCTTCCACAGATGGCCTGCTTCCACTTGGCCTGCTTTTGCATGCACATACACGAAAAAAAGACCTTGTCGACAAACTCTCTCACCTAGGTCTGTGTATTTCATATGATAGAGTACTTCGGTTGTCTGCAGACCTTGCAAATAGTGTTTGTAGACGTTTTGAGCAGGAGCAAGTTGTATGCCCACCGAAACTCAGAACAAACCTCTTCACAACAGCGGCTGTTGACAATATAGACATTAATCCGAGTTCAACAACAGCCACAGACTCGTTTCATGGAACTGGCATATCAATGTTTCAGCACCCAACAGCTGAAAATGAGGGCCAATCTCGTGATGTCGTAGTCATTGAAACATCCTCAACCAGCAAGGCCATTAACACATTACAAGAATCGTACACAACTGTACCGCCTTTGATTCTCCCATCATCTACTCCCGTGGTACCGCCCCAAAATGGCGATCTTATAGGAAACGGTATGTCTTTACCAAATGCCTTTCAATGCGAAAAAAGCTGGCTAGAAAATGTTTCCGAAAAACTGACGCAGGGCGACGTACAAAAGGATGAATACATATCTTGGGCAGCTTACCATGCCAGTTTACATAATGAGCTGTCTCAAAGTATTTCTCTTGGAGTTATGCTCCCCTTGTTCAAGGAACAAACTCACTCTCATGCAATGATAAGGCACTCAATGAGTGTTGTTAGAAAGGCAGTCCAATTTCTCAACCCCGGCCAAATTCCAGTTGTTACCTTTGATTAACCCCTCTATGCCATTGCCAAACAAGTACAATGGAACTGGCCAGAGCAATTTGGTGAAGACCAATTTGTGGTGATGTTAGGAGGTCTTCATATCGAGATGGCAGCTTTCAAAGCCCTCGGTGGATGGCTGGATGGCTGGATGGCTGGATGGCAGTGGTTGGACAGACTGTCTTGTACAAGCAGGGGTTGCTAAAGTTGGTATGGCAGATTCTTTCCTTAAAGCCAGCCACATAACTAGGACTAGGCATGCTCATCAGGTAACAGCCGCTGCATTGTTTATTTTACAAAAACATGCATATGAAGAGTACAAGACTGCAGCCAGCCCCGATGACATGTTAGACTTTGATGGCTGGTGTTTGCAGCAGCAACAGGCTATCCCAGTTTAAATACTGGAGTCTCACTCTCGAATTGATACTCACAATCTTGATTTCCGTCAGATCTCTCCGGACGTCCGATTTCGATTTATACATCGACTCACTGACACAGCTTGCACCTTGGCTGTCAGCATTGGATCACACCAATTATGCAAGGTATTTACCAGTTCATATAGGGGACATGATTGGGCTTGAATCAAAACATCCAGAAATCGCAAACGAGTTTAAGGCTGGCAAATTTACGATTCAGAAAAGTCAGAGATTCTTTTCCGCAATCGCGATAGATCACGCACATGAACAAAACAACGCGTATGTCAAGGGGGATGGAGGAGCTGTGGGTTTAACAGAAAATCACGGTGCACTCCGTCGATGGATGCTGGCGGGTCCAGAGATCACAAGAATAATTGCTGAATTTGAAGACCAGCTAACGACCGAAGATGTCGATGAAACACGTCACCATGAACAACAGGGAGCCATTCAGAAAACATTCTTTGAACAAGTGACTGCTTTAGTATCCTACTTCGAAGAATCTGGTAATCCATTTCTGGAAGCAAGTAGTGATATAATATCTCTTGACACGAAAGATATTGCTGACTCAGCCATGCGGAAAACTGTAGATGAAATCAAACGAATCGGTCAGGAGAATTTTGATATATTTGTTGAGGAGAGGCTCTTTCACAGAACGAAGCCACTGTATGACAGTATACCGAGAAATGTTGGTACTATTTAACAGTCAGGATAAGAAGGCGCAACCGAAAGGCAAAACTGAGCTTGCACGTGCCAAGAATGACACTGCTCTATTTTCCAAACTATACATCGGATGTCAGCATAGAGGTGGTGATGTTGATGAATTCTTCAAACACGAGAACCAAGCCTTTCCACCGTCTTTGTCTGACTCTGGAAAATTACGATTCTCTGCAAAATCAAATTTACTTGTCTGTTTTGAGACACTTGTACCTTTTGTGACAGAATCTCCTCAGGAAATAAGTGCAATCATTTTAGATGGGGCCGCAATTGTTCAGATGCTCAAACCTATTGGAGTTACCACATTTGAACAGTACGCCCAAGATATTTTCAAACCATATATCATGTCGCAACTAAATGCAGTTGACCGAGTAGATATCGTCTGGGACACATATAAAGTTGACAGTTTGAAGTCCTCAACACGAGAGAAGCGTGGAAAAGGGATCCGTCGGAGGGTTACCCCGTCAACAGCCGTTCCAAAGAACTGGCAAGATTTCCTGCGCGTTGATGACAATAAAGAAGAATTATTCCACTATCTCTCACAGGTTTCTTCTGCTTGGGCGTCCGATTCAAACAAGGAGATCGTGGTCACAGACGGTATTGAAGTGTTAGTTTCTCCAGTTCGAGATACAACATCGCTTGCTCCATGTTTGCATGAAGAGGCAGACACAAGGATGTTTGTTCATGCTGCAGATGCAGCGAGCAGAGGGCATAAGAAAATGATTGTTCGCACTGTTGATACAGATGTTGTAGTGCTAGCTGTGTCTGTCTTCGACAACTTTGACAACTTGGAATAGATGAACTTTGGCTTGACTTTGGTGTTGGAAAACATCGAAAATACATTGCATCTCATTTAGTGGCACAAGCGATAGGAAGAAGGAAATCTAAATGTCTTCCATTCTTCCACGCGCTAACAGGCTGTGACACGACCTCTTCCTTCCTTGGCCATGGTAAACGGAGTGCTTGGGAAACTTGGGTAAGCTTCCCTGAAGTATCAGAAAGCTTTGAGCAACTATGCAAAGCTCCAGAAAGGCCATCTACAGCTTGTTTATCAAGCATTGAACGTTTCGTCATACTACTGTATGACGGAACAAGTACTTGCACAAGTATTGACTTTGCTAGAAAGCAATTATTTACAAAGAAGGGTCGATCAATGGAAAGGCTTCCTCCTACGCAAGCAGCATTGCACCAACATATTCTGAGAGCAGCGTATCAGGGAGGCCATATCTGGGGACAAGTGCTGAATCTCTCGCCAGCATTACCAAGTCCAGATGAGTGGGGTTGGATGAAACAAGAAACTGGATTGTTTTGTCTACTATGGACTACAATTCCACATGCATCATTAACTTCACTTGAATTAGTAAGGTGTGGCTGTCTCCAGGGTTGCAAAACTAAGCGTTGTAAGTGCAACAAAGCAGCCCTGCAATGCACGGCTCTTTGTGTCTGTGACGGTGGCTGTGATAGTTAAGGTAACTGCCATTAGGTCTTTGCCTTTCTGTGGCTATGTCTATCTAAGCACAAAATCAAAAACAGTTTCTGAAGCGCAAAACAAATTTCAGAAGTTTCATGTACTTTTGTCTGCGCATGCGCAACCCAAAAACGTCGGGGGACCAAACTAAGTGTGTGTTTATTCGTGTTGTTGTAAATGATCTCCAAAAATATAACAGGCACAATTTTATGAAATGATCAAATTAGATATTCTTAGACATCAGGAAGTTCAAAGTCGCGAGTTTAGGTGCAAAAGTTGATGAAACCATTGGTGATTGAAATGTAATGTTTTGCGCATGCGCATACATACATTGTTAGTCAGTGTCCTGTTTCCATTTTCCATCTACTGTAACTCGTAAAGCTGTAAGGATGGGCATCATGTAAATCATGTATATCTCTTTAAAAGAAGGCACGCATTTGTCCCATTGATCAGTAAAACGTAGGAGAAATTATACACTAAACCGGACGTAGGTTTTTGCGCATGCGCAGAACTATCCATTATTGTCAGGTAAATAATAATTATAAGGTATATGAAGGCATAATGCACCCTTTGAGTCAAATTTATTGACACCAGTTGCAAGTATTTACCAAAATTGGTGCAAATTGTATACACCGGAAGTGAATTTTACTTCGCGCATGCGGAGAGGAAATTTGTCAAGGTGGTTCTATATCAGAAAATCATCGGCTTAGCAACCTTAACAATTGTGGAAAGTTTCATGCTTGTATCCGGAATAGCACAATCTTGGCTCTTAGCCGCTCAGCTATTAGTTGATTGTATGACGAAAAGAGCATTCGCCTTTCTTTTAATTTTATAATTTTGAGCAGAACCATACAGGAATTGATATCGATACACATCTGCTGCTCATTTGTCAAGATGAGACAGGAATCTGAAATTCCAATTTTCGACACTTCCTAAAAATCCTTTAATTAAATCCAGTTCTTCCATATTATGGACCTTGCAGAAAATTGCTACACTGGATATCTCACTAAGATTTATTATTTGGAGGGGGGATATACAACAGAAAATTTAAGGAAAAGTGTGGGTCATCATGCTAGTTTCATTTTTATGTGAAAAAACTTACCCCTACCTCCATATAAGTTCAGGAACTAAAATATACATAAAATCCCCCAAAAGGATGCATTATCCTTTGTTGATATGGCGGATTCTACTTGTGTACTAACACAGGGGATACTGTACGTTGAAATAAACCATTTAAGAAAGGCTGAACCAATTCAGCTTTATCAGATCTTGAATAAAGGCAAAACGTTAAACATGTACTTTTCATTATTTTCCTCAAATGTGAAGGCAAATTTGACAAACTCAGTGCTAAAAACAAGAACAATCAATTCCTTATTTACTAAATTTACTCAGTTTTGTATCAAATAACAGCAACGTTTTTACTCTGGCTCAACTTTAATTTTTGAGGATTACACAAAAATGGCAATTACTCGCAAATGTCTTTAAAACGCTTGTGTCTGTCAGGTTAGCTTGCGCAGCTTTATCAGAATTTTCGAGTTCCGCTTTTTAAAGCCTTGCTATTATGGCTATCCAAAGAGCTCTGGAGAAAACGATGATGGTCCAACAATGATGACATGGATGCGCAGTCTGATCAAATTTTTTGCTGATACCGTATTAATACTCATTATTCGGACACCTTTAAATCCCTACCAGACTTGTCCTAAAACAAGTCTAATTAGTCATCTGTTATTGCGTCCTAAAGCTACTGAATGAGTGACTAACAGAGTACAGATTGAGAAGATGCCGCGTTCTGTGGTGTATGATTAAGGTCTACTCTGTTTGCTCTTGCAGTCTCGCAAACTACATTGTTGCATATAAAGAGACTTAATAAAACCGATTTTGTTTCGTTTCGTTCTTTTGTGTGTTCTTTGTTTCCAAAGGCAACCTTTTAGATTTTTATTTTAAGGTCCATACCGCGATTGCAGACTCTTATAAAACGTCAAATCTGAAAACGTGATAAGATATGTTTACGCTTCTTGCGACCTATTTCTTCTAAGAAAAGTGCTGCCGAAAACTCACTGTGTACAAGTGTTGCTTGTTAACAAACGCTTTATAAAGAAAGTTTTATTAGATTAGAACAACGTCGTCTAAATAAAAAGCTAAAGGATTGCCTTTGGAAACAAAGAACACACAAAGTAACTAAAATCGGAGACTCGGTTTTATTAAGTATCTTCATATGCAGCACTGTAATTTGCAAGGCTGCATACACCCCCTAGCACCGGCTTAAGCGGTATTCGATTTTCAAAATAACCAGAATAGGCTCAATGATCCCAAAGGAAATAAAATATTATCTGCACTATGATGATGTACGGGGAGACTTTTTACGGCCGCCACATGGCACAACACCAGCTATTCTACAGATTGCTTTTCTCATTTGTTGACTTACAAATGCATTAGAAAAAAGGAAAAGCAATGTTAGTGATAAGACTATCTGAGATGCAAGATCTTGACAATGATTGCATCAAATGCAAATTTGATCAAAATTCAATTAAAAATAAGATCAGTGTTTCATCAAATAAAACTGCTTTCATAGGTGAATTTTTAATGAAACTTTATAAAATCATTGTCTAAGGTAATTATGCATTTAATTTAATAAATAACATTTGCACCAATATTCAACCACTATATTTAGAACATAATATTTTCTCTATGCGTTTATTGATTCTGGAGAACTGTTTTCTGTCAGCAAGTATATTTTATCCAGTAGTTTGAATAGCTAAAAACCTCATTTAATATGCAACATAACGGCACCTTGACACTGGAAACCTTTATAAATTTTAACTTCCTTAATTTAGTTATTTTTGTATCCGATTATGATAAAATCTGCAATTAAATGCATAAGTTGTCAAGAACTTTCATCTCAAATAAGTCTTCACCAACCTTACGTTTTCCCTTTAGCTTATATTAAATTACTACTTCTAAGCCATAACTCTAAAAAAGTATTATTCAGATATTTCTTATATTTCCTTATTTATTCCCAGAAATCATAGACTGTGGGTACTCATTAGAAGCGCCTCACATGCAGCTTTATGGGGAAATAAGATTGGTTTTGTCTTGATAACCCTATCATTTTGAGCGATGTAAACCATGAAAATATACATTATAATATGGGAAATGTGGAAGCTGTTAGTAAGCACATTTAGACAGTTCATTGCTCTCAAGGGTCATTCATTTAATAATCTATTTGTGGTCACTATAGCTGGCCTTAAAGCCATGTAGCAGCATTAAAGCGTCTCCCCGTACTTTACTATAGTGTAACATATTTTCCGGTCACTTGTTATCACTTAACTAATTCAATGATATTGGAAAATTTGTTTAAGGGTCACTGGTGAGACCTACTTGGCCGAACCTAACAAGTCTGGCCAGCAAACCTGGCGACCGTCTGTTTTCAGCTCTATAAGTGAGTTTTATTGCTTTCAAGGTTCATTCTTTTTAGAATATATTATGTAGTAAAAAGAAATTGTTGTAAGGAACAAACATATAAAGAATCTTGTTTAAAAACGTCTAAATTCTGAAAAGTCCCCTTTAAATGTAGACCACTACAAACCCCTGTCTTCACTATTTATTATGTGGGGAATATGGGGGTACATATGACATAGAATTGTTAACGGAATGGGATAAGTAGCATAGCTACAGATAAGATATGTATCAGAAAAAAAAATATTTTTTCTTATTTCTCCACGATAACATAATGATATGGATACTCTTTGGATGAGTTCCAACAGCACATGTTTTATGGACAATTAAGAAAAAAAAACTAAGAGAAAAGTCCAGGGAATGCCACAATCACAAGCCGCAGCCCATCCCAGACACCAACAGGAAGAGGAAACAGACAAAACCAAACAAGAGCTAATCGAACAAACGTATGAAAAGCACTAAGATTAGCTCTCTCTTCCCCAAGCGAGGTAATCGCAGTGCTAAAAGGACGGAAAAACACAAAAACAAAATAACACGAGGTAAGACATAAAACAAATCGCCTCGTAGAATAAACCACAAAGCAACAAAGAGTAAGACTAACACTGAACACTGATCAGGGTCTGCACTGTTTGCAAATGTCCAATCACTTAGCCCAGTCCATGTTTTACAAATAACCCTCTTTTCACAGCACTCTGTCGTCACAGCGACAAGCATAGCGCGGCTATAAATAACCATCTAACGCGCGCTTTGGTTTCATTGGACAATGACAATCTTGTGGACAACAACCTTAAGTAAATTTTGGATCAAATTGGCCCAGACACGACTCTTTTATATCTGTGTAGGTTATCAACGTATTTGGATTTAATTATTATTAAAATAAGTTATACAAAAAAATGATACAATATACCTGAAAAATCCGTCAGCGACAGCTTTATTGAAAATAAAAATGGGATACCCAGAAAAGACCACAATCACGAAATACAGTTCTAAGGAATTCGATAAGGACTGACTAACACTGAACGCCATCATAAAACATTTTTTTAATGAACGCAGGACGAATAAATGAAAGAGAACTGCAACAGAAATACTGCTTCAGAAAGATTTACTCATTTATGCTTAATTAACTCTACCTAAACTCTTTCGATCTGTCCATTTCTAAAAGAAGGATGTTTGTTTCCGGTACTATGTTAGCTTTTTTTTATTTATAGGTAATCTCAATACTTCCTACAAAGGTTCGAGTCAACTGGCCTTACGGTTCAGAAAACGTTCAAAGCAGATTGCAGATTTTCAAGATGGCGACAATCTTGGGTTTCCAATCGAAACGATTTTTGCTATTTTCTATCTCCAAGTCAGGCTGATACTACCTACCAAGATTTCAAAAAAAGGTAAGAGAAATGTCCAGGGAGTGCCACAATCACAAACCGCAGCCCTTCCCAGTCACCAATAGGAAGAGGAAACAGACAAAACCAAACAAGCGCAAATCGAACAAACGTATGAAAAGCACTAAGATTAGCTCTCTCTTCCCCAAGCAAGGTACTCGCAGTGCTAAAAGGACTGAAGAACACAAGAACAAAATAACACAAGGTAAGACATAAAACAAATCGCCTCGTAGAATAAATCACAAAGCATCAAAACGTAAGACTAACACCGGGACTACCGCCTTAGAACTGTCAGTAGAATAAACCACCGGGGGCTTTAAGCACTTTAACAGCTAGCCAACTTCACCCTGGGTCCGGATGCTACTCTTAATACGGAAATACATAAAAAAAAATTGGTTCGCATAAAGACTCCAAACTGTCAATGCATCAAAGCGGAAACATAAAAATCAAATTAATCACAAGGATTAACAAAGACGAGTACTCATGGCTAATTCTACTGTATGCCTGAGTAAATGAAAACCCATAGTTAAACCACGGTGGGCCTAGCAAAAGACATATCGTCAAGCCCCAACCCACTGATTAAAGTTTTACGAAGAGGCCGTCGTTGTCTGATGCCCGAACCGCCGTCTTACATTTAAAGAGTGAAACATAGCCATCAACAATGACTGGGTTGATAACTAGGCATGCAGTCTGCCGCATAATATCCTGGCTATAGCCAATTCTTTTATAATGGTTAATTAGTTTTCTGAATTGCTTCGAAAAGTTAGATTTTCCCACAATTTTTCTAAATCTGTACACTAAGTCACCGTAAAATTTTGGTTCCGATATACCTTGTTGCAGAAGTGTTTTCAGACTGGCTATATTTTTTCTACCAAGGCACTGTGTCTGCGATAAAATTTTGAAAAAGCCTTACGAAGTTTAAAAATAACGATAGTCCTGCCTAAGAAGTTTGCCAGTAAGGGCTTTATTACGCAGTTAAAGTCACTAAGATTTGAAGAAACCCTGGCGAATTTAATAAGTTGAGATATGTATACCCCATATGAAGAACGCCGGGGGACATCGCCATCCAGAAAAGGGAAATTGACTTTATCAAAATCAAAATCGTCCCGTGTATCATAAGTTTTGGTGGAAACTGTACCATTAGATATACATAGATTCAAATCCAAAAACGATGCCTCGGTATTGAAAGAATTGGCTGTATTTAATTGGGTTCTGTAGGGTATATACGGTCCACCATTTGATCAAAGTAAATATTGTCAATATTTAATAAATCATCAAGGTATCTTGAAGTTGAATTGAAGGCTCAACAATGTCAGCCTGATTTTCCCGTGAAAGAGACTCCATGAAATCTCTCTCATAAGAAAAAAAAGAAACAAATCTGCATTAAGAGGAGCACAATTAGTTCCCATTGGAATACCAATAGGTTACCTATAAAGTTTAGTTCCAAATCTAATAAGAATATTATCCAAAAGATAAACAAAGGCATCACAGACTTTTTGACATGACCATAAATTGTATACATCAAAAGTGAAAAAAGCACATTCTTCTTTGCAAGCCAAATATTGGGTATTCTCCCGAATAAACGTTCGGTTGATTAAATCAATAAGTTTATCTTTTATAAGATGATAAGGTAACGTAGTATACAGTGCAGAAAAATCATATGTAGACAATTTAAAAGCCTTAAAGTTTTTAGATTTAAATTTATTAATTTCACTGAAATTTTTAATTGACCAAAAATAGTTAATTCCGTCCCTTTTGTAAACAGTGTTATAGTATCTAGTCCAATGTTTTTTAACAGCAGTAAGGCATGAAGTTAGCAGTTTGGACAAAACAGTAGTCGTACATGAACTAGAATTAGCAATGAAACATGATTTATAAGGTCGTTTATGAAGTTTCGGTAGCCAATATAACGTACGAAGTCTTGTTTTTCTTTAATACTCACTGCAAATTTAGCAGTAATTTCGACAGAATGGGCATTAACAATGGGTCTCTCGTCAACAGAAATCTTTTTATATGTTTTGGTACTGCCAAGTTCTTGTATTAGAGTATTGATATAATAAAGTCGTCACACAACAACATTATTAGCAGCTTTATCAGCTTGAGCCAAAACATACTTCCTATGAAATTCTTGGATACCTTGTTTCAAATATCGAAAAGATAATTTAGGCTTAGGAGGGAGAAGATCAAGGTTATTAGAGTAAAATAACACATGTTCATCATTAAAGCATTAGACTCAACATGCTCTCGTTTACACCAACGCGTACAATAATCATTTAAAGCACTGACAATTGTTTCCCGACATTTATTGAAATAAATATGGGATGGGAATCTATATTTAGGTCCTTTTGAAATAACTGAACGGATTCGTAAATCAGTTATAATCTTCAAGTTACCATGGACAATATGACACGCTGGTTGGTAACAAAATTTAGAATCTTTAAGATCTCAAGAATCAGGGGAACTAGTTTCAATATAAAGATCAGAAACTAACTTATTGAAATTAAGTATAGTATTACGGATAGGTCTGTTATATTTGTAACATATAATAGGAGATTCCGTGTTTTCGAAATATGAAGGTATAGCTGATATAACATTAGCAATTGGTCTTTCGGTTCAGGAGAAGAATTTCAAATTATATGTTCAAGATGGCCGCCATGGCGGCCTTTTTGGATTTCCGGTCAAACCGATTTCAGCCATTTTTAATCTACAGGTTACCTCGATGCTGCATATCAAGCTTCAAGCCAATCGGCTTTTCTGTTCAGGAGAAGAAGTTTAAAATATATTTTTAAGATGGATTTTTGATATGAAATATTAAGCTGTTTGTCAGCTACAAGTCACCCCAATCCCAATACTTCCTATCAATTTTAGAGTCAATTGACTTTTCGGTTAAGGAGAAGAAACTCAAGATAGATTTTTATGATGGTCCGAGTAGCGGCCATCTTGGATTTCCGATCGGAACAATTTTAGCTAGTTTTATCTACAAAAAAGGTAAGAGAAAAGTCCAGCGAGTGCCAAATCACAAACAAAAGGGTAAGAGAAAAGACCAGGGAGTGTCACAATCACAAACCGCAGCCCTTCCCAGACCCCAAGAGGAAGAGGAAACCGACAAATACAAACAAGCACAAATCGAACAAACGTACGAAAAGCACTAAGATTAGCTCTCTCATCCCCAAGCGAGGTAATCGCAATACTAAAAGGACTGAAAAACACAAGAACAAAATGACACATGGAAAGACATACAACAAATCGCCTCGTAGAATGAACCACAAAGCAACAAAGCGTAAGACTAACACCGGGACCACAAACCGCAGCCCTTTCCAGACACCAAGAGGAACAGGAAACCGATAAAACCAAACAAGCACAAATCGAACAAACGTACGAAAACCACTAAGATTAGCTCTCTCTTCCCCAAGCGAGGTAATCGCAATGCTAAATGGACTGAAAAAACACAAGAACAAAATAACACAAGGTTAAGACATAAAACAAATCGCCTCGTAGAATAAACCACAAAGCAACAAAAAGTAAGACTAACACCGGGACCACCGCCTTAGAACGGTCAGCAGAGTAAACCACCGGGAGGTTTAAACCACTTTTACAGCTGGCCAACTTCACCCTGGGTCCCGATGCTACTCTTAATACAGAAACACATAAAATTTCGGTTCGCATAAAGGCTCTCAACTCAGTCAATGCATCAAAGCGAAAACACAAAAATCAAATTAATCACTTTAATAAACAAAGACGAGTACTCATGACTAATTCTACTGTATGCCAGAGTAAATGAAAACCCATAGTTGAACCACGGCGGGCCAAGCCAAAGACATACCGTCAAGCCCCAACCCACTGGTTAAAGTTTTTACGAAGAGGCCGTCATTGAGTCTGAGGCCCGAACCGCCGTCGTGCAATTAAAGAGTGAAGCATAGCTATCAACAATGATTGGGTTGACAACTAGGCATGCAGTCTGCCGCATAATATCCAGGCTATAGCCATTTCTTTATAACGGTTTTCTGAATTGCTCCGGAAAGTTGGATTTTCCTACAAATTTTCTAAATCTGTACACTAAGTCATCGTAAAATTCAGGTTCCGATATACCTTGTTGCAGAAGTGTTTTGAGACTGACGCTATATTTTTCTACCAAGGCACTGTTTCTGCGATAAAATTTCGAAAAAGCCTTACGAAGTTTAAAATAACGATAGCCCTGCCTAAGAAGTTTGGCAGTAAGGGATTTATTACGGCAGTTAAAGTCACTAAGATTTGAAGAAGCTCTGGCGAATCTAATAAGTTGAGATATGTATACCCCATATGAGGTACGCCGGGGGACATCGCCATCCAGAAAAGAAAAAAATGACTATATCAAAATCAAAATCGTCCCGTTTATCATAAATTTTGGTGGAAACTGTACTATAGATATACATAGATTCAAATCCAAAAAGGCTGCCTCGGTATCGGAAAAATTTGCTCTATTTAATTGGAGTTCTGTAGGGTATATGCTGTCCACCATTTGGTCAAAGTAAATATTGTCAATACTTAATAAATCATCAAGGTATCTTAGTCGAAGTGAAAGCCTCAATAATGTCAGCCTGATTTTCACGTTAGAGCGACTTCATGAAATCTCTCTCATAACAAAAAAGAAACAAATCTGCAACAAGAGGAGCGCAATAAGTTCCCATCGGAATACCAATAGTTTGCCTATAAAGTTTAGTTCCAAACAAGTCACCCCACCATTCCCTACAAAGTGTCGAGTCAATGGGCCTAAGGGTGTAGGAGGAGTACCCCGGGCTTTTTGCACCGATCAGCAGTCCTTACACAGTTGGTCCTCTGTGCCCTTTAATGGTTACGCTTATCGTACGCTATCTTCCACGAAAACGTTTGGTTTTCTAACACTTTCAGCCCTGAGCTCCTGATTTGGTCTATTCCAGCTTTGAATCCGGTCAGACCTACTGTTCCAAATAAGGATTTGTGTCGAAAATCAAAACAGAATAGCAACTCTTCTAGATCCTGATGAGAAAAGCCGTCCCATCAGGATTATACTGTTTGCAAAAATGTGGTTTAGTCTGCAAGGCTGAAAGTGTTAACAAATAAATATGTAACGGAAACGCATCTACAGTCGGCTGCATTGTGAGGCTGAATGAAAACTTGGTATAACATCAAATTCCAGGATCTCGACAAAACACTATTCATAGATAATCATCACGGTCCAGTCATTTCTCTGGTTTGTTGTCTACGCTTACAAGTTAATTCTTTGATTCTTTCTAAGAAGCAAACGAAATTTACATCTGTCATCAAGAAAAAATCTAGCAATCAATATGTAGGGTTGCTCATTGTACATTCGTATTCAATGCTTCCACTCCTGGCACCGCGCTTAATTTGGCTTAATTAAGATAGCAGACGTCTGTTATTTTGAAATTATAAAGACGGACATAATGAACCATAAATACTTCTCGGCGATAGCATCAGAATGCTAGCCCCGGAGTATGTAAGTTTATTTTCAGCCTTGAGTCAATATAAGTAAAGCAGTAACGCTTTGATTAATTCCTCAACGTACGGTTGTTAATCAAGTAATGTTTGACGAGTTTGCTTTCCTTTCTTTCATTGCTTGACGGTAAATTGTGTCTCAGACTAAATGCTGCTGCATACTCAATATGCTTCACAAATCAGTGTCCTGTAGGCAGTCAATTCAACTTCAGATGATTTGCTCAGTATTGATAAAATATATTTTGAACCAATTAATCGTAAAACAGTTTCTTAATTGTATCGTAAACACTAGAATTTATTTTTCTAAATATAACTTTGGTTTGTAAACAAATCATTCATAAGGAAGAATCAGAACCTGTATTTTATAGTAGGTTACTGTATGCAGGGGAGAGTCATTGCTAAAATAGTTAAGATGATGCCCAGATAGACTACAGTCACTGAACATAGCCTACTTATGATACCAAGAGGAAGAGTAAACACATTACGACGGACAACACACAGTTACAAACGAAAAACAAAGGAACCAGTTACCTCTTCCCCAAGGAAGTGATCACAATGCCAACCAAACCCAACGATTTATTAAGACAATAAAAACACAGAAGAAGTCTCGCAGCGAACAGCTACAAGGCCTTACAAAGAACGAGCAGCACTAGAACCGCCAGTTCAGAATGGTCAGCGGTAAAAAACCAATAGGGGGGTTAAACTACTAGAAGTTTTTAATTGGAGTTCACTCAACCTTCCTTGAGAATACTGTCAAAATCGAATAAGTAACCCGTATACCATTTCTAAATTCAAGGTTTTATGTATGTATACTGGTTAGTCCAGGTGTACAAGAATGATTTGTTTGTTGTGCATTATTTTCTTAACTCTGTTCAGTTAAGATCCTATTTAAATACATAAATTGCATTCACAAAACATTTAAATTGCATTCACAAAACACTTAAACACATAACATGTCCTACTCTGTTCAATTACAACTGTTCATATTTCAAGATGTAACTACTGGCCATTCTTACAGAGAAAATAACACAGCTTGATAAAGTAGTATCTAAAGCTGTGATTTGAAAATGTATTAAAAATACATTGGCTATTTAAAAAAAAAAAAAAAAAAAAAAAAAAAAAAAAACAGCTGGAAATACGAACGACGTATGCTAAGATAAATCAATCACGTAACAAAAAATAAAACAACAGACCGATCATGTTCTCTATTAAATGACAAATACTTAAAAGTATTACCGACCTTAACTGCTAACTTGGTATTGACACTGGAAAATAGTTCCATATCAAAGACCTATGAGAGGGACGACAAACATAACTCATCCAATTTTTTCTTCTGATATTGGTACGTACATTCAAGAAACTGACAGAATTGTTATCAAATACACGCTTTTCTTCAAACACTCATTAAACGTCCTTGTTCAATATGTTAAATTCTTATGTGTTCAACAGAAATTTTGCTGACTATTTAAACTTATTAGTTTTCTAAAAAGTCGATTATAAATTTGCTTAATATATGATTTTATAATACTTGTACGAGTTACACGGAGCAGAACATTTGCTTACTTGTTGCATCAGCACAGGCTTTACAGTGACCTCTCTCTCTCTCTACGTTTTATAGTTTTATTGGTGTGTCGCATCCTGTTTGTCTTTTCTCGTCAAATTTTATTATTATTATTGCCAAAACATCTAAAAAATCTAATTTCGCTTAGCCGGTACCGCATGGACTCTTGCATATTACATTGCTGTCATATGAAGGTCGCAATAAAACCCAGTGGCGGATCCAGGATAGGGGTTCGATTTGATCAAACTACCGTACTCACTTTATGTATTTGGAAAGACAGTCCTGAGCAATCAGTCTAGACCCAGATCAGACGACGCAGAACGCGGCGTTTAATCAGGGTCAACACTGTTTGCAACTTATCCAGCAATTTTAATCATAAGTAGTAAGATTGACTTGTTGAAGCGAGGTATAAGGTAAGTACTCGTAGTAAGGGATTTGAATATTTAGGGTAAATATGGTATCCCAAATTTATCCAAAACTTCCTATAAAAATGAAATCTTAAGTCAAAAGGGGGTCCAACTGAATCCCCACCCACCCTTGCGAACCCCCGCTGAATCGGCCCTTGAAACTGTGACTCGGATTTTCGTTTTTTATGCGTTCGTTGTTTTCAAGGACGGACAACCGTTATAGATGTCCTTGTCCTAAACTTCGAGCACATCCATTTAAACACCTGATTTAGGTATACAGTGATAGTATGCCTGAATTAGTTAGGGTAGATAAGTTATTTACAAATAAGATCAAGTGTATGAAGAGTCTGATATCTCTCATTCATATACATACTGCAATAAAACACTTTTGTTATAATAACCATATCTAAATCAAAAATGCAATAATTCATTCGGTGAATTATAGATTATAATTCACCGATAAATTTCAGTAGACCACTGCTGAAAATGTAATAAATGCATTTACATCGGAAGTATCAAGTTCCTGAAAGAAAAGTACAATAGTTGTATTGCACTTTTCCTGGACTCAATGATAGATTGGGAAAAGATGGATCAGTTAGGCAACTGATTTAAAGAAAACAGTTCCTAATTATTGCTAATTTCACCTGTCACATGCACAGTCCTTTAGCAGAAATATGTTGGATTGCGCGTCCTCTGTTATATATTATTATGCATTATTACAGGTTCTCAGAGGAAAATAATACAAACTAAAACAAGCTGTACATAGAGAAGTCACTCATTTCCTGCAGATACCACAAGATACTTTCTAAAAGTAGAAAGCAAAATTACAAACTAATTAATTATAGACGAAAGATATTATAGATAGAAATTGTAAAAGAGATATAGACAAGCGGACAAGTGATTATCATATAAGCGAAACCGCTTCATGAATACATTAAGGACACGGTGGCAAAATGCATTCAACCTTATCAGACAGACAGTTCACAGTATATTGAGCTGTCTTAAGGACAAAAGTGGGATGATGCGGGATTGCCTATACTAAGGGGAAAGAATACAACACTTTCAGGAGAGGCAGTTCTGTCTAAGGTAATTTTGTCTCCCATTTAGAGCTCTACTCTAAAATGAAATAGTATCTTTTTTCTCCTTTCTTTTAGATTGGATCTATTTTGAGAAGGGGGTGGTGTACAGGAAGGCAAACAGGAAATCACATGCGTTGTCCCCCTTGTATGAAAATGGCGGAAAATCTACCAGGTGTATCTAGTCTCCTTAAATGACAACTTCTCGAAATTGTAGAATACTTAATTATGTTTGAGCTTCGGAACCATTTTGGTATCTTGGAAAATCGAGTTCCGCCTAAGCCGGTGCTAGGGTCCTTATGCAGTACTGCAAACTGCAATGCCGTCATATGAATAATCTCAAATAAACCCGACTGTTTATAGGTAGTAAAATAGACTTGTTGAACAGAACTATTAAGTAAACAGTAAGGGGATGTGAATATTTGGAGTATATATGGTATCCCACATTTATCAAATGTATCCAAAATTTCCCATGAAAATAAAGCTACAAATGTCAGGGGAGGGTTCAGGATGATTTCTGAGGTGTTCGATTTTGATCAGATTACCGTACGTACCCTGCGTACTCGAAAAAATTTGGCTGAGCAAACAGTGTAAACCAAAATCAAATTCAGCGCAGAATGCGTCGTCTAATGAGGGTCCACATTGTTTGCCACTCATACAGCAATTTTACAAACATTCATACGTGGAAATGGACTTCTTGAACTTATCTACTAAGCAAAGAGAAAAGGGTGCGAATATTTGGTAAATATTGTATCCCTCATTTATCAAATCTATCTAAATTTTCCCATGTAAATGAACTACAAATGTCAGGCGCGGATCCAGGATGATTTCTATGGGGCTCGATTTGATCAAGTTACCGTACTTACTCTACGTATTCGGAAAGACAAACCTGAGCAAACAATGTAGACTAGATTTGACACTCAGAATGGCGTCTGTTTGCGATTCACATGTTTTGTCTGCCTAGAGCAGTGAAGGAAAATGACATACTAGGATAAAAGCACTGTTTTTGGCTTGCAGCCGCTCCCTTTATCAGTAGCTTTAATTGAAAAGTCATTGTTGGAAATTTCAGATACTGTGCTGGAAGATTCGAGAAAACTGAGCCCGGCGAGTTTTAATGACTGAATATATAATCAACTTACATAATTATTTTTAAAAAAATAGAAAATGAAACACTACATAACAATTAACAAAAAAATAGTACAATGAAAGTACCGCCTTGCAAATCTTTTAAAATCATTTGGCTCCCATCTGAAAAGGGGTCTACTTTAAAACGAAAGAATTCTTCCCATCTTGAGTAGGTCTATTTCCAGAAGGGACGTGTACAGGAAGTCACAAAAATGTCTTCCTTGTGGCAAATGGCGGAAAATCTAACCGGTGTATTAAGTCCACCTACCGCCTCATCGTATTGTTTCTAAAATTTAAACAAGTCAATGTTTTGACCTGGTCAAGTATCTATAAAGAAGATGGTTGAATGACAAAAACTGTAGGCCCTGATCAGACGTAACGGTATAAGGCTTATGAAGAGTCTCAATAAAACCGAGACTCCCATTTTCTGATCTGTGGTGTGTTCTTTGCTTCCAAAAGCAATCTTTTTGACGTTTATTCTGATATAGGTCGACAGTGTTTGCTCTGGCCTGACTTGCGTAACAGAGAGGGTCAACACCGTATTTGATTTTTACATTGACATCAGCAGGAATTATTTAGCAAGAAGAGATGAGCCTTTACCACTATCTGGTTTACCGTATTTCTGCGGTTATAAGACGGGATTTTTCCATTCCAAAACAATCGCAAAGATCTAGATTGTAAGATGGATCTTTCAACGTACCGGAAGTTTATGCCTCCATTGGACTGAGTCTTAATGCGTTGATCATGGTGTTCTAACCTGCTACAGAAAGTGACCTTGCTTCAAAGACAGTTGTACAACAGACATTAACATCTGAATCACTGGTACACCAATGGACGTTTTCACCGGAATTATCAAATGGTGTTCCACAAATACTTCCCTTGCCCTTGTTTGTTGTTGTTTTTATTGTTGTTACTGTTGTCTTTTGTGTGTGTGTGTGTGTGTGTGTGTGTGTGTGTGTGTGTGTGTGTGTGTGTGTTTGCTGTTGCTGTTGCTGTCAAAAAATAGACAGCCTCATCCCAAATTCGTATAATATTACATTTCATTTATACTTTTATACTTTTGAAAACAATCACAACTAGATCGCGCAGTCAGTGGCACGCCATCGCAAGGCACTAGGTTTTTACCACTAAGCAGAGAGAAGTGAAAAATAATGTCACTCTTGCAAACCCGTACCACCCGGGGAAGTCATGTAGCAAGTTTGGTTAAATTTCATGCAGTGATTTAGGAGGAGATATCGTGATGGACGGACAGACGGATGGGCAAACGAAAAAAAATTGTTGCTCTCGCACCCCCTTATCACCGGGAAGACATGTAGCAAGTTGAGGTAAATTCCTCCCAGTGGTTTAGGAGATATTGTGATTGTGACGGACAGAAGGACGGACGCCGGACGAATAGACAGACAGAAAAATAATGTTGCTCTTGCACACCCTTACCATGAGGGTAAGTCGTGTAACAAGTTTCGTTTAATTCCGCCCTATGTTTTACCGTATTTCTGCGGTTATAAGACGGGATTTTTCCATTCCAAAACAATCGCAAAGATCTAGATTGTAAGACGGATCTTGATCTTTTGCATTGCTTTGGAAGAGAAAAACCCCATTTTAGAGTTAAATTAACAAGACTGATTCATACATTTACGATATTTTTGATTGAATAAGCCCCCGTCTTATAACCAAATTAATACGGAAGTATACGATAGGAGGCGATAGTGTGATGGACAGATGGACGGACGCCGGGCGGACGGAAAAATAATGTTGCTCTCGCACACCCTTACCATCATAAAGTCATGTAGCAACTTTGGTTTAATTCCGCCCACTGGTTTAGGAGGAGATAGCGTGACGGACGGTCGGACGTATCCCCATCGTGTTTTGTTTTTTTAATGCGTGGGGATAAAAATAATAGTTATCAGCAAAAGCCTATGTAAGGGGTAATATTTAAAACATGTGCCTAGCCTAAGAGACCAAGAGAGTATTTAATGAACTGTTCAAATAAAGACATAAACTGTGTATAAGTGGTATCAGGAAAACTGTAGATAAAAACAGAAATGCACGCTTAATTAAGTTTCTTTTTTCAGAATTCGATTTACTATTCATTGCAAACTGTGATCACTTTTTATCTAACATTCCCTACCACTCCGAATTCTTAAATTATATTTTCTGCACCCAATACCCGACTTTACAAATTTTGTCGTTATGTATATTACCAGCTAGCAGTTTATTTAAATATATCATGATTGTACCGTTATCGGCCCAGTAGGATCGGACCGATAACGATCAGATATAGATATAAGTAGAATGCAAGCTGATAAAAAAACACTAAATTATTTCATTTTAATTTATTGACTCTGCAATATTTAAAAAAAATGAAGCCCAGAATAAATAATACTTGTGCGTCAATCCGCTAATGATGACAGTGTTATGTTTCGTCTTTTTTTTATAAAGAAAAAGGTATGGACTTTTGATGAATTATCTGAAAGATTACCAAGGAACGTGAAGTTCACTCTCTGAATATTTGAGCCGTATCGTAAGAAAACGTACTTTCAAATATGTGCGCCAAGCACATGTTCAGACCAGCCTGCGCATTCGCATAATTTGATCAGAATCGTATTGTGGAAAGCCTAGGATGATTTGTTTATTCTTATTTATTTATTTGGTTATTAATTTTTTCATGCGGACATAGAAGATTCTGCTCAGACTGTGCACATATTAGAATGTACGTTTTCTCAGATTGCGGCTCATTTGTGCCTCTTCTGTGATTCAGTTTTTTCCCCTTACTCAATCTTTTATGGCATGCGAGCAGCTATCAAGAAAACTGCATTAACTTGTGGTGTGCAAGTAATTGTATCACATCACCTGTCAGAAGAGACCGTAGTCTAAACGACAGCATTTAAAGAAATCAAATTTTGCGTTTTCCCATTCTCTAATCAATACAAACGCAACGCAAGATTGGCATTTTGAGACACAGCAAATTCCCGGAATATCAATTCACCTATTAATTGTAAAACGGGCTGCGAGTTCGGAAACATCGCAATAATTCAAACATCTCAGTTCACTGCAGCTGGTGTTAATTGCTGTGTAACGGACGTGAAATATCTCATTATACTGCATCATACTGTATTTTTTTTATTTTTATTTGCTTTTATTTTTTTGTAAAGGGGTAGGGGGGGGGGGGGGGGGGGAAATTAAGTCCTTTCTGGTATCCTTGGAAATCATGTTCCACTAGCTAGGTGTAGCCCTGTAAACTACAATGCTGTCATGTGAAGAATCTCAATGAAGCCCAACCTATGAATTTCCTTCTTTTATATGTCTCCCCGTACTTCATCGCAGATTTGACATTTACCTTGTGATCATTGAGATCATTCTGGTATCTTGAAAAATTGAGTACCACTAGTATCCTAAAAGTGTTGCCTGTTAGTGTATTGTCTGAGTACGAGGGTGAGTCAATAAGTAACCAGCATAACTTATTTCCGGTTGAGGTCCACCTCTTCTTTTTCGATGTACCACTAATATTGAGTATCCTGTGCTAGGTGGGGATGGCGTTTGCAGCCTTGCGAATTACAATACTGTCATACGAATGATCTTAATGAAACGGAAACTCTGATTTTGTTATTTTAGATGTCCCTTGTTTCCCAGGGCATCTTTTATAGATAAAATAATAGGATTTTGGAAATTTGCGCGCTGCCATAATCGCCTAAATAACTCCCATTACAACACTTGTATAAAAGGACATGATACAAAATCTCTCATAATTTTTTACCCCACATCCCGATTCCACATTTTCAGTACACAGTTGGTGAATCAGGATCTTCATTCAGTGATTCTGAATAAATGGGTGCATTTAAAGTTTCTCTACAGGAAGCCATTTATAATGCAACATCAAGCCTAAAATATCACATTGTGGGCGAAACGTGTAATTACCAAGTAATGCTTAATTTCCATGGATGCCTGATTACACCCTATTTATTCTGGGTTCATGTCTGTCTGTCTGAACATTTTTTATTTTGCCTTTGTATATATCGACGTTACGATTTTTTGAAATACGATTTTGGTATGTTGATCTCAGATTCATATTTCATTTGGTGATATAAGTCTAAGAGTGCAAGAGACGGAACATGTCATATAAGTGTTGCCTTTTAGTGTATTGTCTGAGTACGAGGGTTATTTCCGGTTGTGATCCACCTCTTCTTTTTCGATGTAATTGCCCTGATACACTTAGTCCGACGGTGTTCAAGTGCCATCAGCCCAGAACTTAAAAAGCCAGGGTCCTTTCCATTGACCCACTCCTCAACTGCCGTCACGACTTCTTCATCAGACCGGAACTGAAGTCCACGGATATTCTTTTTCAAGTTTGGGAATAGGAAGAAGTCGCTAGGATCTAGGTTAGGCGAAAAGGCAGGATGTGGTATTAATTCATACCCGTTTCGCATTACAACATCCATTGCAACTTTGCAAGTGTGGACTCTCGCGTTGTCCTGTTGCAGCAAAACACCTTTAGAGAGTTTACCTCGGCGTTTTTCACGGATGGCGGTTCTCAGCTGGTCTAACAAGTTTGCATAATACACTCCAGTTATTGTACTTCTCTTGGGTAAAAAGTCCAACATAATAACGCCTTTTGCGTCCCAAAACACTGTGGCCATTACCTTGCCAGCAGATGGTTGCGTCTTGAACTTCTTTGGCCTCGGGAACCCAGGCCCTACCCCACTGACGACTCTGAGCTTTATTCTCTGGCTCATAATAATGAACCCAAGTCTCATCTACAGTCACCAGACGCAAAAAATCATCTTTTGACCTAAAACGCTTCAACAAGGCGCTGCATTCTGATGCTCTGGTTGCCATTTGCTCATCGCTAAGGGATTTGGGAACCCAACGGGCTGTTAGCTTGCGCATACCTAAACGATCATGTAAGATTGTTGAAACGCTACCATGTGAAATGCCTAATGCCTGCGCTATTTCTCCCACCTGAATTTGCCTATCAGAGTATACCAGATCCCGAACTTTCTTACACATTTCTTCGTCGGTGGCATCCAGTGGGCGTGCAGACCTGGCTTCATCTTCTAAAGACGTTCTACCGCGTTTGAATTCCCCTACCCAGAATTTAACCTGAGCATAACTCGCCGTGTATTTCCTTGCCTGTTTTAGTTTTTAAATACAAGTACCGAATTACAGCACGGTACTCAACTTTAGATGAAAAGCATACCTTTGCATTACTAGCCATGTTTGACATTCAATATCTTATTAAAGAATGACTCGATACGTGTGCAATTTTGTACCCATGTATAAAACATATATTGAAACAAAGCATGAAAATCGCGACCGTCTCGGTCCATCGGAAATGGGATAGGCTGGTTATTTATTGACACGCCCTCGTATTTCAAGATAGTATGTTGTCATATATCATTTGAAAATAACTGCTGTCAAATAAAGGAATATCAATTCACCGCCGCATCAACCTTTTATTCTTTGGATTTTAATTTTAGCATTTGATTAGGCGAAAGTTAGATTTGTGACTTAATTCCTATCACTTGTACCTAGTTCTGATGTTCATAGTTATCTATATTTGGAGCAATATTGATAAGGACTATATAGCCGAGACCTGCATTAGTGGTACAAAAATCCTTCAAAACTTTTCTTCTCTGAAAGCATGAGCCCGAGAATTGAAAGCTTAAGTATGCAACGATGTTTAGTGGTCTCCTACATAAATCCTGCCAATCAAGCCCCTAGGGTCTAAACTGATCACGCCCCTGGGTTCATTAGCTCCCTTAGACATAATGGGAAAAACTTTTCTTCTCTGAAACCATGAGGCCTACAGCTTATATATTTACAATGTAGCAATGTTTAGTGGTCCCCTACATAAATCCTGCCCCTGGGGTCCAAACTAGCCACGCCCCGCGGGTCATTATCTCCCATAGACTTACAATGGGAAAAAGTTTAAAAAATCTTCTTCGTTTAAATCATGAGACCCACAGCTTATATATTCAGTATGTAGCAATGTTAAGTTGTCCCCTACATAAATCCTGCCAATCAAGCCCCTGGGCTCTAAACCGGCCATGCCTCATGGGGTCATATGTTTATATAGAGCTTTATTGCTAAAAAACCTTCAAAAATCTTCATCTCTGAAATCATGAGGCCGAGAGCTGACAGCTTAAGTATGTAGCGATGTTTAGTGGTCTCCTACAGAAATCCTGCCAATCAAGCCCCTAGGGTCCAAACTGATCACGCCCCGGTGGTCTTTAGCTCACTTAGACTTATAATGGGAAAAAGTTAAAAAAATTTTCTTCTCTGACACCATGAGGCCCGCAGGTTATATATTTATAATGAAGCATGGTTTAGTGGTCCTCTACATAAATCCTGCCAATCAAGCCCTGGGGTCTAAACTGGCCACGACCCGCGGGTCATTAGCTCCCCTAGATTAACACTTCTGCAACAAGGTATATCGGAACCATAATTTTACGGTGACTTAGTGTACAGATTTAGAAAAATTGTAGGTAAATCTTACTTTTCGGAGCAATTCAGAAAACTTATTAACCGTTATAAAAGAATTGGCTATAGCCTGGATATTATGCGGCAGACTGCTTGCCTAGTTGTCAACCCAATCATTGTTGATGGCTATGCTTCACTCTTTAATTGCACGACGGCGGTTCGGGCCACAGACACAATGACGGTCTCTTCTTAAAACTTTAACTAGTGGGTTGGGGCTTGACGATATGTCTTTGGCTTGGCCCGCCGTGGTTCAACTATTGGTTTTCATTTACTTTGGCATACAGTAGAATTAGCCATGAGTACTCGTCTTTGTTTATTATAGTGATTAATTTGATTTTTATGTTTTCGCTTTGATGCATTGACTGAGTTGGGAGCTTTTATGCGAACCGAATTTTTATGTGTTTCTGTATTAAGAGTAGCATCGGGACCCAGGGTGAAGTTAGCTAGCTGTAAAAGTGCTTTAAACTCCCCGGTGGTTTGCTCTACTGACCGTTCTAAGGTGGTGGTCCCGGTGTTAGTCTTACTTTTTGTTGCTTTGTGGTTTATTCTGCGAGGCGATTTGTTGTATTATATGTCTTTCCGTGTGTCGTTTTGTTCTTGTGTTTTCAGTCCTTTTGGTATTGCGATTACCTCGCTTGGGGAAGAGAGAGCTAATCTTGGTGCTTTTCGTACGTTTGTTCGGTTTGTGCTTGTTTGGATTTGTCGGTTTCCTCTTCCTCTTGGGGTCTGGGAAGGGCTGCGGTTTGTGATTGTGACACACCCTGGACTTTTCTCTTACCTTTTTTTTATAATGGGAAAAACTTAAAAAAGCTTCTCTGAAACCATAAGGCCCACAGTTTTTATATTTAGTATGTAGCAATGTATAATGGTCTCCAACATAAATCCTGCCAATCAAACCCCTAGGGTCCAAACTGGCCACGGCCCGGGGTCATTAGCTCCCATAGACTTACAATGGGAAAAACTAAAAAAATCGTCTTCTCTGAAATCATGGGACCCACAGCTTTTATATTTAGTATATAGTGATGTTTAGTGGTCTCCTACATAAATCCTGCCAATCAAGCCCCTGGGCTCTAAATCAGCCATACCACAGGGGTCATATGTTTATATAGAGCGCAATAGCTAAAACAAAACCTTCAAAAATCTTCTTCTCTGAAACCATGAGGCCCAGAGCTAACAGCTTAAGTATGTAGTGATGTTTAGTGGTCTCCTACATAAATCCTGCCAATCAAGCCCCTGGGTCTAAACTGGCCACGCCCCGGGGGTCATTAGCTCCCACAGACTTATAATGGGAAAATTTTTTTAAAAAAATCTTCTTCACTGAAACCATGAGACCCACAGCTTATATATTTATTATGTAGCAATGTTTAATGGTCCCCTTCATTAATCCTGCCAATCAAGCCCCTGGGTCCTAATTGGCCACACCCCAAGAGGGCCATATGTTTATTTAGAACCATATAGCTGAAGTACCTTTAAAAATCTTCTCCTCTGCAACCATGAGGCCCAGAGCTAAAAGATGTAGTATGTAGCAATGTTTAGTGGTCTCCTACATAAATCCTGCCAGCCATGCGCTTGGGGTCCAAATTTGCTACGCCCTGGGGGGGTCATTAACTCCTATAGACTTATAATGGGAAAAACGTAAAAGGAAAACATCTTCTCTGAAACCATGAGGCTCACAGCTTATATATTTAGTATGTAGCAATGTTTAGTGGCCCCCTACATAAATCCTGCCAATCAAGACCCTGGGCTCCAAACCGGCCATGTCCCGTGGGGTAATATGTTTATGTAGAGCTATATAGCTAAAAAAATCAAAAACAAATCCTGTTCTCTGAAACCATAAGACCGAGAGCTAACAGCTTAAGTATGTAGCGATGTTTAGTGGTCTCCTACATTTATCCTGCCAATCAAGCCCCTAGGGTCCAAACTGACCAAGCCGCGGGGGTTATTAGCTCCCACAGACTTATAATGGGAAAAAGATAAAAAAAATCTTCTTCTCTGAATCCATGAGGCCTACAGCTTATTAGCTCACCTAAGCCGAAGACTCAAGTGAGCTATGAATATGCTAATGCTCAGTCGCCCGTCGTTGTCCGTTGTAGTCCGTCCACAGTTTCAAATAAGTATATTGTTTGTACCAGATCTTGATCAAATTTTATGTGAAGCATTATCAGGTGGGGGGAAAAGTTGCATAAGATTTTGGGGCTGATCGGACTGGAATTCTGGTTTCCATGGCAACATATAGCTCCCATAGACTTATAATGGAAAAAACTAAAAAAATCTTCTCTGAAACCGTGAGGCCCAGAGCTTAGACATTTAGTATGTAGAAATGTTGTGGTCACCTACATAAAACCTGCCAACCATGCCCCTGAGGTTCAAATTGGCCATGCCCCGAGGCTCGTTAGCTCTCAGAGACATAATGAGAAAAACTTAAAAAATCTTCTTCTCTGAAACCATGAGGCCAAGAGCTTAGCTATTAAGTATTTAGCAAGTTTAAGTGGTCACCTTCATAAATCCTGGCAACCACGCCCTTAAAGTCCAAATTGGCCACGCCCCCGGGGCTCATTAGCTTCCATAGACTTATAATTGGAAAACAAAAATTCAAAAACCGTCATTGAAACTATAAGGCCCAGAGCTTAGATATTAAGTACGAAGCAACGATTAGTGGTCACCTGCATACATCCTGCGAACCATGCCTCTAGGGTCCAAATTGTCCACGTCCCGGGCTCATTAGCTCCCACTGACTTATAATTGGAAATACTTAAAACGCCTTCTTCTCTGAAACCTTAAGGCCCAGAGCTTAGATATTTCACATGCACTAACGTTAAGTGGTCATACATAAATACTGACAACCATGCCTCTAGGGTTTAAATTGGCCACGCCCTGGGCTTATTAGCTCCTATACTTATAATGAAAAAAAAAAAAAACTTAAAAAGCTTCTTCTCTGAGACCATAAGGCCCAGAGCTTAGATATTTAGTATATAGCAATAGTAAGTGGTCACCTACATAAATCATGCCAACCATGCCCCTAGGATCCAAATTGGCCACGCCTTCGGGCTCATTAGCTCCCATAGACTTATAATGGGAAAAGTTTCAAAAATCTTCTTCTCTGAAACCATAAGGCTCAGAGCTTAGATATTTAGTATCTAGCAACGTTAAGTGGTCACCTACATAAATCCTGCCAACCATTTCCCCGGGGTCCAACTTGGTCACACGCCAGGGTTCCTTAGCTCCCATAGACTATTAATGTGAAAATTTTGAAAAATCTTTTTCTCTGAAACCATAAGGCTCAGAGCTTAGATATTTAGCCAAATTGGCCACGCCCCGGGGCTCATTATCTCCCGTAGACATAATGGAAAATACTTAAAAGCCTTCTTCTCTGAAACCATAAGGCCAAGAGCTTAGGTATTTAGTATGTAGCAATGTTAAGTGCAAACCTATATAGATTCTGCCAACCAGGCACTTAGAGTCCAAATTGGCCACACCCAATAGACTTAAAGTGGAAAAAACTTAAATCTTCTTCTCTGAAACCATAAGGTCCAGAGCTAAGATATTTAGTATGTAGCAATTTAAAGGAAAAACGGACCAAATTATGCCCCTTTATGGACTTAGGCATTGTGGCGTAGGAAAAGCTTGTAAGCAAAATATCTCAGGAACCGCTTGGGCTAGCTCTTGTAGTTTTGCAGGCTATTTGGAACTAATGTGAAGATGACCTGATCAAACTGTGGTATAATTTTATGAAAAATTGACCAAATTATGCCGCTTTGTGGCACGTTTTGATTTATGACTCTTTGAAAATTTCAGCATTTTTACCTTGTAAGCAAGATATCTCAAAAACTGTTTAAGCCATTAATTTGAAACTTGACAGGGAATGATGAGTACGTGATCTGATTAACTTACAGCAGTTAACTCAGGTGACCCATGGGCCTCTTGTTTAGTTTGGCGGTTTTGTCATTGATCGCCAATAGCGCCAAAATAAAATGACCGCCAAAAGTATGTTACAATAAATTATTGCGTGGTGGTGGGGATGTTAAACCTGATTTTATGCATATCCAAACCTCATTCTTAATCCCATAACATTTCCAGCTATATATACAAAGTCTCAATAATTCAAACAAAACTGTTTAGTCCCTTGGACTTTGAATTATCGAGGTTCCACTGTAATTATATATATATATATATATATATATATATATATATATATATATATATATATATATATATATATATAAATATATATATATATATATATATATATATATATATATATATATTTAATTGTTAAAATATGAAAAATATGTTCGCGTCGCGCAATATAAGTCGCCCACCAACCCTCGTATTCGACTAGCGTCGTCAACAGTAGTTAATTTTCTTCTCAGAGTCATATGCGCGCGCATAAATTATTGAAATATACTGAACGAAACTAAGCAGTATTTTATGTCTTGCTCCCAGTAGAAACACTGGTATTTGTAAATAGTCAGCGAACTATTTTGGCATGGTGACATTTCAACTATAATTCAACTTTGATATTTCATTCCCAAGAGGAAAACTGCGCATCGGACTTTCCCTGGCAGAAAGTAAGATTTGTATTTTTCCTCTTCAGGGACCGACCATTTAACTTTTTAGGAGAGGGTGGCGGCTGTGTGTGTGCGTGTGTGGGTGTGTTTGTTTTGTATTCGTCTTTTTTTTTTTTTTTTTTTGACACTTTTTTCATTTCCACAGACTAATTTCTGAAGACTAATCTATCACTGGAAGTTATTAAGATAAGAGAAAATCAGATGTAGTTTCTGTTCAGAAAATGACCAATTTTTCGGAAAAACCTGAGCCAACAAAAGTATTCGAACTCCGTGTGCAAGTTCGAAAACATGTTGGAAGACTGAAGGCGCTGTCATAAAAATGTTGGGGTACCCGGGAAAGGCCACTTGTATGGGACACGTCTTCCAAAGGTACCGGATAAGAGTTACATTTGTAAATGATGAAACGACGTCACAAAACAACAGTCTACCGAGAGCAAAACGAATAAACGAATAGGAATTGCAACAAAGCTTTCTAGGGATAAACGCATTATATGAATAATTTTATTCATACAAACTAAAAGTTCGTAAACATTCCAAGATTTTTTTTTACGTTTCAGCCAACTATTAGACTAAACTAACAGACTTTCACGCTAAACTTGGCTTAAGATAACCTGTTATAACGAACTAGGATAATTTTCACTAAATATTACATTCAAATTTAGATATTTACCTTTTTCTTAAAGCCAATATTTTGCATACCAAATTATGCATATGGCTTTCTTAACAAATCAACAATAACTGATAGAGTAATACAATAAGTAAGTAAGTAAAAGAGTGTGTATTCAAATGCATATGAATATAAGGAACTGTTCGGCCAAAGCCAACCTGAAGCCACTGAGAGACCAAAGTATCTGTCCACAGTTTTAGAATGGTATTAAAAGACTCGAAAACAAGAAAACTCCATGACATGAAATGTTATGATAATTACTACAGCATCACCCTGCATACATATATATGCAAGCATTAACAGGCTGATTCAAGATGGCAATGTAATCTGAAGCCAGATAATTTCCCAACATTATGTTTCCTCACAAATGTAACAAAATACATCTTTTATCAATGACCAAACGCCATTTTTTTACTGTACTTGTTTTTGAAAAACTAAAAGAATAAAAAAAACAAAAAAACAACCCCCTCCCCCCCCCCCCCCCCCCATTCTTTGCAAAAGCTACTCACATTTTTTCAGCAAAAAATATCATAATATTGTATATTGAATCTGCTAAAACAGTTAACGAAATGACCCTTAACGAGCTCGTTAAGCTAACGACGCTTTGAACAACTGGGCCCAGGCTATTTTAATATATTTGTGTTCACAATCAACATATCTAGAACCCGAGAAAAGAAAGAAAGTTATCTAATATTCTGCGTGTAGATGGTAAATGAACCTGCTCAGAAGCAACCATTAAGCAACTTCTTTCACTAGTTCATGTCCGAAATTCTTCTTTAACTTCAGAAACTGATGTAAGGAGGAATGACCGCAACAACTTTGAAATTGAAATAATTATCTTGGATATAACACAGTTCAGTCTGTTTACATAATATCAACATGTATCATGCTAGGCATGTATCAAGTGCTTATTCATGTCCTATGTCAGTGATACGTAATCTATATGCTAACTCCTTAACAATATCCCGGACACCAGCTACAAAAGGCTTTCTTGAGATGTCTAGAATTCTAGTGCAATAATTTTAATGGAAATTCGAGTGATCGATATCTTAAGATGGTTGCTATTATTTAGAATTTACACACGTACAGAATAAAGTTTTGGACAAGCGTGAAAGTTAAATGGTTCTAACTTCCAAACACGGTTAGCCTTTCATTCTTACAGACCAATACGTACCCTTTGCAAACAGTGTAGATCCAGATGAAACGGCTCGTAACGACCCGGATTTACACTGTTTGCCATTCTGTTATTAATTTTATACTGAAACCCCTATTTGCAATGGATATTTCAAAGTGCAGAGATGGAAGAGTCCATGTCAAAACTTGGGGAAGAAAGTTTGTAACATCAACATTAAGGTTGAAAGCGCTTCTTCCCATCTTGCTGCAACATTCGTCACGTTTCGAAGACTGCACGTTAAATCAAATGGAAAGAGAAATAATAGTTTTAAACATTAATAAATATATTGCCCAATGAATCAATTATAATGAACAATAACATGTTTGAATTTGCCTTATTAGATCCAGATATAAGAGACAGGCTCCGTATTTTCGTCTTTGCAATTATCATTCTTATAAGAAGGAGGACCACCAAGGAAAAATTTAAACCGGTTCTGTGAAGATTGACGTAATTGCAATATGCAAACATTTAATTAAAGCTCCTGGTCGGATGTCACATGTTTTCGTTCGTTGCAAAATGATAAGTAAGCACATTACTACAAATATTGTAAATTACAGTCCAACATCTGGCTTATGACTGCTGGAGTCAGATGCCCTGAGTTACCCACTGCCGTTAAGAATAAAGGTTGATGAGATGGAGAGGACTGACTGGCTTTAGGCGTGTGTGTGTGTGTGTGTGTGTGTGTGTGTATGTAAGAGAGAGAGAGAGAGAGAGAGTGTGTGACATCTGAATAATATGAGAGACATCCGGTGCATTCAGCCACTTGTGTTATAACCAACATATAATCCATCTAATGTATTGTTTCAAAATTATATTTCCGCGGTTGAGAAATAAATGACTTTAACGCGGAAAAAAACGTTTTATGCTTGTATGTTGAAACAATCGAACGATTGCATCACTAAAACACTTATAGAAGAGTTCCGTTTGTTTAACAGAGTCGTTTTGCAGAAGAAAATCGAACTTAGATAAAGCAGTAAGTGGGCGGTCAGGCAGTACTACCCTTTTCTAAGGAAATATATTCTGCAAAGAGGGATTTTTTGACGCAGGAAACTCATTAAATAAGCCAAAATAGCAGAATCGATTGTTCTGAACTGTTATGTACTGTGCAAAACACTACAGAAGATATCCAGGAAAAGCTACGATCAAAAAAACGACGGCGCCTATCTATAACATGAAGAGGAAGAGTAAACAAACTATGACGGACAGCACACGTGTAACAGACCAACGGAAAGCAACCAGCCAGCTCACTCTTCTACAACAAAATCTTAGAAATGTCTGACAGGACCCACAAACACAAAAATGAAACAAGAACCCTGCATCACTAACACTAGAACCATCGACTTACAATATATACTTAAGTAAAGTTTCGCATAGGTGTAGGTAAGGCTTTTTTAACAAAAAGTATTATATTTCTTATTTCTCCACTAAACCACGTGTTGTTGGTACCCATTTTAAACGCCTCTCTACCTCTCCGAGGCGCTTCAAATGGATAACTACAACATTTGTTTTCGTGGAGAAATGATAGAAATATTAACCCTATATCCCTTCTTATCTAGAACTATGTTAACTGGGAGACATTGGCATTATTGTTTTTTGATGCTTTACTTAGATGGCATTTCTGTCTGTAGAATGTTTTAATATATTCAATACCATTGTCTCTGAAAATATTAGTTTAGGCGGATCACCCGTTTAGTCTATAATTTAAGAAAATAGTACAACCTTCTGGCAATTTATGGCCTTCTCTGGTGTGATACTACACCAGGGATTCGCTTCCAGTAAGTTACCATAGAACCTTTTCCTGCGAACTTAAAAGTGCACATTTCAAAGATTCGATTTTGTGCAGTTGTCAGCGGAAGATACACGGCCTACAACAAAAATATGTTGAAAATAGTAGGCAATTCTCCAAATAAAAACATCGCGAAAAATAAGTTCAGCATCCAGTTAAAATATACTAACATTTTTTTTACTACGAGTATGTGCTGACGCCTGTTGCTAGCCAGTACCAAAGATGATGCATGAAAGACCGACTGCGTGTGTGTATTGTGCAGTACATAGTTTGCAGTTTCAGACGGAATCAATGTTTTAATCTAAATATTAGAAGTTTGGATATCAACTTTTTAACTGCCTGTTAAATATGATTATTTGTTTTCCAAATGCTCAGTTTATGATGCATGTAATGATAGACTCAGTCAGATGTTTTCACACTTACCACTCTCTGGGTAAATTAAGCAGACGACAAATTGATAATTTTCTTAACTTTCAAAATAAATAGGCTTAACATTTAATGCAAATTGTCTCTTAAAGATGTGCATGAAATATCAAGGCCCATTTTCTGGGAAAATGTAGAGACATATTTTAAAATGTCGTCTGCCGAAAATTTTACCAAGCAAAGAGCCTGTTAACAAGAGCTCCGCCAAGCGGGGCATTATACGCACGTGGTAAGTTATAAGATGTAGCACATAAACTGGCTCCTGTATAATTCAGTGCTCCGGATATAAACTGTAAGTGGAATTACAAAAAAAAAAAAAAAAAAAAAAAAAAATCATTGGGGCATAGCTCTGCTGATATTTAGTGAACTGTAACCAAAGGGTCCAAGTTTGCCCAGAAATTAAAGGAGAAGTGTCTTCTCCCTTCTAGGAAGAGGGAGACGTTTGCTGCGTCTAGGGAGAAGTGCTTTCGGACAGAGGACACACAACAGAAGCATGGCTATATTATAAGCTCACATAAGCCTTTGGCTGATTTGTTTTTCCTATACTTCAATATCGGACCAAACAATAACTAATAAAAAATAACCATGAAATAAAGAAAATAAAAATGCTACATTTTTTTTTTATTTTATTTTTTTATTTATTTTTTTTTTTTTTTTTTTGTAAACCTTTAACTTGTTTTATACTGGTTTTATTTTTGTTCTTCAGAGGAACCAACTCAGAAGAGTATTAAACAAATAAAAATCCAAAAACAATTATGTTTATAAGTTTTGATATTAATTAGTCAAGCTTTTTAATTCAGTATCATTTAATAAATGTATTTATAAAGATTTAATAATGGCAACATTTCTTTGCAAATCTAAAATCTAATAAAAGATGATGTTATAAAAAAATAAATAACTTGCACATATGGCTATAACTTAAATAATTTGCAAAAACATATACCTATTATAAAATAGAAATTTACACACTATTACCTCTAAAAAATATGCTGCGAAAAGTTTACAAAAACTTTCAAAGAGGCGTAACTCTGCTATATTTAAATTTGGTGCACTGTAACCTCGAAATAATATGCGCTGCTCCACATTATCGTGTGACTATTTATGAAGTTTCAGCTTGATCGGATGTGAACTGTAGGAGGATTTAGCCGGAAACGAAAAATTAATAGAAATTTTCAAAGGCGTTTAACTCTGCTAATATTTAGTGGACTGTAACCTTGAAACAAAACCCACTGCTCCACATCATGGTCTAACTACAAATCAAGTTTCAGCTTGATCAGAAGTAAACTGTAGGAGGAGTTATCCGGAAACGAAAAGTTAACAGAAATTTCAAAGGGGCATAACTCTGCCAATATTTAGTGCACTGTAACCTCTAAATAATATGCATTGCTCCACATTATCGTGTAACTATTTATAAAGTTTCAGCTTGATCGGATGTAAACTGTAGGAGGATTTAGCCAGAAACGAAAAATTAATAGAAATTTTCAAAGGGGTATAATTCTGCTGATATTCGGTGGACTGTAACCTTGAAACAAAATGCGCTGCTCCACATCATGGTCTAACTACAAATCGTGTTTCAGCTTGATCGGATGTAAACTGTAGGAGGAGTTAGCCGGAAACGAAAAGTTTACAGAAATTTTCAAAGGGGTTTACTCTGTTAATATTTGGTGGACTGTAACCCCAAAACAATATATGCTGCTCCACATCATGGTCTAACTATAAAAAAAATGTTTCAGCTTGATCGGATGTAAACTGTAGGAGGAGTTAGCCGGAAACGAAACGTAAACAAAAATTTTCAAAGGGGCATAACTCTGCTAATATATAGTGGACTGTAACCTCGAAAAAATATGCGCTGCGCTCCACATCATGGTCTAGCTATAAATGAAGTTTCAGCTTGATCGGGTGTAAAATGTAGGAGGAGTTAACCGGAAATGAAAAGTTTATAGAAATTTTCAAAGGGGCATAACTCTGCAAACATTTGGTGGACTGTAACCCCGAAACAATATGCGCTGCTCCATATCATGGTCTAACTATATACCAAGTTTCAGCTTGATCGGATGTAAGAGGAGTTAGCCGGAAATGAAAAAGCTTCCGGACAGACGGACGGACGCCATACCCCGTAACATAATACGTCCCGTTTTTCAAACGGGTGTATAAAAACAGAACACCATTTAGTTCATTGTTGAAGCTCCTGCTGATGCTGCTTTCCATATCACTGTAAATGACCTTCACGTTGTCGTTTTGTAACTGTCTCAATCACATACAGTGTTTACTCTAACTATTTGGCTGCCTTATTTTTCACCGATACTTGCCCTAAAATCAAAATACAAGCTGATGTGTTGTAAAACCTAATTGATGAGTGGCTGACAGTGTAGCAGATCTTGATCTACGTAAAATGTTTGTCTCTTCAAATACGTAAGGTAAGTACTGTACGATTTATATGAATAGAAAAAATGCGAGCAAAACCAACGTATAACTAGGTTGGAATAGCTGTTTCATTAGAGATATATATCAGACATGAAAACCTAAGTATCTGATATTTGTCTTAATATCCATCTATAATATTCCTATCTCCATTAAGTAAAAGAAAAGCCTTTCAAATGCCAACATCTTTGCCTAGAGCCTAACCGACATTGATGGAAAGGAAAAACAAAATACGCGTATCGTCAACAAAGATATAATAGTCGCTGCAAAAGAAACACGATCTAAAGAAGGACAAGTGACTGAATTTAGTCAATTCAATAATTAATGCATGTTCCGTATAACACTATGAAGAAATTGATTATCATCATAACACTTGAAGCATATGATATATGCTACTCGAAATATGTGCTAGAAAACACTGGACTGACACAAGCGTCAAATTTCCTTGTTATTCTCCATAAGAGAGATTCCTCGACAAGTTTATGTATTTCTCTGTTCGAATTGTTATCTTGGTGTCCTATGGTAGAATTAAGAGAAATTCGGTAACAGGAAATTGAAGATAAAAAGTAAATAAGAGGACTCAGGAACTGATAGAATCAGATCCACATCAAGCTCCGAACACCAAAGGGAACGACAGACAAATAAAGCAGCCACAAAATGAACAGATGGCATCCAGAGTTGGCAGCTCTTTCCCAAAATAGGTAGGAACTCTGTTACCCAAACTTAACTGACTCATCCATGAATCATTATGGGCAACAGATAAATCGCAGATAAAGCCTATAATGAAGGAAAAGTGAGGACTCAACAGACACAAGGGTTGTCAAACAACACCACTTGAATATTGGATCAAACGAAAACCCACTAATGAACAAGCCATCCACATATCAATACGACATAGCTACGGAAACGATCTCAACAGAAGTGCAGTTTGGCAGAAGAAAATCTGATAAATCAAGACAAACTTCAGAAAGGTAAACAATGGCAAATGTTTAACACTAGTGATAAAGTATCCGTTTTGTTAAAAAAAGTTACGTTCATTGTGGGATGTATGAAGTTGTAGTAGTACAAAAGAACTCTATAGAATTGACGTCAATACTCGTATTATACTAATATTCGTAGAACTTTGCATGCAGCGTTAAAAAGAAACAATGGACGACATTTTGATTTTTCCTTAGAAGACAATTTGCATGAAATGTCAAATCCTATTTTCTAGGCAAAATAAGAAAATATCACCAGTTTGTTGTCTGCTAAATTTTCCCATGGCGTGATCAGTGTTAAGCAGTACGCGGTGCGTCAAGATACACCACGTGAAGGCAAGCTGAGAAAGTGTCCACAGTGTCTGAGAAAGACGATTTCCCTTGATGATTGTCTTTTGCCGGTCGGATAATGTACCGAATCCTATAAGGATTCCGTTTCAGTTTGCTGATGTTATGGAAAGGGATATTCAGAAATGTTAGTTAGGTGTCATAGAGTCATCAGTGTCTTCATACTGTGGTGCTTGGCCAAAGAAAAAGTGTTGGGAAAGATTCTATAACGCCTTTTGAAACTAAATAAAGTGAAATATACGCAGGATAGGTCACCTGCGCTAACTTATACTAAATTTTTTTAGGGTCAATAGTAAATTATTCGACATCAGAACAAGAAAATAAACATGTACAACAAGAAGTTATGGAGCAGGACAAACAACACGAACATTGATAACAGTGTCTTTCTTAAAATATCTTATGGAATAAATTTGATAAACAGCAAAAATACTGCCGGATTAATTTTTTTCCCACCGAGACTTGTAAAGTTAAATTTCATAATAACTGACCAAGGAATCATTTGATATTTATATTGCATAGATGGCTCTGCCTGTTTGTATTATAAGGAGACTGATACTGATTTGTGGAGGCTTGTTAGATTTTCTACCATTCTGTTCGAGGGTGAGAACTTTTCTGACTTCCTGTCTGCTGTCCTGCACGCCACGGCCCTTCTGTAAAGGGGTCTACACTGTAAGAATTTGATCCCCTATGTAGCAGTTGTTTTCATTTCAGAGTAGATCTCTTTGCAGAAGGGACACAATACGAGTTTGACACAGTTATCTCCCTTGAAAGTGTATTTAGTCTAGTAGCGTAATTTCAAAGATATGTTATATCGTCGCAGATCTCTAATCTGGTTTGTATTTCGTCACAAGTCTTTGCGCACCAAAGTATTTCTGTATTATTCTGTTGTCAGTGACGAGTAGTGTAAATGTCTAGGTATATAAATCACTTCAATAATCCTGCTGTAGAAACTGTTAACGGCTTTTTTAATATTGATTACGTTGTATCCCTGGAAATGATCCACAAGAGTTATAGAGTTTTCGTCCTTTATTTTATGCAGATTGTATAAGTATCAGGGTTACATCAAAATGTCATAATTATATAGATTTAAACTATCAACGCTTTTAAGCTTCATTTGAACGAAAACAAAAAACAAAAAAAAAAACAAAAAAAAAAAAAAAAAAAAAAAAAAAAAAAAAGAAATACTTCGCAAGGAAAAGATACTATACATGATGGTATAAGATCTCCTATTCGTGATAAAATTTGGCTAAATGAATAATGTATGTTGAAAAATGCTTAAACCTTCTAAAACTGAAATGAAATTGTTTCAACTTGTTTTCATATTAAAAAGAAGAGAGTTCTCTAGTCATAAATTTTATGGCAATGTTATAATATGGCATTCCCCAGGGAGTGACAGAATTTGTGGGCCGATGTCGAATGACAGTTCCTTGGGGCGAGTGGTTTGGGAAGACCCACATTACATATTGTCATCATAATTCCTGACTAGAGAAATACTCTCAATAAGCTAAAAGATTCATTTTCATTGTGTTTAATATAACGCAGACATAACAAGTTTATACTTAAGAAAGAATTTGGTCAATACCCAAAATCTGACCGAAAGAATTTTGCCAAATATGAATTTGGTCAAAAATATGTCTTGCCAAAAATATCAAAGTTTGGCTAGAAACAACTGAATTCATTATCAAGATATGCTATCATATGAATTAGATTTATTATTATTATTTTTTTTTTTTTTTTTTTTTTTTTTTTTTGTAATTTCTTATCTGTATATCATAAAAGGAGGTTTGATTGCTATAAATATAAAAATAATGTAAGAAAGGAGACAAATACGAATTTAAACATGTACTCCTTACAGGTAATATTAGTATGTCTGCATGTCTTATTGTTATACTGCTTCTATGAGCAGAATGTCTGCCCAATAGTTCAGATATGAAAGTGAGCCATTACACCACTCTATGATGTCTGTATGACACAAATAGCCAGACTTCTAATATCTGGATAAAAATACTGTTTAAACATGCAGAGGCATGGCACAACAATTTACTACACGTTAATATTTCGGACGGTGCAAGAAATCAATACAATTTTAACATTTAAATTATTTCTAATGATCAATCCTGTGCTAATGGCAGTTCTTTGATATATATGCGTGTATTTGATTGTTCTATATTCACAAAATGCCATACTATTATTTATAAAATCCAAACAGCCCTTGGTCCGAGAGCCTCTGTAAAGGCGCGAACCTATAAAGGCGCGAACCTATTAACTTAAGAAAGTGGCTGAACAGCCATTCACTTTGGGCCGAGCCAATACAGTAAATGCTTCACACGTAACAAAATGCTAATAATATCATTAAATATAGCAGAATAGAAATGTAGTCATAATTTTGTTGTAGTGATGCTGAACTGTTTGAATAAATGACATTTCTTAATTAAAGTTTGTATTTTAAAACAAGGCTCAGCAAATTAAGAAAAATTTCACTCGTGTAATTATGTACAGTGAATAGTCAGCATTTATCAAGCAAATGTAGAATCGGTAATAAATGTTTCATTCAGCCAAAATCAAAGATTTTGAGGAATTTGACAGGAGAGGTACCTGATCTCTCATATAAAATCAGCTAAATAACTTGAGACAATACTTTTTCTCCAGACTTCCTGTGCTAAAAATCATTTTAAGCTGGTCAGTAACTAAGAATTTTAGTTTATTTGCTAAATCATGCAGAAATTGTTCTTAATTGCTTTACAATCTCAATCATTCAGAATAACAAAATAAAGAAATAAATGTGACAAATTACAAAGAAGGATCTTAATACAAAATATTTGTGGAGAGAAAGAAAGAGATAGAAAAATGTATCTGGCATGCTTGAAAATGATCCATAGAGCATTTGTCCTTTATTTTTTACAAATGTAATGAGTATAAAGGTGACAGCAAAAAAGGAACCCCCAAGGACCAAAATTCTGGTACAGTTATTTGGCTAGTTCACCGGGTTTTAGCTATATGTAGTTCCAAATAAGTGAAAAAATCTTCATCAAATACACGACAGCGGTCAAATTTAAAAAGAAAAAATTGGTATGGTTCTGTCGTTCATTTATTCTTATTTGTATATCAGAAAATAAATAATAAATATGGGAAATATAATCTTATTGATCGATACGATCCAATTTCGCCTAGCAACCTACGCTTAAAATATATTTTGTAAATATGAACAAAAAAAAAAAAAAACAAAAAAAAAACAAAAAACATTCGCCTAGATATCCTTTAAGCAGACAGTCAATTAAAACATTTTTGTGCAACTTTTGGGTGGAACATACTTTTCAACATCTGCTGAAATGCTCCCTGCAAGGATTTTAAACCATTAATCGATCGCTTATTTGTGCATCTGATTTTGTCAGTTCCGAGTAAGGTGTCTACACATTTTGTGTTTAAAGGTGTGTAAATATCGATACAGTCGATTTTAGCTATTTTTGATCTACAAATCTTCACAATGCTTCCTACCAAGTTTCGAGTCATTTGGCCTTTCAGTTCAGAAGAGTAAGCGAAAAATAGGTTTTCAAGATGGCCACCATGGCGGCCATTCTGGATTTCTGATAGGGACGATTTTTGCTATTTTTTGAGCTATAAGTCACCCAACTGCTTCCTACGTAGTTTAAAGTCAATAAGCCTCTCGGTTCAGGAGAAGAAGCGAAAATTAGATTTTCAAGATGGCTCCCATGGCGGTCATCTTGGATTTCCGATCCGAACCACTTTAGCTGTTTTTGATCTCTAAATCAACCCAATGCTTTCTATCAAGTTTGGAGTCAATTGGCCTTTCTGTTCATGAGAAGAAGCGAAAAATAGATTTTTAAGATGGCGGCAATGGCAGTCATCTTGGATTTTCGATAGGAACGATTTTAGCTATTTTTGATGTACAAGTCACCCCGATGCTTCCTACCTAGTTTAAAGTCAATAAGCATTTCGGTTAGGGAGAAGAAGCGAAAATAGATTTTCAAGATGGCTGCCATGGCAGCCATCTTGAATTTCCGATCGGCACGATTTTAGCTATTTTTAATCTACAAGTCACCCTTATGCTTCCTAGCAAGTTTGGAGTCAATTAGCCTTTCGGTTCAGGAGAAGAAGCGAAAAGTAGATTTTCAAGATGGCGGCCACGGCGGCCATCTTGGATTTCCGATCGGAACGATTTTAGCTAATTTTGATCTACAATCACCCCGATGCTTCATACCAAGTATCGAATCAATTGGCCCAGGGGTGTAGGAGGTGTAGGCTTTTAAAGCAATTGTTGACGCCGCACACCGCACGACGAATGCCGGATGACGGACATTGACTGACCACAATAGTTCACCATGATCTCAGTTGAGCTAACAAAGACAAGTACTCATGGCTAATTCTACTGTATGCCAGAGTAAATGAAAACCAGTAGTTGAACTACAGCGGGCCAACCCACAGATAGGCATATTATCATTAGCTATCTATCTATCTATCTAAGTTTTTTTTTCACAGATTGTTACATGAAAGAAACTAATCTAGTCTGAAAGTTTATAATAATAATAATAATAATAATAATAATAATAATATTAATAATATAACTAAATAATCTTATAACCCTATTATTCCCGTTGCGGAATTCTATACACATATTTAACATTGAATATACAACGACAGTAATCCCTTTTTGTTATCTCTTCTGCAGGAGAGGGAAGTGCTTTAGTTAACCACAGAAAAATAAAACAAATATTCCTTTATATGCTTTAATATAATCAACTTAAAAAATGAAGTTATAAGGCTTTTTATATATTGCCGTACCCGGAGACAGTCCCACAAGGATTGTCTCCAGGTACGGTACCGTATCCGGAGACCCTGGATCTCCAGGTACCGTACCGTACCCGGAGACACTTCCAATTTTTTTGGTCGGATATGAAACCTACAGACCGGAACCCCGTGACCGAGACCAAAATTTCAATCCTGGCTAGCAAGACTAATATGTTTTTAACTTTGTTCATTTTGGGTTTATACTATGAAGTATTAAATGAATATTATTCAAGCGGAAGGAAATTTTAGATCGGAGTGGTAGTTATTTTTTAAACTCAGATTTATCGCTTTAAGCGCCGAAAAATAGTTATGCCATGAATTATGCGACTTTGACTTAAAGGGCCGGTTTTTAGGCCTTTGTTAACCTGTCCCTTTGTGATGAAAGTCTTTGTATGATGAATTATTTTTCTGTGTAGCACATAATACAAGTTAATAAAGTAATATATAGAGGCTGTTGCATTATCCAAAGGGATTATTTACAGAATCCTCATTCATTATTCTGAACTAGCAAAACTATTCGGAACTAGCCAAATCAGTGGTGTACTTCACAGTCATCGTAAGGGCAGATAACCAAAGGCGAATGACAAATTCTTTAGTGTGGTATTTTAAGGAAGGCTAGTACTTCAGGCGGACAGTAAAGACTGATCCGCCTGAGTAGATGGATCTGAGCCTTCGCTGGGGACACATGTAGTCTTGTAGGCGATGCTGTACCTTTTCTATATTTCATGTTTTGCATCATGAGAATCACATTCCTAGTTTACAGGCCAATGCTTAGCAAAAATATTGTAGTCAAAGGGTATTAAGTATAAGGACAATTCTAATTCAGCTCGAAATTACAAATGCGTTCGGTCCGTGTATGGGGCGTCTGGTTCATCAGTGAAACATTACTGACATTAAAAATCATGTAGCCACGAATACTATGACGCCGAAATGAAAACAGCACAAAAGAAAGATGCAGTTGACTCTCGTTATCTCGAACTCGCTTATCTCGAATAACCGCTTATTTCGAAGTGAAAATCTGGTCCCTGCCTAAACATGAAAATCTAACAATAGGTAAAAAATATTGTGGAAAAGAGGAGGAGCAATTTCTCCTCTTTTCCACAATATTTTCAATATATCTCTAACTTCAAGTCCAATTACACATAGAGGATATTCAAATGTTTGGAGTGAATATGACTTTTATTTCATCGAGTGAAGTGAAAAAAATATATATTTCCTGAGTGCCTGGACACAGGTATAGATATTCAAACGCTAGCTTTCTGAAAAAAAAATTGAAGAAGTAGGCGTCATTCAGTCTGAGGTTTGAATCGAAGTCGCATAGTAAAAGAGCAAAGCAAAGATTCCACCATAATTCGGTTAACAGCAATACATGTATTTTGCCAAAGAAAATGCGTGTTGTAACCTTTTGTAACGAATGGGTATTCTTATGAATTGTTCCGAACACTCGGAATGATCAACTGTCCATCTGAGTTCATTAGACTGTCGCCAAAAAATTGTTGTTCATATTTTCGTGGAGAACTGTTTTAAACGCAATTTTATACTTTAAAATTAATTAAGAATGACCTGGCAATATAACACACTTCGCCAAAACAGAAGAAAAGAAACAAAAAAGAACAACAACAAAAATCCTGCTACAGAAATATCGCCTTGGAACGGCAAGAAGGGAAGTCGTTGTGTGTGTGTGTGTGTGTGTGTGCGTGCGTGCGTGCGTGCGTGCGTGGTGTGGAGATGGGGCGCTGTACGGACAGCGTGGACTCAACTTGCTTTTATAGATATCCGGCACTTGCCAATATATCCTGAAAAAGCTCCAAACAGTCATTCAACATTGAAAACTATCAGGAGCACTGCCGGAAAGAAGAAATACCAAACGAGTCATATGACTAGATATGGTAACTAGTATCCCAGACGGCTACCATGTTATATGGTAAAAATACCTCAATCCACTTATCACGTCTTTCTCTACATCGTGATCCGCAGTTCGCATCCCTCGGTCACATGTAGATACAGGTAAAAAGACTAAAGTACTTTTGCCGCCATATTACGTATGGGAGACAGTTTGTGACTTCATGTTTGCCTTCCTGAAGAACAATCCCCTTGTGAAAAGAGGCCCGCTCTAAAAGGAAAGCATTGACTCCGGGGAACATATTCTTTCCTTGTAGAGTAGACCTCTTTTCAGAAGGGCGACAAACCGACAGTTGTAACCCCTGAAAGTGTATCACTTCTCTTTTAATGAATTGTCCTTTAGTGCGGCAACACCGACTGAACTCAAACAGCATATGAACTTAGTGCAGGTTCATGGTTGTGAAAACAATTGATAACTGTTTTCCAAGATGGCAGCCATTGATATATACGTTATCGTTTCTGTAGATTGTTGCATTATGAAAAAGTAGCAGTACAGTGGATGAAGCACTGCGTTTTTTAAAAGATTTATATTTTAGAAAAGCTTGTTCAAATCTACAAATTTGTCTCCCTTTGATACCTCCAAGTATATTCACTCATCTTGATCGGTCATAAAGTTAGTAGCATTCTACATAATATTCATGAGGCCTGACCTCGCCTCTTTTGGGGAAAGCTTTGACAGAGATAATACCTAGAGTGATTTCTATTGGTCATATATATATATATATATATATATATATATATATATATATATATATATATATATATATATATATATATATATATATATATTTGTCATATATATTTAACTTATTTCAATATAAGAAAATTTTTATCAAACAAAATTATGTTTGTTTCAGATTTACATCTGCGAAGCGAACAATGTTACGATATAATTTTTTTCGGCTACCCTTATGAAAAAAAAAAAATATTTTTAAATTCCGTGCGGACCTGCACGTAAAAAACTACAACCACGTCTGGATCCCGACTGAGTAAGGCTTCGCTCTCCCTTACAGAATCATATGTGATATAGAGTATGATAATGATACTACAGTGATATGACATGGTGAATGTGCAGGCTGTTCGCCACCATACTGAAATCAGCTTTATACATGATGCGGTTCACATGTGTGTGTTACGTGCAGGGAACATCATACAGTAAACTCTCTTTATAACGATATTTGATACAACGACAAAATGATATAATAATATATAATGATAATTTTACTGGCACGAAAACTTGACAGTTAAACAAAAAAATATGCGGCACATTGTATAAACATATGTGATGTGACGCGTCATGACATTTTGAGCCCAAAGAGGCGTTACGTCAATCGAGAAAAATGCTTTTAAACAAAGACGTAAGTTACGCACACCTGTTTAGATAGATGTCAGATAATTATTGACATACACACTTACATATGACACTATTTTCATTTGCGTGATTCATAAAAAAAGCTGTTCTCCATCCCATGACTCGTAAAATAGCATATCCATGTCGTTAGGCGTGTGTACTTACCTCCCTTTAATCAGTAACCCTACAGATTGGGTCTTACCCCGCATTTATATGGGTATAGATGAATTTTGGTAATGTTGCATTTTGCATTTATACATTTAGACCGTGTTAATTTTTGGCTTACAAAGCAAGCTTAAGAACTTATATTATTTTGTGTAAATTGTTCTCTTTGTGTGTGTGTGTGTTTGTGTGTGTGTGTGTGTGTGTGTGTTCAGCATGCGATATGCAAAACAAAGATCATAATTTAATTAATGTGTTAAAGGGACATGTATGTACACATAGCATACAAAGCACTTGCCATCGAAACGTGGAATGTATCAAGGAATTTAATTATAACCAGTAGACCAACCTTTTACGGTATTTAAGCCACACTCTTCAATATTTATTCTTATCTCGTATTTAATTTTTATACCCCGCCACACAATAGTGGCGGGGTATTATTGTTTTACGTTGGTCGTCCGTGTGTCCGTCCGTCCGTCGTACGTCCGTCCGTCCGTCCGTTTTCGTTTCCGGATGATAACTTGAGTAAACATCAATGGATTTTCACCAAACTTGGTGTGTGCATTGATATTGTGGAGACCTGGTTTGGGATTGCTAATGGGCAAATTTCGTCAAATTTTTACGGTTATCTGCCCGAGACACGCCCATATTTTCGTTTCCGGACGATAACTTGAGTACATAACAAGGGATTTTAACCGAACTTACTATATGCATTGACATTACGGAGATCTGGTTTAGGATTGCTAATGGGCAAATTTCGTCAAATTTTTACGGAGATATCTGCCCGAGACACGCCCATATTTTCGTTTCCGCACAATAACTTTAGTAAATAACATGGGATTTTAACCAAACTTGCTATGTGCATTGACATTCAGAAGATCTGGTTTAGGATTGCTAATGGGCAAATTTCGTCAAATTTTTACGGAGGTATCTGCCCGAGACACGCCCATATTTTCGTTTCTGGACGATAACTCGAGTAAATAACAAGGGATTTTAGCCAAATTTGCTATATATATTGACATTAAGGAGATCTGGTATGGAATTGCTAATGGGCGAATTTCGTCAAATGTTTACTGAGTTATCTGCCCGAGACACGCCCATATTTTCGTTTCCAGACGATAACTTGGGTAAATAGCAAAAAAATTTAACCAAACTTGCTGTATGCATTGACCTAAAGGAGACCTGTTTTGGAATTGCTAATGGGCAAATTTCGTCAAATTTTTACGGAGTTATCTGCCCGAGACTCGCCCATATTTTCATTTCCGGACGAAACTTGAGTAAATAACAAGGCCTTTTAACCAAACTTGCTATATGCATTGATATTATCAAGATCTGGTTTAGGATTGTTACCTGTCCATTGATATTATCAAGATCTGGTTTAGGATTGTTACCTGTCCCTCCGTCATTTTTTTCCAGACATTTTCGCAACGATAACTTTAAATGTAATACATAAACAAATAATTGGTATGGCGGGGTATTATGCTTGCTGTGCTTTTATTTTAAAATGCTAACCTACATAATAGCACTAAGCAAAATGTTTTTACTATCATTTCTTTCGAGAAAAGAGGGGCACATGGTAGATTAGCCATTAGGTTTATAGCTAAATGTGTTTACCCTCTTAAAATAAATAAATAACTAAAAGCCTTACTAAGGCGATTCTTAAAAGCTCCATATTCCTCAAACATAGACATTTCATTATCCCAGTAAGGTTTTATAAATTGATCTATGGTATTGATGTCATAAAATGTAGCATCTGACAGCCTGTAAAACTTCAGCTAGTCTCACGTTCTTGAACTGGATAAAAGATGAAGTGATTTTTATTGTGTCTCTGAATTCATGTTGGCAACATTAATTCAGAGATACGATAAAAATCGTTTCATTTTAAGAACGAGAGACTACCTGAAATTTTGCATGCTGTCAGGTGCCAAATTTTATGATTGTATTAATATCATATAGCAATTTATTAAACCTATCTTGGATAATAAAATGTCTATTTTATAGGGATATGGAGCCTTTAAAATATTCAAAATATATTTTTTATGAGGAAATAAAAATAAATCAGGTCTTTCTTACATATCAATCTTCTCATTAAGGAAATTTTACAACAGCAAATTCATTTTAATGGTAACATCTTTTGGAACAAATAGTGTCGTTGAAACGAGGGTTCACTGTACTATTTCAAGATTGAAATCTGACCTAGATAGGAGTCGAACCAACAACCGCTTATCAGCAACTTAGCGCTTTACTTACAGCGTTACTGGGCCGTATAAAAACATAAATTTTAGTCAGATACATTCAGACCCCCTCCCCCCACCACACAGACACACCACCACCACCACACATACATAATCAATGGTGTGTGTGTGTGTGTGTGCGTGCGTGCGCGCGCGCGCGCGCGCGTGTGTGTGTGTAGACTTGTGTCACCAAATAATTCCCACCAAATTACCATATCGGCTCCTCTTAACATACACACTGTCTCTGTCATTCTCTCTCTCTCTCTCTCTCTCTCTCACACATGAGTTTCAGTCTTCGTATATGAATGGATAAATGCGTAGAAGCATGGTTTTCAATTTGAGAAAAGGACCAAAATGCTATGCAGCCAACGAAGGCCTAGTCCTGAGCCTCCACGTTCGCAATGTCTCGTCAGGGTCATCCTAGCCAGCTAACAGAATGACGGAATACTATAGAATATCTGTATACGTCAGGATAATCTTGGCTTTTGCTGTTCGCATATGATATAAGGATCATCTTCGAGCGTTACACATTTATCATTTACACATTGAGAAATCCTATTTACTCAGGAAAATTGATTCACTTTTGTGGGAGTTCTCCACTGTTTCTGCCGCCCTTCTGAAAATAAGTCTACTCTAAAAGGAAATGCCCTTTTCCAGAAGGAGTTAATGTGCAAGAAAGCGAACAAAATGTCACAAATAGTTTCCACTGTTATGTCAGTCAGAACCAATCCCAAACGTCAAGCGAAATAAACAAATGGGAGATATTTAAAACTAAAGAAAGACATTTCTACTAATTTCCTCCTATTTTCTCCAAGATAAATGCGCAAAATCATGGCTAAAGGTCGTTGCTCTAAATTAGCAATATCACATAAATATAGCTCTTACTATATATGAGCCTCGCCAAGCTAAAAGGTGCCCTTGAACATGCACTAAATGCGCAGATTCAGATCTTCTTGCGCACGTGCAAAGTGTCGTTCGGGTCTTTCCTCTCCATTCATACAATGTGTAGTATGCAATGATTCAGTTAGCGGGCTATTAAGGCACTGATCATACTGCCCGGATGCGCAGGCTGATCTGGGCTTTCACAGTCGCATATGCCCGAAGACACGTTTTTGCATCGCGCTAAATTAAGAATGTACTGATCGGATTGTGCGTCGCCATAGTACGATCAGGGTTTTCTAAGCGTCCCTCATTAGACCTAATTGGTCGAAACTAGCTAGCCCGGCCCAAATCATTTCGACACCTCAGCTATTTTCATTTTTTATATGTTTCATTTCTCTCAAAGGTCATTCTTTATAGAACCTGTTCCCTTTATATGAATGATCTATAAAAATCCTCGTAATGGAGCGCATATGGCGGACGATAACCCTTAAAGCGCCATGTTCACTTGTAGTAAACACAAGTATCAATTTAAGCTTGTGTTGTTGTTGTTGTTTTTTTTTTTTGTTTTTTTTTGGTTTTTTTTTTTTTTTTTTTTTTTGGCGCTTCTGAGGAAAATGTAGGTGCGAAGGTCGATAAAGCTTGTATCATCACTTTGCAAGATATTGAGGACAAATGTCCATCTCTTATCTTAACTAACGACACGGTTCCAAATCAGTTTTGTTCTCAATTATAGAAAATTACCTCATGTTTTTTATTCTGTTTGGTCGCATCGCAACTGGTGTAATTGCCAGCGGTATCAACAAAATTGTGTTATCTGGAACATTTGTTTTGCAAGTCGATATTGCTTAATACTGATGGCTCGTGGTTGTTTCGAACTCGATTTTGAGTTCCTAGGAATTTCTTCCGATAACTGAAGAAAACAAATGTTTAGGGATATTTAAAGGAAATTTTCTTATTTTACCATGAAAATGTACGTTTTGTATACACATTATAATCGTCTCATTTAGGTGATTCTAATATGTACAGTCAACATACTATTTTACGGTTCGAAAATACCTCTTTGAATTTGCCTCCTGTCCGAGCGATCGAACGACCCATGTCTAGAATTAATTTCCATGATCTCTAAGATGAAGTTCGACTGAACATACATGTATATGTTTCCTTTTTGAGGGTATGTCAATTATATATGTTCCAATAAATGTCTTTAAAGCTCAGTTTCCTGCGAACTGGTATTTTGCTATAGAGCGATACAATGTCATTCCCTCTGTATTTTTGTAACCGGTTGGTATTTGGATGTATTTGTACTTTGCTATTTAAGGAAATAAATATACTTTCAGGGGAGGCAACTCTGTCACACTCTTTCCCTTCCTTACTGAAATGGATTTTATCTAAAAGAAAAGCATTTACTCCCAAATGGGAGTAGACTCTCTCCATTTAGAGTGAAACGCTTTTCAGAATGGGTTTGAACAGAAAACAGTTGCCTCCCTTGTAAGACCGAAAAACAACCACATTAGTCCACTTAATCAGTACTAAGCTTTAACTATCTGAATGACACTTAATCCATTTATGCCTAGCGCCCCGTAAAACGGACATTGGTAAACAGTGTAGATCCAGATCAGACGCCGCAGAATGCGGCGTCTGATCTGGGTCTACACCGTTTGCATTCAATACATGAATTTCTTTAAAAAAAAATACGGAGACCCCTTATATTGGAAAAAGATCTGTCAAAAGAGTTGACGTAAAATGTATCAGAGTCCACGTGGTATAAATGAGTTAATAAAGACCCCTGTGTTAGCAAACAGAAAGCATCTTTACAAAGCACATATCAACAGCATATTGGCAATATGTACAAGCCGCAAATATTAGACAGTAGATGCCTAAAAAACAGAAAATAGGCATCCCCCGCCGAGTACACATCAAATGCCATGGTCCACGAAACAAGACAGACGCGGACAATGAGTAGGTGCTGTTTATTAAAATAAATCAAATCAGTCCAAACCAAAATAAGGGAAACCAAAACCTTCTAGGAATTATTTAAATATTAGAAAAAAAAAATACTGATAGAATATTAAGTAAGAAGAGTTGTAATATTTTAGTTGAAAAAAAAATAAAAAGAAAGTTTACAGACGTGATCACACATAAATGAACAGTTGTAAATAAATGTCATATGTGTTATGCGCATGCTGATATGGGTCACGCCATACGAAGACGTGCCATTGGGCATATACGGACCGCAAAGGCCCAGATCAGTCTGCGCGTGCGTGCAATCTGATCAGGATTTTCATTGACGGTAACAGAATTATACTATGAATGGAAAGCAAAGGCCCGGATGATACTTTGCGCATGCGCATGAAGATCTGAATCTGCTCATTTAGTGCATGTTCAAAGGCACTGTTTCGCTTGACGCGGTTTTTGTTTTGTGTTGAGGTTTTACGGCCCAGTCAACCCAATTGGTCATGTCGAGCGCGGTCAGTTTACCTACTAGGCAGGCTTAGTCCTCTAAGCGGTTAACCAGTATTGTGCACATTCTTTCGCCAGAAACTTACAACTGCCCTTCTGGAATCAGCGGAAAGGAGAGAATGACCGTAGAAAATATTTCATGATCAATCTCCACGGAAGAATGTTGCCGACCTCGGCGGGGGTTGAACCCGCGACCTCCTGGTCTCCAGTCGGACGGCGCATCCAACTGAGCCACCGAGGCCGGCTGCTTGACGCGGTCCTAATGAAAAGGACATAGAATATGGCTACATAATCCATTGGGATATCGACCACATCCAGCACAGGTGATTTATAATAAAGCAACAAGACACACTACGACTTTTTCGTTAGACCTTAAAAATTCATACACAAAGAAAACAACTTCTATATGGCCAAATAACATTGTTATAGTGGATATACCTGAAGGTATGGAAGGGAGACAACTTTGCAGACTTAAATTTGCTTTCCTAAAATTCAAATCTTTTAAAAAATGAGAGCAGCTCTAAAGGTTGATATTTCCATGTCATAATGTGTCAGGAATGTTTACCTTGAAAGTTAATCCGTTCCCCCTAAATACATGAAGATCGTCACTTCCACTACAAAGATTAACCTGATGTTTTGTGCCATACTATAAACTTGTACATGCTCTAAATTGTGACCAAAATACATCTAACGTATGCTTGGTTTAGAAAACCAAAGCCAGACTCATCTGAACATTTGCTTAGAGTAATTTGCGTATTGTCTTACAAGAGCAGCGTGACATTTAATTGACAAGTTTAGAAGAATTCTGTTGAGTTAATAAATAATTTAATGGCATGACTTCAATAAAGATACGCTTAATTTTGAAATCAATATGCCTTCCTCACTCTAAAGACATCTTTAAGTTAATCGCCTAATCGCCGTTTGACGTCACCACAGGTGGTTTTGTTTTGCAGTGTTAAGTTATATTCTACAATTTGCACAATGTCACTGGCGAAAAATTGTACAAATTACTAAACAAAGCTCGCAAAATGCAAGCTGCAATATTTTTTGCTATAAAGACGTGTGGAAACATAGCTGCATTACAATCATTAAAGTGATTTACGGGGACTAGATAAACTTGGTAGTTTGTCTTTATTTCATCAGACTGATTTTATTTGATGTTCACTTGTCTTCTGCGATATTGCACTAATTTCATCACTATGTGAGCCGAACAATCATTTTGTAATATTTTACAACATTTGAACATAGATTTAAGATTTGGTACCAGTAAAATCGATTGAACCATCATCCCACCCCAGTAGATTTTACCACTGACCGTTCTAAGGCGGTGGTTCTGGTGTCGTTTTGTCTGTGTGGTCGTGTGCTTGCTCACTGCAGGGCTTTTCTCTTGTTTTGTCCTGTTCGTACTGTCTGTCGTGGTTTGTTGCTCTTTCTCTTAATGTCATCGGTAGGCTATGTTTTGTGATTGTGGTTCAACCTAGAGATAGAATTTTACGGTGACTTAGTGTACAGATTTAGAAAAATTGTAGGTAAATCTAACTTTTCGGAGCAATTCAGAAAACTTATTAACCGTTATAAAAGAATTGGCTATAGCCTGGATATTATGCGGCAGACTGCATGCCTAGTTGTCAACCCAATCATTGTTGATGGCTATGCTTCACTCTTTAATTGCACGACGGCGGTTCGGGCCTCAGACTCAATGACGGCCTCTTCGTAAAACTTTAACCAGTGGGTTGGGGCTTGACGATATGTCTTTGGCTTGGACCGCCGTGGTTCAACGATTGGTTTTCATTTACTCTGGCATACAGTAGAATTCGCCATGAGTACTCGTCTTTGTTTATTATAGTGATTAATTTGATTTTTATGTTTTCGCTTTGATGCATTGACTGAGTTGGGAGCCTTTATGCGAACCGAATTTTTATGTATTTCTGTATTAAGAGTAGCATCGGGACCCAGGGTGAAGTTAGCTAGCTGTAAAAGTGCTTTAAACCCCCCGGTGGTTTGCTCTACCGACCGTTCTAAGGCGGTGGTCCCGGTGTTAGTCTTACTCTTTGTTGCTTTGTGGTTTATTCTACGAGGCGGTTTGTTGTATGTCTTTCCGTGTGTCATTTTGTTCTTGTGTTTTTCAGTCCTTTTAGCATTGCGATTACCTCGCTTGGGGAAGAGAGAGCTAATCTTAGTGCTTTTCGTACGTTTGTTCGGTTTGTGCTTGTTTAGATTTGTCGGTTTCCTCTTCCTCTTGGGGTCTGGGAAGGACTGCGGTTTGTGATTGTGGCACTCCCTGGACTTTTCTTTTACCTTTTTTTTTATCTATACTAATTTTCTGCTCTTTTTCTATCAGAGAGACACATTATGTGACTTCTTGTTTGCTATCCTCCAAATCAAAACCTGTCTGAAAGGAGGTCTACTCTAAAAGGAAAGGAATTGGTCGCAGATGGTACAAATTATTTTCTTTATCTGCCTTGAAATTCTTCCTTAACGCTTCATGATACAAGTAAGCTATGTATATTTTACAATCTGTAAAACAGCAAATGAATACAAATAGCTGTGAAACTTGTTTTGAAGAAAACTTCTAATATTCTAGTTTTAACCACAGAAGAGCTGACTACCCAAATAGCTGAATTCGTTGAATAAAGCAACCATACTGTATGTATAAGGCGCATTTTGTAAAGGCGCTTCCGTTCGGCTGAATGTGGTTCTTAATTTCAACGTGTTATTTCATGTATCAATCAACTTATTGTACTATAAGTCTAACTTATTGTACTATAAGTCTTTTCTCAGACGCCTTGTCAAGAAACCGCATATGCAGTATGTACATACAAATAGTTGTCTTTCTGAACTAATACTAAAACAACCGATAAAGTAGAAGGCTATAGCCAAGCCAATATATTCAGTCTGATATAGGTCATATCAAGGAACTACTTGTAAGTATTAAGCAGAAGACAGCGAGAATAGACACTAACACCTGTAGCCGTCTCATACACACGTCACTGGCGCATGTTACGTTAACAATTTTATGTAATATGTATACTTGTTAGTCTAAACTGTAAGTAACCTAATTTCTAACAAGCCATATTGATATTTTAAATTTATGTATCTGCTTTCTGCACAAACATATATGTTGTGGTACTCATTAGAAGGGCCTCACAGAAGTGTTTCTAAAGAGTAGCAACAGCATATGCTTTTGTGGAGAAATAAGAACAGTAATTATCATGATAATCCTCTTATCTAGAGCTATCTTTGCCGCATTTTTACCAAATGATATGGGAAACGGAGGAGATTGTGTGGACCCTGATCAGACGCCAGGCGTAAATGGGTTACAACTGCAAATTCTGAAACCCCCCTTATAATGTACAATGTAAATCCTTACATAAACATGTTTTCACTATATATTATGGAGGGAAATGAGGATATACATTACACAGACTTGTTAACGTAACGTAGTCATCTTATTTGAAAATATTATAAATAATATTTCTTAAATCATTGTTTAAATAAAGGTTATGGCGTGATACGTTGCAATATTATATCTGATAATATATTTGTTCCATATTAAAAAATATGTATTCATTCTTTAGATATGTTTTGCCAATACAACATATTGATTCACAATAAAGTATTTATTTGCGATATAAAAACATATTTCTTTGCTACATAAATATTTATTTCCAATAGAAATATATTTATTTACAATAAAATAGCTATTGGCAATAAAAGTATATTTATTTACAATAAAAATATTTATTTGCGATATATACTTTTTTTTTCAAATTAAATATGTATTGATGCAATGTTATATTTGGACAATAAAATTATTGCCAAAAACCCTTTAATTTTTTTTTTTTTTTTTTTTTTTTTTTTTGAACAATATTTACAAAAATATTCATTGTAAGTTAAAAAAAAAATATAATGGGTAAAATTAGCGTTTTGGGAGGTAAAATTAGCATTTTGGGATATGATGTAGCCTTGTAACAGAAAATTTCATTTTCTCAACAAAATTTCCGGCGGTTTGATCCTTGGTCAACTCGCAGCTTAGACTTTCGCACATTGCAAATATTTTTTTTATTGTGACACAACAAAATATTGAATCAGTAAATATTTTTTTTATTAAACACATTTTTATTTTGAGTAAATATATTTTTATTTCCAATACATATCTTTTGTTGCCGATTAATATGCATATTGTAGAAGAAATATTTTATTTTGAAAAATATATATATATATAATTTCATTGCCAATAATACATTCAATTGCCAATAACTATATTTTATCGCTAATATTTTTTTTTTCTTTTTGCAAATAAATATATTTTTTGCCAATAAATAAAATCAATTGCCAAGAAATATATTTTATTTTGCTAATAACAATATTCTTATTGACCATAAATATCTGAATATAGAATACATATTTTAATATGGAACAAATATATTACCAGATAAAATATTGCAACGTATATCACGCCAAAAAAGGCAAGTATTATCCGTGTCTCATCGTGCTGCTTTTAGCTCACTTGAGCATGTAGTGCTCAAGGTGAGCTATTCTGATAGGCGAGCTATCTGTTGTCCGTCGTCCATCTGCCGTCGTCCGTCTCCTCCTAAACCACTTTGCCAATTTGAACCAAACTTCACATAATTGATCCTTGAGAGGTACTAACTGAAAGTTGTTCAAAGAATTGGACTCTAAGCAGAACTCTGGTTGTCATGGCAACCAAAAGAAAAAAAAACACTGTAAAAATCTTCTAGTCAGAAGCCATGGGATGGATTTCAATATAATTTGGCAGAAATGTTTCCTTGGCGATCTTCTACCATGATTGTTCAAGCCATCATGATTTGTCAAAAAACATGGCCGCCAGAGGGGTGGTGGGGGGGGGGGGTCTTATTTTCCCTATATATCTATATGGAAAGCTTTACAAATATTCTTGTCAGAAACTACTGGACCGATTTTAATATTACTTGGTGACCCTTTACCAAGACTGTTCAAACCGTCATGATTCGTCGAAAAACATGGCCGCTAGGAGGTGGGGCTTATATATCTATATAGAGAACTTTAAAAACCTTCTTGTCAGAAACCACTTGACCGATTTCAATATTACTTGGCAGGAATGTTTCTTTGGTGACCCTCTACCATGATTGTTGAAGCTGTCATGATTCGTCGAAAAACTTGGCCACCAGGGGGGCGGGGCTTATTTTCCCTATATATCTATATAGAAAATTTTAAAAATCTTCTAGTCAGAAACTACTGGACCGATTTCAATACAGCTTGGAAGCAATTTTCCTTTGGTGACCCTCTACCAAGATTGTTCAAGCCGTCATTATTCGTCGAAAGAAATGGCTTCTAGGAGGCGGGGCTTTTTTTCCCCATATATCTATATAGAAAACTTTAAAAATCTTCTTGTCAGACACCACTTGACCGATTTCAATATAACTGGGCAGGAATTTTCCTTTGGTAACCCTCTAATCAAAAACATTGCAGTCAGGTGGGGATGGGGCGAGGCTTATTTCCCCTTTATATCTATACAGAAAACTTTAAAAATCTTCTTGTCAGAAACTAATAGACCGATTTCAATATAATACGGCAGAAATGCTCCTATGGTGAGCTTATATCAAGATTGTTCAAGCCATCATGATTCGTCAAATAACATGGCCGTCAGGGGACGGGGCTTATTTTCCCTATATATCTATATAGAAAACTTTAAAAATCTTCTTGTCAGAAACTACTAGACCGATTTCAATATACAATTGCAGGAATGTTTCCTTGGTGACCCTCCACCAAGATTGGTCAAGCCGTCATGATATGTCAAAAAAAAAAACATTGTCGCTAGGGGCCTGGGCTTATTTTCCCTATGTATCTATATAGAAAACTTTAAAAACAATTCTTGCCAGAAACCACTGGAGATTCCAATATAACTTGGCAGAAAGTTTCCTAGGTGACCCTCTCTACCAAGATTGTTCAAGCCTTCATGATTCGTCAAGAAACATGGCCTCTAGGGGCCGGGGCTTATTTTCCCTATATATCTATATAGAAAACTTTAAAAAATCTTTGTCAGTAACCACTGGACCGATTACAATTTAACTTGGCAGGAATGTTTTTGTGACCCTCTATCAAGATTGTTCAAGCCATCACAATTCGTCTAAAAACATGGCTGCCAGGGGTTGGGGCTTATTTTCCCTATATATCTATATAGAAAACTTTTAAAATCTTATTGTCAGAAGCTACTTGACCGATTTCAATGTATTTGGTAGGAATGTTCCTATGGTGACCCTCTACCAAGATTGTTCAAGTCATCATTATTCGTAAAAAAAACATGGTTGCCAGGGGTCAGGGCTTATTTTTCCATATAGATCTATATAGAAAAAATTAAAAATCTTCTTGTCAGAAACTACTGGACCGATTTCAATATTGTTCCTTTCGTGACCCTCTACCAAGATTTATCAAGCCGTCATGATTCGTCGAAAAACATGGCCGCTAGGGGGCGGGGCTTATTTCCTTATATATCTTATAGATAACCTTAAAAATCTTCTTGTCAGAAACAACTGGACCAATTTCAATATAATACAGTAGACTTAGAAAACATTTAAAATCTCGTTGTCAGAAGCCACTGGACCGAATTCAATGTAATATGGCAGGAATGTTCCTATGGTGACCCACTAACAAGATTGTTCAAGCAATCATGATTCGTGAAAAAACATGGTCGCCAGGGGGCAGGGCTTATTTTCCCTATATATCTATATAGAAAAATTTAAAAATCTTCTTGACAGAAACTACTGGACCGATTTCAATAGTACTTTGCAGAAATATTCCTTTGGTGATCCTCTACCGAGACTTATTTCAAGCCATCATGATTGGTCAAAAAACATGGCCGCCAAGGGGTGGGGCTTATTTTGAAAAATCTCGGATGTCGGAAACCGTTAGACCTAGGGCTTCCAAATTTGGCATGTAGCTTTATGTAGTGGCCTTATACCAAGAGTGTTCAAATTTAAGCCTTGGGGTCAGAAATGGCCCCTATCCATGGGTCATTAGTTTTACATAGACTTAATATATAGTGAAAGTCTTAAAAAAATCTTCTTGTCGGAAGCCATTAGGTCTAAGGCTACCGAATTTAGTTTGTAGCTTTATCCAGTAGCCCTCTATTAAGATTGTTCAAATTAGATCCCTGGGGTCAAAAATGACCGACCCTGGGGTTCAGTAGTTTTACATAAGCTTTTCCTCAAAAACTACTAGCCAGATTTTGAAATAAGTCGGCAGCAATGTTTCTTGGGTGAAAATCTATTAAAGCATAGAGAGTCCTGTGAAGAGAAGATGTTAACCTTTTAGAATATACTATGTTTTATTAAATTGTTAAAGTAACTGATGATGGTTGGAGACAATGACACTCAGGTGAGCGAATTAGGGCCCTATGGGCCCTCTGTTTAACTTTTGAACTATTAACCCATTTAAGCAGAGTGGACTCTGCTAACTAAACTCTTTGGACAGGTCTTTCTTTCCAACAGAAGGGGTATCTAGTTGTTGTTCTTATTATTACTATTTTCTATAGAAATTTCTGTATTTAATGCAACCAATGCAGACCTTGATCAAACGCCACGGTCAACTCATTTAACCCTTAAAGCGATTAGCAAATTTATAGAAGACGTCACTTAAAATTGATTGTTTTTTTTTGTTTTTTTTTTTTGTTGTTTTTTTTTTTTTTTTTTTCAGACAAAATAAGACTTGAAATTTCATACGAATTGCTCCCCTTGGGACAAAGTCTTCTTTCAGAAGGAAGGTTAAACAACTCGGACAGTGCTGTCGATATCGAAAGGGTACCAATGCCTCTTAAACACTTTCTATACAAGAAAACACCTAGGAAAACTTCCTGCTAAGTTATATTGGAATTCTATGCCACGGCCTCTGAAAATCTGCTTTAAGTGCTAGATTTGATATTCATATTGAAAAGTTTTTTTTTTTCTATTTTTAGCTCTGGCCGCCATTTTGAGCAGTGGAGCCAATGATTTGAGCAATATTGGTAGAGGACCTCCCAAGAAACAATCTTGTCAAGTTTAGTTAAAATCGGCAAAGGGGTTATGGAGGAGTTGCTGTTTGAAGTTTTCTTTATATCCGTAGCTCTGGCCACCATTTTGTGCACCGAAGTAGAACAGTTTGCGCTATTTTTATAGGGAACTTCCCTAGGAACAATACTATCAAGTTTGGTTGAAATTCACCCAATAGAGACAGAGATGTCATTTGAATCACGAGTCACGTGACCATACAATGGCGGTAACATTTGTTTTGTTTGTTTGCGGATACAAATAAATAAAAAATGGACTTTTGCAGTTTCAAAAAAAAATAAAATGAAATAAAATAAAAGCTGTGACATTATGAAAATTTAACAAAAGTGGTTATACTGATGGTGATTTTTCTGGGTTAAAGTTTCTGTTCTCAAGATAAATTTATGTTATACGTTGAGCTATATGGCGGCAAAAAGCAAAACAAGAGTTACAACAAAGGTATGAGTTTACAAATCAATGCTGTATCTCCGAATGCACCTCGCCCGACTTCAGTTCCAACTAGTCAAACAGTTGTCAATAATAAAACGGTTATATTAAGCCAGTCGAGAGACGTTTTATGCGGGCAAATGGAGACTCAAAACCACCCACATTTTGTTAATCAGAAAGGTATTACAAGCGTAAGTATTAAAATGCCAATTGTTTCAATTCAGAGTAACACACAGATGATCAGTACTCAGATGAACAATATGAATACCATGACCGCCATGCAAGGTAAACAAGTAACTGGTACACACCAAGTAACTGATACACAATATGGTCAAAACGTGCAGAACACGGTATATAGTGGCATACCCCAATGGACACTAACTGAGTCAACAACTGCAAAATATACAAGTACAGTTAGAAACAAAGATGAGACGATGGCAGTTAGTCGAAGGTCGGCTGCAAAATCAAAACGTTAGAATGATACACATTGAATCACAGATTGACCAGTTATAAGTGGCTTGAACCATAAAATGACTGAAACAACAATAAGCGTTAACCGTTAAGGAACTCGGTTCTATGAAAAACAGGTTTGATGACTATAAACAAAGTGTAAATTATAATAATGACATATGTGACAATATACTTGGTACAAACACTGACCTTGATACTAGATTAAGCGAGTTGACGGACAAATTAGCTTTGATGGATGAAAAGCTCTTAGATGTCCAGTGGAGAATCATGAGAGAGAACCTCATATTTAGCGGAATTCCTGAGTTGGTATTAAAAGACTGGGAATCAATAATCAATGCTTTTATTAGGAAAGAAATGAAAATTAGAAAAGATATTGACTTCGATAAAGTTCACCGTTTAGGGCGCTATAAACGAAATCAGAATTATCATAGGTCCACCATTGCTAAGTGTACGTACTTTAAGGACAAAGAGTTAGTGCGCCAAACAGCACCACAGACCCTTATTGGCTCCCAATATAGTGTTAACGAATAATTTCTTCCAAGAAATAGAAGACAGGAAAAACGCCTTGTATCCAGTTGCCAAAAATGCCAGATAAAAAAGATTAAATAAAGTGAGATTAGTCCGTGATAAGCTCTACATTAATGGACAGCAATACATACCGGACGCAACGTCTGATGCGAGTTAAAAAGCCCTGCCAGCCCAAAAGGGAGGCAACCGAGATTTTCGCTCTTCTAATCAACGAAATGCTCGCCACCAGAATAACAGAAAACTTACATAAGTCAACAATTTTGTAGGCAGCAGAATACACAAATGAATGCCAGACAAAATTCCCTTGGTCTAATTGATACCAGACGTGATAACAGCTCTGATAGTGCAGGCGCAAGGGGATACACATATACTCAAAACAGTCTTCTTTCGTTAAATAAGTTCAGAGCTTTATATGGAGATAACTGTGTAAGCGATGAACAGTATATGCCGACACCTAGTTGCGCCGGGAAAAAGACAGCCACATCGCCGCTTGACACAGAACAAACTTTGAAAAAGCAAAGAGAATCCGCATCAGTGAGTAGTGAAACAAATGATGCTAATTCGCAGGAATCCAACCATAGCACCGGACAAAAGCAAGGCCATGATCATGTGTGTTCACCAGTCACTGCGATGTTTGAGGATCATTGGGAGGCGAAAAGCATGATCCGCACGGAGAAACTAACAATATAATGCACGACCATAATTCGGTCAAGCACGAGCACAAATCAACAGGAAAACCACAACTGAAAATTATGACTTTGAATGTATGCGGGGCTAACTTCAAACCTATTATCGCCAGAATTTATTTCACTTTTTAATCAGAATGATATCATTGGACTACAGGAAACGAAAACTGACGAAAGCGATACATATATAGATATTCCTGGTTACAAGCTGTTTTAACAGAAATTATATTGCAAGATATAGATCAGGTAGTATAGCATTATTCGTAAAAGAAACCCTGTTGCTCAATGTTAAAACTGACCATTCCAAAAGCACCAAATTGATATTGTTTTTTTTTTTTTCACAATTTCCAAAGAAATATACGATATAAAAATAACGATGAATATCTTGTTTATGGAATTGTCTAAATACCACCTTAAGGTACAAATATGCCTCAGACGATCAATATCTTGAAATACAACAAGACTTGTTTAGATATTGTTTAGATTCGAAACATGTATTGCTACTACTGTCCTTTAGACATCATTCGGAAAGACGTTTTTGCTTGGAGTTTTATTTTAAATTAAAATATTTTGTTCTCATTGACCATATCTTATCAGAAACCATTTGTCTTTTCTGTTTCTGTGTTTTGTTCTTAAATATTTACTCTAAAATTAAATTTAAGGCCATAAATTGGTCTGACCTATGCAATTTCTATAGTAAAGTGATTTTTTTTATTTTTTGTTTTAGAAAATAATTTTTGCTTTTCTTTGCTGAATTTGAATATTTGATGTTTCACAACAATATTGTGAAAATTTCAGAAAACAAATGGAACTTGTTGAAAATCTGCCTCCAAGTTACCTACTCTACAGATTTTTGCATAATTTGCATTCATTTTTACTATGAGAAAAAGTGGAAATATTACATTTTTTAAAAAACCAATGACTAGAATAAACTTTTTTTGTGCATAGGTAGTTACGACAAATGGTTTTGCATTAAATCATGACAAAAGTTTGCAAATTTACTTCTTCTCTGTAAAGCGCCAAGCAAAAAAAAAACGACTTTCTGAAAGATGTCGAAAGCACAGTAGGTGATTTTAATTCCCGATGCAAAAATCTACCAGACTGCGTACGTGTAGATGAACATATGTCAGACATTTATGGTCTGCAGGAAATGTATGTTAAAATATAAATTTGTTGAGTTATTTTGAACGCTGCGACATACCGCTAGAGAGAAGCAGTGCGGATAACACTGTGAATAACTATGGTAGTAATTTGATAGATTTTTGTAAAAGCAATAACTAATTTATTTTGAATGGCCGCTTAGGTAGTGACTACACACAACCCCACCTCATTTGTAAAACAGAAGCACGGTCGATTATTTTCTCTCATCGGCATATATATTACCAAAAATTACAGGCTATTATGTCAATGAATTCTCCCCCCTGTTTTCGGATGCAAACTGTCCCATTGTATTGACAGTAGATATCAAAAACGCGATCGAGTTAACTCACTTAATGATAGTTGTAATTTAAGAACGCCACTTTTGTGGAACTCCGATAAACGCGATTTATTCATAGATAATATCGATCTTTTGAAAGTCTCAGAAATAGAGAGTTGTAATATAAGAACGCCACTTCTGTGAAACTCAGATAAATGCGATTTATTCATAGATAAAATAGATCTTTTGAAATAAAAGATCTATATTACCTATGAATAAATCGCGTTTATCTTAGAAACAGAAACAAAATTAGATAGAATTCTAGATGCTAGTTGTGTAACAAAATGTCTCAGATATAGGTGTATTGTTCAGCTCGACTGCTGGATAAACATTCGGATTTAAAAGCACTCAGAACAGCAAAAAAGAAAACAGAAAATCGCATTTTAAACTTTGTTTTAATGCTGAATGCTTTCAAGCACGAAACATGTACCATAAGAGCAGACGAATATACAATAAATATGAAACAGAAAATATTTTTAAAATTGTTAGTAAAAAATATAAGAGACCTTTAACAGTTAATAATAAGCCTACAAAAACGGGAAAATTAATCGACTTCGATTATTTAAAAACAGCAATCCCCGTGAATATTGGTAAATAATTAACTCTGACAAGAAATCCTCAAGGACGCAAGCGTCGCTAGATGATTTTTATAACTTTTTATACCACGCCACACGATAGTGTCGGGGTATTATGGTTTCACGTTGGATGTCCGTGTATCTGTCCGTCTGTCAGTCGTACGTCCGTCCGTTCTTCGTTTCCGGATGAAAACTTGAGTAAACATCAATGGGTTTTCACCAAACTTGGTACGTGCATTGATATTGTGGAGATCTGGTTTGGGATTGCTAATGGGTAAATTTCGTCAAAGTTTTACGGAGTTATCTGCCCGAGACACGCCCGTATTTTCGTTTCCGGATGATAACTTGAGTAAACATCAATGGATTTTCACCAAACTTGGTATGTGCATTGATATTGTGGAGATCTGGTTTGGGATTGCTAATGGGCAAATTTCGTCAAAGTTTGACGGAGTTATCTGCCCGATACACGCCCATATTTTCGTTTTCGGGACAATAAGTTGAGTAAATGTCAAGGGGTTTCAACCAAACTTGATACATGCATTGATATTAAGGAGATCTAGTTTGGGATTGCTTATGAGCAAATTTCCTCAATATTTGACAGAGTTTTCTGCCCGCGACACGATAATGGCGGGGTATTATAGTTTAACTTTTTATTCAAATCTACCAATGAATGCACTGCAGACACAGACAAAAATAAAAACAATGCAGTCGGAAATGATGATACATTGTACCAAGAGGAAATTAACAATGATATAGACAATGAAATAAATCAGCCTATTGCGGAGTCTGAAATATTAGAAAATGTCAAGTTACTTAAAAAAAATTAATCACCAGGCTCTGACAGTATTGTGAACGAACACATAAATATGCTGGTCACATTTTACTGCCAACATACACAAAATTACTTAACTTGATCTTGGACACTGGTATCATACCCGACAGCTGGACGGTAGAGGTTATTAAACATATTTATAAAATATAAATATATTAATGAAAAATAAAGGCGATATAAAATCACATGAAAATTGTAGTCCTATAACTTTACTGAGCTGTTTCGGTAAACTTTTTATGTCTATCATAAACAATCGATTAAATTCATATGCCGAAAAATATGACACTATAAACTGATCTCAGGCAGGCGTCAGGTAAAAACTACTCTACTAGCGATAATTTATTTCTATTAAAGTCTTTAATTGATATGCAGTCATAACATAAATATATGTACTGCTGTTTCGTGGATTTTATACAAGCGTTTGATACTGTTTTGAGAATTGGTCTATGGCAAAAGCTGCGCGAAAATGAATTAAAAAGGCAAATGCTATAACTTGATACTCAGTTCATACAAAGATTTTAAATCAAACGTTATGACACAGGAATGTAGTACGGAGCTCTTCGAATGCTATATTGGATTAAGACAAAGGGAAAATTTGTCTCCCTTCCTTTTTCGATTTTCTTAAATGATCTTGAGCACTCCTTACATAGCAAAAATGTTAATTGTATCACCTGTGACTACAACTTAGAAGAAATTAGTATATATTTAAAGCTAGTCATTTTATTATATTATTACGACACTGTAATTTTCAGCGACAGTGCTGAAGGTTTACAACATGCACTAAATATCTTTGATGAATATTGTGATAAATGGAAACTAAAAGTAAACATATAAAAAACAAAAATCATTATATTTAACAGCCGAGGCAAGCCAAATAGAAACAGAAATTAGTTGAAAATGATAACCAAAGCAAATTGTCAGTATTTATGTTTAGTATCATATTTAACTTATTAAATTAAAAAAAAAGCAGACTTGCTGTGGATTAATGATATTAAAAAAAAAAACAACTTACTATGCTCTCTTGGATTTTCCGGAGTATGGCACAGTCAAAGCTTTTTGAATAAATTATGGCTAGTCAAAGCAGTAAATACTGAAATAAAAGATACATTTTTACAAAAACGGAGAGGAACTATCCAAATGACTTCAAACAGCAATTTTTATTTTTTTTTAAAACAGATTCCAACAATGTAACTATCTTAAACGATTATCAACTGTATTCTGTAAAATATTTTACGCTTCCGAACACGCAATCACAAACTTCCGGTAGAAACCTGCAGATGGAGAAGTATAGCACTAGATGAAAGAAAATGTAACTTCTGCGAATCAGATATTGGCGATGAATACCGTTGGTATGTAATCACTTCAAAAGCTATCGGCGTAAATACTTGAAGCCATATTACTTTAGAAGGCCAAACACTTTTAAACTTGAGCAGCTAATGAATACAACAAATACAAAGGACCTTAGAAAACTGTGCTGTCTATTTAATTACATTACAAAAAAAAATACATAACCATCCACTTTTTTTTCTCCTCTCTTGATTATGGTTAAGTGCGTAATCTGCAACATTACGTATATACAAACGTATTTTAGACATGCTCTATATCGGTTGTGCCTTGAGTGTCAACATGGCGGGCACGGGTGCGAGGGGGCGTGCAGTTTGGACATTGGTTTCCGCTACATGCTCTTTCGGTCACACGGGTTCGTTATGTTGCATTGGTAAGAGGCACAGCCGGTGTAGTGTTCGTTCATATCTTGAAGATATGATATGTATGTATTTGTTATGGTATGTTAATTGTTTGCTTATCCAATTATTTATTTATTTATTGTAAAGAATCGAAGGTCAGTTTTATATTCTTGTGTGATAACTTTTTTTTTTCGTATATAAAATGATCAGGCATCTATCTATCTATCTATCTATCTATCTATCTATCTATCTATCTATCTTAGATAATATATGATAGATGCATACATATAAGTAGTTAGTCACACGAGACACGATGTTCCAGTGATCCTTTATCCGCGCAGGGCTGCGAAGGCTGTTCCCGGACTGCGCATATTAGTTTAGTTTAAACATATTTATTCAAATAAATCATATAACTGAACAATGCCACAATTTTACATAATCCAATCTAAAGGATCTGAACGAAAGCTAACAGCTTATTAAGTTCATCTCCTAATACATAAACTTGTAATATAGATAAGTGGGAAGCAGCAACACATGATAATTAATACTTATGATGGACAAAAACATTATACCAGACAAGAAAACAACAAAAATATTTGAAGAAAAAAAAAAAAAAAAAAAAAAAACTACAAAAAAAAAAAAAAAAAAAGATGAAAATAAGAAGATGGAAGCGACATCCGGCAAAGCCGATTTTAAAATTTCCTTTATTTCACACTTTTATATTCTTTAATCAAAGACGGGCTACGGACTTCTCCAGTGATAATGTACATAGATGACCTTAGTCTTCCGTTGTTAAGGCCGGGGAAGGAAGAAGTAAAGCAGGAAATCAGATACTGAACCTTTTACTATTCTCTATGAATATTTGAACCGCTGAAAAAATCTGATAATTTTGATTAATTGATAGTCGTTCATTGCCATTTAGAAGAGTTCTTAATGTAATGTTAGGTATTGTGGTCAGTCTTCGGAATAGTTCATTTCTCTGGGCATTAAATCTTCCACAAGTGAAAAGATAATGATATGCATTTTCTATTGCCGCTCCGCATGCACATGCTGGGGATTCTATTATGTTCTTTAAGTACAAATCATTGTTTAGGGAGCTACAGCCTGTTCGGAGTCGCGTGTGCAGAATTTGGACCTTCCTTTTTCCGTGATAAAAATATTTTGGTACCTTTGACTTATCTCGATTTAAAAATGATTTAAATGAGTGCAGTGAACTAATTTGTTTAGCGGTTCCAGGTAAATTATTCCAATCTCTTATAACTGATGGCATAAATGACGAATAATAAAGTTGTGTTCGACAGTTTATCGTAGTATAGTCATCTGCGTTCCGTAGATTATATCTGGAAGTTTCACTAACTGATGGGGGAACAAGAGACGAAAGGTAAGGCGGAGTTAAGTCGTGTTGCATTTTGAAAAATAAATTTAGTTTATGTTTGGATCGTCTGTCTTGTAAAGATTGCCACCCGATTTCTTGGTACAAAGCTTGTAATGATACTAAAATTGTTGATCCTGTAGCAATTCGTGCAGCCTCATTTTGAATTTTATCTAGCTCTTGTTTTTCGTACTGAGTGCAATTATCCCATACCATGTTGCCATATTCCAAAATAGGTCGAATAAAAGATAAATAAATAGTTTCCAAAGATTTTCTATCGAGACTAAATTTCAATCTTCGCATAATATTTATTCTCTGCCAGGCCTTTACTTTTATGTATTCTATATGAGTATGCCAAGAACAATCGCTAGACAGAAATATACCCAAATGTTTGTGTGAATTGACCTCAGTAATTTGGTTATTTTCCATGTAAATGTACGGGTGGTTTGGTTTATTAACTTTTCGAGAAATTATCAAGGATTCGGTCTTCAAAGGGTTAAATGTAACCAGCCATTTTTTTGCCCATGTTGAAATTTTGTGAATATCAGAATTTAAAACTTCAGCTGTTGTTAATGGGTTTTCGACTATCATATACAGAGTTGTATCATCGGCAAATAATCTTATGTTTGAAGCAATGTCGGAAACTATATCATTGATAAATAAAAGAAATAGTAATGGTCCTAATATAGAGCCTTGTGGCACGCCAGCTGTTACAGTTACCCAATTAGACATGACACCAGGCAATACTACCCTCTGTTTTCGATTTTTTAGGTAGTCTTTGAACCAATTTAGGGCAGTGCCTGTGATACCAGCTGCCTTTAATTTACATAACAGTCCATTGTGCCAAACCCGATCAAAAGCTTTGCTGATATCACAGAACACTACCCTAACCTCCTTACCAGAGTCCAAGGCTTCACAGAAAGTGTCATAAAGATATGTCAACTGATTAGTAGTCGAATCGCCGGGAATGAAGCCTGACTGGAACGGTGTCAAGATATTATTGTCCATGAGATGATTATATAGATACTTAAAAACTAATCTTTCAAATACTTTATCCACGGTACTTAGTAAGGAAATTGGCCTATAATTTGAGACAAGAGATGAATCGCCTTGTTTGGGGATGGGAGTAATATGAGATCTTTTCCATGTGTCAGGAACGTGCCCTGTTGATAATGATTGATTAAAAAGATTACAAAGAGGTTCTGCTATACAATCCGCAAGTTCCTTTAGAATTCTGTTGTTAATGCCATCTGGCCCTGCAGCTTTCCCCAGTGGAAGAGATTTCAGAACTGACGTTACTTCGTTTGGGCTCAAAGCTATATTTTCAATGCGAGAATTGAGAATGTAATCAGCAATTACGGGTATTTCTACGTTTTCGTCATCTACAACCGTTTGATCACGAAAATAATTATTCAGTAAGTCTGCTTTCTCCATTTCATCAGTTAATATAGTATTTTCACTTTGCAGTGGTGGAATAGTTCGCGAGTTTTCTGGGGTTATAAAAGATTTTAATGTGGCCCACCAATTTTTAGCAGAATTTTGTTCAGATTTTAATTTATCAGCTAATTTGTCAATATGAGCTTGTTTGGATGTACGAATTAATGCAGTAGTTTCGTTTCTGTATTTCCTAAATTTACGCCATATAACTGGGTCATTTGTAATTCGAGCTTTTTTATATAATCGTTTTCGTTTACGAATTTGCCTTTTCACATTAGATGTTATCCATGGGGGTTCTGCTGGTTTTACTTTCACCATTCTGTTCGGGATACACTGTTTGGATATAGAAATTATGTGATCTGTTACGTTGGTCGCATAGTTATTAACATTTTCGTCTTTTAAATTATTCCAATCCGTCATTAAAGCTTTTTCCCTTAGCAGAGCATAATTACCTTTTTCATATATCCAAATATGTCGATTAAAACATTTATGTTTTGGTTTTGTAAAATTCATAATGCCAAATACTGGACAATGATAACGAGTATCCTGAGATAGAAAAGGATCACCTACTCCACTCAAAATAATGCTATTCTTATTGCTAACTAAAATGATGTCAATTAATGATGATGAAGTTTCAGTAAAATGAGTTGGTTCAGATATACACTGATGTAGAGAAAACTGCTGTGACATAGATAAAATTTTACGGTTTGTTTGTTCTGATAATACATTGTAATTAAAATCGCCTGTAACTATTATTTCATTAATTGCTGTGTCAAGTGCTAAATTAAGAGAATCTTCTATCATATAGTGATATATGTTTGACGAATTTGGTGGTCTATAAAAAACACCAAAAAGAATGTGTTTGTTTCGCAACGTAATTTCTATCCAGGTACATTCGATACCGACAGGTTCCAAATCTTGTCGACGTCTATAATGGATAGTATCTTTGATATAAATTAAAATTCCGCCATGCGGATCATTCGCTCGATCCTTGCGTTCCGGTGTTTGATAAGTGGGAATTTGTAATTCATTCATCGAAATGTTAGGATGTAACCACGTTTCCGTAAACGCAAGAATGTCGAATTCCGATAATTCCGCAGTTAATAAATCCAATTTATTGTGTATACTCTGCACGTTGTAATGTACGAAAGATAAGTGATGAAACTGATTTAGAACGGCTGACATAGATTCTGAGAAGGAATCATTACTGCTACTTGTTGATGAGTTTAAAGCGGGTCCTGGATTCGGGTGTATATCTCCAGACGTTAATAAGATGCAGCTAAGCCATGTAATCAATATTAATGCTATTAAAAGTTTCACCAGAAACAAACTAAACGACTGATTTGCAAGACATTTCACACTTTTGATCAATTTTCTACACTGACATGAGGGCTTGATCCTCTCCTCTTGAAACAGGGATTCGTGAATGGAAAATCTCAATGACAGCAGGTCATCAATGTTACATATCACATATCACTGCGCATATTCATGACTTATCCAAACCTTTCCGCTCTTTCATGTGACCGTAAACGGAATGCTGTAATAGTATGTTGTAAATAGTGTAGCAGAGAGAGAGAGAGAGAGAGAGAGAGAGAGAGAGAGAGAGAGAGATTACGGCAAAACTTCGGTCACGGAGCATTAAGCGACCATTAAATGGCCACAGAATAGGCATGCATGCGGGCGGACGTGCGTGTGTTGGTTCGCATGCTTGTTTGCGTACATGCATGTTCATGCTGCTGTCCGGAAGCTGTTGGATGACCAAGGCGTCGCCAGTTATCATTATATATATAGCATTATGTTCCTTGTTTCGCTAGTAAATAATTTGTTTATTCAAATAATGTACATGCGTAAACACGAGTGAGCTCGTGTGAATACCCGTGTGTAAGCATGTACATATATTTACATACTCACACACGTACGTGCGCATGTGTTTGCATATGTACGTGGGAATGATCATGTTTTACCCGGCATTTATTTCTTTTCAGATATGTTCCTTAGTACATATTGTTGATATTAATGTATTTCCACTTGTCCGAATTATACTTAAATAAACACTTGCGATAAGTCACTGTATGCATATTTTCTTTTCTGGATACGGTCATATATTTATTTAAATGCTTATAAGTAAAACTAATCAAAATTTATTCTATAAAGATAATACATGCGCGTGCACAGACACACGCTTATAAATTGTGCATGTACCGACATTTCAAGAGCTGCGTAATTTATATCTTGATACGTCGTTCTCCCACATGGTTTGACTGAGTGCATGCTATGTTTCAGGCAGTTTCAGGATTTTCTGTAAATGTTTAACACCGCCTTGAATGACTGCCCATTAATTTAAGACTCTCTTGCTGTTTGCATGTTTCTGTAAACCTGAGAACTTGAATAAACTTGTAAACTTGATTTTGTTTTTCTATTTTTTTTGCTCTGGTCTCTATTTTGTGCAGTGGAGCGGAATGATTTGAGCAATTTTGGTAGAGGACCTCCCAAGGAGCTATCCAAGTTTTGTTGAAATCCGCCAAGTAGTTGTGGAGGAGATGTTGTTTGAAGTTGTTTTCTATTTTTAGCACTGGTCGCAATTTTGTGCAGGGGAGAGGAACAGTTTGAGCAATTTTGGTAGAGGGCCTTCTTAAAAATTACCCTATCAAGTTTGATTGAAATCCACCCAGTGGTTACAGAGGTGAAGTCATTTAAGTTTATTCTATGTTTAGCTCTGGCGGCCATTTGTGCAGCGGAGCGGAACGATTTGAGAAATTTTGGTAGAGGACCTCCCAAGGAACAATTCTATCAAGTTTGGTTGAAATCCGTCCAGTGGCTACGGAAAGATGTCATTTGAAGTTTGTTTTTTTTTTCTATTTTTAGCTTAGGCGGCCATTTTATGCAGTTGAGCAGAACGATTAGAGCAATTTTATTAGAGGACCTCCCAAGGAACAATCTTATCATGTTTGATTGAAATCGGCCCAGTAGGTACAGAGGAGATGACGTTTGAAGTATTTTCTATTCTTAGCTCTGGCGGCCATTTTGTGCAGCGGAGCGAAACGGTTTGAGCAATTTTGGTAGAGGACCTCCCAAGGAACAATCCAAACAGGTTTGGTTGAAATCTGCCCGGTGGTTACGGGAGAGACGTTGTTTATTTATTTATTTATTTTTCTATTTTTAGCTCTGGCGACCATTTTCTGCAGTGAAGCGGAACGATTTGAGCAATTTTGGTAGAGGAACAATCTTATCAACTTTGGTTTAAATCCGCCAAGTAGGTACGGAGATGTCATTTGAAGCAACTTGTGGACGACGCACGACGGACGAAGCACGACGGTTGCCGGACACAGGCGATCACAATAGCTCACCCCGAACACGTTGTGCTCAAGTGAGCTAATAAGCTCTGCAAGTTATGTATGAGTAGAAAACATTCCTGATCAGATTGCCGATCTTTGCAGTCCGCCCAAAAGTTATTGTACCTTTCTGCATGCATGTGCTAGCAATATATGAGCCAGGGCACAGCATTTTCTAAGAGACATTGTGAACCCAGACCAGCCTTCGTGTTCGTGCATTCTGATCAGTCTTCGCAGAGCACTCTGTGGGAAGCCAAGGATTTGAAGCGTTTTCAGTTGGTCAGCGAAGACTCTGACTAGCCTGAGAATCTGCGAAGGCTGATCTTCGCTGAGCGCACATGCAGTCTTGTAGGATATGCTGTGGCCCCGCTCATATGTGTATATGTACGAGTAGGCAGAGATATTTCATACACACTGTGTATTCTACAGCAGTCAATGATTTGGGGCAACGAATGGCCTGATCAGAATAGAGGAAGGCTGAATATTGCATTCATTGTCATAAATACAACATAACGGTCAATTTCTTCCGCTGCTCGTCATAGCAAAATGAAAGTTTGATTGAAATCCACCCAGTGGTTACAGAGGTGAAGTCATTTAAGTTTATTCTATGTTTAGTTCTGGCGGCCATTCGTGCAGCGGAGCGGAACGATTTGAGAAATTTTGGTAGAGGACCTCCCAAGGAACAATTCTATCAAGTTTGGTTGAAATCCATCCAGTGGCTACGGAAAGATGTCATTTGAAGTTTTTTTTTTCTATTTTTAGCTCAGGCGGCCATTTTATGCAGTTGAGCAGAACGATTAGAGCAATTTTATTAGAGGACCCCCCAAGGAACAATCTTATCATGTTTGATTGAAATCGGCCCAGTAGGTACAGAGGAGATGACGTTTGAAGTATTTTCTATTCTTAGCTCTGGCGGCCATTTTGTGCAGCGGAGCGAAACGGTTTGAGCAATTTTGGTAGAGGACCTCCCAAGGAACAATCCAAACAGGTTTGGTTGAAATCTGCCCGGTGGTTACGGGAGAGACGTTGTTTATTTATTTATTTATTTTTCTATTTTTAGCTCTGGCGACCATTTTCTGCAGTGAAGCGGAACGATTTGAGCAATTTTGGTAGAGGAACAATCTTATCAACTTTGGTTTAAATCCGCCAAGTAGGTACGGAGATGTCATTTGAAGCAACTTGTGGACGACGCACGACGGACGAAGCACGACGGTTGCCGGACACAGGCGATCACAATACCTCACCCCGAACACGTTGTGCTCAAGTGAGCTAATAAGCTCTGCAAGTTATATATTAGTAGAAAACATTCCTGATCAGATGGCCGATCTTTGCAGTCCGCCCAAAAGTTATTGTACCTTTCTGCATGCATGTGCTAGCAATATATGAGCCAGGGCACAGCATTTTCTAAGAGACATTGTGAACCCAGACCAGCCTTCGTGTTCGTGCATTCTGATCAGTCTTCGCAGAGCACTCTATGGGAAGCCAAGGATTTGAAGCGTTTTCAGTTGGTCAGCGAAGACTCTGACTAGCCTGAGAATCTGCGAAGGCTGATCTTCGCTGAGCGCACATGCAGTCTTGTAGGATATGCTGTGGCCCCGCTCATATGTGTATATGTACGAGTGGGCAGAGATATTTCATACACACTGTGTATTCTACAGCAGTCAATGATTTGGGGCAACGAATGGCCTGATCAGAATAGAGGAAGGCTGAATATTGCATTCATTGTCATAAATACAACATAACGATCAATTTCTTCCGCTGCTCGTCATAGCAAAATGAAAGTACATTAGCTTTGGTCGCTTCATAGATACAACATAACGGTCAATTTCTTCCGCTGCTCCTCATAGCAAAATGAAAGTACATTAGCTTTGGTCGCTCTTGAAAGGTTTCCGATTGAAATTTAATTTTCAAAAACCTTGCATAAGCATATATAAACATGCGTACGGAATAAACTTTGTTACGTGGATTTCTTTTGTTGCTTCTGTAATGTCACCCTGATCTTTAACATTTATCAATCTCTGGGCTTATTCAGCAGACGACAAACTGATGAAATTTTGTTTTCTAAATTTTCTCAGGAAAAAATGCTTTGACATTTCATGCAAATGGTCGCCTTGAGAGACAATTTGCATAAAATGTCCAAGTCTGTTTTCTAGGGGAAAATAAGAAAAAAAAAATACCAAAATATCACCTACTGAAATCATTACCCAGCATGCTAAGCCTGGAGACAAATTCTAAAGAAAATGTAACACAATAACGGTCCCGTGCAAAAATGCTCCTCGAGGCATCTGCGAACAGCTAGGATTCATTCATATAAGCCAGTCTGATCAGTGCCTTCCCTGTCTGTATACAGAATCACTGTGCATCTATACACATGAGTCATCAAAAGGGCTTGATCATAAAGGGAGGATATACAGGCTGATGTGAGTCTCTGCTGTTCGTATATGGCCCGAAGACATTTTTTCACATGACATGAAAATCGACCGAGTCAGCACGCAGTGCAATGTACTAAATATACCACATTTATTCGAAGACAGACAGCCAGGCTCCTTAATGCTCATTTAGCATGTTAGGTATAAATTTTAGCAGACGACATCTTATTTTATTTCTTTTTGTTTGTGCGTTTGTTTTTTGTTGTTGTTTTTTTTTTTGTTGTTGTTGTTGTTTTTTTTTTTTTTTTTGTTTTTTTTTATTTTTCATTATTTTTTTTTCTTTCGGAAAACAGGAATTTACATTTCATGCAGATTTTCTCCAATTTTTTAGGGAAAATAATAATGATAATAATAACATATCATCAATTTGTCGTCTGCAGAATTTGCTCATAGCGTGTTAAGTGTTAATGTTGGTATGTTGTTCTGAACCTCCAGTTTCCCCCGTTTTACTAAATGTATATGAAGTCACTGCTTTGGTGGTACTCAGGTTAGTAATACTGACCCCGTCGTTAGTTCGGGTTTGTATGAATACCCAGATAAGTGTGGCCCTAGTACCAAGACCTTATTTTAGACAGCGGTAACAGTTGTTAAACGAGAGTTATCCTCCGATCTGAATTAGTGAAGCGTATTTCTGTATACTGGTGTTTATTACCCCGTTTATGCCGAGTGGACTCTTCTGCCTGAACGTTTTGGACCGATCCATTTCCAATAAAAATGGTCTCTGGTTAATAGTTTTTTATTTTTATTATTATTATTACCATATCTTACAGAAATTTTGTATATAATGCAAACAATGTAGACCCCGATCAAACGCCGCATTCTGTGACGTCTGATCAGGGTCTGAACTGTTTGCCTATGTCCCTTTTATGGATTAACCCTCGAAGCGCTAAGCAATTTTGTGTTAGACGACATTCTTAAATGGAATTTGTAATTTTCAGAGAAAACAATACTAGATATTTCGTGTGAGCGTTTGCCTAATAAAAGACTTGGTATTTCATGTAAATAGTTTGCTAGGCAGACGATTCACATGAAATGTCAAGACTTATTTTCTCTGCAGCTGTTTTATTTATATAGAAGAAACAGTATTTCAAAGAGGCAAAATTTGGGTACGAATTCATACAGATGAAGATAAACCGTACCAGTGTTTTAATGAGCTTTTTTCGGCTGCTAATCAGTAGTCATTTAGGGCAGTTGGATATACCTGATAGGTTTCCCGCCATGGTTTACAAGGGAGACAAATTTTATGACACCATGTTTGCTTTCCTGCATACCAACTCTCTTCTGAAAGGGGTCTGCTCTAACAGGAAAGAATTTGCTCCCATGGGGAGCACTCTAACAGGAAAGAATTTGCTTCCATGGGGAGCAAATTCTTTCTTTTTAGAGTAGACCCTTTTTTCTGAAGGGAGGCAAGACGATTTTGACAGAGTTACTTTACTTGCCTTGAGAGTCTATCAGTTTTCCTTTAATAAAATGTTTTACCATAATTTGAATGGATGACGTGTATTTTACAATGTAGTGACAATTAATCGTTCGCTTTTTTCTGTTATAACATCCTTTCTCGTCTAATTAACTGAACACATGCAGTGTATTTCCATTGTATCATGTCAGCATTTTGCTAAAGAAATAATTGAGCCAGCGCACGACAAAACCTACAATAATACTTGTGCGACACGCGAACACTCAGATCAGCCTGTGCATATGTACAGTCTGCTCCGAATCTTCGCTCTTCGCATGAGCCTCCCACAGCCTCTATGCTATCCAAAGAGGGATGAACTAGAACCCTTTCTATACTGTCTGGATGTACAGGCTGGTCTGAGTCTTTGCTGGTCACATAAATCTTATTGCAGTTTTTTTCCTGCGCTGACTCAGTTATGAGAATATGTGCATATGTGTTCGTGTCTGCATGCAGAATTTCAAAACAACGTAAAAGCTAAAACGCCTTTTGTAAAAACCAATCCTAACATGGAAATGGTACATTTCCTCAGTGCGGTCAGTTATACCACTTTGAAACTACGTGTCCATGTAAAATCAAACAATTATAAAGCGAACATATGCTACCAGATTGCGCAGATTTCTCTTCCAGTGCAGTATTCAAATTGATGGCCACATGCGAATTTCAATACTGAGTTATATAACACACTCACGATTAAAATCATAAAAGAAAACAAATTAAGTTTTTATGACTTATTTATTTTGAATGACGTCAGAACAAACTTCTAGAATAATAGCATTGATGTTTAATTTTATTTATTTTAATTTTATTTTTCTGCCTTCGTTTGAAAGTTTTATATAAGCACTTTGGTTGCTATAATATTTGGTATAACTTTATTTTTCCAATGTATTTCTGCCATTAACGGTAACAAAATACAGATAAAGTACTGCCACTACGTTCATAAAAATACATGAATAGAGTTTTATGAATAAATCATTAACATAAAAGTTTCATGTTAGTAACAGATATCGTGACTACAGTGAATGATGCAAAATTCATGTGGCGTAAAGTTTAAAATCATTCATTTTGAATTATAATGTCGTGGTTGATATAGAAATTTGGCCACATAAAATCGATCTAAAGCCCTGCTCACACATCACCGGATAGCACTAACGGACGTTAAACGGATAATAAAAAATTAAATCCGTTCGTCTCCGTTCGCATCCGTTTGTAGTTCGTTTCTCGTCCGGTGAGTCCGTTCCTTATAGGTCGCCTTCCGTTTATGACCGTTTCGTTCGGTGAAAAGTTTTGAGCATGTTCAAAAATTGGAACGGACACGAACGGAAAAGGACATCCGGTGGATGACCGTTAGCTTTCCGTTTTGTCCGCTTCTCGTTCGGTTCGTTTACTGTACTTGTCCGCCCGTCATCCGTTGGTGTCCGTTGGTGTCCGGTTGACCCGATTCTCGACCGGACTTCTACCGGACATGTTACGGACCAAACGGAGGTCTTCCGGACCTATACCGTATACTGAACGAGCAAAACAGACACGGAACGCACAGACACGGACATCTAACGGACGATAAATGGTTGCTCATTTCCAATTGGTCCAACCCGATGACGTACGCTTCTGGGAACACTTTTTAAGGGGTGTCTCTGTTTCTCTTATCATTTTCTTGCGTTCCTTCGTGAACACATGGCGTGCAGTACCAGAGCTGGGTTACGGTATCGAGTGGCGTTGCTACAGGCGGAGGTAGATATCCTCGATGCCAATCTCCAGATTATAACGTATGCACAAAACAGGCGAAGGCGGCGCAGACAGCGGAGATGGTGGTCTAGGGCATGGCTCAGTCCAGAGAGACGTTTGGAGTTTGGTCTGTATGATCAATTAATGATTGAACTAAGGAGAGAAGACCAGAGATCATTTATGAACTTTTTGCGCATGCCCACGGAGATGTTCGATGAGATCTTGGAGCGAGTTGGACCTAGGATAGCCAAACAACATACATTCTGGAGAGCCCCACTCGATCCGGGCCATCACACTTCGACACCTTGCATCGGGGTCCAAGTCTAAAGCCCGTTTAGTTAAAGCAGATAAGATGTACAACTCATACAAACAATATCATTTCAGGTGACGATGCTTTCGGCCTCTGAACGTACATGCAAAAGCCATATGGTCACCGAGGATTGTCCCATGACGAAAGGATATTTAACTACAGGCTTTCCAGGGCACGCAGAGTAGTTGAAAATGCCTTTGGTATCCTCGCCAACCGTTTTCAAGTTTTGATGAGCACGATGCAGCATTATCCATCAACCATTCGTCTTATCAGCTCAACCTGTTTGGTTCTACATAATCTGATGAGAATCAGATATCCAAGGATGCACAACCGTCTTTTGGACCAGGAAGACAGGAACCAGAACATGATTCTGGGCTGCTGGTGACAGTGGGAGGAGAGGGAGTTCTTAAAATTGGTCTTCCCCGACCTCGGCCTTTCCCTTTGCCAGCAGTTTTTGACTTTCTCTTTGGTGACTTTCCGGGTGATTTTCCCTTTGGTCGCATATCTGACGTGTACTCCGTCACGTGACCGGTACGAGCACGTTTTGCATACGGTCAAAGTCCGTTTTATCCGTTATTCGTGCGATGTTCGTTTTATCCGGTGTACGTCCGTTACTTGTACGGTTCAAACGTTACTCGTTCGTTGCTTGTCCTGTACATGTTCGGTTGTCGTACGGTCATTGTGCGTTTTATGCGTTTAATACTTCGATCGCGGGTGCTTCCGAGAGCTCGAGTTTCGATTTTTTCGACCGGACAACAACGGATATAATTCAACTCTCATTTTTATTATCCGTTCATCGTCCGTTAGTGCTATCCGGTGATGTGTGAGCATGCCTTAAGATTTAAACGACAGAGAAAACGATCGACAAGAAACAGATAATATATTACAAAACACAGAGATTTGTTCATTGCCTTTATTAATTATGTCTGTTATGAAGACATTTTAATTATTCCAGATTTATACAATTCATTTTCTATGAAAGGTTGAACAATAATGATTGCCATGTTTTGGCTTTATGGGACTGCCAGGAATACTACGCGAAAGTTACATAAACGCCTACCGGTATGCGATCAATGAAGTTTGCGCATCCACATCAATTTTGAGTAAGTCTATTGGATGCTACCGAATCTACTGATAAAATGTAAAGGTTCTTATTAGACTATGTGGACAGGCAGACGGGTCGTGGTCTTCACTGTTCGCGTATGCATTTAGACTTTTTTTCCATTTGCTATCCGCATTATTAAACCTCACCGCGTATGTACAACTCTGTCAAAATGGATTCTGTCCTTTCTGAAAAGGGGTCTACTCTAAAAGGAAAGAATTCGCCCTCTCTTTCCTTTCAGAGTAGACCCCTTTTCAGAAGTGAACTGGAGTGCAGGAAATCAAAAAGGAAGTCATCAAAGTTTTATCCCTTGTAAAAGATGATTGAACATCTACCAAATGCAGTCATACCAGTTAATGCCGTTTATATACGGTAGTGACAGAGCCGAGCCATCAGTACATGTGTTTTGCGGACATATGCCAACAGAAAATATCTAGATAAGCCAGCGACGTTCCAGAACTCAACACGGCTTTTGCTACACAGCGATATAGTCTACCGTATCACATAATTATGTACGTGTGAAGGCGCTGATCTATCTGCAATCCATTAAAGTCTATAAAGGATACCGTAAAAACCCTTTAGGAAATGAGTTGTCCCAATATATTATTTAGGATAAATACGGTACCCTAAGGAATAAAGAATACATAAAAGAAAAACAATCAGGGTCACTTTTTTTTTATCTGGCAGCATTGTAGTTTGAGGGCTGCATACGACCCAAGCACCGGCTTAACCCTTTCATCCCTGCGTTTCTGAAGTGGACCCTTTCATCCTTGACATGAATTTGGACCAATTGTGCAAATAGGGGTTTCAGTCTAAGATCGAAAACAGAATAACAAACAGTGTAGATCCTGATGAGACATCTCATTACGAGCCGCCTCATCTGGATCTGCACTGTTTGTACAGGTGTACCGGGGTGAAAAGCTTAAGCGGAACTCGGTTTTCCAAGGCAATGTGCTCAATGATCTCAAGGATAATTAAAAAGAAAAATAAAATTAAACCGTACAATGCTCCATTAGGTCATCACATGACTCCAGGTGGACCCACAAGGGCCCTGTGATTTGGTTTCAGTTTTATTGTGATCACATCACGAAAACATCCCTGTATAATTTTGACCCCCTTAAACCCCATTTTTATATAGTAAACCTGGGGTTTACAGGGTTATACATTGTTTTTCTTATTTCTGCTGTGGATATTCGTTAGAACTGCCTTGGTGAGGCGGTTCTAACGAGTACTCACAATCTATATTTTGAACAGAAATATGAAAAATATCAGAATTTTTATCTGAAAACTTTCTGTTTTTGGTGGTGAAATTTTCAGTATATTTCAATAGGTGTGTTTTCGTAATAAAGCGACGCTGTTGTCCGACATATGCAAACAGAATCAATGTTAAGACTTTAAAATTTGCTTAGATATGATGTGTTGTTTATTTATTGGCATGAACTAGTTATATAGATTAGGGTTAAGGGTAGCCTGGGTACCAGTCTGATCATTTTTCTTCTATTTATATTCTATGTCAAAAATGTCAATATCAATGGAAGTGATTGAAGGTACTCGATAAGAGATATATACATTGGAGGAATTTAAGGACAATTTATTGACATATATTGAAGCATGAGCCTAGACTAGGATTGGGGCTACATGTTTTCAAGGAACACTTTTGTCCTTCCGATTATTCATGTAGACTTTCAAAATATATTGATTCAAATCCAGATTTAGTTGATTTCTTTTTTTTTTTTTTTTTTTTTTTTTTTTTTTCCTGATATGCACACAGCTATAGAAAAGAATGACATTGTCCAACAGTCAAGAAAAGTTGTTGTTTCTTTTAGTACTTATGCAAAGTGTCAGCAAAATGGCTTTTGTATATCACGGCAGAACTAAGGGCAAGGGCTGTGGCCATGTAAAATCGATTTAAGACCTCCCCCACCCCCCCCCCCCCCCATCCACCCCCTCCCCCAGTAAAATTATTGCTGACCGTTTCAAGGCGGTGCTTGTGCTGTGGTTTACTATTTCTGTCATTGTATGTTATTGCATGTAGGTCCTAGTGAAAAAAAATATTTTGGATAGCCGTTTGGCCATTTTTGGGGTGGGGGGCGGGGGAAGAAACTGTCCTTTTGGCTTTCTGCTTGTAGCGTTTTGATTGTGGTGCCGTTGCTATAAGTGCGTCCTTTTCGCTTTTGTGTTTTGGACGGAAGGTAGACAGTTGGTAGGGGAACATTTGTATTGTATTTAGTTCAAATAGCGTCACTGGTGTCAGAAAAATATCATTTGACTATTTCTCATTATGTGTACTACACGTTATTATCATTGCAGTCAACAAAACTGCCTACCAGCACTAACTTGTATCGGACTTTACTCGTCTGTGGTTGGACTCACCATGGTTGTACTAGTGGTTTTGTTTTGCTCTTTGAGTTTATATTCGAACCCTTATCTTTGTATTATCATAGTGTCGAGAAGTTAATGAATATATTTTTGTATTGGTCCGTTGATGAGTTAGCGAACACCTATGCTATTTTGTGTAGCTTAAAATGTATCAGGATTAAAGGTGAGGTTTGAGCAGTTGTTCATAAAATTTATAGCTACAATTTCCATTGGAAATACTGAACACATGAAAGAACGAAAACGATAGCAATGTATTGTGCAGAGCTGCACACGTCCTTTTATAGAAGTAGAAAGTGAAATGCTTTTTGTTGCATCCAAGGGTACCTACAAACTTTTTCAGGGCTATAGACATGTAGAAGGTACTTTTAAATAAATATATCGAATTTAAGTTTAAAGCTATCTTTTGAAACTTTACTTAGAGCGACAAGGGCTTCTTAATATTCGGTGTTTAGCCTTTTATCAATTGGTGTGTGGGTAAGCGATTACATTAACTTGGTGTATTGATACACTAACTTACTATCACTGCCACAGGGTATGCCAAGCGCATTAGTGCTACATTCTAAAGATACCTTTATTAGTTACATTATACTTTAAAATTACACTCAAAACTAAGCTACCTTTTATGCAACTTGAATCAAGTTTCTGTAGACAAAAACATGAATAACTTTTACCATTAGTACAATTTGATAATGTATGATAAAAGAACTTTACTTTCAACTTTTCCTTCCACGTTTTGGCGCTCGTTAAATGTCTTGAATATATTATGTATCTCAGCCCTCTAAAATTGCAGAAAATCATTGAGCTTGATTCATGAATTTCACACATTTATTTGGTTTAAACATATTTATTTCCAAAATGTTTACATATACAACACATACAAAAATACAACAATATGATTAGAACGAAAGCATAAGAGCTTATTTAGTTCCTGTCCTAGGATGTGATCATTGTCAGAAATCTGAGTATACGAGCAAACCCAGAATGATTAATTTCCAATGGCCCTCTTCAAGTAATAACAATTTATGAGTAACTAGTAATTGTAAACTTTGACTTGAAGAGATGAGCAAACATAAATTGAGAACAAGAAGAGAAAAAAGAAACAAATTACACAAGATGAAACAAGGAAAAAAGAGAGGGAGAAAGAAATGAAGAAGTATGGAGCAAATTTTTACGAAGACTATGAATATAGTAAGAAGTTACTGGGGACTGTGAGTGGTGCATGAGAGGTCCGACTGATATCATCGATGTGTGCTCCGAATCACTGTCACTATTTAAAAGTCCATTTTGATACGAGTGTCACCGATTAACTATCGTTTAAAATCTTTTCGTTCTTTGGATATATATACCTCTGTACTGCTTCAAAAATGACTATATTAAATTCATTAGGTAAATTAAGATCGTCATTGAGGATTATGTTTAGGGTGATATTGCCATGTTGTAGTAGAGTGTCCATTAATACCTGTCTATGATTTCGGTATAATTGGCATCTAAAAAAGAAGTGGTCTGCATTTTCTCTATCACTACATCTACAATTACAGAGAGGAGATTCTATGATGTTTTTCGAGTAAAGATCATAATTGAGAGAGCTGCAACCAGTTCGAAGTCTAGTATGAAGTATCTGTATGCTTCTATTGCCTGCATAAAAGTATTTTGGAACAATTACTCTGCCCTGACTTAATTGTCTCTTAAAATCATCAACTGTATCTACAATCCTGTCAGAGCAGGGAAGATCGTTCCAATCACGAATGACTGCAGGAAGAAAAGAATTATAATATTGATTAGTACGAGAATGTATTGTTCTTATATTATTTACGTTACGCAAACTGTAACGTGAAGTGTTCTGGTCAGGCCGAGGAACCAGTGAAGAGAGATAAGAGGGGGCAATGTCATTACACATTTGATAGAACAGGACTAATTTATGCTTTCTTCTCCTTACATCTAGTGTTTCCCATCCGATCTCATCATATAGTTTTTGCACGGAGACTAGTTTAGTCGTTCCGGTGGCTATTCTAGCAGCCTCTAATTGATTTTTTTCTAAATCACGTTTCTCTTGTTAAGTGCAGTTGTCCCAAACTACATCGGCATATTCTAGTATTGGGCGAATAAAAGCAATATAAATTGTTTCTAGGAACTTTCTATCTAAGGTATATTTAAATAGAGCTTATCCGGCAGTGCTACTAACACAGGTATGAGATACTACACACAGCATGATTGAGTACAAATATCTGCTAGCTGCTCTATGAACCTAATAGATTGTCTATGGAAGTAGACTGAGCATGATACACTTTGCTTAGTTTATTTGACTAATAAATGATATTTAGAAGAAAATCAGTTCTGCAAATTTAAATACAAAGTCTGTCAAAGAGTTACAACAGTTTCTGAAGAATCGCTTAATTATTTTCAGTAAGACTTTGTAATGACTTACTAATGGGGATCAATGGGCACAGGTAATGATATGACCGGTGTCTACGTTCATTTGTTCATGGGGTCTTGTGCAGGCTTTGAGCCATGATCTACATCTATCAAGGTTCATCCACGGTTCGGAAACGGGGAAAAAAATTCACTTCTTCCATGTTTGACTTGTGACTGTAACGACTGTCACTTCTACATTTTCCCCAAGCACACCTCTTAGTTGGCCTTATATTATATTAGATATGCATGTCAAAGAAATAGCTACTGTGCATTCAACATCTTTCAGAAGTTAGTTTTTGTTTTGGTTTTTTTTTTTTCCATTTTTTTTTTTTTTTTTTTTTTGCTTAGCAATTTACACATAAGAAGTAAATTTTCAAACGTTTGCCATGATTTAATGCAAAACCATTTGTCGTAACTAACTGTACACAAAAAAAGTTTTATTCTAGTCACTGGGTTTTAAAAAATCAAATATTTTCACTTGTTTCCCCATACAAAAAAAATGCCAATTATGCAGAAATCTGTAGGGTAGGTAGCTTGGAGGCAGAATTTCAACAAATTCTGCTCGATCTTCTTTTCTTTTTTTCCTGAACTTTTCTCAATATTGTTGTGAAACATCAATAATCAATAATTCAAATTCAGCAAAGAAAAGTAAAAATATTTTTCCTGGACAAAAAATCCAAACAATCACTTAACTACAGAAATTGCCATTTTTTGGCCATAATTTTAATTTTAGGATAAATATTTGGAAATAAAGCGCAGAAACAGAAAAGACAAGTGTCTGATAAGATATTGTCAATCAGACCAAAACCTTTTCATTTAAAATAATACACCAAGCAAAAAGAAGAAAAAAAAAAGTCTTTCCAAGTAATATATTGAAATGACAGGAGGTGCTAAATATAAATCTTAAATCCATCTGATACTATCAAATCACACTTTCATAAATGTTGAGTCAATTAACATACAAAAATATACAAAGAAAGGAATTTGACTGACTTCTAGTGCAGAACTGTATAATTCTAACTGCAGCTGAAAAATGTTTGTACCCAACCAGGTAAAGTTTACACACAGCATATGCTTATCAGTTACTGCCGGAGTAGGTCTATTTCCTCATGACATTTTTTCTGGATCATGCCTTACTCTTGACATACTCTATATGTTTATGCCAGGAGCAGTCTGATGATATGTAAAGTCCCAAATGTTTATGAAACTGAACATCGTTAATTTCTTGATTCGACATGAAAACCGGAGGATGGTCAGGTTTATTTATTTTGCGAGAGATAATAAGAGATTCGTTTTTATTTTAGTTAAATTTCACTAACCAAGACATTGCCCATTTTGATAGTTTGTTAAGATCTGTATTAAGGATTTCAGCAGCAGCATCTGGATTGTCTACAATAATATACCGACTAGTGTCATCAGAAACATTTATTTGAACTGTCGGCAAAAGTGGGATACTCTAAAAGCACGCTAATGATATGTAAAAAAAATATTCTAAAACACATATCAGCTAGAATTTATCTAAAATGGATGGAAAATGGATGGATATGTATTACTAGGCTTTTATGACTATTGAATTTGCATCGATCTTGCAGATAAAAAGCTTAGTCTGAAATTGTATGTTGTCTCAGATTACAGATTATGTTCGTCATTGTAGCATATCATCGGGAAGTTCTTAACACATAGTCGCAATATCCACAATGGAGATAAGATAAGGTAAACGGAATTTACAGGGCAAAATATGAGCCAACAAAGAACATTATACAATTTGCTGCAAATCTGCGCGCTATGGATAAAGTTGTCGTCAGGGCATACACCATCCGGGTGCCCTGCAGGCACATGCCGCCTATACAACGTCGTTTAAACGTCGTTGCAAAGTCATGACGCTGCAGCGATATTGAGGCGACATTCTTTAAACGTTATGTGTCCGCTGGGTATTCACCTAGCACCGGCTTAAGTAGAGCTCGATTTTCCAATTACCAGACCGGGCTCAATGATCCCAAGGAAAAAAAAATTAAAAGCTACACAACGATGAAGTAGAGGAGAATTTTAAGGTCCGCCAACAACGGCAACTCTACAACAGTTTTTCTGTTTTACATATGAATGCGTTATTTCCGCTGCAGTTATTCTTCTTTCATTATTTGTGTTTTCGTTAATGCTGTTTTATGATGTCAGTTTGTGTCAGTCAATCCTTATCTGAAGCCCTGGTAGAGCTGCGTTACCTGTCCGAGATCTTCCTACGTATCCCTTTATGTAGTTTTTGATAGAGACTTACTAAAGAATTATCTATTTTTGTCTAAATTTGATTCAGTTATTCAGTGGGTTTGGAAGAGAAGCCATTTAAAGATTTACAATTTAATAGTAAGCAAATTCTGTTCAAATTACTAAACTGATTGCAAAGGTTCCATGAATTGTGGAAATAACTCGGTTTGTTTATTTCAGAGGAGGTCGTCCACATATACGAGCGGACGGACGGAGAACTGACGACGGAACGGCAAGTGATCACAACAGTTTATTCTGAGTCATTGGCTGAGGTGAGCGAGAAAGGAAATAAAAAGGCAGTGATTTAACTTAAATTGTCTGCCTGAAATAACGAAGAACAATCATCAATCATGATGAGCAATTATTGATAGCAAGACTTTGATTTTATTGCAAATTTGTATAAAGCGAAGGAAGCTGTTTTTGTGAAACCTCTCAGATTATTAATAGGTTCTAAATCTTTAGAGAAAAACGTCTTTTAAGAAGCAACAAAGGAACAAAATCAATTTTTAATCACAGACTGACTTTTGTTTAAGAAATTTTTTTTTTTCAGGTAAGCTTTTTCTGGAAGAACCATTTAATGTTAAACATACTATGCTATAGGCAAAATAAGCAGACGACATATTAATGATATTTTCTCATTTCTTTAGAAAATATGTTTTCACAATGAAAATTGTCTCCTATGTCTGTTTTCTGAAAAAAAAATTAGAAAAAATATTTCAGAATGTCGTCTGCTGAAAATTTTACTAGAATGCTAAGCGTTAAGTGTCTACCTACCCTGAATAAAATGTTCCAACAGCAGGAACAAAACCAACAAACGATGATTTATAAAAGATAAAACGACCCTTTTGCCATATGTCTAAAGCAGAACCTTTTATAAGAGTGCGCGTACGAGCAGTACGATCAGTGTCAATGCATTTTATAGTACCCATCATTTTTGTAAGGGTATATGATTAGAATGCGCGGTTGCTTTTCTGTATTGGTTGCGAATCAGTAATCGATTACATGTGTGAATTTTTTTATAAATGGTTTGCCACTCGAGAGTCACTGTTGATATTCTATGGGCTTCTAAGTATGTGACTCCAGCTTTGTAAGTAATGTGCAAGTTCGGAAAAAGGTCCTTATGCCGTAAGCGAACAACGAAAGTCCTGACGAGCGTATACTTTCGTGCAGTCTGATCTGGACATTCTCTGTTCGTCGACATATACTACAGTGTCCACTAGTTCTGTAAGCAGGTAACTAAGGCCCTGATCAGTCTGTGCAAATGACAGGCTGATCATGGCCTGCATTTTCTGCAATTGCATTTTCATGTGTTGAGCATCAAGTTATTTAAATTCCTCGGCACATGGTAATTTCACGTCCCACATAATGAAGGCATCATCACTGAAATTATCAAAAATGTTATAAAGCAAATTGAATTATTTTCAAATTAATGCATCCCATCTTTAAAAGATGTATTAACTGCGTAGGCAAAATAAGTGGTTTCCGTATATTGGGGCTAAAGGGGTGCCAATGAACTAACGTGTGCGTTACAAGTGGTCTCATCAGGATCTACATCTATGCACTAGTATGTGATTTTGGTCTGTAAGGGTAAAAGTTAACGTGGCAGGCAACAGTACTGTTAACAGTGGTTTAAGAACTATTGGCCCATAAGCATGAAGACACTGACAAAGGTGTCCGAACATCGGCTTACGTCTACAATTGTATAAATGTTATCTGAAACAAAATCGAATTTGCGCTGTATATATTAAGTGTACTGCAGACACATAAACGATTTAAGTAGTTCCGTATACATAACAAGAGGCCCATGGGACGCAATTCGCTCACCTGCTTATTTGCAAATGCCATGCAACAGTCTTCCAGTATTGCCACACAAACTGGGACAAAAATTTGACCATACCATAAAAAGGTCAAAAGTCATCAGTAGACCTTGATCCCCGATACTGTATACCAAGATTCAGCCTCAAAGCTTTCTTATTACTGTAGAAGAAGATTTTTAAGTGTTTTACCATATATGGGCACGGCAGCCATCTTTTTCAAAGATGCAGAACCATTTGAACAAAATGCCAACACCCCTCCGACAGAAGGCCCCATGTGAAATCTGGTGAAAACTGGTCAGGTGATTTTAGAGAAGAAGACGTCTAAATATTTCATGGTTTTATACCTGCATATAGCACAGGGGCAAGGGCAGATAACTCCCAGCGGGCAAAACTTTGATCCTAACTAAATCATTTCACTACTTTAATCATACATTGTAAGTTTCTGTCATTAGTCTTAAATACATATTGAAAAAAAAAAAAAGATTTTTCAACTTCCCTCCCCCCCCCCCCCCCCCCCCACACACACACACACACACACACACCCATACAAATCTATAGAGATGCAAATTTGACCTTGCCGTAAAAAGGTCAAAGGTCAACCTATGATCATCATTTGAACAAAATTTGGTAAAGCTTGAGTCCTCGATGCTATATACCAAGATTCAGCCCCGAAGCTTTTTTTGGTTCTGGAGAAGAACATTTTCAAAAGTATTTTTTTACCGTATATGGACATGGCGGCCTTCTTGTTCAATTGCGCGGAACCATTTAAACAAATTGGCAATACCCTTTCGACAGAAGGCCCATGTGAAATCTGGGGAAAATTGCTCAAGCAGTTTTATAGAAGACGTTTAAAAATTACACAATTTTATACATGTATATAGCCCAGTGGCAAGGGCAGATAACCTTCAAGGGACAAATTTCGGATATAACTAAATGTTTTTACTATTTTAATCATACATTGTAAGTTTCAGCCATTAGTCTTTAACACATTCTGAGAAATTGACTTTTTTAACATTTCCCTCATACAAATGCATGGAGACGCAAATTTGACCTTGTCGTAAAAAAATCAAAGGTCCATTTACAGTCATCATATGAACAAACTTGGTACATCTCGAGTCCTCGATACTGTATACCAAGATTCAACCCCAAAGCTTTCTTGAATCTGGAGAAGAAGATTTTTAAAAGTTTCTTACCATATATGGGCATTGCGCCCATACTGTTCAATTGCGAGAAACCATTTGAACAAATTGGCAATACCCTTTTGACAAAATGTCCCTGTGACATCTGGTGAAAATTGCTCAAACGGTTTCAGAAAAGAAGACATTTAAAAATTACACAATTGTATAGATATATATATAGCCCAGTGGCAAGGGCAGATAACCCTCTGGGGACAAAATTTTGATTATAACTAAAATGTTTACTGCTTTAATCATTTATTGTAAGTTTCAGCCATTAGTCTTTACTACATTTTGGGAAAATGACTTTTCAACATTTTCCCCATATAAATGTATAGGGACGCAAAATTGACCTTGCCGTTAAAAGGTCAAAGGTCAACCTCCGGTCATCATCTGAGTAAATTTGGTAGACCTTGAATCCCCGATGCTATATACCAAAATTCAGCCCCAAAGTTTTCTTGGTTCTGAAGGAAACAAAATTTAAGTGATTTTACCATATATGGGCATGGCGGCCATCTTGTTCGATGGCCCGGACTCATTTGAATAAATTGGCAATACCCTTTCGACAGAAGATCCCATGTGAAATCTGGTGAAAGTTGCTCGAGCGGTTTAAGACAAGAAGACATTTAAATATTACACAATTTTATAGATGTATATAGTCCAGGGACAAGGGCAGATAACCCCAGGCAAGTGGTCACAACAGCTCATCCTGAGCCTTGCTCAGGTGAGCTAAAACACGTGCATATTCAATGTTTGCCGTTGGCAGATATGTAAAGTTGTTCCATGCATTCTAAATGACACATGCGTACAAATTTTCAACTTTAAGCCGCGCTGTTATATCCCAATTTATAGGTTAAACAATAATTGCACTAAGTGATCTGTCTCAGGTTTGCACCTGTGATTTTCAATTTTAAAATGTTTACCAGGTTTTAACATTTATGAAGTAATTTAGCTGAAATGCTTGCCTCGTTACTGGAAATGTAAAAGTTATGTTGTTTATTTTCAACGGAGATGCTGTCACAGTTCTGTTGATGTTGTTGGTGTAGTTGTTATTATAGTCTTTAATTGTTAGAACTAGTTGTATGACTCAAACTGCATAGTTAGAATGTTTTCCATTATTTAAAGGAAAAGTATAAGACTAGTGAAGATGCCTAGGAAATGCAAAAATCACGAAGCACAATATTCCCGAGACACCAAAAGAAGGAGAGGTGAGGAACAAATAATGACAAAACAAACGTCACATATGAAACACCGACGCACAGACAACGATGAATTGCAACAGAGGAACGGCTTTGGAACTGTCAGTAGGAAAACTACTGGGCGTGCGGGGGGTGGGGGTGGTGCTGAAACCAGTTTTATTCGCGCTAACCCTTAACCTTAATCCTGATGCAGTTCTAAATTACAAAATCATGTTCGGTTCGCAAAGAGATCCTCTATCACAGCCGTGAAACATCACAATGAAGCACACGTAATCAAAAACGCTGGGATAAAACAAATCAAAGGACAATGGCAATCTAAAGGCAGAACACAAGAAAACCACATACAGTACCACGAAGGAAATACATGTTGTAAGACAAACAAACAGAGAATAAGATGTTGTTAATCAAAGCAGTTTGGTGAAAGTTTTATCAAAATTGGTTGAAAAGAAAGAAATGTTTTGGCTTTGAAGCTCTAGAAATGGCTGTCACGGAAGCTGGCATTTTGGTAAGTCAGTCATGCTATAATCACCTTATTTCATATAAAAAAAATAAATCACAATACAGCTTTTCATGTTGATTTGCATATATTCTAGCATGTAGCCCATATTATCAGTATATTTTGTGAATGGGAAACTTATATTTGTCTCTTATAAAGAACATCTGGTTAAATATTAAAAAAATTACGGCGCCCATTCTCATGTATAAAATCTGAAACGCAAATAGCTTTCTTATGTCTTTGTTCCATTGTTTGGCGATGTCCTTTAAGGAGACACATAACATAAATGGGTTAAAAGCAAATTTCGTAAGCTGTTTGTTTAAACGCCACAATTTTCTCTACACGTTTTGCCAGCTTTTGCAAACTGTTTTTCTTTTATGGCTTGTTGAATCATGTAAAATGTCAGAAACGGAAAACTGTTACACGTCTGAACTGTTTAATGATTTAAATAAAAAAAAACAATGATGAAAAAAAAACATGAAGTGCCACAATTGTCTTAACCCACGACAAGGATAAACGATCGATCAAACATGGATGTCCGCAGCCAGAATACATGTGTATAGCTGAACCCCTAGCCATGCAATCAGCTCCATCTCTGCATCGTAAGATGATAACACAGCTTGATATGATAGGACAAAGACAAGAACAAGGTGCCAAACAATATGTGATTAAATAATTCTGCAGTCAGAGGTCACAAAGTAATATCTAGAACATGTATTGGCTTTTTCAAATTGCTAACGGGTCGTTTAGCGTCAACAATTGCATGTACGCTTATGTATCAATATTTTCTGAACTAACATAAATGACTCCAGTTATTTCCGAATTTCGGTTCACTCCGAACTGTCATTTACCTCATAGATGTAAACAAATGATAGGTGCCACGGACTTTGCGGACAGCTACTATTATCCTGTGAGTTGTTTCAACATTTTTACCAAAGCAGATCACTAAATAGTGTTACCAATCTGGCTGCGCGCTTTTGCACTCTTTCCAGTTCTTCCTGACTGCACCATGGCCCCAAACCTAACTGCTTTACATCAGGACTGAACGCATTAATCCTTTATAAGCTGCCCCTATAATATCTAGGCGAATTCTTGTACTTGCTGAAGCATAATTTCATTTGAGGGCGAAATCGGTATGAAAGCGAACGATTTCGATAACTGCATATCCAAAAGAAGCTATAATTGGATAATGAAACATTCTATTCTTTTCGTAATCAGATGCACGACTACTATGTCAACTGTCTTGGTAGTTACATCCGCTTAAGCTGGGTTCGGTATAATCCCTGTATTTGATGTGTGATAAGCACAACTTCTATGTATGAGGCTCGCCAGGCGACTGGCAACAAGCAAAATCAGAATCACCGCCTCAGAACGTAAGCGGTTTAAAACAACACCGGACTCTGTGTCTGTGTGTGGGGGAGAGGGGGAGGGTGTGTGTGGGGGGGATTGAGGCGGGTTAAAACTAGATTCACAGAATTGTATTCAAACGTGGTTCCGACATTTTTCGATATACATAGAATTTCCGGTTTCCATAGAGCCTTCCTAATTCAATCAGTTTGTCATCACAGAAGAAAAAAAAACAATTAAGTCGCATAAAATAATTGCGATGAAATAAATATGAGGCTCATGACAAGAAGTATATACCCTGTTAGCAAGAGCAAAAGTAAACAACTCTTTAACCCATGATAGACATAGTATCGGGTACATACCCATTTGTCAAGAATCGGAGCCGTCAATGAGTCCGAAACGAAACACATTCGACTACTGTTTAAAATGAAAGCATAACTTTTAACCACGAATGGATCAATAACTTGGCATGCAGTTTGCCTATATATATCAAAAGAAAAGATCTCTTGGTTTTAGCTTCAATATTATTTGATTATATTCCTTTTCTGAATGAAATCATTTACTGTATATAGCTGATCGAAAGTTCTGTATTCACCGCGGTCCTTATTGCGTTTAAAAGTTTCATCAGAAGATAAGGGCAAGATTTCGCTCGAGTAAAACCGGTTTGAACACCCAGTATTTTTTTTTGCCCGACCGCTCCAAGGGAGTTCATTTGTTCTTCATTGTTCATATGTAGTGTATATTTTGTCATTGCTCATTCCTCATCTCTGTGTCTTTCGGTTGGTCCCTGGAAAGGCTGAGCTTCGTGATTGTGGCATTACCCGGGCATCTTCTTTCGTATGTTTTTAGATTAATGCATTGTGGTTGTGTAAGTTTTGTAATGGGGCGGTTTTTGCATCAGATGGTCCCGAGGATAAGATAAAAGGGTTTACATTACTTGTTCAGATATAGTTTAAGCTTCAGCACTTTGTTGGCAAAAAAAAAAAAAAAAAAAAAAAAAAAAAAAACATTTAAAATTAGACATTTTCTTATTTGAACAGAATATAAGACTGACATGTCTGTGAAAAATTGAAAGTCATTTTTAAAGGTCGCTTCTTTTTATTTATAGTTAGCAGATTGAAGATAAAGCTTTCAACTTCGGACATTCTGCGATGTGCTCGCGAAAAGTTTGGTTCCGTCCTTTTTCACTGGGCGATTGAACCCAAGGGATACTGGCAAACAGTGAAGACCAAGATCAGCGACGTCTTATCAGGATCTCCACTGTTTGTTTTAAGTACAAATATTTCTAGAAAGATGATAATGATAATAATAATAACTGACCGGACATGCCTTATATAGGAAATGGACCCGTCTAAAAAGTTCAGGTAAAAGAGTCCAATTGGCATAAATGGATTAATTAACTAAACGGTTCAATAAAGTATTTCTGAGGGTACTAATATTAACTATAAAATGAAGTATCTGCAAACATAATTGTTGTACACTATAAAATGATTCAATGGAGAGCAATGGCATGCCCGGATGAGACTTTGCGTATGTGCAGGATGATGTGAATCCGCATATTTTGCGCATGCTCAAAGGCACTGTTTTGCTTGACGCGGCCCATATAAGCTCTGTAAGTTATATAGGAACTATTAGAGAAAGCAACATGAATGCACTGTTTACCCACTACGGCAGATTAGCTTTTGTCAAGCTTTTTACTCCCGAGATTCAGAAATAGTGTAGTCCATCTTTGTATTTTGAGCCTGTTTTTGTTGCAAATAGTCACGCGAGTACGAAGTCGAAAACTATGCAAACTGTTTGGATTCTGAGATGCCGTTGTATCTGTATCCACACTGTTTGCATAGTTGTTTAGATCTGTTGGGCTGAAAGTGTTAGCCCTTTGACAGACCAAAACAGATACTTGTGCAAACAGTGTAGATCTAGATGATACTGCTCGTTACAAGGATCTACATTGTTTGCAAGTTTTTTTGTTTTTGTTTTTTTGCTGTTGTTGTTTTTTTTTTTTTTTTTTTTTTTTTATTTCACACTGAAACCCATACCGAAATGCATCAGTGGACATGTTCAATTTCAAGGATGGTCCACTTCAGAAACTCAGGTGTGAAAGGTTTAAGAAAGCAAGTATTAAGACACTAAACATGTTTAATACATTTACCTGACGAACATTTCTATTCCAGCCTCTTTCATTTTCCTTCTTACTCCTTTCCACGACTGTTTCAGTTTAAAAACTTGTCTAGCATTTAATGACAAATGAGATACATCCTCCTCTTCATTTATATAATCGTCATCAAAATGCACATGTATATCCGAAAAGCAATCAGTTGTCGTCAATTTACTGAAAGAATGACGGCCACCCATGGCGGCTTTTTGAAAGCAAATAAATATATTTAATTAAGTATACACCAAAACTATTGTGTTATTTTTTCTTAACGTTGGGATATTTTGTTTTATTTTTGTTCATTAAAAGTAAATATGTAAATAACTCAGCATTTGCTTTATAGGCTCTGTATGAATGAAAAAGATATATCTAGATCAAACAACAATTAAAACACATTTGTGTATAACAATATTAGATATCTCCCGCAGAAACTGCTACAAAGCCAAACAGCAAGAGAATGTCTTTTATATAGTGGTCATTATTCGAGCATCTTAAGTAATCACTTACTTAAGGGAAATACACAAACTTGCAGCGGAGGCATCTCCGTCAAAACTGTTTTGTCAAACTCTGAAAAGGATCTAATCTAAAAAGAAAGGATTTTTTCTCCTAAGGTGCACACATTATTTTCGTTTTTGGTAGACCCTTTTTAAAAGGGAATTGGTATGCAGGAAAACAAACAGGAAGTCACAAAAGTTGTCTCCATTGTTTAGCATGGCGGAAATGTAGCAAACGTATCCAGTGCCCTGAATGACCCAGAAGAAATATAAAGCAATGGATTGTCAGCATAAATATAACTGTTAATGGTATTATATGTCTCTTATGCTATATCAAAGTCGGCGATTCTGGAAAAAGAATGGCAAAAAGAATGATTCTCTTGTAATCTTTTTTATGTATAAATGAAGATCTTACGTGGAAATGTCAAACTGCCCGGTTAATTTACATTTGGGTTGCATCAGGGGAAATTAACCATTATAGTATATGCAAACAGCAAAGGTTCAGGCGAGCCTGCGCATTCTCGCAGTCCCACCAGAAACAATGCAGTTTGCTCACGCAAGCGATAGACCAACGGGAAACGTCAGCCAAAGAACTATACATGTGACCTTGCTTAGGAGCCTGGCATGCGCACTGAGCGATTGATTCCAAGACCTTTCTTTCTCGCGATGCGACCCATTTGAGTGTAACGACAGTACTTTAACATAATTTGTCTGGAAACGTAAAATTCACATTCAAAGTCCGTAGTTTGATAAAGAATCATGCTCGCGTCAGTTGATAGATATGTACTGTCATACTTATTGAAGATATAACTGTTCTTATTCATTCAATCCTTACAGCGTGAATCACAACTGCAGCAGAAGACATTTTAAATATCTATTATTATTATTTTTATCATTATTATTATTATTATTATAAGAAAACAAATCTTGACATTTCTTGTGGATCGTTATCTTGGCACATGATTCACATGAAATTTCAAGATTTTTTTTATCTTTTAGAGTTTTATTATTTTCTCTGAAAAACAAAAAAAAAAAAAAAAGAACATCGTATGCTTCAAATTAGATAAGTACGACACAGTCTGCCACGGACTGTACCGCGCTTCAGCGGTTGTTTGTATGAAGACCCAACAGTTTGGGGAAAAGGTTGACCTAAGAATATTTAAATGTATTTAATCCGTTCAGCTCCACAGACCATAAAAACGTTTTGCAAACAGTGTAGATCAAGATGAGACGGCTCGTACGAACCGTCTCTTTAGGATCTTCACTGTCTTTTTTATTATTATTATTATTATTATTTTGTCACCACTCTGTTTGCCATTCTGTTTTCGGTTTTTCTACGCGACATCCCGTATTGAGATAATGGACACATTCAATTTTATAGACGGAAGAGTCCACTTCAGAAACTCAGGGGTGAAAGGGTTAAAATGGTGTACCTTTAGGTATTTAAACAAGCTATGTACTTTTGCCATTATAAATTTTAATATTACATATATTTTACTTATGCTTATAATAGTGGCTTCAACATTCCAGACCGTTAATCGCTTAATCGTTAATGATCACGGAATGCTCTGGAGAGCACATTGTTGATTCCATACGAATAGTGTTCTATAATAAATAGCCATTCGTTTCCTGTTTCGAAAAAGAGTTTTGTCCGCTTTGATGTTACAAATGGGCAATGTTTATGTACAATGCATGCAATTCTGCAGTAGATATTAGCTAAACTGTATATATTAGGTGACTGCTTTGAATATGAAAGTTAAAAATCATCTTGGCTACAAATTGTCTTTACGCTTGGCGTGACGAACTACAACATCTGTGCTAGTGTCCTCGAAGATGCGGAAGCTAATTAAATTTCACATATCCTATTAGTATCGGTTATTGCATAGTTTTAAATTTCGACTCGTCGGGCGAGAAATTAAAACTATGCAATAATCAATTTGTCAAAATAATCATTATGGTCATATCTCATTGATGCCATTATGAGACTGACCACAATGTACACCAATCATGTATTTAATCAACAGTATCATATCTCATTTTAATCAAGGATATTATATCCCATAAATGTTATTATGATACTAATCACAGTGTACATTAATCATTTATTTAATCAAGGATAACATATTTCATTTAGGATTATTGCGACATTCTGTTACTTCTTTTGAAAATTTTAGAAGGACTGTTGTTAGGCAAGTACCAAGTATTGACCATTCGAACTTAAAACACAAAAGGCAGTGGCTGTTGAACATTTGCAAAACTGTTTAAAAATATGTAAGGGATATTAATGATAGTCTGTAGCCTAACTGCAAGAGATATGAGACAAACAAAATCTATAAAAGTTGTCCTTGGTAACATAGAACACTCAAAAGAAAGAAAAGGGGAGTTTCGGGGGTGGTGGGGGTGGGGGTTAGTCACGTCATATGGCAGTAATGTAGTTTAAAGGGCTCGTAAGCCATTTACGCCTGACGTCATTGACAAACAGTGTAGACTCTGTAAATTAAAAACCATTTGGAATATTTTTAAATACTTTGTAGGGTTATTGATTTATATATAAATACATTATGTCCTGTACAAGAATGTCAGTGCTGCCTTACTCACTTTCTATGTTATAATTGGAATGATTTTTGAAATATTTGGGAGATATATAATGATCTTGTGCAATAGGTACCGCTTTTTGCCTCCCCATAGTTTCTGACAAAGAAGCTTTGCTGTTAAACTAGTACTATTGGGGTACTTTGGTGATATTTGGTAGGAACATGGATTATATCAAAAAGCTATGTCACATCTCTCTTACAGCCCTTTTAGCGGTATTCGAAGACACGTTGTACCATGTAGTTATTTCTGTTGTGTTCTATTCTAATGGCCAACAATATTTCCTGTATCATAGTTATATAACAGTATAGCAAAGCCATAACACACACGCAGTCCAGTGTTACATTCTAGTTTAGCATATTTACCCGAAGTATTTGGACAGACAGGCCTGAGCAATTGGTATAGACCGAGATCAGACGCCACAGAACGTGGCGTCTGATAAGGGTCTATACTGGTAGCAATCCAGCAGTATCTAAAAACATCAATATGTGTTTAATGGACTTGTTCATATGTGTTCAACGGAAAGCAATTCCCCGAACCGCCCGAAGGCGATGGGGTGTGCTAGACGAAAAACTATAGATTCATTGTGTGAACGCTGATACGTGTGACCAAAATATAATGGTCAAACAAACGCTTTGTGTGGTTCGGTGTTTATGCAGTAATACAATAATCGTTTCTGTATTATGACAGAGGCTATCTACACGGCGGCCGGGCAAAAATAACAAAACGGCGAATAACACCGAGTATATACGTTTAAATTGCAGGACGAAATACGAGACTTTAATATGATGTCAGCCTTCAAATTTGTGGCGGGTCGCGGCCATTTTGAATTTTATCTCCACTTCGAACTTTATTTTTGTCCATTCTCCGTCTATTTACAAGCTTAGCAAGATTCGTTTTGTGCATAAGCTATACGTTTGTATAATTTATCAGGTAAGACATGCATTTTGCGCTCTTTTCACATGATTATTTAAAAACAAACTTCAACACAGCTTGGGAGAAGGATCATAACATCTAACAAAAATTATTTCTGTAGCACTGGATCCAGAAAGGATGCTGAACTTATAGGGATTTTATCTCCACTTCGAACTTTATTTTTGTCCATTCTCCGTCTATTTACAAGCTTAGCAAGAACCTTTTGTGCATGAGCTATACTTTTGTATAATTTATCAGGTAAGACATGCATTTTGCGCTCTTTTCACATGATTATTTAAAAACAAACTTCAACACAGCTTGGGAGAAGGATCATAACATCTAACAAAAATTCTTTCTGTATCACTGAATCCAGAAAGGATGCTGAAATTATAGTGATTAAATTCCATATTGAGAGTTCATCATCAACAGTGCAAATGATATGTTTACCTGAGGCCTTTCCGCTTTCGCCTTCTTCAGAGGTTCACTATTGTATAATTGCAAAAAGATATATAAAAAGGGGAAACGAAATGGTAAAATTTACAAACAAAAGTTATATGAGTTGAAATAGTTGCAAAATATATTATGCCCTTTTCGTGCCCATGTTGCGTAACAAACGAAAAAACTCAACTTTCCTATCAACACCAACATAAACACAGCGTAAAAAGGAAAAAAAAGCTTAACTATCTTGTCAACAAAACAGTGTCCATATACGGAATGTATACAATGCGCCATAAACCTTACACCGACAGGGATATACGCCAAACTGAGCGTTTCTCACCAATAGGGCAAATAGGCTCGACACGATGAGATTCTGGAAAATTACATGACCAAAACGCTCTACATACATGTACGCTGCCACATGCTCTGACTAAGAAACGGCGATTCCCTTTATTGGTCGCCTTTGTTGATACCATATGGCCGTTGTGTGTTCAGACGTCGGATCCACTAGCTCTCTCGAGCTTTCCTAGTTCAATCTGTCAACTTCGGCTTATGAACTTAGCAACAAAGCGAGGCGAGGTTAAGGAAATCATGCTCTGATGAACATAAGTGTCCTGCAAAAGGAGGCCTCTATTTGCCCTAAGTATTGATGAGAAACGCTGCGAAAGGAAACTTCTATTTGCCTTAAATATTGATAAGAAGCGCTCAGTTTTGCGTACGTCCCTTTTGGTGCTTTCTATACTTTCCGTATATGGGCACAGTTGTGTTGACAAGAAATTTGACTATTTTATTCCCCATTTTTATATGTCTCTTTTTAAATACATAATAGTGAACCTCTGAAGACGGCGAAAGCCGAAAGGCCTCAGGTAAACAAATCATTTGCACTGTTAATGTCGAACTTTCAAAATACATATATAACAACCTCCCAAGCCGGGCACCTTTGAAGGGCCAAGTTACATGAAATGACTACATAAAATAGCTTTCCGTCGAAGACAGAACAAACAAATGAAAGTAGAATATATATAAGAGAAGACCTGCGCGTAGTACTCAAAAATGAGGGGGTCGCAGTATGCGACCCCCTCATTTTTGAGTACTACGCGCAGGTCTTCCTGGGTAAAACCCAGTAATAGGCAATGTCAGTAAAATGCCTTGCTCAAGGACACAACACTTGGTGCTCGCTGGATCAAACCCGCCAACTTGCTCTCATGAGCTTGAATCAATGCTTTACCACTGCACCACAGCGCTCAACTGCACCACAGCGCTCCATACTCATTCAGATACGAGAATAGTTTTGAACAAACAGCTTCAGAACATTTTCATTTTGGTATATTACTTCTATAAAATGATTGAATGGAAATAGAAAAAAAAAAACATTTTCTAATGGCACACTCAAAATACAATTTATTTTAAAATGATTAAGAAAAACGTGTTTATGTGAAAAATAACACAGAGCTGCACGAAAATAGCAACTAACAAGACTCACAAGAAATAATAAACTTTATTATTCACATTTCATGAACTGCCCTGGTCTACTCAAACACTGTTTGACGAACCTGATCAAACATTAGTATAAAATAAGGAAGAGAAAAGATGTATAAAGACGCACAACGGAAGCGGCGTTTGATAGCCGACAACAAAGACGTGCAAATGTGTTTTTATAAGTCTATGCCGACACTGACTTCGAATCTACACCACAGATGATTTTACGTTGGCAAGTCTCTGAGGTGTCACTGAAATGCATCTTATTTATAATTCTGTATTATGACCTGCACAGTAACAATTGCATAGGATTGGCTTCTAATTACTTTAATCAGGACCTGCGTTTATCATGTGATCGGGTCGGGTAAGTCCCACAAATTTAGAGGCAATGACTGAATTATTATTGACTTGGACGTTAATTCATAACTCAAGCAGTGGTTCAGAAATCAAGCGTGGTCAGAAATCAAATTCAGTTAGATCTGACTGCATGTATTGCCATTGGGCCTACTGTGAATCTGAACTGATAACAGTGAATTGATGGGTGATAATGTACATGCAGATACCGTTTAAGAATATAAAACATTTACCACTCACTGGGCAAGTTCAGCAGACGACAAATTGGTGATATATTTCTTATTTCTTTAAGTAAACAGGATTTGACATTTCATGCAAATTGTCTCCAATTTCAAAATGTCGTCTGCTAAAATTGTAACCGGAGTGCGAAGCGGTTATTCCAACTGGTATACAACGTTGAAACAACGTTGTTTTAACGTCGATTTAATCAATGTTGAAACAACTCTTTTCAGCATTATTTCCGCTATGTACTATCTACGAATCTTCTCATCAGTTACTATGTAGACGGCAGCAAAGAAAGCATTGGCGCTTCTTGTAGATATAGCACTATACATGTAATAAAAAGAAGGAATGCAAGTAATTGTTGAAACATTATTATTTTTAAAACTACTAGTACTACTTAAATATATATTATGTCTTCCTTGTCTGTTGCCATCAATTATACTTGTCTAGGTTTATCAAATTACATCAGATTGTAAAGAAATAAATATGTAATTATGCAATTTACGAAATTTAAAGATGGTATCACATTTAGTGTTCAGTTTCAGGATATAAACATAATTTAAATGCATTTAGTGTTAAGTTCCAAACTGCAAGGAGTTTTAGGTCAACATCATAAAATCGCATTAGGGAAAACCTTTAAGTCGATATACACTAATACGAAATAAGGAATAATGCAGTAATGATAGGTATATGATAAACTTGTACTGCCTTACAGTACAAGCCAGCTTTTATAGAGATGCAGTAGTGTGTTAGCTTGTCACGCAGGCGGCTTGGTTTTGATCCCCGGCCATGGCATTGGTGATTTGCCCCCTACCTCCCTCCCTGCTCCACCCCCCCCCCCCCCCCCCACGCCTTAGAAGAAAAGCGAGGGTACATGGTATTTGGCTTTCCGTGGATCGTGATGCTTGGTGCGTGGTCCGAGGTGCTTGTTTCGGAGTTTGTAGTACGTACCTTGTGAGCGCAACTCCTCCTACAGTTTTAAACGGATCTTTCTGAAACTTTATACGTATTTTAATCATGGTCTGAAGATATATGCAGGTGCTTTTTTACAGAATCTTGAAGTTATGTTTTTCACTTTTGTCACATGTTTATGCTTCAATACTAGGAAAGTGTATATGTAGTAGGTACCTTGTGACCGCAACTCGTCCTACAGTTGTATACGGATCCTTCTGAAACTTTAAAGATGTTTTAATCATGGTCTGAAAATATACATAATTATGCTTTTTACAAAACCTTGAAAGTATTTTTCTTTTTCACCTTTTTTCACATTTTTAATTTAGATTTTTTCATGCTTTAATACTATGAAAGTGCATATGTATTAGTAGGTACGTTGTGACCGTAACTGCTCCTACAGTTATATACCAATCCTTCTGAAACTTTACAGGTGTTTTAATCATGGTCTGAAGATATGCATGTGCTTTCTACAGAATCTTGACATTATTTTCTTCTATTTTTTCTCACATATTAATTTAGATTTTTTCATGCTTCAATACTACTATGACAGTGTATATGTAGTAGGTACTCCTCCTACAGGTTTATACGGATCCTTCTGAAACTTTACAGGTGTTTTAATGATGGTCTGAAGATATTAATGTGCTTTTTACAGGATCTTGAAATTATTTTATATTCACTTCGTTTACATTTTTAACTTAGACTATTTTCATGCTATAATACTATGAAAGTGTATATGTAGTATGTACGTTGTGAGCGCAACTCCTCCTACAGTTTTAGGCAAATCCGTCTGAAACTGTACGGGTGTTTACTTATGGTTAGACTGGCTCCAGTCTCCAGTGACTAAATATTTTTCTCATAATCCTGTTTGATAATCCACTAAAATAAAACAAAAAACTATCATGACTATAAAGGCTGGTCACCTTATAGTCATGATATTACTTTGGTTTTATTTTAGTGGATTATTAAACAGATTATAAGAAAAAATATTTTGTCACTAGAGACTGGAGCCAGTCTAACTTATGGTCTGAGGATATGAATGTGCAGTATCTTGAAATTATTGTTTTCACATTGTTCACATGTTTTGATAGCCGTTTGGCCATTTGTAGGGGAAAGAAACTATTCCTTTGGCTTTCGACCTGTAATGTTTCAATTATAATGCCGTTGCTTTTTGTGCACCCTTCTTTCCTGTTGGTGTCTTAAGCGAAAGGTTTGTGGTAATTGTATCAATTCCTGATCATTGCCTTCGCTACTGTTTTATGTGTACTGATAGTAGGTACCTCGTGTGCACAACTCCTCTTAAAGTAGTGGGGATCTTTGGCCCTAGGTGTGTGCAGTGTGATGGGTAGGACGATGATAAACAACCTGACAAAAAAAAGGCGGGGGACATAAATTCCCTATGGAATTTGCTTCTTTAACCTTATATCTGGTGCTCAACATAGATAATCTCGTTTGACAGGCTTGGTGGCCCAATAGCCTTGGTGGCCCGATACTGAGCGGTTGCTCACATTGAGATTCAGGGACGAATCTGAAAATTGAGGGGGAATATGTAGTAGTGGTATATGATAAACTTCTACTGCTTTGTGGTGCAGGCTGACTTTTATAGGGACCTGGTAGTGTTGGTCCGTCACGCATTTAGCCTGGGTTCGATCCCAAGAGGTGGCTTTGGTGATTACAATTGTTCCACCTGTAACAATAATACACGAAATATCATTTGTTTGCTATAGATGAGTTGGTTGTTTGGTTGTTTGGTTGTATTTTAGCCCGAACCAGTTCTCTCTCGGTAGTTTTCTCGCAGGTATTCTTCTTATATACCCTCTTAATTAACACTTATGGGGTATTTCTTGATTTGGGTAGATCATAACCTATCTTCTGTGAGCCGGGGTCCACAGTGCAGTCAATAGCACAAGTGCTTAGCTATAGACATCCACGGGTCACGTTTGAATCCCAGTACGGCCACATAAGTTTTGAGAAGATTGATCATGAAATTATTTCTATGATCATTATCCCTCTTCCACTGATTCAAGAAGGACAGTAATCAGTTAGCGTAAGGAGACAAGTCGTCGATCAAAAAATCATGATTCTAAGGAATAAATCATTGTTCAAAGCATATTAGAGCAAGCATGAAATTGGTTTATAGATACCTAACATGCAAATATTGACAAAAATTGTGCATTTTGAAATTCATGGCTAAAATGTATCCTCTGATGTAACCTCATTTTAGCTACAAGTATTGTTTTCATACCCCGTCATACAATAGTGTCGAGGTGTTATGTTTTTCCCTCCGTATCTGTCTGTCCGCTCATTCTTCCGTCCTTCAGTGCTTGGTTTCAACTCTCTGGCTTACATAGTTTTTGATGGATTTTATTCAAATTTTGCATACACATTAATATTAGAGGTGAGTGATTTGGGGTTGTTAATGGGCAAAATCCGTTAACCTCTGACAGATTTACTGTTATTGCTTAGCGACAAAAATGGTTTCAGCTAATTATCTCGAGAAAGAATTGATGGATTTGGGTAAAATTTCATAGATGAAACGATACTGACAATATCTTGTTTTGTTTTTGTTTTTTCTTTGTTTTTTGTTTTTTGTTGTTTTTGTTTTTGGGGGGTGGGGGGGGGGGGGGGTTTGTTTTGTTTTTTTTGTTTTTTTGGGTTTTTTTTGTTTTTTTTTTTGCATTTTTCGTCGAAACTCTACAGAGCTATTACAAATGCTTAGCGACAAAAAGAGTTTCTGCTTGAGAAAGTAATGATGGATTCCGATGAAATTTCATATATCAAATGATACTGACAATATCTTGCTTGGAATTATTACTTGGCATATTTAGTCAAATTTAATAGAGTTACTGTCCCTGCTTAGCAACAAAAATGGTTTTCTCCTTATATCTTGAGAAAGAGTTGATTGGTTTGGATGGAATTTCATATATTAAATGTCTTGCTTCGGATCATAAGCTGGCTTTTTTTTTTTTCTTTTTTTTTTTTTTTTTTTTTTTTTTTTTTTGCTTTTCAACAGAGTTATTGCCCCTTCTTAGCGACAAGAAATGGTTTTCGTTCAATATCATAAGAAGAAATGAATGGATTTGGATGAAACCATATATCAAATTATACTGACAATATTATTGCTTGGAATTATTACTTGGCATTTTTGGTAAATTTTCAACAGAGTAACTGTCCCTGCCTAGCAACAAAATCGGTTTTCATTCAATATCACGAGAACAAATTCATTGACTTGGACAAAACCTCATATATCGAAGTATTTCATTTTGTAGATGAAATTGTTTTCTCTGGTTTATTCAACAAATAGCATTGTTGGTTTGGGCATAAAATGTATTACTTCATTATCCCATCAAACATACCCATCTACACTCCATGTTTTGTTACTCATAATGGCGGGTTATTATGCAGTGTTTGTGATGCTTTTATTATAGATTAGGCTCACTACTTTATTTTCATTTCTTTTTATACACACTGAATATATTTTTGAAAAAAAAAATATAATGGGCTTAATGAATCCTAAAATGGATGGAGTATAAAATGGAAAATGGATAAAAACTATGTACACTCAAATGCTCTAGATTTGAGGCGTATTCATATAAATAGTTTTTATTATTTCGACACAAAAACATGTTTTGGTAATTATTAGAAGGTTCTTGACATGGGCATTTTAACGAATACCCGGAATAACTCCGGAACTACAAGTCTGACTGAAAAAAGAAATAAATGCAGGTTCGCTTATTCCATAATAGAATATCAAGGTCATGTCTTGAACTGGTCTTGACTGTATGATAAGAGTAATGAACGGACGAGCGAACGGACAAACGACCACAATGCAATATGCCTCTCCAACATCTTCGAAGTTTGGAGCGTAACTAGGTCCACTATTTTTTTTTTCTTATATCTGCCTAGAAACATAATCATTACTTAAAAAATAAATGATCTAATGGAAATTGCCCAAACTTGAGTAGATTTTCAAGAAATGACTTGACTTCTCATTTAAGTGACCCAGAATGTAACCCTTTTATTTTTACCTGTTGTACTTGTTTTTCTTGCTTAATACAAAACATTTATATGTATGCATGCTGGCCGATACTAAAGGTAAAAATGGTATTCAGTGCACAAATCTGACGAAAAACTCTTGAAACTATGCTTTATAAAGTATATCTTTACATTCCCTGGTTATTACATTATAACATGGGCTAACGGGATAATCAATGCATAGACGAAATGATTTTAAAAGGGCGCGGGTTTCAGGGGCCTTAACTATGGCATGCATCTTGTGACTTGACATGTTTTAGCAGTGATACAGAAGTTTTTGTTTATCTAACTCTTTACCTAATTTTGAAGAATTATATATGAAATCTCTTCACTAAAACATTTTTTTTGAGATTTGTTATCCAATTTCGGTGGCCATACCTCTGCCATGGTTAATTAGTTCTGGCAGGTTCAAGAAAAATACAAGATCTTTTGGTTGTCAAACATTTTTACCAACTGACAATAAATAAATAATAAATTATAATTTTGGTGTACGCATTAGGTTAAATTATTATAGGTATTACAACATGGCTGAAACCATATCTTCGATTATCTTTTCTAATACTTGGTGCAGTTTGATGATGGAAGAAACACGAGGACGGCATACTACAGGGATATGCTAAATTCTAGAGGGTAGGCTACTGCTCTAGAAATCAATTCAACAGAAATTCTTTTCAACTGAGAGATTAAAATGTGGTTAAAAGGGAACCTCCGATTTATTCAGAATGAGGTGTTGCTAAAAGGCAACGCCTTAATTTCATGTTTGTGTCTAAAATAGCAGATAGTTTCACGAATCATTTTAACAATATTGTCATTCCGATACGAAGCTCGAAAAGACAACGTTCTTTTGGAGAGTGGCGGAGAGGCGTAATATATCACTATTTTGTTTAAGCTAAAGTATAGTTTGGTCATTGAAAAAAGAACTTTTGTTTGCGATAGAGTTTGGCTTCCCTACCTTTATATGAAGCAAATGATGCTAATTTGGACGCACAGATATATTAGTTTATATTCATAATGCTTTAGGATAAGTATGGTAAGGAAATAAGGTTTCCAATATTTGGGGTAAATATGGTATAGATTGAAAAGTTAACGAATGGTGTGGGGTCTTAAATCGAGTTGCTTCCACCGGATGGTTTGATTAAAAAAAAAACAGTAGGTCTGCTAGTTCGCTCGTCGTGTCCGCTCACCTGTAAAACACGTTTGATGAAAATGCTCTGACCTGGGTATTGTCAATATAGTTACCAAATTGTTCATAATAGCTAAGACGATATTCGGTCTGAAATGTGTCGGGCGATGTATGACCGTGTTCTTCCCTTCCCATCGCTCAGACCCTTCCCATGGCATCAGTTTAGTGTTCTTCATGTCCGATGGATACTCCTGAGTGAATACTAGTATTCAGAAAACTGCATGAGATAAATGTATGAGTGTTTGTATGGAAACAGTACAGTAGATAGCATTATTCCTGTTGCTGGACTGGTAAATGGTTATAAATCAATGCAAATCAGATTTGTGAGAGAAGCAAAGCCTCGAGGCAAGCACTAGGTTCCGAATTGACCAATAGTTCTCTGCTTAATACCTAATTGAATGCAAGGTTTTCCTATAATAACTAATATGTAACCCACGAAAAGGTGGTTTATGATATGTTCCGACAGAGAATGGGATCAGCCTGCGCAATCGCGCTGTTTTTGTTGGCCTTTGCTGTCCGCTTACAGAATCAGTGGATATTGTATTGTAGATTATATTGACGAACTGGAAAGACCCTGATCATACTATGCTACGCAAGCGCGCTGTCTGATCTGGTATATGACATAGAGGCATGTATTTAAAGAAGTGTTGCGGCACATGACAACCCTCACATGTCATTTTCTTACATATCTCCATGTCGTCTAATGTTGCCCACATTTTGCTCCCTTGCATCACTCATGTGTAAAGTTTCACACCTCTTTATTTGCAACCTATCTAGAAAAATATATATGAGCTGCAACGTCAGAAAACATACCTTCGGGTTATATGTTACCAGCGAATATCACGAACAACCCGCGCTTTCGCGCAGTCTGATCAGAATCTTCACTGGGCGCATTTTGGATAGCCAAGGATGCAAAGTTTATTCATGCGGACAACGAAGACTGATCAGAATGCATGGGTGCCCAGGCTGATCTTTTTCGTTTGGCGCACATGTCAGAAGGTATGTTTTCTCATGTTGTGATTATAGATAGATGCATACCTTTTAATGCGCTGTGTTCATCTCTACCATCATTACTATTTAAATGTGTAACAATTTGCTACTTTGTATCGGGTTCCTTTTTATTTGAAATGTCTGAAGCTGCTCCATTTTGAATTTGTTTAATCTAATGCTTAAAGTTACCTGTTTTAAGCTGGAAACTTGTTCTCTCGCCATATAGAATTTCTTACTTTTAATTTTAGTTTAGTATCTCATTTTAAAACTACAGTCGACTCCCGTTATCTCGAATTCTAAGGGACTCACTGAAACACTTCGAGATATCCGTACCTCGACATATCAGAGTTGAGAAAGTGAGGAAAACAATAAATTGAACAACCACATTTAACAAATGAATATGTAATTTGAATTCTGAAGTTAGAAATATATATATTAAATAATGTGGAAAAGAGGAGAAATTGCTCCTTAGGAGCAATTTCTCCTCTTTTCCACATTATTTTGTTACCTGTTGTCATAGTTTCATGTTAAAACAGGTACCAGATTTTCTCTTCGAGATAAGCGGTAATTCGAAATAAGCGAGTTCGAGATAACGAGGTTCGACTGTATTTTTGGAAATGTACACCTTTTCAATTATTGTCTCATTCTCTTTATTCCTAACACCCAAAATTTTAATGCTGTCTTCAGGTGCTACCTCGTTCTCTGCTGTCCCAAAGATAATGTCTGAAACTGCTTAGATGTCAGTAAAGTAAGCCGTAAAGTGAGAAAACGTATCTTTTGACATGTGCGTACAACGAAGAATCAGATCAGCCTGCGCTTCCGCGTTGTCTGATCAGTCTTCGTTGTCCGCATGAAGAATATGTGTATTCTTGTTATTCAAAATGTGTTCAGTGAAGATTCTGATCAGACTGGCCAAATGAGCAGGCTGATTTGAAATTCGCTGGGCGCTCATGTCCAAAGGTTCAGTTTCTGACGCTGCGACTCGTATAATCGTTTACTGCAATTCCTAATCTCTAAACTTAACCGCATTTTCGCTTTTGTATCCTCTTTTCTTGTCATTCCCAATTGCTAAACTTGTAAACCTTCTGTGTTTTCCTTTCTTCATCACCACAAATAATAAATGGTGTTTAGGCTTATATTTGATGTCTGGGCGCTGTTGTCTTAAAATATACGCCTTTAGGTTTATCTTCTCTCTCATCCCTAGTATTCGAAAATGCACGACTTTTAATGTTGTGCCTAGTTCTGCATTTCAAATTATACAGTGTACCCTGTTGCGCGTATTCTAATCTTATGTATTTCCTCTGTCAACCTTTATGTCCAATGCAAGTTTAATTTGCGTTTTGCCTTAGTTTGGCATTTGGTCTCTGTAATCATCAGTTTCTAAAGATGGACTAGTTTCATTTATTTATTTATTGCTTCATTATTGTTGTATTTGTTTCTTTTCGTCGTTTGTCTCAAGGAATTTTACAATTCAAAGTTGGAATTCTTCTTGTTTCTATTTGTATTATTATACGGAATGAATTCTATTTCATTCGATTTGAGTACAGATTATGTATTTCGTAATGTTTTTGCTGAAGTTTTATTTTTCCTACTAGCTGTTTTGGTAGAGTTTTAATCCAAAGATTAAGCTATGTCAATTTTTGGCGTTTCCACTTGCGTTTCCATTTACATTGTTTCGCGGATTCGCAGTTAAGGAGAAGCATGCTCATCAAATATGTACACAGACTAAGTGAAATTGAGAACAGTTAATAGATGCTACATGTATTGGCATTACGAAAACACGCCTATTCAAATACACTGAAAATTTTACCACCAAAAAATGGCAATTTTTCACATAAAAAATTCTGATATTTTTCATATTTCTGCTCAAAACATAGATTGTGGGTACTCATTAGAACCGCCTCGTCGAGGCGGTTCTAACGAGTACCCAAAATCTATGTTTTTTGCAGAAATAACAAAAATAATGTATACCCCTGTAAACCCCAGTTTTACTATATAAAAGTGGGGTTTAAGGGGGTCAATATTATATAGGCATGTTTTCGTGATGATTTACCTTTAACAACTGACAGAGTGGACTTACCTGACAAACATTTCTACCCCAGCTTCCGACGTTTTCCTTTTAATTCCTTTCCAAGACTGTTTCAGCTTAAATACTTGTCTAATATTCAGTGGAATCCTAGGATCTACCTCTGGAATGTCTTTCACGTCGTTTAGATCCACAAAATTATCACAGGCATTCACTTTTTCAGTTCCTTTACTCTGACAACAGCCCATTGTAACAAACGCCTTCGAACGAATCACTTTATCCTTCCATTAACTGACTTTATTTTTATAAAATATTTCTGCATAAGTCAGTTATTAAAGGTACATTTTGTAAAACTGAACATAAACCAAAGGTTAATCTCTGCCGAATGTGCTTACTTACATGTATGTGGATGACGGAGATGCTTTAGCACTAAACGTTGAATAAAGATTTAACACTGAATAATGTAACCTATTGTCCATATAAATTTCCGATGTCCAATTTACTTCGCCATTAACATAACCACATTATTTGTGTTTACATCATTTGCTGTAGTATATAACTATGAGTATTAACTGTTAGTACTCTAGGTACAATTTTCAGCAGACGACATATTGAAATATTTTTCTTATTTATCCCAGAAAACAGGTTTTGACATTTCATGCACATTGTCCCTTTGCATGAAATGTTGGATTCTGTTTTCTAGGAAAAATAAGAAAAATATCATCAATTTGTCGTATGCTGAATTAGCCAAGAGAGTTAAAAAAATGATTTCTGTTCCCAATATATATTCGAAATGTTGTTTTTCTTGTTTGGAAAGTCTAGTAAAATGCGATTTGACTGCTATTCAATACTTATAAAAACAAACAAGTCACTCATATGTCGTCTCTTATAGAAAAATATAACTGCAGTTACCCAGGAAATGCCATAATCACGAAGTGCAGCCTTCCTGAGGCACCGAAAGAAAGAAAAAAGAGGAATAACAATATCCAAAGAAAACGGCACAGTTTAACAACCGACACACAAACAAACCCGCTACATCTGTCTGCACAAGGCTAAAATAATAGTTTAATTGATGTACTACGTGGGAAACGACCCTTGTGTCATATGCGAACAGCAAACGTTCAGATCAGCATGTGCATCCGTGCAGTCTGCTCTGAGCATTATTAGTTCGTCTTCATATACTACATTATCCATTGATTCTGTAAGCGGGCAACGAAGGCCTTGATCATCTTGCGCGAATGCGCAGGCTGATCAGGGTCTGCGTTGTCCGCAAAGTGCATAAGGGCCCTGTTAGTGCGTTGTGCATCATGTAACAACCTTCTAGAAGCCTAAGTGAGATAACACACGAAAGCCAACAGTCCTAACCCACAGTCTCCCTAAGGCATCGACCGTAGAAGTAAGAAATGTTAGATCTTAAGTACAAAGCAAGGTCAAAAGACATGTAACATTCCTATGTAAAAATATGCTCACGCTTTCTTAAAGGGAATGGGATGCAACTCTCTACAGGAGCAAAGTATTTCCTTTTACAGCAGACTCATTTACAGAAGGGGATATGTGTGCAGGAAAGAAATCAGGGCCCAGTTGTTCAAAGCATCGTTAGCTTAACGAGCTCGTTATTGGTCAAAATGTTAACTGTTCTAGTATGTACAATATCTAATTCGCAGGTATTTTTGCTGAAAAATGTAAGTAGCTTTTGCAAATACAAAAGCTACTTACATTTTCTCAGCAAAAATACTAGCGTATATGCCATATTTAATGATCAACGTTAACTAACGACATCGTTAGTTTTGAACAACTTGGCCCAGGAAGTTATAAAATTCGTCTCCCTTGTACAAAATTGTTGAAACTCTGCTGAATTTATCCGCTCTCCTGTTCCAATATTAAGGTATGATTTGATAAATGGAATTTAAAACAGAAAATTCTCTAAGTGCTTATAATAAAGTTAAATCATTTATGGTAACTGAGTTTGCAACTGCATGTACAATATGAAGAATACACCCATGTCGTCAAAAGGTTTTATATAAGAATTTATTTAAGAAGAAATGTCCGCGAGAAAGAAAAAAACCGCGACAAAACAAATCATGAAATGCATCTATATATTATCGTACGTGAGTATTGATATTCTTTGTAAAAATAAATAAATTAACAAAATATTGACTCGACGTATTAACCATATATACGGTAGATATCCTAGTATTCACCTTTACCTCTGGGCTAATTCATCAGACGACAAAGTGATAAAAAAAATCTTATTTTTCCCAGACAAAAAGGCTTTGAAATTTCATGCAAATTAGTATGAAGTGTGAAAGCCTATTTTCAAAGGACGTCTGCTGAAATATTTACCTAGAGTGCTTAGTGTTAAGTGCGAAATGCATTTTCTGTTCTAGATACAATTCTTCCAAACAGCTTTTGAAATAGGTTTCAATAGAATTTTAATTTTAATCATACAAGCTTAGACAAACCTTCACTCAGTTATAAGTTACAATTTGGATATTCCAGACTTTGCGTCCATGCAAAATAGTCCGAACAAAGTAACACATACGAAGAGAAAGCAACTGCATTATTTTATATCCAGATACAGTTAGTGTCTAACCAAACGTTAGAATATGTCCAATAGCAGTATAAAATACCAGGAATGTGAAGAAACGCGTGCCTTATTATACGATTATCACAACTAGGAAAACGACACTGATACAAGCCTGTCACGCTTCTTAATTGTTTTGTCTTCTGATAAAGCACTCTCAAAAGGCATATGTTTCATCACTAAATGTAAGATATTACCCAAGACGACGTTGATATTTCACTAGCAAACAATAAATCATCCAGGCGAGGAGACAGGCAGATGAGTTCGATGCATAAACGAATAGTAAAGGTACAGTTCAGCTCAGCAATCTGGTGAGCACTTAATGCTTAGCACTCTAGGTAAAAGTTTTGGCAGACGACATACTAAAATGTTTTCTTATTTTTCCCAGACAACAGTATTTGACATTTCATGCAAATTGTCTCCAATGGAGACAATTTGCATGAAATGTCGAATTCTGTTTTCTGGGAAAAACAAGTTAAATACCATTGTTGTTGTTTGCTGAATTAGCCCAGAGAGTGGTAAACGTTAAACCAGATAGTGAAAACACTTTCAACGGAGGTAACATTATTTTTGCCGCTGTCCTGAAAAGATGTGTACTATAAAAGAAACGATTCTGCTCCCAACTCAGCCCTTTTCAGACAGGGCATAATTTGCAGAAACAGGAAGTAAAAAAAGTTGTCTCCCTTGATAAAAATGACGGAAAATCTATCAAGTGTATCAAGTCCCCTTGAGTCACAATTGTATCTATAATTATCTGCGAACAAAAAATACTGATCACACTGCGCAGTCTGACCAGGACCTTTGTTTTTTTGTTGTTGTTTTTTTTTTTTTTTTGTATTTCTAATGGCTAGTCAGCTAACAGTTTACTAGTATGCCTAATGGCTAGTCAGCTAACAGTTGACTATTATGCCTAATGGCTAGTCAGCTAACAGTTGATTAGTATGCCTAATGGCTAGTCAGCTAACAGTTGATTAGTATGCTTAATGGCTAGTCAGCTAACGGTTGACTAGTATGCCTAAGGCTAGTCAGCTAACAGTTGACTAGTATGCCTAATGGCTAGTCAGCTAACAGTTGATTAGTATGCCTAATGACTAGTCAGCTAACAGTTTATAAAGAAACAAGTGTAGTCTCTTAATATTCTTACTGCCTCCCAATATTAACCCTTGTCCTGCTGAACCCGGATATGCCCCGCCTCTGCAAACAGTATAGATCCGGATCAGTTGGCTTCTGATCTGGATCTGCGCTGTTTGTCAATAAATATGTGAATTTCTATCAAAAACCCGGATCAAGTAATCTGATTGGCTGGAAATTAGAAGTGGGCGTGGCATCTTAATTTATTCAGCAGGACAAGGGTTAAGAGATTTCACTTGTTTCTGTATAAACTGTTAGCTGACTAGCCATTAGGCATACCCATGCACTCGAAAGTAACGTTGCAAGTGCTTATGTACATGCCGCTAGGCGTCGATATAGTGCTGATGTTTTAAAGGGTAAGGTAACATTGACAGAGATTGTACCCGAAAAGATAGACCTTATCAAATCATTCAATTTGATGCAAATTCAATCAAAATAAGCAAAAAATAGGAAAGTTTTGAAGATTTCGAAAGTGCCTTTATGGGCGCTGCCATTTCGAATATCTGATGAGAATTAATGGCGTCATAAATCCTTAATTAAATATGCAAAAATGTAAATAAATAACAATGTATTGGCATTTTTTATATAGCTTCTTCTCCATATATTTATTGATTTTACTTGAAAACCGCACTGCTTTCTGGCAGATAGATTTTATTACATATTTTAAAATTTTAAGAATCTCATTATATATTCAAAATGGTGGCACCATTGAGAATAATTTTGACATAACTAAACGTCATTAACTTGCTTAGGCTTTATTTGATTTTGATCAAATTTACATCAAAATGCATCTTCTATATCAGATACAGTCTATCAACATTGCGTTTTTCTGTAAATATATTGGTCTTTGAGATTATTAATCTCATACATTGCATGCGAAAATAGAAAAACGCTTAAAGCGCTGGTAGGTATGCCATTTTTTTTTTTTTTTTTTTTTTTTTTTAATCTTTTTCAGAAGCAGATTCAGTCAATAGAATCTGAAAGAAGGGATCCTTTGAAGCAATACGTATACATCAGGACACATCAAATAAAAAAAAATAGCAGAATCGGTTTTATTGCGTTTATTCGTGAGCTGAAATGTAAAGTACACGACTGCCTACACCTTCTTGCTCATGGTTTACCGATATTCTAGCTTCAAATTAATGAAAATGATCTCAGTGATCCCGAAGGACCAGAAAATGTCAATTGCACCAGTCTTGCCTTGTCGTTTCTTAAAACCTGTCTTGCTAATGTCTTTGCCATTCCCTAGCGGAATAAGCATTTCATAACTTCGTCTATATATTCAATATACTGCTACGTACCATTATTATATTCAATGTATTGATATGTTTGGGCCCTTTCACCCCTGAGTTTCTGTAATGGAGTCTTCTATTTCTAACTATATCCTATGTTACAAGTAGGGATTTCAGTCCAAATTCAATAACAGAATGGCAAACAGTGTGTATCCTGATGAGACGGCTCGTAATCTGCATCTGCACTGTTTGCAAACCTATCTATGTTGGCATGCAGAGTTGAACGGTTAATTTATTATGTCATGTTATAGCCTTTAAATTCTAGATAAACTGATACTGTTTGGAAGCAAAATGAATAAGGCAGAAAAAAAACCTTTTCTCTGCTAATTTATCCGATTTTCTAAAATGTCTGAAATCCAACATATTTTTTAAGAAGCAATTTTCCACTAACGTCAGTGGTGACGTCGTGAATTGTGAAATTATAAATGATACGCAAGATTTAGCATGATATTGTTAAAGCGATTATAAGATAAAGGAAACCATTTTAGCATTTTATTGCATCAGGTATTCAGATTTGCAACGAAAAACTTTTCTTAACGATTATTTGGATAGCAGAAATGCAACGTTGTCTTGCGCATATTAAATTGCTCGCGCGTCTGTGGGAAATCCGTTTCGTTCGTAAATGTACGACATCAGCTCAAAATGCTGTAGAAAATAAGTAGTCTAATATTCCTAACTGTTCTCTGGGTAATACAGCATAAACATAGACAAATGCATCTTTACTTCCGGTCAAAAAAAAAACTGGAAAATGCTGTTACATCGTGTGGGATGGGGTCTTTTCAGAAGTATATGCTTAAATCTTTTTTCTATTTTTTTTTTCTCCCTTTATATGTATGGTAGCTTGATATAGTGTCCTTTGGGAACATTGTTCTCATTTCGGTTGCACGGAAAACCGAGTACTCAAGGCTAGAGGGCGAGTGGCAGCGTCGCCAAACCTATTACTACACAGGAACGGGCTAAACCTAATACTACACAGGAACGGGCTAAACCTAATACTACACAGGAACGGGCTAAACTTAACACTATACAGGAACGGGCTAAACCTAATACTACACAGGAACGAGCTAAACCTAATACGGCACAGGAATGGGCTAAACCTAATATTACACAGGAACGGGCTAAACCTAATACGACACAGGAACAGGCTAAACCTATTACTACACATGAACGGGCTAAACCTAATACTACACAGAAACGGGCTAAACCTAATACTACACAGGAACGGGCTTAACCTAATACTACACAGGAACGAGCTAAACCTAATACGACACAGGAACGGGCGATACCTAATACTACACAGGACGGGCTAAATAATGCCGAGTCTGCTGTTTCCTTTATTCCCTTTGTTTTTTGTTTTTTTTTGTTTCTAAATAATACCTTTCTAAAATACATTCGAAACATTAAACGCTGAGCAGTTATACACAGACAAACAAAAAAAAAAAAAAAAAAAAAAAAACAATTGGCACTGGTCATAATGTATAGTGAACACAAGGGTATTAAGGGTTTACATTATTAGTCAGATCTTCCTAACGTTGCAGTTTAAAGCACATTTCTGATGCTGTTGTTATTTCTAGCAACGTTTTCGCTGCCAAAATCTGTGATGAATTAACAAACCCTTTTCATTTTTCATATTATAAGGTGAAAATGCGATGACTAATAGATAGATATGAAGTGTGGTTAGATTTGCAAAGCCCATCTAATGACTACCTACAGCATATGTATTGTATGACTTTACAAGAGCCATATCAATATTTTAGGTTGAAAAAATGCCTTATCTAGAGGTTTTGTTTGTGTTGAGGTTTTACGGCCCAGTCAACCCAATGGGGTCATGTCGAGCGCGGTCAGTTTACCTAACCACACGTTCACTGGGCAGGCTTAGTCCTCTAAGCGGTTAACCAGTATTGTGCATATTCTTTCGCCAGAAACTTTATCTAGAGGTATGACTTAGAAGTATACATTTTACATAGGTGTTTTTGCGTAATATACGTGTTTTACTGTCACGATTCGTAGATATGTTAGGCTGGACCCATGCATAATAAACACTAAACACGAACTTGTAATTTGGAATTGCATCAGAATATCAAGACTGAGAATGTGTGTAGGTTAACCAGATTTAAGCCATTAAGCCATACTACATACCATTCTGTTGCGGGTTTTCTGTGTTCAATCCATGATATGTTTTTCTTTTGTCATCACATGTCTACATTCCTTGTTTCTTCTTTTGCTGCCTTGAGTTGTTCGATGGTTGTGGCCTATTTCGAGTAACTTCTTTTTTGAATGACGAGGCTCACTTATGCATAATGCTTTGTGTTTATAAAATTACTAACTTATTTCTGAAATCGTTTAAATAATACAGTATTTAATGGAAATGTAATCAATCCACAGTTCTTCTTTTACTGCATAAGTGGGTTTTATCAATACATCTACCAGAATAGTTGACAGAATAATAACATGCTAAGAAAATCAAAATGCTCAAGATACGAGAAGAAGGCAGACTCATTTGTGCTGCGATTATAATGTCTATAGTAAATTTTTCATTTAGCTTACATTTTTATGCCGCAATCAAAATAAGGAAGTGTCCACGATGTGTCACAATCACTTCAAAACAAAACATAACAGATAGTACAAAAGTAACAAACCAACATAAAGCAAAACAGCTGGCCCTCTGTTTCCCACTGAAGTGATCATGATACCAGACAGAGCGTGCCAAAATCTGTACAGATGCAAATCTTGTATGTTGGGATAGTAGAAGTGCTATCCAAATTGCTTTAACCTTAACCGTTCTAGGACAAATTTAGTAGACGACAAAATGATGATAGGTTTTTTTTTATTCTTCTCAATAGTAGGCTCTGGGATTTCATGCAAATTGTCTCCTTAGGAGGCAATTTGCATGACATCTCGAAGTTGTTTTTTTCCCCTGGGAAAAATTAAAATATTACAAAGTGCCGTCTGCTGAAAATTGTACCCAGCATGCTAAGCATTAATCTGCAATGTCCTATTTTTTCTAGAGAATTTTTCATGAACCGACCATACATCTGGCTACGTAAACTTAGCTTATTCTTTGAGGGGAATGGACACAATTTCGTGGGACGGTGTGTGTGTGTGTGGGGGGGGGGGGGGGGGGGTGTGGTGGCATGTGGGGTTGGGGGAGGAGTGTGGCTAATTTTATCAAATTATTTTGATTCTTCTGAAAAGCGGTCTACTTTAAAAGGGAGCAAATGCTTTCCTTTTAGGGTTAACGCCTTTTTCGGATGAAGTCACAAAAGTTGTCTCCCTTTTAAAAAATGGCGAATATTCTACCATATGTACCATGTCCCCTTAAGATTGTGTTTGTTTCTCGCTTCTTGTATCTTCCGCAAAGAATTAACTTATTTATGCCGAAAAGAATCTTCTACCTCAACTCTGGAGAGGTCCATTTTCAATTGAAAGCGTGTGTGGTTAGTTTTTATTATCGTCATGGCTTATAGAAATTCCTGTATATCATTGCAGTGAGTAATTTTACTATATGTTATGGTAGTATGATAAGAGTCTCTAAGAATAAGAAGCCACAGAGAAAGAAAACAAATAGGGAATATTAATATCTGGGGATGTGCTTCGCTTGCCGAGTCTTGCCTATCACCTGTTTTGTTTTCCAAAGTTTCGGAGTTTAGCGACACTGAGGAAGATAAATTCAGAAATGCGCGTCTGTCACACTAAATTTGCATAGTTAAGCATATATTTCTGACTGTTTTCTTTTTTTTTCTTTTTTTTTTTTTTGTGTTTTTTTTTTTTTTTTTTTTTTTTTTTTTTTTAATAAATCAGGATAACAATTGTTTTTGGGTTCTTTTTGTATAATTCAAAATAAAACATGCAGGTATATACATGTATATATAAAACTGAGAGAGAGAGAGAGAGAGAGAGAGAGAGAGAGAGAGAGAGAGAGAGAGAGAGAGAGAGAGATTGGAAGCAATTTAATCTAAGTCGTTATTAAAGTACCCAGTAAGAAAAAGTTTAAACAGACTTGTGCAGTTCAACGTCCTCTGGCTATTCATTAAGTGCATTGATAGCATACGCGGCTGAACTTTAAACTAATGCCGATATGTTCCAATTTTGACCATTTTTACGGCTAAACGTCTAATTATAAATACTACAGGTCTGCGATTTTGCCAAAACAGAACAGTAGGTTGTTTTGTTTTTGTTTTTTGTTTTTTTTTTTTGTTGTTTTTTTTTGTTTTTTTTTGTTTTTTTTGTTTTGTTTTTTTGTTTCAAAAGGCAAAATAATAATAATAATAATAATAATAAAACCACAGAACAATCTAACTAGGAAGAATTTACCTCCTATTTCAAAGGTGATCTACACTTAATGGTAGGCGCAATTTGACAAGATATTCATGTTCCGAGGGACGTGAGGGAAAAGCTTTCAGCCTAAGGTGCTTTAGATGTGTAGCTATTCTAGGCGCGAGTTCACAAGCCAGGTGATAACCTTGACCAGATTGCGCAGATACACAGATTACGCAGCTCATCTCCAGGTTTTCTCTAAAGCGTGTCATATATTTAACCCATTTGTGCCTGGCGACCCAAAATAGGGACATTGACAAACAGTGTTGACCCTGATCAGACACCGCGTCCTGTGGCGTCTGATCAAAGTCTACACTGTTTGCATCACGAAAACATACCTATATGATTTTGACCCCCTTAAACCTGACTTTTATATAGTAAAACTGGGGTTTACAGGGGTATAGATTATTTTTCTTATTTCTGTTCTAAAACATAGATTGTGGGTACTCATTAGAACCGCCTTGGCGAGACGGTTGAGCCCGAGTACCTACAATTTATGTTTTTGAGCAGAAATATGAAACATAACAGAATATTAATCTGAAAACTTTCAGTTTTTGGTGGTGAAATTTGTAATATATTTGAATAGGCGTGTTTTCGTAATGCATTTAGTACAGGATTTTCAATAAAACATAATGATACTAAAATTTACCAGGCACCTCTTCTATTGGAGATGGCCCGGTCGAAAGAGTGATGGCAGAGGTGTGCACTCGGCATAAATGGGTTAATGAATAATTCATATGGCAAAACGAAAAAAAAATGGAAGAAGATTAAGCAGTTTAAAAGTGACTGATTTAATTAACATTTTAATGAGCTGGAATTGTTGCTACTATGCTTTATTGTCGGTCACAGGAGGAAAGGGATATTCGGTAGTGTGCAGATTTTGCAATGTCAGATCGGCTAGTGCATTTATGCAGTCTGTTAAGATAGCATATGTTATAATCATATTCAATTTACAAGGTTATACTTGCAAACATTTCTGGAGAGGCAACTTTCTTCAAATTGTTGCAACATCCTTCTAACAAATGTGGTCTACCATAAAAAGGTATATTCTAAAAGGAAAGAGCTTGCTCCCTTCAGAGCAAGTTATTTCCTTTTAGAGAAAAGCCCTATTGAGAAGGGTCTTGGTATAAAGGAAAACCACCAGAAAGTCACAAAAATATCTCCCTTGTGATAAAAAACAGCGGAAATATAACAAGTGTTTCCCCATAAAAGGATGATACCGGAGCTCCTTTAAATGTAATGAAAATCACAAGAGCTTTACCTTTGTTTAAAACTGATTTTCCCAGAATGTTGTTTCGATAATTATATTGTCGTAGAAAGTTTCACGAAAAAAAATTATGCTCTCACTGAGGTTCTGAAGAATATGTACTCTCATTGTGAAAGAAATATGTATGCTTATCATAAAAATACATAGAAAATACAGGTATACTACAAATTTTAAAGTAAAGAGATTATAATCATTATTTAATGGATAAGATCATTACCTCCTTTGACCTAACTTGGCTATGTAGCCTTGTTAGAAAAACTACGTATTTAGACAATATTTTCTACTATAATACTTTATTGCACAGTCCGCAGAAGCATTTAATAGCAAACTAGGGACAGCTTATTTTCATTTGGAAATACTATTTTCAGACAACAAAAAGTAAGGTTATAGCAAATTAAATTGCGGTCGGTATCAACCCTTAAGGAAGCCCATGCAGTTCGATCGAGGTTTTACTGTTATCACACCCTCCAACACGTCTTTCCTGTGGTGAAGCAAATCACATTTTAATCAACAATACATTTTAAAACTCCAGTTTTCGATGCTGCTTGGTTTCCAACAAACAGGCACACAATTGCAATTACATATTATTGGCTTCATCTACCTTGGAATGATGCGTACTCCAAGTCTCCTACAGGTCAAGGCCACTGTTGGAAATCGTAACTTGTTTCAGATGTGACCAACAGGGTTTCTCGAACAACCTTTGGATCCTTACTGTTTGCCTAAACAGGACACCGTTTGTAGAGTGTACTATTATATTCGAGACATTACAAAGCGTGCGTAGATGTGCAGACTGGTCCTATCCAATAGACTATATGTCTGGTTAACTCCGTAACCGTAAACGACGACTTTAAATAATAATATTCAATATAATTCTAATTTATGATATTGTTCGTATGTTCAATGTTTTTTTGTTTGTTTTTTTTTGTTTTTTTTTTTGTTTTTTTTTGTTTTTGTTTTTTTTTTGTTGTTGTTGTTTTATTTTTGTTTGTTTGTTTGTTTGTTTGTTTTTGTTTGTTTGTTTGTTGTTTTTTTGTTGTTTTTTTTGTTTGTTTGTTTTTGTGTTTTTTGTTGTTGTTTTTTTGTTTGTTTTTTTTGTTTTGTTTTGTTTTAGTTTTTTTTTGTTTTCTTTTTTGTTTTTTTGTTTTTTTTGTTGTTGTTTTTTTTTTGTTGCTTTTTTTTATTTATTTATTCATTTATTTATTTATTGGCTAGAGTTTGAATTGTCATATGGATTTTTGGAGACGATTCATGCGAAATGTAAATGCCTGTTCCTCAGAAGTTTTTTGAAAGAGAGGTTCGTGGAAACAAGAACTACAGCAAATCAAAGAAAGTGGCAGTTAGGTTTATTGAGTCTGTTCATGGATAGTGACATTAAGTACAATATTACTCAGGTCTCCTAGTTCATGGTTGAGTGATATTCTAGTTTCCAGTAAATCCAAATGAACCTAATGATACATACCTTTATTTCTTCACAATTTCCAGACAATCGCCAAAGTACTCGTATTTTACCTGCTCCCGAACGATGTAGTCTTTTTGGACGCCTGTTTTTTTATGTTTTTTTTTTTTGTTTTTTGTTTTTTTTTTGTTGCTTTTTTTTTTTTTTTTTTTTTTTTTATTATTTATTTATTCATTTATTTATTTATTGGCTAGAGTTTGAATTGTCATATGGATTTTTGGAGACGATTCATGCGAAATGTAAATGCCTGTTCCTCAGAAGTTTTTGAAAGAGAGGTCCGTGGAAACAAGAACTACAGCAAATCAAAGAAAGTGGCAGTTAGGTTTATTGAGTCTGTTCACGGATAGTGACATTAAGTACAATATTACTCAGGTCTCCTAGTTCATGGTTGAGTGATATTCTAGTTTCCAATAAATCCAAATGAACCTAATGATACATACCTTTATTTCTTCACAATTTCCAGACAATCGCCAAAGTATTTTACCTGCTCCCGAACGATGTAGTCTTTTTGGACGCTTGTTTTTTTGGGGGGTTTTTGGGGGTTTTTTTGTTGTTGTTTTTTTAATAATTTTCGAATAAAGTCCTATATATACCATACTGTATAGTATAATGTTGATGGCGTCATACAATGATATTTTTGTTACTTGGAACTAGTCAATAAGTATAATAAAACAAACAAGTGGCCCAAGTGCCACGATTCGCTCATATGAGTAAAGCAGCCATTGCATATCTTCAAACGGAATGCACCATTTTTCCAGTATTGCCATAGCAACTAGGACAGTTTGACCGTGCTGTAGAAAAGGTCAAAAGTCATCATCCTAGGATCATCATCTGAACTAATCTGGTAGGCCTTGCGTACCCAATGGTATATACTAAGATTCAGCCTCAAAGTTTTCTTGGTACTGGAGAAGACGATTTTTGAGTGTTAAATATATATGGAAATGGCGGCCATTTGTTCAACAGTGCGGAACCATTTGAACAAACTAACAGAAGGTCCCTTGGAACCTCTTGTGAAAAGTGGTCAAGTGGTTTCAGAGAAGAAGACTTTTAAGGATTACACGATTTTATACATGTATATAGCCCAAGGGCAAAAACAGATAACATCCAGGGGATACAATTTTAATTGTATCTATATGTTTTATTACTTTAACCATACATTGTAAGTTTCAGTTATTAGCCTTTAATATATAGTGAAAAAATGATTTTCAACATTTTATATGGGGATGCGAATTTGATCTTGCCGTAAAAAGGTCAAACTCTTAGAATCATCATCTTAACAGATTTGGTAGACCATGAGTCCCCAATGCTATATATATAAAGAATCAACCTCAAAGCTTTCTTGGTTCTGGAGAAGATTTTTAAGTGTGTTTTTTACCAAGTATGGCCATGGCGGACATCTTGCTCAATGGTGTAAAATAAACATCAATAAAATTGCCTTTGGAAACAAAGAACACACTACGGACTAGAAAATGGGAGTCTAGGTTTTATTGAGACTCTTCATAAACAGTAATGAAGTTTGCAACACTGCTTATGCCCTTTGGCGTATACATGAACAGAACTCCATTTTCAAATACACCACAATGAGCCCAATGGTCCCAAAGGAAATGAAATATACCATTGAACGAATTGTCAATATCCCTTCGACAGAAGGCCCCATGTGAAATCAGGTGAAAATTAGCTCCGCTGTTTCAGAGAAGAAGACGTTTAAAGATTACACGGTTTTATACATGTATATAGCCCGATGCTATATACCAAGAATCAACCTAAAAGTGTTCTTGCTTCTGGAGAAGAAGAGTTTTACATGTAAGAGTTTTTATCATATACTGGCATGGTGGCCATCTTGTTCAGTGGTGCAAAACCATTTGAACAAATTGTCTAAACCCCTTTGACAGATAGCACCATGTAAAATCTGGTGAAAATCGGTCAAGTTGTTTAAAAAAAGAAGGCGTTTAACGCAATTTATACACGTATATAGTCCAGAGGCAAGGACAGATAGCCCCAGGGTACAAAATTTCCCCTGTAAGCGATCTTAAATATTTTCCTCATACAAACGCATAGGGACGCAAATTTGCCGTAAAGTCAAATATTAACCTAGGGACATCATTTGAACAAACTTGGTAGATCTTGAGTTTCCAATACTATATACCAAGATTCAGCCCCAAAGCTTTCTCGGTTCTGGAGAAAAAGATTTTTAGTGTTTTGACCATATATGGGCTTGCGGCCATTTTACTTAACGGACCATGACTATTTATATATATTTTCAATTCCCCTTTGATAGAAAGCTCCACGTAGAGAAAATTGGCCCAGGGGTTTCAAAGAAGAAGTCGTTCAAAGGTGTGGATGGACGATGGACGGACGGACGAAGGACGACAGACGGGTTGTGATCACAATAGCTCATTCTGAGCCTTCGGCTCCGAATAGCTAAAATATCGGAAACAATCATTACTTTGTTTTCAAATAGAGATACAGCTCCTAGTTTGTGTAAATTAATACCTTCAATCGGACTATAGTTTTGTATCACATATGAGTCTTTTGATACTAATACATAGGAAGTTGAGATAGAACTGAAATATATTTTCATAAGCGGTTGTGTAGATATAATATGACATTGTCTTGGTCGCATGTCGTCCCTTTATCCACGCAAATGGGTTTTTAGCTTAAATCTTCTATGTTGTCAGTGACAGAAAAAGTCTTACATTTTCGTTCAGTAACGACATAGAAGGCTTAGAATGAAGGTCGAATAAATATTGACTCGATGAATTTACTGTTATTTTATCACAGAAATGGAAATTGGACTTGGCTAACAACCAAAATGTTAAGTCAAATGAATAATGCGCAGCATAAAAGAACTGATAACAATTCCAGGCCATAAATTCCTGTATTCAGGTTTCCTGTAAGCAGAAGATTACAACGAGATTAGACTTGTTGTCGAATTAACAAAGGTAGTTGTGTTAAAGACTTACCTTAAAGCGTTGGTTTGCCGATGTACAATTAAACTTTAATGACTCGAACACAAATGGCTCGTTTTCCGTGTCTGATTCGAACTCGTTTTTGATTCCTGATAAAATATTCAAGAAAACAAATGCTTAGAGATATTTGAGGGAAAATTTTCTTATGTTTTCATGAAAATGCATATTGTATGTTCTCATTAGAATCGCCACGATATGGCGAGTCCAATCAGTACACTGACCATATCATTATTTTATACAAGATCGAAACGACATCCGTAAATAATCCCCCATTTGAATACTGACTTCCAGTAGTTCATACTACCTAAATCTAGAACCAATTTCCATTGTCCCAAATATGTTTGAGCCATTGAAATTCGACTGAAGCATGTGACAACCAAATTTTCCTATCCTATCCCTGTATAATTACAGCTCCACTGAAATATCCCAAACTGCTTCAAGCCGCGTCGCGCAACAAAGGCTATTCCGACTTTTCATTAAATGAAATTATCAGTGCATATTTTAAGGTACCTTTAATTGGCTAGATGTCCGGTTCTTTGCGGTTGAAGTTTTCCCTTGTCCTATCGCTTACGTGAGCGAATAGTGTAGGTTCTTGCGAGGATGCGCAGGCTGAACCTTTGCAGTGCATATGCTACATGTCCTTTTCGAAACCATCACGAAAACACGCCTATTCGAATATACTGATAATTTTACAACCAAGAAATGAAAATTTTCAGATAAAACATTTTTTTCATACTTCTGCTCAAAATACCCTCTAACGAGTACCCACAATCTATGTTTTGAGCAGAAATAAGAAAAATAATATATACCCCTGTAAACCCCAGTTTTACTAAATAAAAGTGGGGTTTCAGGGGGTCAAAATTATATATGAGTGTTTCTGTGATGAAACGCGGCACATTGTACTTTCGACATCTTTCGAAAAGACGTTTTTGGCTGTTTTATTCTAAATGAAAAAAAAAAACTGATTTGTGGTTGACAACATTTGTAATTTTGTCTATTTGATGTTTTTTGGGTTTTTTGGTTTTTTTTGTTTTTTTTTTTTTGTTTTTTTTTTTGTTTTTTTTGGTTTTTTTTTTTTGGGGGGGGGTTCAAATATTTAAATTACTTTTACGACCAAAACTGGGTTTGACCTATGCAACTGCTGTTGCTAATGAACTGGATTTTAGGACAAACTATATTGAGTATTTAATGTGTTTTTCTTCAACGACTTTAAATGATGCTATATAACAACATTTTGAAATTTTCAGAAATTCTGAACAAGTAGAACTTGTGGTAAATCTACATGCTGGCGACATACTCTATCGACTTTCGTATAATTTGTAGCAATTTTTACAAGGGAAATTTTCGATTTTAGCGCACCTGAGCAGAAGGCTATTGGGATCACTCCCTGTCCGTCGTCCGCCGTCCGTCCGTTCAGACCTTTAAACGACTTCTCCTCAGAAACCCCTGGCCAAATTTCTTCAAACTTCATATCGAGCCTCATGTTAAAGGGGGATTGAAAATTTGTACAAACGGTCACGGTCCGTAAATCAAGATGACCACCATGCCTTTATATAGCTCCCACAGACTTAAAATGGGAAAAACTTTAAAAAGCTTCTTCTCTGAAACCATGAGGCCCACAGCTTATATATTTAGTATGTAGCAATTTTTAGTACTGCCCTACATAAATCCTTCCAATCAAGCACCTCCCCGCCCCCCCACCCCCCCCCACAAGGGTCTGAATTGGCCACATCCCTGGGGCCATTAGCTCCGATGAACTTATAATGGAAAACAAAAACTTCAAAAATCTTCTGCTCTGGAACCATCAGGCCCACAGCTTATATATTTAGAATGTAGCACTGTTTAGAGGTGCCCTACGTAAATCCTGCCAATCAAGCCCTTGGGGTCCCCAGGCCACACCCCAAGGGATGCTATGTTTATATAGAGCTATATACCTTGGGGCCATACTGGCCAACCATGACCCTGGGGTCTAAATTGGCCACGCCCCGGGGGTCATTAGCTACCATAGACTTATAATAGAAAAATTTTAAAAACTTACTTCTCTGAAAGCAATAGGCCCACAGTTTACGTATATATAAAGTATGTAGCAATGTTTAGTTCCCCTACATAAATCCTGCCAATCAAGCTGCTAGGGTCAAAACTTGCTACCCCCAAGTGGTCATATGTATATATTGAGCTATATAGCTAAAGAACTTCAAAACATCTTCTTCTCTGAAACCATGAGGCTCAGAGCTAACAGATTAAGCATGTAGCTATTTCTAGTGATCTACATAAATAAACGCCCCTGTGGTCCAAATTAGCCACGCCAAGGTGATCATTAGTTCCCATAGACTTATAATGGCTATGAAACCTTGAGGCCCTCAGCTTATATATTTAGTATGTAGTAATGTTTAGTGGTCCCCTACATAAATCCTGCCAAACTTGCCACGCCCCAGGGAGTCATTTATTTATATAGAACTAAGTAGCTAAACAACCTTCAAAAATCTTGATGCCCAGAGCTAACCTGTATAGTATGTAGCAATAATAAGCGGTCTCCTACATAAATCCTGCCAACCATGACCCTGGGATCCAAATTGGCAACGCCCCGGGGGTCATTTGCTCCCATAGACTTATAGTGGGAAAAACTTCTTCTGTGAAACAATGCGGCCCACAGCTTATATATTTAGTTGTAGCAATGTTTAGCGGTCCCTCTACATAAATACTGCCAAACAAACCCCTTGGGGCTACACTGGCCACACCCCAGGGGTGATATATAGAGCTATATAGCTAAAGAATCTTCAAAACTCTTTTTCTCTGAAACCATAAGGCCAAGATTATCAGATTTGATATGTAGCCAGGTTTAGTTGTCTTCTACATAAATCCTGCCAACCATGCCCCTCGTATCTAAATTGGCTACGCCCCGGGGTCTTTAGCTCCGGGAAAAACTTAAAAAATCATTTTCTCTGATACCATAAAGCCCACAGCTTATATATATTAAGTATGTAGCAATGTTTATGGTCCCCTACATAAATCCTGCCAATCAAGCTCCTGGGGTTCAAACTGACCGCACCCAAGTGTCATATTTATATACAGAGAGAGCTTTATAGCTAAGAACTTTCACAAATCCTCTTCTCTGAAACCATGAGGCTCAGAGCTAATAGATTTATAATGTAGCAATGATTAGTGGTTTCTACAGAAATCTTGCCAACCATGCCCCTGGGGTCAAAATTGGCCATGTCACGAGGGTTACTAGTGAGAAAAAACTTTAAAAAGTCTTCTGTGAAACCATGAGACCCACAGCTTACATGTTTAGTATGTAGCAACGTTTAGTAGTCCCCTACATATATCCTGCCAACCATGCCCCTGGGGTCTAAATTGGTCACGCATTGAGGGTCTTTAGCTCCCATAGACTTATAATGGGAAAACTTTAAAAAAAACTTTTTTTCTCTGAAAACATCAGACCTACAGCTTATATTTTTAGTATGTAGAAATGTTTAGTGGTCTCCCACAAAAATCCTGCAAATCAAGCCCCTAGGGGCCAAACTGGCCCCGCCCCATGGGGTCATTAATTTGTATAGAATTATATAGCTAAAGAACCTTCAAAAATCTTCTTCTCTGGAGCCATGGGGCCCAGAGCTAACACATTTAGTTTGTAGCAATGTTTAGTTGTCTCCTACATAAGTCCTGCCAACTATGCCCCTTGGGTCCTAATTGGCCACGGCCTGGGGTCATAAGCTGCCATAGATTTATAATGGAAAAAACTTAAAACATCTTCTTCTCTGAGACCCAGAGCTAACATATTTAGTATGTAGCGATGTTTAGTAGTCTCCTACATAAATCCTATTAATCATGCCCCTGGGGTCCAAATTGCCTATGGGGGTTATTTATCAATATAGTGCTATATAGCTAAAACATAAAGAAAAATCTTCTCTGATACCAAAGGGTCCTAGGCAGGTCAGATCAATATAAATCTAGCTCAAAATAATCGTCTTGATGATTTATAGGTCAAGTTAGAACCTTGATCACTTATGACCTATATTTCACTGTCCAGTGACTATTAATTTTTTTCGTTTCGGTTTATTCCTCAGTAACTTGTGGTCATAAAGCAGTTATACTTGCATCTTAGCATGGCCTCTTGAATGCAGTCATCTATACTTTACCTTGACCTATATTCCACGGTCTACTTTCTTTGCTAAATAGTTTGCATTTAGGTCAGTTTCTCAGTAATTATTGATCTTACAGCCAGTGATACTTAGTACATGCATACATCTTAGCATGGCCTCTTGAGTGCAGTTATTCACATTTGACCTTGATCTATATGTTACGGTCCATTAGGCATGCTACATTGTCTTACTTGTTAATACAATCATCATGAATCTCGGTCAGAATGTTTGCCTTGATCACGTTCTCTAAGTGCTATGATGCTCAAGTGAGCTTTACATGGCAATCATGGCCCTCTTGTTTAAAACACTGAATGAAATACAAATTTTGATGCATAATTAGTTTTGAAAAAGTATTTAGGCAATGGATTATGACAAAAAAGTCCTCTTAGTAAAGCACCAAGCGAAAAAAACAAAAGCTGTCAGCACACAGCATAGCTCGCTTGGAATTGGGGAGATACTGAGTGACAGGGTGCTCTTTAGGACCAGTCTGATCTGGGTCTGCACTGTTTGCTAAGGCCTATCTGTCCCAATAATTAGGATCATTACTGTAAGAGGAAATGTTATGGCATTTCAGCTCTTGATAGGATTTCTTGTGCTATGGTTTGGTCATTTGTTGTCATGAATTTGACATTGTCAGGGATCAAATATAAAATTTCTAAGTTTAAGACCTTGATCTTGAGATGTGAAGTCGTTATTCTTTTGATGTAGATTTCACATCTTTAGCCGTGACTTTTTCTTTTTTATTGCTATACACACACATACATGCGAAATCGTTTCTTCGCGCATATGCGAGTGCCAAGATCAGACTGCGCTTTATTGTCTGCTAAACAATTATTGGATACTAGAGAGTGTATAAATGGAGAACAAAGGCCCAGTTAATACTTTGCGCGTGGGCTTGAAGATCTGAATCTGCGTATTTTGCGCATGTTCGATGGCACTTCTGTGCTTGGCGTGCCGATCAAAGTAACGATGTTTCAATAAATGGTGCAAAACCTTTCACCGCCTTAGATTCTTTTCTGTGGAAAACCCTTACAGATATTAATGGGCAACTGAAAACATTCAATGATTTCATGCAAGTTGTTTTTATAACAGCATTCAAACATTTGTAGAATTTAACCCTTTGTAAGGTTTTTTTTTTATGATGTCAATTCATTTTCTGTCTACTCATTCATATTTTGTTTGCATCGATGGAAGAACTTTAAAAGGTGTAACAGATTATTTTATATCGATTGATCTATCCGACCGCCACTGTCACGTTGTACCCTGCTTATTTGAAATTCGTCCAAAATCTCTAATTCCTCTCCAGGCCGACTGAGAAACTTATTTTCATACTCTTTCATGCAAACAGACGCGGCCCTGGAACCACAATGGCCACCAAATGTCACACAGTGAGAAAAAATTTCAGCCGTATCGGAGTTCGAACCCGGGATCCTTGGATTGCCGTTCTGACTCTCTACCGACTGAGCTATGCGGCCGCTACTGTCACATTTCCCTTTTTATTAAGATTCGTCCCGAATCTCTGTTCTCTCCAGGCCGGCTGAGAGACTTATGTACTTTTAGCTTCTATTTCTCATATATATTGATTACTGGTCACACATTGAGCTTACACCAACTGTTTCTTTATATTACCTATTACCGTGACTGAGAGATTTGGACGCATGACAAGACACGTTTGTACAATTGCAGAGTCCGTCAATGTTGGCGATGAGTGCTTTATAATCAAGCCGACTTTGTATCAGTATTGAAGAAACATCTAGTCAATTCTTTTGGTCTCGTTTTTGATGGTCGAAATTGTTCATTGGTGTTTCGTTAAAGTTGTTGGCTTTTTCGTATAGTTAAGCAACGGAGATCGCGGTAAATAGCTGGATGGGTGACCGCGGTGCTTGACTTCGTGGAAGAGCCGACAAACGCATAGGCACTCGACGGAATATTTGTTTGTTTGTTTTGTTGTTGTTGTTTTTTTTTTTTTTTTTTTTTTTTTTTTTTTGTTGTTGTTTTTTTTTTTTTTTTTTTTTTCAGAGATTATGAGATCTGGAAATATCCTCTAGCTCACTGTCAAGTTTCAATTGGATCGGTTGCGAAATAACAAAGACGTAAAACATCATATGGCTATAGTGTTTTATTGTGTATGGGAGTGACATTTCGCAAATAACTTATTTCACAACCGATCGACTTGAAATGTGATAGAAAAGTAATGATAGGCTAACATTTTATAACATGTAAAAACAAATTACAAATATTCAGTCGTGTGCCTGTGGACAAACGCTATAGAAAGATACAAGAGCTGGTTCATCATTTAATTAAAATATAAATATGGAGATACTCAGGAAAGCCCACAATCATGGGACGCAGTCCTCCCATTGCACTAGATAAGGTTTGAATGACTTAAAACGACATCATAAATATAAGGCACTTAGTCAAAAACCGATCAAACAAACGAGAAGTAACTGCCTGGTAACGGTCAACATGACAACTTTTGGAGTCATGACTTAGACCTAGAGTATAAGGATCTACCATGTATGTGAGGGGTAGATGGAACAATCCGTTCCGAGGGTCACTGTCTGGCATCACGAGGCTTGCCGAGTGATGCCAGACTGTGATCGCGAGGGACGAATATTTCTATCTACCCCTAACACCCAAGATAGATTCTTTTTCTTGCACACCTTTCATTTCTGAACGCAGACATTTTTTGATAATGCAGTCACTTCGATTGCTTACGTTCGCCATATTGTGATTACATTACGGTGGCGTTTTGTGCCGTCATTACGATCAGTGACGTTAACCTTAACGATTGCGTAAGTGACGTCTATCACAAACAGTGCATATATCAAACACGTGAGAATTCTCGATGTATATCTTACCCTGGGAAGGGTAACCTGTGTAGGATAAGAATTTTTATCCCAGGGTTAAATCCTGGATTTCCTTACCTGGTGGGCAAGAATTATTGGCGTCAAACCTCGTCTTTAATCCCGGTACAGTTTTTGCTACATATACACTAAAATTCCACCATTAGGACTACCTTGGGGACTGCCTACATGTAGTCGTGTTAGTGGGGCAGTTTTATTATTGAATATAGAATAATAAGAATGAAACAATTTGAGACCGGCATCAACTGTTCTTAATAAGTGGAATTTTAATATAATTGTTCGGGGTTTGCAGTCGTTCCCTAACGCATTGGTGAATCAACATGTAAGTCTCATCCGCTGGCTGTATAAAGCGTACAAAACACATGTTTTTCATGTATTTAGCTGCATCATTATCAAGGGTAGGGGTTTGATCGAGTAAAAAGTTTAACTCATTTATACTTAGCTTTCCATAAAATGGGCATTGGCAAACAGTGAAGACCCAGATCAGACGCCGCAATACGCAATTAAAAATAACAAGACACTCCTTTTATTAAAATTAACAGGTCCAAAGCGAAATGTAGAAGAGTCCACTGGATATAAATTAGTTAAGCGTCTATATCGTTGTTTGTGTTGAGCGTTGCCAGGCAGTTCGTCTATTGCAGGGTTTTGTATGTCTGTTATTGTAACTTGTGCAGTTGTGTCTTGTAATTGTTTTGTTCCATGCATGTTTTTCTTTCGGTACCTCGGGAATGCTGTTATTTGTGATTGTGGCTTTTCCTGAATATCTTCATTTTTATTTATTTGTTTTAAGAAAGAACCGTGTGAAGAAAACGTACCGTCGGACATGCCCCCTCCCCCTCCCCTCCCAACGAAGACTGGATATATTCCGTTTTTTATCCGCCGTTTTTTACACGACAGACCACAATTCTGACCCTCTGATTGCTTTCATGCACACCAAACCCTAAAATGGTAGGACTTTGACAGTTTTGAAAGTGTAACCATTTCCTCCAGAGAAAGAATCTTACTCCAACCCCAAGAGGGATTGAGTACTCTTATTGCCTCTGTTCTCATAGAGATTGTACTCATTAAGAGAATATGTTCCAAATTTGGGGGAGGGACAATGTGTTCCCTTTAAGAGGTTCCCTACTTTGAGAACGGATTTTATATACAAGAAAAGCAAACGTAGTCTTCTATAAACTTATTTTAATCTGGAAACCCTAAAAAGGGTAATTGGTAAACAGTGTAGACGCACACGAGACGTCACATAATGAGTCGTCTGATCAGGATCCCCACTGTTTGCAAATGGTTTAGTCATTTTTTCTAGGAATATTTAAATAATATTAAAACTGAACTTGGACTCTTCCACTATATAATGTGGTGAGTTTATTTAGTCTTAAATGGGTCAGGAAAAGAGGAATTTCAATTTCGTCTTACGCTATTTGGATATCCCCCACTTAAATGCTTCGTTTCCGAGCAGTTAAGCTTGTTTGGTGTAAATCTTTTTTATGTCGCCTGGTTAAGCTGCTTAATAAGTCGAAATACAAATCCATCCATAAACATGGTTTCCTTTAGAATCTATTCATCTTCACAACAACTGGTGTTAGCGCCGTGTGGACGCAGTAAAACGTCTCCCCGTACTTCACTATAGTGTAGTTTATATTTCCTGGTCATTTGTGATTATTCAGCGCATTCTAAGGTTTAGGAAAATTCATTAGAGGCCACGGATGACGCTAGGTGACTCAGAAAACTCGACACTTCAGCTGTTGTTTTTTTCTGTTTTTTTTTTTTTTTTTTTTTTGTTTTTTTTTTTATTTTATTTTTTTTTTTTTTGTTTGTTTTTTGTTGTTTTTTTTCCGGTTTTGTGTGTTCATTGCTCTCAATGGTCATTTCTTTTAGACTCTATCTCTTCCCTTTACGAATACTGCGTCGTTTGTCTTAAAATATGCAGATGTAATGCAGGAAACTTGCCATGTCAGATTATTATATTAGTCTATGAAAGCTATTTTTGTAGTGTTGTTGTAGGTTTCAGAGATGATCCTCGTACACAATAAACACAATAAAGTACATAGACTTGCAAATTATTTTGAGACCTTCTTAGCTATATTATCTGTCTGAACAAATAATAAAGGTGATGGCATCATCATTTGGGCCGCGTCAAGCGAAAATGTACCTTCGAACATGTGCAAAAGGCGCAGACTCAGAGCATCCTGCACATGCGCAAAGTCTCATGCGGGCATTGGCTCTCCATTCAAACATTCTATAGTATCCAAAGGACAGCGAAGGCCCTGATCAACTATAAGGATGTGGAGGCTGATTCGGGCCTTCGCTGTCCGCATATGCTCAAAGACAGGTTTTCGCATGGGACGGCCCATCTGAAATATGAGTATGTTCTGTGTCATTTGAATAACATAAACTATCTAGTGGTATATGTATGAACAGTAACTCGTACAACACAACAGGGCGGAAAATGGCGCCGCAAGCATTGTAGATCCAAATGGGACGGCTTATAATGAGCTGTCTCACCTAGCCCTACCATGTTTGCAATTTAGTATTTGAATGTTCTCACTACAGTGTTGCCAGTTTGTTTTCAAGGTCTTTCCTACTCCCCTTTTTTGTGAAACGGTGACCGATTCAGCGATGCGGGTTTTCAGTGTGTGTGTGTGTGTGTGTGTGTGTGTGTGTGTGTGTGTGTGTGTGTGTGTGTGTGTGTGTGTTTTCAGTGTATAGTAATAACCTCAACATCATACAGCATAATAACACCATTCAGTCTGATTCATAGATGCAGATGAATGTCTTCTTGTCAGCGAAAATAGCTACTTGACAGCTTGCTGTAATAGTGGTTATATAACGTTATTTGTAGAAGTCGATGTTCGAATCTCGTAGATCGTGTCCCAACACCATTGTTGTTAAATGTTTGTATATGCAGAAGGAATTCCCAAATGTGTTTGTTTGAGTTATTGTTTACGTAAGTTTGCAAGCTCTTGGCATAGAAAACGAAAAATTCAAATATAGTTTAACGTCTCAACTATGAAATTTCTCAGCTTTCAAATGACACTAATTATGATGAATCAGATCGCGAATTATCTGCATAGAAAGCGAACTATTCAATTATATATCAGTGTAGAACTTCTCAATTATGAATTTTCAGCTCTTACATGATAATAATTCTGGCAAATCCGTTCACAAACTGTTGGCATAGTAAGCGAAATATACATCTCGCCAAAAGTTTAGCATAGTTTCAGTATTCTGTTTATATTTTTTAAATATTACAAATTGAAAATTTAAAGCAAACCGGTACCTGATCTAGATCTTTACTGTTCACCTATGCCATTAGGTTATCTTTTTGATGGTGCAGCGCAAATGTTTAATGATTTAGGGCATAGGATATGCCTTGTAGACTTTCCGCCACTTCTTACAAAGACGACAACTTTTTAGACTTCCTCACACAAAGCCACTTTTGCAAAGGGCTTGATTCTAAAAAGCAGAGTATTTCTCCCATTTGTTTTCATTTTTAGTGTAGATCCCTTTTGAGAAGGGAGGCAAAACAATTTTGACATAGTTGCCTCCCTTGAAAGTGTATCTATTTCCCCTTCATGGATCCGTACGGCTAAGCTTGCATCTACCTGTAAATGTCGCCTCTAAGGGCACATTCGAGCCTACCGTTTTGTTTGCTTCGTGTTTCTTTTGACAGGAGAAAAAGATAGAAACCAAATAATTTTTGAAAGCCACTAAGTAAAACTAATGCATCTGTTATCTTGGGCATCGTATCACAGCATGAAACTGCCATCTGGGATCCAAATGAAACGCTATCAGCCAATAAAGGCATCCAATTATTCGCCATCTCCGTTTTATTACGATAACCTCTTCCTCATACTTGCTTCTATATCGACAATTGAAAGCTCACTACTAGGCTTTACGACAAAGGGAATGACTTCAACTTCCCCATAGTTAATTTTGGACAGTAAGCATCACTTGGTAAGCATGCTTCGCCTACCATGCCTATCAGCCTGAACAGAGGGTTAGAAAAATACGGGAATAGTAATGTCCGGGGTTTGGAAAGTCTCAGACACAGTTTAGTTCTTTGATAGATGTATCTCTTGTAGTGAGTTGTCGTCCTCGTTGGATAAAGTCCTGTATGCTAGAGCAGAAGGAATATTGCTGCTAAAAAACAAGACGCCTGATTACACCCTGTTAATGTTGGGTCCATGTCTGTCTGTCTGAACATTCCTAATATTGTCTTTATGTATATCGACTTTATAATTTTCCGAAAAACGATTTTGGTATGTTGACCTCAGACTCATGTAGAGTTTGTAATATCTTAATAGTGCCTAATGTTTTCTTGCATTTGGTAAAATTGTTTCTAAATAGACATCTTTCCTAGATGTGCATCGCGCAGTCTGATCAGGGCTTTCGCTGTCCACTGCAAGAATCATTGGGTACTTTTGAATGTATCAATGGACAGTAAAGGCCCGGATGATACCTTGCGCAGCGCAGGATGATGTGAATCCGCACTTTTTGCGCATGATCGAAGGCACTGTTTTCGCTTGACGCGGTCCATATATGAATGCACGCATGTTAAGACCAGGCTGTGCGTTTTAATCACTGGTCACTGTAAAGTGTATCGACAAACAGAGGAGATTTTATCAAACAGTTGATCGGAGTCTGTCCTTTTTGGTCATTATCACGTATGGATACGGATCTATTATAGTGCGGCTTAAAAATGTTAAAGAGGGTATCCAGGATGAACATAGCCAAACATAAAACATTGAGTTATTGAATTTCCCTAAAATAAACTGTTTAAGTGTACTAGAATAAAAAAAAAAAAAAAAAAAAAACACCACGTATGTTTCTATTAAATAAAACGGAACCCATTTCTGTGTCTCACAGGCAAAATAAAGCAATTGAAAAATAAAACATATTAGCTTCTGTAAAAGAATAGCATTAATTGTCTCTGATAAAGAATTCCTGCAAGTCTGTATTTGACCTTCTGCAAGTACAAGGGCATTGCACCATTAACCCTATCAGCCCTACCGACAAAAATAGATATATTTGCAAACAGTGTAGATCTAGATAAGATGGCTCAATATGTGCCATCGCATTTGGATCTAAACAGTCTGCCATTCTGCCAGTTCTCTTTTTTAGACTGATACCCTGTTTGCAATAATGGATATGCCCAAGTTCAAAAATGGAAGAGTCCAGAAACTCGAAGGGGGGCAAGTGTTAATAGGGATTTTTTCTGAGTAGACAGAAATGATAACGGTTACTGCCTCAAATTATAGTTGTAAATCGGTCAGCCATTCCCCGAATGGTAATTTCCGTACGTATTATAGACATAAGTTCACACTCAATCCTTCATAAAAACCGATCTTAGACGACAATATATGTAAAATCACTAAAACGCATTTACATTTTCTTATCAAACTTCTAACCAGAAATGACCTTGCTGATAAATTTGAGCTAGCACATTATTTCTCCACGACTGCATGCAAGCACAAAGCCTCCGTGCTATCAGACCAGAGTCCCTTCAGAGCACTCTGTAAGTAGCATAGGATCCAAAGCGTTTTCTGTCTGACCGAAAAGATTCCGAACAGCCTGTGGGGACGCGCATTCTAATCTGAGTCTTCGCTGAGCGCACATGCAGTCTTGTAGGAATTTCTTGTAGGAAATGCTATGTCCCAGCTCATATGTTCTGTATTTTTGCAGTAGTCTCTCTCCAAAGACACTTAGTCTCCCAATGTCATTTTTCCATGAAAATTTTCCGCCCAAACTAGTTTTCAAGAAATATTTAAACAAACCAATATGTTTTATTATTAATACCATACTTACAGCTTCTTCTTCATATAACTGATGATAATTTAAAAGAGGATTTTACAACACGGTACTCTTTTTGCAACAGATTTAGCTGTTTTGAGGGGGTAAAAATGGCCAAAAATGCATGCATTTTTTTAACTTCTGCCAAACAGAGGTAAAATATATGCTATATTGTAGGTTTTAAAAGGTGTATGTTTTTGCATAGAGGTAAAATATATGCAATATTTAGGGTTTTAAAGGTATATATTTTTGCATAAGGAGTGGTACACGTACCACCCCTGTTGATAATTCAAATAGTTTACTCTCATAAGGACTGTTTTACAACTGGATAGCATCCCAAGCTTTCTTCTTGCTTTGACAGGGGTGGTACATGTACCACTCCAGACCCTAAATCCAACCGTCGCATTGTCCCATAGATATATTTACCACAAAAAAAAAATGAAAATAGTGATTTTAGACCCTTCTCTGGAAGTGGTACACGTACCACTCTCTGGGATCTTTTTTCTGATTTTTGTTATTGTAACAGTTGTTATCGCACTACCGATAATTTTTCGGTTCTTAACAGCAAGTGGTACACGTACCACTCCAGACCATAAATCCATTGTTTCTAAAACCCATAAGCATACTTACCATAACTTTGAAGATAAATATTGTTTTAGACTTCATTCAAAGTGGTACGTGTACCACTCCCTGGATTTTGACCTCTTATGGTTGTTGTTATTGTAAAAGTTATCTTATTTCAGATAATCTTTTGGTTTCCTCAATGACAAGGAGTGCTACACATGCCACTCTAGACCAGAAATTCATCGGCTTCACTGCCCCATAGAAATGTTTACCATCAATTTGAAAATATTAATTTTAAGACCCTTCTCTTAAAGTGGTACACGTACCACTCTCTGGATTGTGACCTTTTTTTCTGATTGTTGTTATTGTAACAGTTGTTATCTCCACTACGATAATATTTCGGTTCTTAACAGCAAGCGGTACACGTACCACTCCAGACCATAAATCCATTGTCTCTCAAACCCATTGGAATATTTACTATAGCTTTAAAAATAAATATTTTTAGACTTCTTTCAAAGTGGTACGTGTACCACTCCCTGGATTTTGACCACTTGAGATTGTTGTTATTGTAAAAGTTGTTAATCTTATTTCAGATAATCTTTTGATTTCCTCAGTGACAAGGAGTGGTACACGTACCCTCTGGACCAGATATTTAGCTGCGTCCTTGCCCAATAGAAATATTAATCATAATGCTTCGTTTTACTGGTAGTAAGGGCCCCAAATAAGAAGTCAACCTTATGAAATACGCGACGAGAGGGGAACAGCTCAGCCGGAGCAGCCACGGAGTTTTATGCAGGGCTGTGCTGCTCTCTGTTAAAATATACACACCAAGACTTATCCGGGCCTGTGCGGTTCACTGTTAGAAAGTGCACATCCTATATGCTGTTCGCTGTTTGAATGTCTTTGTCCGCATAGTGTTTGCCGGCCTGCACTGTTCGCTGTTGGAATATTCAAGGACCATTCTATATGTAGCACCAAATGTAAACTCAGATGTGACGTGCAGGCTCATGTAAGGCTACGATGGTCACGTATCATAAGGCTGTTTTATTATGTGGTTTTTCGTTATAGGCAGATTTTTAAAACTGCATGCCTATCCTAAGTTCAGTTAAATTCACTTGATTTGAGGGGAATAAAATTAGATTAAAAATATAAGTAATCCATAGTCCAATATCCATTAAAACACATTCGTTGTTCACAAATTTCTAAATTATAATTCGCTGTCAATAAAACTGTCGCTGTCCAGAATTCTGTTAATCCCCCAGTTAAGCTTAAGTTGACCACCTACGGAGTACGCTTATGTAACCTAGGCCATGTGTATTTCTTTGATATGTCAAATCCTCACGACAATGTATACGCGTAAAAAAGAAATTGTGCAGAAATAAGATGTTGTTACTGTATTTACCCTAAGTGTCTGGACACTTCAACTCCATTAAATACTTATTCTGAAATTTGAATAAGTACAATTTTCTACCCAGTGTGCTGTCTAAAAATTTCTGGATGGGTGGCAAACAGTGTAGACCTAATGAGACGCCGCGTTATGCTTGTCTGTCCGAATGCACACAGTAAAAGGGCAATTATGTAGTAAGACATATTTCGGCCCAGAAATATTTTGTAAATAGACTGTAATGTGAATGAAGGTTAACGTGTGAAATTATTTATTTGGGTCACGTTGCACAGTCTAATCAGAGTATTTGTCGTTCGCTTGCATACCTTTTGTGCACAGAAGAATCAACTAGTGAATAATTGCCATAATCACTGTCACTATAACAATTGCTACAAATTCCATTTTACGTGACTCGACTCAAATAATTAAGAACATAGATGATTTTATTGTTTACGCATATATAAATGCCTCAAGGCTATTATCATTGCTATCATTAGCCAGAATGTAATCGGCATATTGCGTCCAAAGTAGACACGACCAGACTTTGCTGTATCAACATTATATATACTCAATTCACAATGCAGAAATCTGGGATAATTTAATAGACTGCAAATTTATTTTTCCCTAGGCAACAGGATTTGACATTTCACAATCTTTTATTCTGTGAAAAATTTGAAAATGTTTCAAAATGTCGTCTGCTGAAAAATTTACCCAGCGTGCTAAGCGTTAACTGAGCATACGCAGGGTATTATAATATATACATGTTTTATTCGGGTGTAAAGTCAACTTCAACAATCCATCAGTCACGGTGTCTGGATGTGGCAAGTATCTCAGTGCTCACTTTTAGAGTATTGCCTCGCTGAATATCACGCCACAGACACTTGACAAGATATTCCACCCAGTCACATTATACTGATACTGAGCTGACCACTCCAGGTTCCAAGATCTTTACTAAATCTTGGGCTTCAAGCGAAAGAGCAGCTTGCACAATTTTTAAAGTCTTTAGTATGACTCGGCCGGGGATCAAGCCGCAACCTCCCGGTCGCAAAGCGGATACTGTGATATAACAAAGGCCATGTGGTTTGTCTTAGCTCTGTCAAAGTTGAGTAGACAAAATGGAAAATGAGACGAATTTCAGTATACACGAGATCAGGAATATGTGAAATGGGACAAAATATAGGCGGTATTGGATCAAGGCGAAGCAAGAACACTAATACTATATTTGACACCAAAATTGGTTATTTTTTTCTGGATTGAAATATACCTAAAACAATATTGTGAATAATAGCATCTTGCGAATGATAAGAGTCCACGCAAGGAAGTGTACATTTTTAATCACAGCGGATTATAATGGTGTGTGTGTGTGTGTGTGTGTGTGTGTGTGTGTGTGTGTGTGTTCTAAAATACAAGTGGTTTGATAAAGAGTAGTGTATACTTATTTATAATAGCATATTACATAAGGTTGTTTTATTGTTGTAAGGAGACATTATTTGCAGTCTTTTGTTAATTGCCAATATTAAGGCCACAAGCATACTGTCAGGGAACAGTTATCGAACAGACCCTGATCATAAAAAGCGCGAAAGGAAGGGTGATGAGAATCTTCGATTTTTTACACATGACATAGTGATTATACATTATAACTATTCAAGTATATCTTGGCTGGATAATGATGGCAATAATAATAGCCTAGAGGCATTTATATATATTATGAACAATAAAATCAACACTGTTCTTAATTATCATTTGTGTCGAGTCACGTAAAATGGAATTTAAAGTAATTGTTACAGTGACAGTGATTATGACAATTATTCACTAGTTGGTTTTTCTATGAACAAAAGGTTAAAAAAGCAAACAACAAATACTCTGATCAGACAGCTCAAGTGATCCAAAGAAACAATTCTAAATTCATTTATATACTAAAATATTTATGGACTGAAATATTGTGAATACCCTATCTACCATAGGCATTCGGACAGACAGACCTAAACAAACAGTATAAACGCCGCTTAAACGCTGCCTTTCATCAGGGTCTGCATTGTTTGCAACACATCCAGCAAGTTTTAGACACTTTATCAGGTGGGTAAATTGTACTTGTTCAAATGTTTGAACAATTATGGTAAAGGGTAAATACGGTAACAGCAGCTTCTATCCATTTTTATACAAGTAACGGATGGTTAATGCCATGAAAGAACGTTTACCTATTTTATTTGTTTTTACATGTATGCATTGTCGTGAGGATGACACAGATCTGAGAAAAACACATGGACCCCGGTTACATAATTGTACCCCGCAGGTAGTCAATTTAGGCGTAACTGATGGATTAACAGAATTCTGGACAGCGACAGACTTTTTGACAGCGGATTATAATTTAAAAATATGTGAACAACAAATGTGTTTTCATAGATATCGGACTGTGGATTATTTATATATATATATATTTTTGTTTTCAAATCTAATTTTATTATTATTATTATAATTATTTTCAAAATCTAATTTTATTTCGAAATATCAAAATAGAAATGAAGATATGCTTGCGGTTAAAAACATCTGCTTATTGTGAAATTTAGCAGATAAATGTCTACTTATTATTAACAATAACAATACAACATTATTATAATCGACCTACGTAGTCTTACATCAGCCTGCACCTCCACAAAGTCTGATCTGAGTTAACATTGTGCGCTACATACAAAATGTGCCAGCAAACAGCGCAGGTTCGACAAAGACTCTGCGGACAAGTGCATTCAAACAGCGAACAGCACAGGTCTTGTTAAGACGTCTCTGCGCATATTCTAAAAGCGAACATCACGTACGGGCCCTGATAAGACTGCACGAGATGGTACATTCTAGTAGCGAACAACAAAGGCCCTGATCCGTGCCTTTTGACAGATCCATTTTAAATTTAAGGGGTGTCAGACTTTTTTCGTAAGTTATTAAAACTTCCTGTACACAAAGTAAACAATGGTGACCCTGATCAGATTACGCGTTCTACATTTGATCTGGATCTAGTTTAATCAGATTCATTTTTGTCCTGGGCTTGGCTTGCGGAGCCGCAAAGGTCAAAGTAGTCATATCACATTTTAACTCAAGTGACAGCATTTACAAAAAATACCGGTGTAAAAATTAAAAATGCAAAGTATCGTTTGCAAGGCATTCAGCGGTTTATAAAGACGAACGGATAGATAGATAGATAGATAGATAGATAGATAGATAGATAGATAGATAGATAGATAGATAGATAGATAGGTAGGTAGGTAGGTAGGTAGGTAGGTAGGTAGGTAGATAGGTAGGTAGGTAGGTAGGTAGGTAGGTAGTCTTTCATCCTTGATTTAATTGATTAAAGTATTAATGAAATCCGGCAATCATTATTGATGTGCATGAATATTTTTTATATCTGGTTATCAAGGTGAGAAAACTCGCCTAATTGTAGGTAGTCTGTAATCCTTAATGATGATCCAGGTAGTGAATGTGAATAGTTTTTTGCTGCAAAAAAAAGTTATGAACTTCATCGCGAAAATATGGAGTCAGTCTAAGCTCCGGATAAGGAAACTATTTTCTTATTTTTTTTTTTTTTTTTTTTTTTCATGAAAATATATAATGTGTAGAAGCACCTCTACGAGATACTCATAATTTATGTTTTCATTGAGAAACAAGATCAGTTTTTGCCTTATCTGGAGTCATGAAACCTTATCACATAATGCGAACAGTGAAGGTCTAGATCTGCCTGCGCATCCCCGCTGTATGCTTTTGTCCAGTACACTGTAATAAATGTAAACAATCAGATTTTCCGATCGCATTTGCGGATGACCAGGTTTATCTGTGACTTCGCGGATTGAGTATGCGCTATGACCCTGAAATGAACTGCTGCGCGACTTAAGAAAATGGTACGCTGTCTGATCAGGCCTTTTTATATCCAGCATACAGAATTGATTGATACTGCAATCAAACTCCAATCAGACTGTGTCGAGCATTTATTGGTGTAAAGTGCTAATAAAACTTGACATTTCATATAAATTGTCTGCTAGATGGCCGATTCACATGGAATGTCAAGTCTTATTTTCTCTCGAAAGATAATTGTAACGCGTGAAAAAAAACAAAGGATATCTAAGACAAAACAGAATTCTTATTGACGAAAAGGGAAAGCCGTGATCTGTTGCATGAAGTATCAAATATTTTAGGGAGTGGGGGACGGGACGGGGGACAAATTGGGTGGGGGATATATTTCAAAATGACGTCTGCTGGAATTTTGCACAGTGTGTAAAGCGTTAATTGACAACTGGCGGGGTTCTATTATTTAACTGAGGTCGAGTGGTTTTGTCTTAGAACGGTCAAAATAGAGTTGATAAAATAAAAAAAATAAAATAATAATAATAAGAAAAAAAAAAATAAAGCTGCCAAAAGAGATGACAGATCCCTCGACCGAATCACTACTTCTACATTTGATGTGACTGTATATGTCAAGATATCATAAAATAGTGAAACAACGCAAAGTTAAAGATGCAAAGATAGTACGAATGTGGCAAAATTAATAAGTAAAACCAATTATAGGTGCACTGTAAATGATTTTACTTTTGCATGTTCTTTATTCAATTTTTTGCAAAAATAAGCTGTTAGTGACTTTTGATGTGATAACTTAATATTATCTGCACAGGACATACATTATTTCCAAATACCTCAAATTTGTGAGTCTACATATTCACAAAAAATAGCCAGGATAAATGTCTTGTAAAGTTATCTGCTGTCTGTTTATTAGGGTAAAACTGTCACAGAGCAAAAGTTGTCCTTCTTGCATGCGACACTCCTACTTGACCTTGTTTGTTTGTGTTGAGGTTTTACGGTCAACCCAATGGGGTCATGTCGAGCGCGGTCAGTTTACTTAACCACACGTTTACTGGGCAGGCTTAGTCCTCTAAGCGGTTAACCAGTATTGTGCTCATTCTTTCGCCAGAAACTGACAACTGCCCTTCTTGAATCAGCGGAAGGGTGAGAATGACCGTAGAAAATATTTCATGATCAATCTCCACGAAAGAATGTTGCCGACCTCGGCGGGGGTTGAACCCGCGACCTCCTAGTCTCCAGTCGGACGGCGCATCCAACTGAGCCACCGAGGACCTATTATGTATCTACTAAATATTGTCAACTCAAACAGATGGGAGTTATGGCCTGCACAAGATATCGGTTTCACGGGAGATTGTTATATAATGGAGAAAGTTCTCTTGCACGCGACACACTACTGGTCCTTATCTATGTCTCTGTCAAATATTATCAAAACATTGGAAACCATTTGGAAGTTATGGAGCGCACAATAATTCGACTAAGAAATTCGTCCAGGGGAGATAACTAGATAAAGAACAAGGGAACCGTTATTCTTCTTGTGTATGGCATCTACCCAATATATTTGAATTACCTCAGACAATATGGAAGTTATGGTCTGCACAAGGATTCGGCTTCACGGGACATAATTATATAACGAAGAAAGTGAGAGTTGTCTCTCTTGCCGGCGACACGCCCAAGAGGCAGATGACTTTATGGTCTGGAGTGGTATGTGTACCACTTTCAGTCAAAGAAACCCAAAGAAGAACTGAAGTGTAGATAACTGTTACAATAACTACCGGTAAAATCAAAAGAAGTCTATATCAGTCGAGTGGTACACGTACCACTTTGAGAAAAGAGTCTTAAATCAATATGTTAAAATTTATGATTAATATTTCTATGGGGCAAAGAAGCAGAATTTCTGGTCTAGAGTGGTACGTGTACCTCTCCATGTCATTGAGGAAACCAAACGATTATCTGAAATAAGATAACAACTTTTACAATAACATAATTCTGAAGAGGTCAAAATCCAGGGAATGGTACACGTACCACTTTGAATGAAGTCTAAAAAATATTTTTCAAAGTTATGGTAAACATGCCTATGGGTTTGAGAGAAAATGGATATATGGTCTGGAGTGGTACGTGTACAACTTGCTGTTAAGAACCGAAAGATTATCGGTAGTGGAGGTAACAACTGTTACAATAAAAACAATCAGAAAAAAAGGTCACAATCCAGAGAGTGGTACGTGTACCACTTTAAGAGAAGGGTCTTAAGATCAATATTTTCAAATTTATTTTAAAAATTTCTATGGGGCAAAGAAGCAGATGAATTTCTGGTCTAGAGTGATACGTGTACCACCCCTTGTCATTGAGGAAACAAAAGATTATCTGAAATAAGATAACTTTTACAATAACAACAAATCTCAAGTGGTCAAAATCCAGGGAGTGGTACACGTACCACTTTGAAAGAAGTCTAAAAAATATTTATATTTAAACTTATAGTAAATATTCCAATGGGTTTGAGAGACAATGGATTTATGGTCTGGAGTGGTACGTGTACCACTTGCTGTCAAGAACCGAAAGATTATCGGTAGTGGAAGTAACAACTGTTACAATAACAACAATCAGAAAAAGGTCACAATCGTACCTGTACCACTTTAAGAGAAGGGTCTTAAAATCAATATTTTCAAATTTATGGTAAATATTTCTATGGGGCAAAGAAGCAGATGAATTTCTGGTCTAGAGTGGTACGTGTACCACTCCTTGTCATTGAGGAAACAAACGATTATCTGAAATAAGATAACTTTTACAATAACAACAAATCTCAAGTGGTCAAAATCTAGGGAGTGGTACACGTACCACTCTGAAAGAAGTCTAAAAAATATTTATTTTCAAAGTTATGGTAAATATGCCTATGGGTTTGTGAAACAAGGGATTTATGGTCTGGAGTGGTACGTGTACCACTTGCTGTTAAGAACCGAAAGAATATCAGTAATGGAGATAACAACTGTTACAATAACAACAATCAGAAAAAACAGGTCACAATCTAGAGAGTGGTACGTGTACCACTTTAAGAGAAGGGTCTTAAAATCAATATTTTCAAATTTATGGTAAATATTTCTATGGAACAAAGAGACGGCGGATTTTGGACCTAAAGTGGTACGTGTACCACCCCTGTCAAAACAAGAAGAAAGCTTGGGATGTTATCCAGATGTTGTAAAACAGTCCTTATGAGAGTAAACTGTATTTGGATTATCATTAGGGGTGGTACATGTACCACTCCTTATGCAAAAATATATATCTTCAAAACCCTAAATATAGCATATATTTTACCTCTATGCAAAAACATACACCTTTTAAAACCTAAAATACAGCATATATTTTACCGCTGTTCGGCGGAAGTAAAATAAATACATGCATTTTTGGCCATTTTTACCCCCTCAAAACAGCTAAATCTGTTGCAAAAAGAGTACCGTGTTGTAAAATCCTCTTTTAAATTATCAGCAGTTATATTCTATTGCAGTACATCGAATTTAAAATGCGGTTGGGACACACAGTCCGGCCGCGTCAGATATGATTCTTGGCCTATTGAAAAATGAAGTGATTTTTTTATCGTATAACTGAATTAATAATGGCAACATTAATTCAGAGATATGATAAAATCATTTCATTCTTGACCCAGTTCAAGATCGAGAGCCTAACTGAAATTTTACAGACTGTCAGATGCCATATTTAATGATTGTATTAATACCATATATCAATTTATAAAATCTTTCTTGGACGAAACGTGTCTATTTGTAAGGAATATGGAGCCTTTGAAAACCTCAATCGCCTTTGTTTCCCAAAAGGTAAGGTGAAAATACATGATAGCTTTACTATGATCGTATTAATACCATATATCAATTTATAAAACGTTTGTTGGATAATAAAATGTTGATTTCAAAATTGCAAAACTCTGAAATCTCCCGCACCCCCTCCCCATATGTCCCTGTTTCTACTTTATATATAGGTGGACAGGAGGTACATAGTCCATGTTTCTACTTTATATATAGGAGGACAGGAGGTACATAGTCCATGTTTCTACTTTATATATAGGTGGACAGGAGGTACATAGTCCCTGTTTCTACTTTATATATAGGTGGACAGGAGGTACATAGTCCATGTTTCTACTTTATATATAGGTGGACAGGAGGTACATAGTCCATGTTTCTACTTTATATATAGGTGGACAGGAGGTACATAGTCCATGTTTCTACTTTATATATAGGTGGACAGGAGGTACATAGTCCATGTTTCTACTTTATATATAGGTGGACAGGAGGTACATAGTCCCTGTTTCTACTTTATATATAGGTGGACAGGAGGTACATAGTCCATGTTTCTACTTTATATATAGGTGGACAGGAGGTACATAGTCCCTGTTTCTACTTTATATATAGGTGGACAGGAGGTACATAGTCCATGTTTCTACTTTATATATAGGTGGACAGGAGGTACATAGTCCATGTTTCTACTTTATATATAGGTGGACAGTACATATTACGTGGATTTCTTAAAGAAACCGTTGTCTACCTTGAGCCACTCCATGTGGATCCCTGTCTTAACCTACGAGGGAAGTTCAATAAGTTCGTAGAACTCAGGGTTTAACTCACAGATTGGAAGATGGTTTCAACATTATTTTTCAATATAATCCCCCTTTACTTCAATGCATTTGGCCCACTTTTCTTTTAAGCAGTCTATGCCTTTGAAATAAAAGTCGTCTATTTGGTCCTCAAACCAAGCCTCTGTAGCAGCCTTGAGCTCATCATCGTCCCGAAATCTTGTTCCACGCAAGTGGGACTTTAAAATTCGAAACAGATAATAATCATTTAGGGCCAGGTCTGGACTGTATGGTGGGTGATTTAACTGCTCGAACTTGCACTCACGAACAGCCGCTTGTGCAACTCTGGACTCGTGCACAGGGGCATTATCATGCAAAAGAAGGACACCAGCAGCTAGCTTTCCCCTTCGTTTTTCTTTAATAGCAGGCCTTAATTATTTAATGACATTGGCATAGTATTCTCCTGTAACTGAAGTACCAGCAGGCTTGTAATCTATCAATATAATCCCTTTGGAGTCCGAAAACACCATGGCCATTACCTTGCTGGCTGATGGTTGGGTACGAAATTTCTTAGGTGGGGGTGAGCCAGGGCGCTTCCATTGCATGAACTCTTTTTTAGTATCTGGGTCCCAGTGGTGAAGCTAAGTTTCATCTCCTGTTACAAGACGAGTGTGAAAGTCTTCTGGATTGGCATTGTACACTTCCGGAAGTTCTTGACTTGACTCCACCCTTTGCTGACGATCTTGCATGTTCAGGTTTCTGGGTACCCACCTGGCAGATACTTTTGACATGCCTAAATGTTCATGGATTATAGTGTAAACACTTCCATTAGAAATACCACATTCTGAAGCAAGTTCGGCAACTTTGATTCGGCGATTGTTTAGCACAAGTCTCTCAACACGGTCGATCATCTCCTGGCTGATGACATCAACAGGGCGACCTGGCCTTGGGTCATCTTCTAAGGAGTCTCGCCCACGTTTAAATTCTGCTGACCACTTTGCCATTGTGGAATACTTTGGGCTACTATCACCATACACATCAGCCATGCGCTAATGGATTTCTTTGGCCTTTGCACCCTCCTTAGTGAGGAACTTTATGACTACTCTGAACTCAATATTCTGACTTTCCATTTTTTGCCTATGGGTATAGGTTTTCAAACAAAAAGTAAGAGTAAAAAATGTACGTGTTGACTGAACGGCTGTTATCATTCAACTGACAAAGGTTTACACTGCACAAAAATGAAAAACGAAATCTTGAATTGTATAGAAAAATACTGAGTTCTACGAACTTATTGAACTACCCTCGTATTTACGCCGAGTGGACACTTTTATCTTTGCGCCGCTCCATTTTTAATAGAAAGGGGTCTGGCTAGTTATAATTATTTACATTTTGTATAGAAAGCCCACTGTTTGATGCAATAGTTTAGACCCAATTTTGTGGCGTCTGATCTGTGTTTACATTGTATGTCAATGTCTCTTTTGTGGGACGTTAGGCATAAATGGGTTAAGACATTATTGTAAGTTTTATGCTCATATCAGACATGCGTACTCTGATGAGGGCGTATGTAGTTCATTTTTCAGGCCCAATGACTGAGAATACGCAGGTTGCACCTTGTCGCTTTTTAGCTCCCCGAAGCCAAAGTCTCCAGGGGAGCTTATGGGATAGCGCCTGCGTCGTCCGTCATCCGATCGTCCACCATTTTCAAATTTCTTCTCTGAAACCGCTGGGTCAATTTCAATTAGATTACATATGCAGCCTTCTGATAATGGGAGAAGGAAAATTTGTTCGAATGGTCCAGGTCCCCTGACCAAGATTGCCCCAATGCCCAAATATGGTAAAAACATGAACAAATCTTCTTCTCCTGACCCGCTTGGCTAATTGCCATGAAACTTAGTATGTAGCATCAAGTGCTAAGTACTACCAAGTTTGTTCAAATGATGACCCAAGGTTGACTTATTTTACGATAAGGTCAAATTGGTCCCTTAGGCTATTGAACGGGGAAATAGTAAAACGATGCATTTTTCCAAAACTATTGTAGTCTATGACGAGACTAGGCACAACATGAATGTCTTTGAACACCAAATGTCAAAATCATTCAGTGACTTTCAGCCCAGGTCACTAGGATTGCATGTCGATCAACACTTCAAAGGACTTCTTATCTTAAGTCTTTTTGCCATTTTTAAGTAATTTTCATATGCAGCACCCTGACCCCTGGCCCGCACCCCCCCCACCCCGCCAATCCCCCCGGCAATAGAAGAACAAAACATTCTAGAATAGTTCAGGTCACATGACCAAGATGGCTGCCATACCAAATATGGTAAAAATCTTAAAATCTCCTTCTCCAGAACCACTCAGTCGATTGCCTTTAAACATGGTATGTGGCATAAGGTGACTAAGTACTATCAAGTTGTTTTTTTCTTTTTTTGTGGGGTGGGGATCAAATAATGACCCTGCGTTGACCTTGACCTATTTTACGGTAAGGTCAAGTTTGGTCCCTTAGAGTTGGAATGGGATAAAAGGTAAAACAATGCATTCTTCCAAAACTTTAGTAGTCTATGATATGAAAGTAGGTACTACAGGAATGTCTGTGAATACCAAAGGTCAAGGTCTTTCATGACCTTGACTCGAGGTCAGTAGGATTGCATGTCCATAAACATATCAAAGGACTTCTTATCTTAATTGAATTTCATATGCATTCTCCTGGCAAACAAACGTTTCTTCAAATGGTCTAGGTCGCATGACAAAGATGACTGCCATGCCCAGATATGGTAAAAACCTAAAGAAACCTTCTACAGAACCGCTATGTCCAATGCCATGAAACTTGGTATATAGCATCAGGTGTCTAAGTACTACCAAGTTTATTCAAATGATGACCCTAGATTGACCTTGACCCATTTTACACAAAGGTTGAATTTGATTGAAGTTAAATTGCATATGGAGTCTTCAGTGAGTGAGAGAATGAAAGATTTTGAAACTTGGTTAAGATAGTAGACACAAACAGCTAAAGGAGTCCATGAACTGTTATCAGTACCAATGATCATGATTATTCGGATAAGGAAACAATTCCATATAATACCTAGGGTTCAGGGAAGTGATCAGGACCTCACGGTTCTTTTGTCTGTCATGAAATAATCAGTTTACTACTTTTCAGTAAAGGTTAAGAAGATATCATTGACTTACCTAACAAACATTTCCACTCCTGCCTCTGACGTTTTCCTTTTTATTCCTTTCCAAGACTGTTTTAGCTTAAACACTTGTCTCACATTTAATGGAAGCCTAGGATCCACCTCCGGAATATGTTTCACCTCGTTTAGATTCTCAAAATTGTCAGTCTCGTTTGCATTGTCATTTCCTTTATTGCCAGAATGACGACAACCCATTGTAGAGGTATTTTATTCTGTTTATCACCTTAGCCTATTTCATATATTTACAGTGTAACGTGCAAATATAAATATATGATGCTCAATGTGAGAAAAAGGCTCTTATGCCATATGGGAGCAAAGAAGGCCCAGATGAACTTGTGTGCCCATCCTGTGTCCGTTAATAAAATTAAGAGGGTACACTTGGTAGGATTTTCACCAGTTTTACAAGGGAGGCAACTTTTGTGTCTTCCTGTTTATTTTATGGATACTTAGGCTCTTTAATAAATGCGCCTACTGTGAAACGAAAGAATTTGCTCCCAAAAAGAGCAAATTCTTTCTTTTTAGAGTAGAGCTATTTTTCTTCTTAAAAGGCGTATACTCTAAAAGAGATAAATTTGCTTCTTAAACAAGGGAGCACATTCATTTACTTTAGAATTAACTCCTTTTAAGAAGAAAGGTAAAACATTTTGGACACAATTGCCTCCTTTGAAAGTGTATCCATTCCCCTAAATGGATTTTGTAGACTATATCTAGGAAGAGAAATGTCTTATTCAGATTATGTGAATATGCAGCCTGATCTTTGCATTCGCTTGGTTCTAACATCATAAAAACACGCCTATATAATTTTGACCCCCTTAAACCCCACTTTTATATAGTAAAACTGGGGTTTATAGGGGTATACATTATTTTTTTTATTTCTGCTCAAAAACATAGATTGTGGGTACTCGTTAGAACCGCCTCGGCGAGGCGGTTCTAACGGGTACCCACAATCTATGTTTTGAGCAGAAATATGAAAAATATCAGAATTTTTACCTGAAAATTTTCATTTTTTTTGTGGTAAAATTGTCAATAAATTTGAATAGGCGTGTTTTCGAAATCATATAGCAGAAGGGCCATTCTTCTGCACGGGGCATCGTATAGATACAGATTGGATATATAAACAGCTACTAACCAGTCAACAAGACCGCACTTACTTATAATCCGGTTATTTCTGTATTTGTAGTTGCGTTTCCTCACAAGAATCATTTGAGTATTTTTTAAATTATTTTAACAATTCGTATTATTACAAAGTATAGCAAAAATGTATTCGTATTGATTCAGGACAGACAATAAAATGTACCCAAAGTGTTATCGTTTTCCAACATCACGATGATTTTCAGATAACGCTTAACACTCTGGATAAAATTTTCAGCAGACACGTGTCTTTTATTTATTTTATTTTATTTATTTTTTTTTTTTTTTTTTTTTTTTTTTCATTTTCACAGAAAAGAGGTTTTGACATTTCAAATGTAAAAATGCCAAATCCTGTTTTCTGGGAAAAATAAGTAACATGTCATGAATTCGTCATCTGCTGAATAAGCTCAGAAATGGGAAAGGTTAAAGCAGAATAATTTCAGTATATATTAGAGCTATGGTGATTCTTCACCAAAGCCAAATACTTATCACCATATACGATATTTTCGGATATCTTTGGAAACTGACAATGTGATCTATTCCAATAAGAACTCCTACACTTACGAATAAATCCTAATATTTTCCTAGTTCCTAAACTAATGCTTGAATTGAAGAATTTTTGCCCGATAATAGTACTAATGATTTTTGACGTCACACCTGCTCTGTCTTAATGTTTAGCATACTGGGTGAACATTTTAGCAGACGGCAGTCTAAAATAGTTTTCTTATTTTTCCCAGAATATAGATTTTGACATTTTATGCAAAATGTCTCTTTAGGAGACAATTTGCATAAACTGTCAAAGCATATTTTCCGGGAAAATAAGAAAAAACATCATCATTTTGTTATCTGTTTAATTAACCCAGACAGCGGTAAAGGTCAACAATCGCTACAAGAAAAAAAAAAAAACGTGTCTTATTTAATCGTTACGGACTCTTTCTTTTATTAGCGATTCTGTCAAGTGAGGGTAAATACGATGTATTGAATTAGCTGTTTCAAACATCTTGTCTCTATCACCAATTGAAGCATAGACAACATATTTATTTCAGGCTGTCGCAAGTCTTCCAACAGACTTTGAACATTTATATTTTGGATTATTTGAACACGTTTTTCATTGTATTACATCAAAGGGATTGTTCATCTAAGTGGAAGGCGTATGCTAGTTAATAAGTATAATTGCTATAAGGACTAATCAATAGTTTCTTACCGGGAACATCTTCAACCATCATCCTGCAGTATGCGAAAACAAGCAGACGGCATTGTAATACACTTTCGTATATTTTGAACTTCGATATACGAGGTACGATCAAGAAGTTCTCTGCGCAATATACTTAGAATGAATCAATTGAACTGAAGCCCTAATCCGTTGATAATTGCACGGCCCGTCAATGTTGGGCGATAAGGCCAATTTTTGTTAGTGCTCTATAATCAAGCCGACTTTGTATCAGTTTTTCTGTTTTTTGGTAAATACTACAGAACTCCAAATTTATTGCTATAAATTACAAACCTTAACCCAACATAAGCCCGAGTGCATGAAGACATATATACCATAAAACACGAGTCATGAACCCGCCTGTTAATTTATAATATATTGAATTTCAAAAAGTAGTATTTTTTTTTTGGTTTAAAAAGAAATCCAAAAACAGTATCCATATTTCACTTCATACTTTCATATTTCTTTTATCAAATTACATATCCTGAAGTGAGTACAAAATAAAGCAAAATATGTTTAAATGTCAATTACAAAGGTGCTAAATTCTTTAAAAGTAGGACAGACCATTTTGCAAGAAAGAAATTGCATTAAACTGGACCAAATTATCTTAACTTGTTGCGGAGATAAAATGATTTGAAATTTCATATGCATGGCCAAAAGGCAGCGGCTAAAATCTGTCTCATTAATATTCATGAGCTCTTTGATGATGTCATAGTTGAACACTGAGTATTTTAAACTTTTTAAATATTAAAACATCTACTATTTTATAAAAGATATTATTCAAATTGTTAACTTCTGAAAAAGTAACACTATTCTGAAATGATGTGTGCAAACTGTTTGTTCTTATCACCTATAAAGAGCGTAAAATTTAAAATTGAAATAATTTTAAAATTTATTTCAATTTGCAGCTCTCAAATGGTAAAACATGATGCAAAAAGTGTAAGTCAGTTTAACAGAATTTTAGTCACCATTTCGGCACCCTAGAATTTCCAAACACAAAAAATATTGCAGTTTTAAATATTTTTAATTTCATTTTAAATTAAGATTTGGCATTTAATTTTGCAATAATATGTCTAAATTTTATGCAGAATTATGATAATTCATTAATGTTAATCAGTGTTGATAATTAAAATGTTATGTATGCAAAAAATCTGGTCGGTTTCAGCATTTTAAAATTAATTTAAAAAATTTAAATCTTTGATGACATCACAGAATGCTGCATTATGGGTAAGAAATAAGAGAAACTCAAGGGCGAGTACTGTTTAGAGTAAAATAGGTATACCTCATTTTCATACTGGATTTTTTTATTTTATTTTATTTATTTTTTTTTTTTGCTTTTGTTTTAATAATCCAGAACTTCGGTTCAGTTTTGTTAAAGCTATCAATATATTAAACGAAAATGGCTATTTCTTTTCTTCATGCGTAGTCTGGTTTCAGTATCAGCATTTCGTGAAGACATTCACACAAATAAACACGAGGCATGAAACCGACAATTTATTTATTATATATATAAAAATAAAAATAAAAATAAATAGTGATTTTTAAAAAAAAAAATCCAAATACAATTTACTTATTACACTTCTAACTGTCATAGTTTTTTATCAGATTACACATTCTGAAGTCAAAATAAAATAAAGCAAAATATATTTAAAAGACAATATTGCAGAAATTCGGGACTTTTGTTAAAAATATTAATATATGTATATTACACCAAAATGAATACTTTCGCTGCTGTTTCTTTTCTTCTTGCATAGTCTGGTTTCATTATCAGCAGTGCGTGAAGACATTTACACCGCCAGTTAATTCATAATATATTGAATTAAAAAAATAGTGATTTTTGAAAAAAAATAATCCAATAACAGTATACTTATTACACTTCTAACTGTTATAGTTCTTTTATCAGATTACATATTCTGAAGTCAGCATAAAAATGCAAACTATATTTAAAAGATAATATTGCAGAAATTCAGAACGTTTGTTAAAAATATCAATTTATTAAACCCAAATGACTATTTTCGCTGTTTTTTCTTTTCCTAATGCATAGTCTAGGTTCATTTTCAGCAGTGCGTGAAGACATTCATACCATAAAACACGAGGCATGAAACCGCCTGTTAATTTTTAATATATTGAATTTTAACAAAATGTGATTTTTTAAAAAAAGAAAAATCCAATAACATTATACTTGTTTCACTTCTAACTGTCTTAGTTCTTTTATCAGATTACATATTCTGAAGTCAGCATAAAATATAGCAAAATATGTTTTAAAAATAATATTGCAGAAATTCGAGACTTTTGTTAAAATATTTTTATATAAGACCAAAATGACTCTTTTCGTTGCTTTTTCTTCTCTTCATGCATAGTCTGGTTTCAGTTTCAGCTTATTCTTCTCCTTCGATTGCATCGAAATATTGATGGGATCCTCCGGGAAAGGTAAACCCCTCTCTTGACTGGATATGCAAATCTGGTGCTCCAAAGAATGCAAGTTCGATGTTTGATTTCCCACTTTAACTCTTTCAGTCCTGCAGACTAGAACACATATCATTGCAAACAGTGTAGATTCAGATGAGACGGCTCGTAATGAACCGTCTCATCAGAAGCTATACTATTTGCCATTCGATATGCCGTGAAATTACACTTTGACATCTTGGTCCACATTGTGAATTACCTGTACATTATGGAGGAACGGTTGCAGCTTACTGTAAAAATAAGAATGCAATGCGTTCAGCCAAAATTTGCATTTCATTTGGTATCCTGTTGCAAATAAAAAGAAACAACTACACAGGAAAATAATCCAAAATTGAATCTTTACAGAGTACAGACCAAATTTTATGTGATGGTCGGGTAGTAAATTTCATTTTTGGGTCCACTACAAACACCAAAATTTCCTTAAGGTTGTTGTCCACTTGATTATGACAAATGTAATCAAATCGCGCGTTAGACGGAATCCAGGTAACGGTTATTTATAACCACGCCGTACTTGTCGCTGTGACGTCAGAGTGCTGTTGATAGAAAGTTATCGGTAAAACCTAGACTGGGACATTTGGGGGATTGCCAAACAGTGCAGACCCAAATCAGACGCCGCAACATACTGCGTCTGATCAGGATCTGCACTGTTTGCTGAAATTACAGGAAGGGTTAAATGAAACAGTCCTCGTTTAGCACCATTTTCCCAGCCTACACTCAGAGACAATCGACCAACCAGTGCTGTCAATGCTTTGATTTAAGCATGCGACTGGGAACTACCGTCTATTTTGTCAGTGTTTCGTGGTAAATGAATCAACCACTTATACGCATTGAACACAAAATGAATTAAGTATGTACTGAAACAAACCATGAAGAAATTCACAAACATTTGAAAACCATGTTTTTGGAAGAGAAAACATAAGTTAATATCTACTCTTGTAAGTACCATTTTACTAAATCTAGAATTTGTATGGAAAAAAAATCAAATTTCGCAAAAAAAAGTGCATTAACTACTTAATTGTCTGGGCCTATTGAATACATTGGTTGCGGATCTCTTTGATTTACTTGGAGTTAAATGGGAACTGTGAAACGAAACCTGGTGAAGTACGAAAATGAAACTTACAATTGTAGATCATTACGAACTAAACAAAGCATTTTCACCAGGTTTGGGAAAAATTAAATTCATAAAATTTGGATACCTTTTGTTGCTGACCTTTTTTTTCTCCCAGAGCATGGCACCGTGCATATGAGGAATGGGTGGTTTACCATTTGCTTTATCAGCAAATGATAAATTGACCTTTTCGGTACAGTATTGTGCCTTTCCGGCCAAAATTTGTTTTGTTGTATGAATTGCATAGATTCCTGTGAGGAGTCATAAAGAAAAATGTTTTAATGTACAGATGGTTTTGTGATACCGTTGGCCTTAATGGTGGTAGCTGCAAATGTTTCACTATTGACAAGTTTAACTCTTTCAGCCCGACAGACCAAAACATACCTGTGCAAACATTTTTACATTTCTCCGAGTATGTTTTGTGACCTTGTCCGTAGCTGTCACATTGCATCACGTGTTACACGAGCTATTAAGTAGCCTCAGGTTCTACACTAGTAGCGCAAGTTACATCCCTCCTCATGGCACTTAAGATGTTCATACTGAACAACTATACAATAACAGGGGTTGGCAATGTAAGCGTTAACCTCACAACAATGGTATCCAATACTGGTAAATACGGAAGTGCTTTAGGATCATAAAATCGTCGCTTTTGACATTAAATTTTTTCACATGAAAAGTAAGATAAGTGAACTTAGGAACTGATAGAATAAGACCCACATAAAATTCTCAACATGAAAAGGAAAGACAGACAAATACAATAAACAACCACAAAAAGAACATATAAAAAATCGCTGGAGGCTTAAGCTATTTTACGGGATCACAATCCTCGCCCTCACCTTCCTCTGTGGTAAAACATATATTTGCTCGGTCCACGTATATTTGTTCGGTCCCTCTTCATCACATTAATGAACATTACGAACAACAAAGAGAAAGTAAATCAGAAAATTCAGGAACTGATACAATCAGATTCACATCAAGCCCCTATAAGGGAAAGATAGACAAATACAATAAAGCAGCCATAAAATGAACAGACGGCAAGCTGAGTTGGCAACTCTTTCCCAGAAAGGTTGAACTCTGTTATCCAGACTTAACTGAATATATGATCAACTTATATAATTATTTAGAAAAAGTAAATAACATTAGAAAGTAAAACATTAAATAACAATTAACAAAAAGTACCACAATGAATGTACCGCCGTGGAGCGGTCAGTAATGAATCACTGGGGTGTGTGTGTGGTGGGGGGATGGGTAGGGGTGGCGCTTTAGCCAGCTTTACAGGGTCTCAACCCTCGCCTTAAGCTTCCATAATGGTAAAAACGTATATCTGTTCGGTCCGTGTGGAGTTTCTCTAACTCATCCATGAATCATTACAGGCAAGAAGGAGACATGGTGTGATAGATAGATAGATAGATAGATAGATAGATAGATAGATAGATGCTCTGCAGCAAACAAACGGTAAAATCTATCAACTGAAGCATTTTTAAAACTGCAATCTACTTTGCATGAAATGTCAAATCCAGTTTTCAGGGAAAATAAGAAAAATATTTATCAATCACTACAGAATTTGTCCATATAGTTGTAGAGGTTAATCACCCGGAGTAAACCTACACAGTATCTGGACGTAGTCGTAGTTTCTAAATGGACTGACCCTTGAGAACAATAAACACACACCCAGAACTAAACATTCTTCAAGTGGCCATGTTTTCTGGGACAGTCCACTAGCTTTGGCCAATTAAGCCTCATTTTAGCCACTCATGTATTGGTTTTAGAAGTCCAAGAATTGGCTCAGTGATCACAAAGGACCACAAATTACAAACCACACTAGACTGACGCGCAATAACGCACGGAATCGACAATCACAGACTAACAGACTTTACAAGGAACCACCAAGAAATGAGGTACACGAACATAACGTGACCTTTCTTCCTCATAATTTCTTTACCATCACTACCCGCCCTCCCAAGCCATCCAGTCCCTTCATCCACCCGATTCCCCTTTCGCTATATGAAGTCGTGAAAAATTAGCGTTAAATAAATGAAACATTTTATAGCTCTGAAAACCTTTTGTTTACTAAACCGTCTACGAAAAAGAAATGTTAAATAGAGTCACTAGTGACACTATTGATTATAAATAGAACCAGACAACATTTGAAACTAATTTTCATACTTTTCACCGAAAATAAGACTTGAGATTGATGTAATGACAAGACTTATGTTCTGTACAAAAAACAACAACACTATCACAATGTTCGTCTGATGAGTTATCCTTCAGTGTGCTAAAGTTTGAACTGAGATGGAACGCGTGATTTAGCCTTTGAGCCCTGCAGACCCAAACATACACTTTACAAACAGAATAGATCCATATGAGATGGCTAATAATGAGCCGTCTCATCAGGATCTACACTGCTTGTCATTCTATTTTGATTTGTGACTGAGACCCCTATTTAGAACAATGATTCTGACTACATTCAAAGTTGAGAGAGACTACTTCAGAAACTCAGGGATGAACGGGTTTGGCAAAATACGATACAATATCACCGATAAAACTAACATTGCTGATCCCAACTTCAATAATGAAGATCCTCATTTATGACCGATTATTAGCAAGACTATTCCGGAGCTTAAACCGGAATTTAGGTGTACTGAAATCCATGCCCTTAATTCTTATGTACTTTCAAATTACAAGAAAGTGTTCTTCATATCAGGATTTAAGACAAATTTTTATCCTTTTTTGGCTAGAACCTCAACCCCTCGCCCCCCCCCCCCCCCCCCCCCCAAGCCCCCTTCATGATCAGTCCCAATATACAGCCATGATAACAGAGCGCACATCAAAGGCTTATCTTATCTAAGTGATTATGGAGTCATTATAAGGATGTTAAGTCTCCTTAGGTGGGGCCCTATAAGGGTTAATTCATATAATTGAGCAGTATTCAGTATGTTACTTTAGAACCAAATAAATTCATTTGCAAATTTTGCATTTAATTTGTTGATTTGTATTGTATCACTTTATTTATTTATATCTGATAGTTTTTTTGTTCTTTTTGTTTTGCTTTTGTTTTTTGTTGTTTTTTTTTTTGGGGGGGGGGGGGTTGTTGTTGTTGTTTTTTTTTTTTGTTGTTTTTTTTTGTTTGTTTGTTTTTTTTTTTTTGTTTTTTTTTTTTTTTTTTGTTTGTTTGGGGTTTTTTTTGCATTGTGAAAAAAAAAATAAATAAACTGAAATAGATTTATAAAATTAAAAGTTTTTATTTATTTATTTATTTATTTTCTAAAGTAAATAAGAACACTGCAAAATTATTCCATAGCTGCCTTAAAACTAAATATTTTAGCTTCAATCAAATTGAATCTGCAAATATTTTGTCTTGAGACTAATTATGAGAGTTCACTAGGAAAGAAGAACAAAGGAATACTAAATAATATTTATTCATGAAAGTAAAACATAATGGAATCATTAGAAAGTTTTCTTCAATGGCATAGCTCTAAATATATATTTTTTTCAAAGTATTGATATTTTTCTTATTTTTCCTTGAAAACATATTTTGTAGGTACTCATTAGAAGCGCTTCAGTAATACGCTTCTAGTGAGTACCCACAACATACGTTTTTTGGTACAGAATTAAGAAAAATATGGAATATGTTAGAAAGTTCTTAGACAATTTACTGACCGTTTTAAGGCGGTGGGCCCGGTGTTAGTCTTACTCTTTGTTGCTTTGTGATTTATTCTACGAGGCAATTTGTTTTATGTCTTACTTTGTGTTATTTTGTTCTTGTGTTTTTCAGTCCTTTTAGCATTGCGATTACCTCGCTTGGGGAAGAGAGAGCTTATCTTGGTGCTTTTCGTACGTTTGTTCGATTTGCTTTGATTTTGTCTGTTTCCTCTTCCTCTTGGTGTCTGGGAAGGGCTGCGGATTGTGATTGTGGCACTCCCTGGACTTTTCTCTTACCTTTTTCTAGAATGTGTATGTTATGCTATAAAGCTTCTCTTTTTCAATAAATAAATACTATTTATCTTACTAATTTTCTGTATTTGATCCAAAGAAACAGATAAAGGGGCCATTTGATGATAAATTAGCATATAAGCATAAGTATCTGTATTTCTCCACAAAACATGTTGTGGGTATTCATTAGAACTGCCTGGGAGAGGCAATTCTAATGAATAACATCCAGCTATATTTTATTAAATAAATCATCAAATTATCACCAAATTACCCATCTTATCTGCTTCTCTCTCTTCATCATAAACTTTGCTGCTATCCAATCTAATTTCCCCTTATCAGGCCCCTACCTGTAAGGGTGGCCAAAGTCACCAATAATTTCTTATCTTAATTCTCTTAGGGTCATTAAGCTGTTATGCAATCCAAAATGTGTCTTTAATTCTTATGTACTTTCAAATTACAAGAGAGTGTTCTTCATATCGGGATTTACGCAGTCAGACTCATCAGTCCTTCACTACAGTAAAATACAGTACTGGAATTTTTATGCAAGTAGTGCTTTTAAAATGCTGATTTTGTCTAATTATAAAATGTACAATCGAGTGCCTTGTATTATGTTGATTTTGTATAACCAGTAAACGTATAATCCTATTAGGAATTCTTTTCATCTTGTGTGGAAAATATTTTTACTTTAGAAATAGTATTTTATGTCCTGCAAATTCTTTGCATTTTGTGGAAACTCGGGTTTTCTAGATACATTTAAATTTCATGATTATCAAGGCAATATCTTCTGACTAATTAAACTGAAAGTTCGATAGATGTTTATTTTTCCCATATGGTCTATTTAAGTGTCAAGAAATTCTCGTTATCGTCAGGAGATCTTAGAGCGAAAGCCTATTATATTAGAAAAAAAGTTCTTGTTCCTCTTATCGCTTTTTAAAAGTTTATACAAAATGACTTCAATCAATGATTGTATTTGATCTTGTTTTCTTTCTTATTGTTGGTTCAGAATAGCATAAGACGTACAGCAAGAGAATAGGGTCCTTATGTCATATGCGAACAACGAAACCCTAGATCAGTATGCGCCAAACATCCTAGTATGCAACCTAAACAATACATGAGAAAAGTAATTGTCAGGGCTCTGCAGTGCAGAGCGATTTCACTTTTTAGAATATGACATATGCAGGCTTTGTAGAGAAAGAATGCCTTTCTAAAGCCGTAGTAGAAAAAATGGTAGCTGCTCAGACAACACATAGAAAAGGACTGTTTCCTAAGAACCTCGAAACAAACTGTATAGACTTTTTTATCAATCCTTCGTTTGAGCATCAGTTGTGGTCAAGTTCACCTGAATCCCCGCGAGGGGGCCAAAAAGGACCTTCATTGTTCGACGCTACATTCTTTAATTTTGTAAGCTGGCACTGCCCTGAGCAGACTGAGAATGCACATGCTAACTTGAATCTGGGCATTCGTTGCCCATATATGCGAAAGATACCAAGCTCTTGTGTTGCGACATATTTTGAAAATATAGAATGCAAATACTGAGTGAATGCTAGTGATAGGGATAATGAAAAATGCTGCATCCCTCGTGCAAGCTATCTGAGCTTGAAAGGAAATAGATACACGTTCAGAGGTGGCAACTGTCAAAATTGTCCCCCCTCCCTCCCCCCCCCCCCCCCCCCACCATCCCCTCCCCTAGCCCTTTCTGATAAAATGAAAGAGTTAACTCTCAGAGGGGGCAAATTCTTTCCCGTTCGAGACGACTCCTTTCCAGAGGAACTTGTTAATCAAAGGAAGTTTTTACGATTTTCTGAATCCATGGCAATTAATTCGAAGACCACAGATCCCCTACACCTCAATGAATGTCAGCTAAGATGAAGTTTATGTTTACGACTGTTTCGGATCCTCAAAAACACATCTTCTTAAATATCATTTGAATTCTCTGAGCAAAATGATCATAAAACGATCTTATTACACAATTTTCCTTGAAGAATAAAAGACAAAACAAAGACAAAAGCTTTGCTTGAACCGTTGAAAATTAATCATGGTTATAGATAACGATGAAGTAGCAGGCATTACATGACTATTGGCTAGCGATATAGTATACATTACCCTGCAGAATGTTATATTTAAAAAATCTCCATTTGAATAGAGCTAAAATATTCAATGTTACGTCTAAGGAATGTTTTGGAGATTTTGGCGCCTAACTTCCTCCACATACATGATCTTAGATAGCTTTACATAAACAATTTACAATTAAAAAGTCGTCGCGAAAATTCAGTTTTACAACGATGAACTATCTATCGTATATAGCCATGGCGGAGCTGCATTAGAACTAAAGGCGACGGTTAGGCTAACTTTGTGATCGTCTCACATGGTGAAAAGGGAGCTGGATGATTGACAACTCACTTAGCTGTATGTACTCGCTGTCAATGTTCCTGTTCTTCGCTCCTCCTCTCAGTACTAGAGGTAGACAGCGATCTGTTATTGCTACGGTTCATGAACTTCATTAAATTTTGGGTACCCCAGGTTTTTGCCTCACTCCACACCCGACAGTATTACTGTTGACATTTACAACGCAGTGCTTCTGTAACAGTTCCAATTCAAAGAGATCCCTGTCTCTTATCTTTGTTTCACGATTTTACCGCATGTCTCTAAGATTTGGGATTTAACACTCATGGACTAACGTTCTGGTATATGTAATGAGCCGAATATGAATATACAATGTATCTATTTATATTCACAGACATGAACTCCTCTGACAGAGCAAGACTCTTTAGAAATACATGATTTGTATTTAATTTGACATACCGGTATGCCATACCCACCCATCTCCCACGGAAATGGGGATGCGTCATGTCAGGTGATCGCTTATGAGTCGGGACAAAGCATCAGACATGAATCCGGAGCCGTCAACTATAGGGATCGGAGGGACACTGGTGTTTTCATGGACATTGGTACAGGAATACATGTAATTACGGAATGATTGTATTTAAACTTGTCATTTGGTCAGGTAAATCGGCAGTTTAACGGTCGGAAATTTCATTTTACGGCGACAATTTACCTCCGCAAACGACAAATTTAAATGCAATTTTCCACACCCATTTTCAATGCTTTTAATCAAGCGCTGCGAGCTGCGTAAAACCAAATGCCAGCTAATGAAAAGCGATGCTGCGTGATAACGTCAGGTTTCCGATAGGATATTGCAGAATATACCGTCGCAATTTTTTTACGTTATCCAATCAGATATGTCATCGTTTAAAGTCATACTAAACTGACCCTAAATAAGCATTAAATCCATTTTCATTTTTTTTTTTTTTTTTTCAATTTTGCAAAACTAATGGATGAACTCTCAAAGGAGGTGTCCTTTTGAAACAAAAAAAAAAATAATTAAACGAAAATAGCAGACATAGTTTTACTAAGTTTATTTATAAACAGGAATGTAACATGCATAATGCCCATGCCTTGTAGCCGATGGTTGAGCAATACTCTATTGCACGAACCATAGTAAAGTCATCAGAGAGAGGCCTATCATCACACTGCCCGTCTGTAATCAGTTTCTGAAAATCGCTATCACATTTAAACCGCTTAGAACATTTTGATATTTTTGGCCTGCAGATACATATTGACATGACCTAACCAATAAACTTTCCAAATGCCAGATTTCTCTATAAAGAGCCTCGCCCGCCAAACCATGTCAATCCATCAATTATCAGTTTGTGAAAAATCGCTATAACTGCTTGGAAAATTTTAATAATTTTAAACATGCAGATACATATTGACACGACCAAACATGAAATTATCAAATGTAACCAGGTTTAATTATTGTGTACTACACATAAAAATGGCGGCTCTTCAGGGCTCCGGATAAGATAGAAAAAAGTATTAAAGGTTAGTACAGCTCTGGATAAGAGAAATAAATAAATAAAAAAACGGTTGGCATGTAGATACATATTGAGAAGACGTAACCAATTAAATTTCTAAAAAACAGATTTCTTCATCAATCGCCTTGTCGGATGTGCCTGTCCGTCCGTAATCAGTTTGTGAATTTCTTTATTACTTTCTAACCGGGTTGACTATTTTGTTAATCTTTTGTGCGCAGATACATATTGACAAGACCAAGCCAATGAAGTTGTCAGGTACAACCGGGTATACTTTATGTGTACTCCTCATGAAGACAATCGTGGTTATTCAGGGCTCCAGAGGAGAGAGGAAACCATTAAAGGCTCCTAGAGTTCTAGATAAGAGAGATAAAATAATAACGTTTGACATGCAGAAATTTATTGACAAGATATAACCACTGAAATTTCTTAATACCACATTTCTTTGTAAACAGAATTGTCGGGCGTGTCTGTAATCAGTTTGTAAAAATTGTTATTTATTTAAATGCAAGGCATATCTTGAAAAAAAAACATTATAGAGTTTTAAAACTCCTGATAAAAGAGATAAAACAATACAGTTTGACAAGTAGATACATATTGACAAGATCTAACCAACAAAATGTCTAAATACTAGATTTCTTCATAAGTAACCTTGACGGGTATGTCCGTTATTCTTTGATAAGTTTGTTTAAATCGCTATAACTTTTCAACCACTTGGATTATTTTGATATTTTTTTTTGCATGTAGATACACATTAACAAGCCCTAACCAATGGTATTACACATAAAATGGCGGTTTTCAGGGCTCCAGATAAAAGAGAAAAACATTAAAGGTTCTTAGAGCTCCGAATAAGAAAGATAGAAGAAAAAAGTTTGGCATGCAGAAACATATTAACAAGATCTAACCAATCTTTCTAAATACCGGATTTCTTTGTAAATATCCTTGTAGGGCATGTCTGTCCATCCGTTATCAGTTTGTGAAAATCGCTACAGCTTTTTAACCGCTTTGAATAGTTTGATTATTTTTAAATTGTCAAATGCAACCAGTTATAATTAATGAGTATTCCTCCTGAAGAAAACAGTAGTTTTCAGGGCAAAAGATAAGGGAGGAAAAACATCAAAGGCTCTTAGAGCTCTGGATAAGTGAGATAAAACAATAAAATTTGACATGCAGATATATATTAAAAAGATCTAACCACTGAAATTTCTTAATACCAGATTTCTTTATAATTGTCGTGCTTGTCTGTCCGTCCGTAATCGATTTGTATTCGTACTACTGGATTATTTTGATAATTTTTGGCATGCAGATATATATTAACAAGCCCTAACAAATTGTCAAATGCGGGTATAATAAATGTGCACTACTCATAAATTCAAGTTTTTAGGGCTACAGATAAATGAGAAAATATAGTAAAGGTTCTAAGGGCTCTGAAAAGAGAAATAAAACAACAAGTGTGGCAAGCAGATACAAATTAATAAGATCTTACCAATGAAATTTTTAAATACCAGATTTCTTCATAGATAACCTTAGCGTGACGTGTCCATCAGGACTGTAAAAGTTTATTGTTTTTTTTTTTGTTTTTTTTTTTTTTTTTTTTTTTTGTGTGTGTGTTTTTTGTTTTTTTTTTTGTTTTTTTTTTTGTTGTTGTTTTTTTTTTGTTTTTTTTTTTTTTTTTTTCATATCGCTATAATTTTTTAAACTGCATGGAATATTTTGATAATGACTGGGATGCAGGTTCGTATTAACAAAATCAAACGAATGAAAACTGTCCAATGCAACCGGATATTATTGATGTGTACTACTCGCTAAACAATACATGTTTTCAGGGCTCTAGTAAGGAAAAAAAGGTTATTAGGGCTCCGGATAAAGGAGATAAAACAATAAAGCTTGGCATGCAGCTGTATATTGACAAAGTCTAAACAATGAAATTTTAAAAGGCCAGATTTCTTCATAAATTGCATTACCGAGGCATGTCCATCCGTCAGTAATCAGTTTGAGAAAATCGCTATAACTTTTAAAACGCTGGAAATATTTTGATAATCAAATGCAACCAGGTATAATTATTGTGTACTGCTCATACAAAAAAGCGGCGATCAGGGCTCCAGATGAGAGAGAAAAATATTCAATGTTAATCGGGCTACGGATAAGAGAGATACAACAATTAAATATGGCATACAGATACATGTTGGCAAGATCTAACCATGAAATTTCTAAATACAAGATCTCTTTATAAACAGTCTTGTAGGGCATGTCTGTCCGTAATGAGTTTTTGAAAACAAAAATGTTTTTAGGGCCCCAGAAAAGAGAGAAAAACTATAAAATTTGGTACAGAAATACATTGTTATTAACAAGCTCTAACCAATGAAATTGTTAAATGCAGATGAACACACCTTGGCGAGGTTGTTTATAATAAATATCAATAACCTCGCCAAGGTGTGTTCATCTGATAGCAATCAGTAAGAGACAATCACTATAACTTTTAAACCGCTTGGAATATTTTGATAATTTTTGGCATGCACATACCTATTGACATAATCTTACCAACGAAATTGTCGAATGCACCCGGGAAAAATTATTGTGTACTACTCATAAAAAAACTGCGGTTTTCAGGGCTCCAGATAAGAAAGAAACAATTAAAGGTTTTTAGAGCTCCGGATAAGAGAGATAAAGCAATAAAAGTTGGCATGCAGATACATACTGGTAAGATCTAAGCAATGAAATTTTTAAATACCAGATTGCATGACCCGCAGTAAATTCAAAGTAGGACTTACGAGGAATGCCCTATAATCACCATGTCCGGCAATCCGTCCGTCCGTAATCAATTTGTCAAAATCGCTATAACTATTAAGTTCCTTAGATTTGTTTGATACTTTTGGCATGCAGATACATATTGAGAAGACTTTATCAATGAAATTGCCAAATGCCAGATTTCTTTATAAATAGCCTCGCTAAGGAATGTCCATCCATCACTTTTACTTTTAAATCGCTTGGAATATTATGAAAATATTTGGCATACAGATACATATTGACATAATCTAACCCACTAAATTGTAAAATGCCAGATGTCTTTATAGATAGCCTCGCCGAGGTGTGTCTATCTGCACATAATTAGTTTCTGAAAATCGCTACAACTTTTAAACACTTAGAATATTTTGATAATTTTAAACCTGCGGATACATAATATATTATTGGCAAAACCTAACAAATGAAATTGACAAATGACTTATTTCTTTGTAAATAGTTACAAATAGCCTCACCGAGGCAAACATGTAAAATATTATAATCGCCATAACGCTCAAACTGTTGCTAATATTTTGGTAACATTTAACAAATTGATAGATACTGTAAAGGCCTAATTAATGAAATTGTCAGATGCCAGATTTCTGTAAAAATAGCCTTAACAAGCAAAAAATGTGAAAAGTGAATCTGAAATCACTGTTACTACTAACATTCAGGTACAACACCATGCTGTTAGGATTAAATTTATATACAATCATGTGGCACTCCTTCACTTTTAATGATCTATCACTGATGGTTAGAATTGGTATATGGGTAAATATTGTCAATGAGTTGTTTTTTTTTTCTGGTCGTGCACCTTAGCGTTGATTTTCATATTAATCTCAATGAGCTCAATGATACCAAAGGAACAGAAAATACCCAGTAAACGCACAACGGCGTAATAAGATCAGCGACATGTCGGCGACATCGAGACAACGTTATTGCGATATTGTGTGTTGGCTGGGTAAAAACTATACTAACGAAAAGTACGGGAAGGCAAATTAAAGAATGTAAATCTTAACCATTATACTCTCGACTTCGCTTATCTCGAATAACCGCTTATCTCGACTTCGCTTATCTCGAATAACCGCTAATCTCGAAGTAAAACTTCTGATCCCTGTTTAAATATGAACATCTAAATATTGTCGAAAAGAGGAGAAATTGCTCCTAATTTCTCCTCTTTTCTACAATATTTTCAATATATCTCTTACTTCAGATTCATTGTGAATTGTGGTTGTTCAATCTATTTTTCCTCAATTCTTCAAATCTGATGTGTCGAGGCACGGATATCGCGAAATATTTTAGAGAGTCCCTTGGACTTTCAGATAGTGAGAGTCGACTGTAATAAAAAAATTAACCAATGTATTTACACATGGAAGAATACATACCATATTACCCAAAATACTAGGGAACCTTAATTTCTGAAAATAAATGTCCTAAAATTCAAACAGATATTTTCCCCCTGATGATGCATCTAAACCTGTTGAATGAGTTGCAAACAGTGTAGAAACTGCACAGATGTCGCATTCTGCGTGTCTGATATGGGTCTACACTGCCTCATTTGGCCAGTCTGTCTGAAGTAGTTGCGATCATGGTACCTAAGCCGTAATCCAAACACATAAATCCATAAACGAATGACGAATCAGAATGTTCGGACCAACAGACATGGACCCCAGAATAAAGGGTATAATCATGCGTCCGCGGATAGTAAGCATTCCTTGGTAAGCAAGCTTCGCCCACCATGCCCATAGGCCTGAACGAAGGAAATATCGGTAGAAGCGTATGTCCGGGATTTGGAAAGTCTACTTATGGCGCGTCACTGGCAAAAACATCAGAAACAATTCTGGAAACTGCCACATTGTAAGGATTGACCAGATCATTATGTCTCCCACAGAACTTCTTAAGTGTTGCTACCAGTTTGGTTTTTTGATACCCCTGGCTCAACAACTTTGTAGTGACTTAGGATAAATATGACAACATATTTTGCACTGTCGTGTTCATTGTTACCAAGATTATATTTATGGGTATCCAGTTTGTTTTGTTTGCATTTTTGTACAGCTTCAGTCATGGCTCACACCCATGCACACAGCAGCAGATATGTGAACCTCAAGTCAGAAAATGTACATTGTTACATGTGTGCCAAGCTAAGACATATTATCTACGTACTCTGCGCTGCATGATCTGTGCCTTAGGTTTAGATCTCGTCATTTTAGTGAAAAAAGTCAAATAATAACGCCATTAAAGTATATAAGAAATTATTGACTTTTTGCGCTAATGTGACAACGGAAGCAATAATTCTGTCAGCGGGCAACGAAGGTCCCGATCAGCCTGCGCTAAGCGCAGGCTGATCGGGGCCTTCATTGTTCGCATATCTGATATCGGTGTTTTATTCACAATGCGATGCAGTGAGGGTGTACTATGGTAGTTGATAAGCGTAACGTCAAAAGGCTTATGTTATTTTCTAATAGTCATCGACCAAACACTAATCTTCTCTCCTAAACTACAGTAGAAAATAGATTTGACAAATATGACGTCTTCGCTAACAGACACAGCGCACAGATAAACAATAATATGTCGGGCTTTATCTTGAGAGCAATAAATCAAATACATTCTCCAAGGCTACATACATTTGAATGCAGCAAGACAAATAAAAGAGACGTAGCCAACGAGCATTCACTTCGAAACAAAATATAAATGAAGTTACCAGGAAAGGCCGTAGTTACGAAGATCAGCTTTCACGAGGCATGGAAAGAAGACCGAGATCAGCAACAAACAGTGACAAAGCACGACCGACACATGTACGAACACAAGAGAACTGCAATAAAAGAAGAAGCGAATTGGGTGGGGGTGGGGTTGTCGTTTTCATTTTTTTTTTATTTTCGTATTTCTTATTTTTTGCATGAACTGAATTAAAGATTTTACATTACAAATAAACACGTTTGTAAGACGTAGTCTTATAAGATCATATGTGATCTAAGCCTGTCAGCCTCTGTATGGAAGAATGTACGTGCCTTGAAGCGATGATAAATCTCATGAAACGGTTATTTTTGTAAAATACTTTGCTTCAAGTTTCATTGTTTGCATTTTAAATCATTTTTACAATATGATCTTCAAGTTCACGCCAGTCAAGTTTTGAAAATCAAAGAAAACCTTCTCTATTAAGAATAACAATTTGATAGAATTAATGATGTACATGGCGCGAACGAGCTTTCGTAAAAAAGATCTGCCCGGCGAACACACAAAACCACCGCAAATAACCCCGAAGTACCCCAAACCATTTTATTTATTTACCGTTTCACATCAAACCACTTACTTTATCTATTTTTCTCTCTAAATTACTTTGTTTATTTATTATCTCAAGTGGAATGGGGTATCAAAGGTGTCTGATAGCTCAGTATAATGAGCATCCACACAGTTTGATCTGGGTCTATGTAACAGATAAACGTAAGTGAAATATGGGCCGGTCAGGACTTTTGCAAAAATAAAAAAAAACTTAAATGAAACATAAAGTGCATCTGCGCAGTCTGATCCAGGCCTTTGTGTCTTTACAGTAAAAAAAGACTTATATGAAATAAGGGACGGCGTCCAAGAAAACACATGACCACCAAAAGTTCCAGCTCAGCATTTACATGTGCATCTGGACAGTTTGAGCAGGATCTTTAATAATAAACAAACAAAAAAAACACGTAAGGCTATTTGTCTTCCACTGCACCTGCATGTGACTTTTTTTTCTTGAATACATGCAGTCGGTATGCACGAACTATGGCATGAGCGAACAAAGAAACATACAAATAAATGAAAGAAAGGATGAATAAACATTTTTTCTGTTATATTACATCCAAAGAAGTCGACAAATTATATTCATGTCTTACATGCTATTGAACAAACAAGACAATCATTAGGTAAGGTGCCTTTACTCATCGAAAGCTATTTAGAAATACCTTGATAATTTTTTCTATAATGTCTGCAGATGATTAATCATATAATATTTAACCATATTTGATTTTCAAATGTTTGATTTGTGACTTAAGATGTTTAACATGTGTTTTGTGTATGGTTTGGGTGATTTTAGTGCAGTATGGGGTATTTCGGGGGTGTTTCAACGGACCCAGAAAGATAAATCATATGCCTATTTGCCGAACCTAGCGAGAAATCAAATGGGACAAAATTACGACGGAGTTTTAGTTTAAGTTCTCAACGTCAGAAGATAAAATGACCTTTTGTTTGCTTTGTTTAAGCATGTTTAGAACCTTAATTCAGAGTAAAGGAATTTTTGAAACTTGCAGCTGTGCAAAGTGACAAGGCTTTTTTGTAGACACAAAGAAAACTGTGGTCTACGTACTCATGCCAGTGACAAGTGATAATGTTCAGGTGACCAGACACGGGTCCCAAAAGAAAAGATGCAATCAGGCGTCCTAGAAGTTTAAGGACTGCGACAGTCATTCCATAGATTTAAATTGCGGTATGTCAAAATGACAATGCGAAGCTATCGTGCAAAGAAAGACGCGTACGGCGGTGAAATCATATCAACTTCGTATCCAGCGTTACATAGAGTGGGGTGTGACTTTGACAAAGAAACTCTCTAAGTTTCGGGCGTTAGATGGGCTTTGTTTTAAGAACCTCTATTATAATTTTGAAAAACAAAATGCCAACAATTATCTGCTATTCTTCGCCACTTAACTTCTTTTTTGAAGATGCTTCTTGTTTATCATTGTACCTCGTGCGAGTAATCACACGGATCATACATAATGCCCATATCGTTATTATTACATGTTGCAGTTTAACCTATTTACATGTACGTTGAGTTGACACTTTTACCACAACTCTTTGGACTGGAAAATGTGTGAGGGGCAAAACTGTACATTTTGCGAACTCGCAAGTCGCGAAACCTCCGTTAACGATTTGAACACCTCTGTAGACTCTGCACCAACCACAATAGGAAGCAAAATATTATCATTCTAATGAACTCCTAATGTTTACATCCTAAAATGAGTGTTCATTTCGGCCCGTGTCGATAAAATGATTTCGGTTCTGTGTTCAATAAAGCAAATCACTCACGAGAGTTTTCAAAAAATTATTTCCCAGCTTCTGAAATGCGACTGTAAACACCACGTCTTATGTGACCTAACTTTAGAGAGTAGCTGTTATTCTCGTTGGCGAGTCTTGATATTAGATCCAATAAATTATATCAATAAAACTTAATTTCATATAGAATCAAATAGATAATATCAACACAGTAAACACTTACATATTTTTATTACGAACAAGCATACAAAAAAATAATTCGCATAGGCCGCCATTTTTGTAGTGCCAAAAGATAGCTTGAGATTAGTTCTCGGATATTCTCTATTCAGAAAACTGTCACAAATGAACGGAAAGTTTGCTTAAAGCCTATTTCCTGGGAAAAATAAAAAAAAATGTCATCAATTTGTTGTCTGCTGTATTTGCTGAGAGAGTGATGAAGATTATTTTTGGTTATTATATTATGTCAGTTAATTTATAGCTATAGATACATTCTATATTGTTTCGTATTGCGTTGCAGATATTACACAATAAACAGAGCAGTTCACTTTCTCTGTTTTACTCTGTTCAACAGACAGCAGCAGACGTTTTGTTTGAATTCTTTTTAAAGAAGCCAACTTGTTTTATAATGCCTTGGTGTCAAATTTGGCGGACCCTGGCCGAGCTCTACTAGATTTGATGGTCGGCTGAGCTGTCCAAGCCGAGAAGGGTTCAAAAGTGGAGGTCTGGTCCGATTCTGCAAACAGTATGCCTTGCAGGGGCGGAGGAACATCTGCCAGGAATCGGGCGGTGTCTGCCAGAATTTCTACGTACAAGCTGGGCAAAAATCGGCCAGTGTGTTGCAGGTTACCGCCGTAAACAGGCCGATTGCAAAAGCATGTCGAGCATCGGTCGATGTTCCGCATTTGTCCGCCTAGTGCCCAGCCGGGCATGGCCGGTCCCCAGGCGAGTTTGGGGGGGGGGGGGGGGCGTACACCGTCCGGGAATGGTCCAGTCATCAACTTCCTCTCTAATTTCCGGATCCAAGACCTCTATTCCCGTGGGTACATCTGATTCAACCAGCTTATTCTGTTTCTTAGCCTTCTTGGCCTACCCCTTGGTGGAATGATGTTGAAATTTTACACAATTTACCAAACCTTAACGATAAAGCTGAGCTGTACTCCCTGCTGAAGTCTGCTAGGAACTGATGGCACATATCGAAGATCGGGTTCTTATATAGTCAACCGGTGGGACGCATGCAGGAAATCACAGCGATCGACCGGCGACCGGCCAAAGCCTGATTCGTCGAGTGGATTCCGCCCCATTACCTGTCGGGCGTCGGCCAGGCGTCGGCCAATTACTGCCCGATTATTTGATTGGTGGGGGCCGCTTTCCAACCACCGGATGTCCGCCGACGCATGCGCGATGCCGTCAACATTGTCTCGACGTCAGTACGAGTCCTGCTAGAGTTTATTAAGTGCGAGTTAAAATTTCTCCGGGCTCTGCCACCACCGACGCCCCAACATCGGCGGGACGCCGGTTGATCTTCAGCCCGATTTCACCCAAAAAACATCTTTTTTTATATTTTTGTTGTTGTTGCTATCGCTTTTCACAGACTAAACCGTTAAAATGTGCATAGATGAATTCTATCTAGAAGTACTGGTTCTTTTATTTTGATGTTTGCCTTTGGTTTAGCGCATCAACAATCAGTATTTCGGAGACTGCCTCGTACATGTATATATGTAATTATCATGTAATTATTAAATGCGGTATTACATATTATTTTGTATGGTCAATATGTGTTATGCTCATGCGCAAATTCAAAGACAGTACACAGTAAACAGAAAACAGGTAAATCCGTATATGATTTCCTATGTATATCATTCTGATCTGTTAAGTCTTTGTTTGCGTACTTTGAAGCAGGTAACAAAAAGCAGGTAAGGTAAAGCAGTCAAAGTTGCGGTAGCATTGTGCGTGCGTGTGAGTGTGTTCCATGACCATGACCTTATTTTGGTATCTCAGTTTCTATTTCATCGGATATGAAATGAAACTGAGTGAATTACCGGACAAACAAAGCTTTATCATTATGGCTGCAAAGTGCTTAATTATTATGGCTGCAATTTCCGAGCCTGCAAAGCACTTTATGGAAGAAATTGTGATGTGTATCAAACCTTCACAAAAATACTGTTATCCAGACTTCCACGATTCCTATACTTTCTTCACATTGGCGTAACAATTACCTAGAAAACTAGTACTGACAGTAGCTCACTTTAAGGAAAATTAATACATCAGCAGGGGAGACAACTTGTTTGTCCCCTTTTTAAAAGGGACTGCTCTACAAGGTAAGAATTTATTTGCCTTTGAGCAAATTATTTCTTTATAGAGTATACTCCTTTTCAGAAGGGGATTGGTGTGCAATAAGGCAAACGGGAAATCTCAAATTTTGTCAAAATGGTTTGTCCCCTACTGAAAAGGGGTCGATTCTATAAGGAAAGAATTTGCTTCCCGTGGAGTCTCAAAATGGTCTCCCTTTGAAGATATGCCCAAAAATCTATCCGGATTATGCAGTCAACTTAAACTTTACATTATGGTCTACGAAAAATTTAATATTCTTTTCTTCCTCAAATTGCTGGTTAGAAAGTTATCGATTTCTCAAATGACAGGATATTTTTATACCGACTTTATACAAAACGCGCTATTGCTAATTTGCCCGAGTGCTCGTCCGTAATAATCCATCACTGTTATATGGGCCGAGCTATGCGAAAACGTGTCTTCGGGCATATGCGGACAGCGAAGGCCAATGTCATATGCGCAGTCTGATCAGGGCCTTTACTGTTCGCTAACAGAATCATTGGGTAGTACAGAATGTATGAATGGAGAACAAAGACCCGGATGATACTTTGCGCATGCGCGAGATGAATCTCAATCTGTGTGTTTTACACATGCAAATATTGTTTCGTTCGCTTAGCTTCACTGAAATCAATCTTAAGTTATGAATAGGTCGTCCTCGTGCCAAGGGTAAATGAAGTCAACAATAGTTTCGGTTAAATGAAACGGAGACTCCGATTTTCGTTCTTATTATTTATTTGTTCTTTCTAAGGACTAACTTTATAGCTTTTAAAACTAAATTGGGTCGGTAAAAGCAAATAAAAGGAAGCATAAGTTATGGTAAATAAAGTAAGGATAAACGCAATAAAGAGGACATTGACATAATAAGGTAGTCTCTAAAACGACTTGAAACTATGTGAAGATACCCAGGAAATGCCACAGTCACGATACACAGCCTTCCCAAGGTACTAAAAGAAGGAGAGATTAGGAACAAAAAAATGAAAACAAACGTCACGTAAGAAACAATCGACAAACGAACACAGAATTACTAGAATAGAGGAACCGCACTGAAGAGTAGAAAAACTGCTCGGAATTGGAACGTCGATTTTCTTTCGAAAAGTGTTCCTATTTCTGCATGCATATGTAGCATGTGCTTAAGAATAAATGATACGTGCTGTGTTAAAGTCACATTTAGTCCATTGATGATCTCCAGCAAACACCGGGTTCCTCAATGCTCTTGACACAATATTTGGACCGTAAAGCACACGAAAATCCAATGGTCAATTTGCAGAAAAACGTACAAGTGGCCTTTCACACGTGAATGCGTTCGTTGGCTTTCCAACAAAGGAGGCTCGTGTTCCAGAAATCGGATTTTAACGAAAATAAATATATTCAGTTAAGTTTGGGCAACAGTTGCCACCCTTTTTGGAAAGAGTTTGCCGACTCTGCTTGCCATCTGTTCATTTTGTGGATGCTTGACTGTATTTGTCTGCCTTTCCCTTAGATGTTGGGAGCTTGATGTGGATCTGATTGTATCAGATCCTGAGTTTACTTATTTACTTTGATTAAAACTATCTCCTTGTGTAATTGAATAAAGAAGCCGCTGATAAGACAAAACGCAATTCAGATTAAACTATTCGATTACATGTCTGTACAAAAGAATTTAAACAATATTAGCATATTCTTTCACTTCAGCAAGAATTTCAGAATATATAAGGATACTCTGGTGCAAAGGACTATTTAATTCGGATAACCTTCACAATTTGACAGCTTCTATTCTACATCCCTGTTACCCCTCCCTGCGATCCTACCGTTTAAGTGATACAAACAAGATAAAACAACCAAAGGCTACAGCGTATTTGATGGGAATACATTTATTACACCCATCAAGCCAACCATTAATCCAGCCAAGCATACGCAATTAAATCATATATCTAGCTGCAAACACAGGGGCGCAATTAATATACTTGTGTGTTTTTTTTTTTTTTTTTTTTTTTTTTCATCGTCTTCTGTATTTCAAACTGCTAAATCTGCGTTTTCATGACTAACCCTTTCATTCCTGATTTTCTTAAATGAATTCTTTCGGCGTTTGCTTTGGACATGTCCACTGTCAGGGGTTCGCGTCTCGTCCAACTCTAAATTTGGACAAATCCCTTGTTGTGAAAAGGGGTTTCATTCAAAAAGCAATAATAGAATGCCAAATTGTGTAGATCCTGATGAGACGGCTCGTTATGAGCCGTCTCACCTGAATCTACTATCTGAATCAGTCTATCAGTCTGTCGGGCTAAAGGGCTAATTACTAACTGAATACAAGTTCTGTACTATTTTCTTCTAATAAATGTAGTTTGTTTGTTTGTGTTGAGGTTTTATGGCCCAGTCAACCCAATGGGGTCATGTCGAGCGCGGTCAGTTTACCTAACCACACGTTTACTGGGCAGGATTAATAAATGTAGTCGGTTGACCTAAACCCTGATTATTTATTTGTTATTTATTTGTAGCAGCAAATATATAAAACATTTCAGCTAAAATAACGTTGTGTACTTTATCTAATGATCGCAGAAAATTCATCTGCAGTGCTCTGTAAACTGTGACAAGAATGGGTCTTCAAACAGACACATTCATAATTAAACAGAGAAAATAGCATGATATTTTCTGTGCATAACACACGAGCAACTCTTTATTTCCTGTGTGCAGGGCAACATGGTTGTTTATACCCAACTCATACAGAGTCATTTATAGTTAATTAGCGATATGTGATCATTAATTGTAATTAGCTGCCATAAAATGAGAAAAGCGATCACTGAAAATTCAAAACCGCCTGCGTACTTATGTATTGATATCAGTCTTCGTTGCTTTAAACCAAATATTCTAATCTCGTAGAGTCCGCATAGCGAAAACACAAAGCTCCTTAACCAGATTTAAACACATCTGCAAAGGCTAGTATGTCCTATCTCCACGTGCTCATACGCCAGACGGTACTTTTTCTCCACTAAAATTTCTGTTCAGATAGTCTTTAATGAAACGATCAACAGGAAATTATGTCGGTATACCTATAATGATTTTGCACAGTAAAATTATAGTTTGGCGTGACTGCGTTACGGTACTATCGCAGGAGTCCTTGTTTATTATGTAAACATTTCTCGTTCTTCACAACAATCATTTATTACACATCGAAATTGATTAAAATTTGACAGTATTTGGTTTATTTAGATTATATCTACAACAGAAACAAACCATTAATTATCTGAAAACAAGTCGCTGTGACAGTGAAAACAATGACAAGAGTAGAGCAAACGTAACATAATATTGCTAATTGAAGGGGATTTGATACACTTGGTCTCGCCATTTTGCCAGGTTGCAAGTTGTCTGAACTTTTGTGACTTTCTATTTGCTTTATTGCACACTAAGCTGCCTCTAAAAAGTCTACTTCAAGCAGAAAGAACTTGACTTCAAAGCACTTGTTTAAAGTAGACCCATGTTCAACTCTAGTGATATATCTATTTCAGATCAGCTGAGCTGCTACATCAGAAAATGTACCTTCGGACGTGGACGTGGGAAGAAATTGCTGGCTCTTTGGAAGAATTTTATAAACGATGAAAATTTAGCTTTTTTTTCAGGCTTCTCCGAAGGATAAGACGAAGTGATAGAATTGAAATAATGGCGCAATGATGATAATACATATAACTTTTTTTTGTTTTGTTTATGAGTTGTTATTAGTATGCATACATGCATCCATAGATACACACGTACATACATACATACATACATACATACATACATACATACATACATACATATACACAAATATACAAACATGTATATATACATATACATTCACATACATGCATACACATTCATACGAATCTATATACACTCACCTACACATACATACATATAAATATTTACATATACGTATGTGCATCTGTTACAAGTATTTACATACATTTTTTTTGTTGTTGTTGTTGTTGATGTTGTTGTTTTTTGTTGTTGTTGTTGTTTTTTTTTTGTTTGTTTTTTTCAATATAGTTTCGACCATGAGATTTCACGATATGTGCTCGAATAATTAATACATTTCATTAACGTAAACAATTATCTTAAGCCAGAACGAAGATAAGAAATGGTGATATGCCCGCGCAAGTTAGCTTTTTTTTAATATTATTTTTTTAATATTATTAATAAACGAATTTCTTCATTTCAAGATGGTTATCTAGGAATCTCGGGAAACGAATATTTTAGCCGACAAAGCAGCTGTTGTATGATGGCGGCATCACATTGATATCTTTAAACTTGGTAACGCAAAACCTATGACGGTACTTCTACTGATGAAACTGTTGTTGATAAGTATTGTTGTCATAATGCTATTGCATTTGCATTAAATATCAAAGTAAATTAAGGCAAAATTCCCATTTTATACTGGTTACCTTAGCTTCACACTAAACGCGTTGTAACGCTTATTCCAGTTCTAGGTGGGTTTTCTGTTCCAGTTCTTCTTCCATTGTGCTTTTATATGTGGCGTTTATGTTGTCCTTATTTGGTGCTTCGGGAGGGCTGTGCTTCGTGATTGTGGCATTTCTAGGGTATCTTCACTTATACTTTCACTTCACTTATACTTTTTCTAGTTCTGCACCATTCCTACATTATCTAAATGATTAACTTCCTTGCTCACTGCAGCTAAGAATCATGTAATAAAAGTTTATGAAAAGAATATAAAAACCTTTGCTTTATTAAAAATGCAAGTGATTTGCTTAAGAAATTGAAATTGAAGAGTTTCCGAGCTTTCAGTTTGTCATGTCTGATTTTGTCATTCTTCATTTAATGTAATTTACTTAACTGAATGGACGTTTACTCGGAAAGGAACCCTTTATTTGGCCTATAATGAGAATCGTAATTTTCTACACTTCTGAGGAGGACAGAAATTGTAATTTATGGTCAAGTCAAAAAGTTTGTGAAGTCTTTATTTGTCTTTTGGACGACACATTTATCAGATTCGCGATGCACTTTTATAGACAAATTGTTTGTATTCCGATGGGGACTGATTGTATTCGGTTTGGAAGTTGGGATCATATACCATCATTTGCTTCTGTTTGTATTGTTGTTAGTGGTGGCGGTGGAATTATTAGAAATTTGATGGCATCCACGGCTTGGTGATGAAACGGATGAATTTCTCACACCGTATTCGCATCAAATGCTTCACTCTTTTTAATACGGTCTGGGGCTCGGTCAGTCGGACGGTCAGCTCCGCTAATGGGACTGTAGGCCGGTAATAGATGCTTGTCCAGTGCGTAAATGACAATATAAATAATCTGCTTCAGAGTTCTAACCTCAGGCTCATTTTTGTACTGTTGTCCCTTTTCCGCGTATGTTTTTACATTCATCGTGAAACATTATTTTAAAAACACCGTTATATGTTCCTGTATTTCAAGGTTGATGTCTTGCCTCGAAATTGCAGAAAAGATGGAAGAGATGACCAAGGACATTTCTGCAATCACTCTTATAATAAGCCGAAATATTATAAGTGCGTCCAACGGAGCAGTTCCCCGAACCGGAGCCTTTCGGTGTGCAGACGCACTACTATAGACTACCTATGTGACCAGTGATGTGTATGACCAAAGATGTGATGGTCCAACAAACGCTTGGGTGGTTCTGTGCTTATTCTGAAAAACAATAAGCGTTCCGTGATTTGGCAGAGACTATTGACACGGCGGCCATGCCGATAATAGCAACAAAACAGCCAATAACGCCAAGTATTCCAATTGCAAGAGGTTGAATCACGAGACTGATGACGTCAGCCTACAAAATTTGCGATCGCGGCCACTTTGAATTTTATCTCCACTTCGAATTTTATTTCTATCCATTCTCCGTCTATTTACAAGCTGAGCATTATTCGTTTTGTGCATAAGGTACACTTTGATGTAGATATTTAGATAACACATAGACTTTACACTCTTTTCACGTGATAATCTTAAACAACTTCGACACAGGAAAGCAAACGATAGTATATTGTTGTACCTGTCATCGGCATACACTAGTTTTCGGTATTCGGAAAGCATTGCTCCCGCCCATCGGGGCCCGCGAAATAGATGGGCTGCCTAAAGCCTCCATGGCAGAGCTGCTAGTAACTAAGCAGGACCCGAATTCATGTGATCGGGTCGGGTAAAAGTCCCACAAATTTGGAGTCAATGTCTCTGAACTATTGAAATAGTGTTGACTTGGACGTTATATCGCAATCCACGCAGTGGATTAGAAGTCAAGCATGGTCTGAAATCAAATTCAGTTAGATCTGGCCAACCCACCTATGAAGCATGTGATGATAATTTGGACGCACGGATATAGGTAGCACCTATTAAATTCATATTACAGAATATAGAGAAATGCTGGCCTATAAAACGTAACAATTAAATGCGTTGTTCATACGTCCATGACATTGACTATCATATTATCAAGGGGTCAATAACAGTCAACTATTATACGAGCGTAAATCATTAAAGAAACTTGAAATTTTATACAATATAATTTATAAATGTATCTATGGTATTTCAGAAATAATGCCTTTAATTATTAGTGTAAACAACCAAAAACAATAGCAATATTTCTAGTATGGAGACTTCTGAGATCATTAAAGGTGTATGTGATCGAATAAAGGACAACGTGAATAATAGTCACAAATTACATAATCCTGATACAAGTGGGATAGGCGTAGAGCTGAATATAGTACAAAGACGCATTTCTAAAATATAAATCTATAACGTTTAAACGTTTATGTGGTGTATAACTCCGCGTTTTCGAATAACATATAGTAAAATCTTTTTTTTTATATATTAAATAACATAACATCATGTTATATGCTTGTTGAATAATTGCTACATTCACGTGTATTAATCTATTTCAGATGTACGTTTGTTATCAATATTATAGCCAGACACGTACTTTAACTGCTGATTAATGGTACGAAAGATTACAATGGCCGATTTGTTTTGTGAATATATGAGTCGAGAGAAAACGGCTCTTCAGACTTTCCGCAGAATCAATCTTTCAGTGTCCGGCCTTTAGCGAGGCCACATATTTAATTATTTGGCTGATATTACCTTTGCCTTACCACTTATTTTAGCGAACAGTATAGGTTCTGGCGAAGACTTCGCGGATGCGCCTGAAGCTTTGTCTGTTCGCAAATGCTGTAACGGCTCTTTTCCCATGCCATGGCTCAGATTATAATGCCCGATTTATTTTATGTATAAATCATTATGGGTGTTACTAAATCAAAACGACAGATATGATTATCATATTAATTGTGTGTTGCTTCTTCCTTTATGTCAGTATATCAGATAAACGAGCTTACGAATTTTCATATCTTATTCTTAGAGTACATTCAGATCATTAGGCGTATGCATGTATTCATGGCTGGAATAAATGAGCCAGGCCTGCCAAAAACTTATCGAGCGACTTTAGCGAACAACGAAGACCCTTTCCAGAATTTGCTCACTTTGGCTTCCAGTCAGTATTCGTCGAATTTACAATTATTTTTCAAAATCTCGTTACCCGTGTGCGCAAGTCTTAGAGGTGTCTTGTAGGATGGATCTTCACTGGTCGCTAATGTTCAGTGCGGAAATATTTTCCAGAATATTGGTCCTAATGTCGATGTACTGCAACATTGAATTGACAAGTCTTAGACATGCTGATCGCTATTAATTCTTCATATTGCTCAATAAGAACGATAATACTTGACGATTACGCAACAGACTCATTTGCAAGTGAGCCGGGACATAGCATTTGCTACCCAATTGTGTGTGCGCCCAAACAAGACTCAGATCAGCCTACGCACCCGTGCAGTTTCATCAGTCTTCGAGGGCACCCTGTGGGCAGCCAAGTACCCAAAGCCTCTTCAGGCGGACAGCAATGTCTCTGATCAGCCAGCGCTGATACGCAGGCTGATCTTAGTCTTCGCTGGGCGTACAGGCAGTCTAGTAGGAAATGATGTGCCGTGGCTCAAATGCGGTTGCATGCCTTTGGATTTTATCGCACTGAGACGGCTGCATACGAATAACTAAATAAGCGATATTATTGAAAATCAAACTGAACTGTAAGTTTGGTAGGATACTTTATCTTAAGGGACTTTGATAACTTTCAGGGGCGGCAAGTCTGACATATTTTTGTCTTCCTTCTGAAACAGGGTTTACTCTTAAAGAAAAGAATTTGCACATAAGGGGAGTGAATTCTTACCTTTTCAGAAGGGGTTTGGTATGCAGGATAGCAAACAGAAATAACAAATGTTATCTCCTTTGTAAAATGATGGAAAAAACTATTAAGTGTGGTGGTCCCTTAAGTTTTTCGTCCTTAGTGCAGCCAGTGTATGTATTTGTTGAAAGTATGAAAAACCGTTGCGCGTGTTTGTTTGTTTGTTGTTGTTTTTTGTTTTGTTTTGTTTTTGTTGTTTTTTTTTTTTTTTTTTTTGTTTTTTTTTTTTTTTTTTTTTTTTTGTTTTGTTTTGTTTTTGTTTTTTGCTTTTGAAATGGTGCATAGGCGTAGCTCTCGTTATGCACATTTCACATATGCGTAGCTTGTGTAACATGCATAAGAAAACTTCTTTTTCTTTTGTATGTTTTAGTTTGTTGTTTGTTTTTTGTTGTTCTTGTTGTTGGTTTTTGTTGTTTTATTTTTTTTATTTATTTATTTTTTTTTATTTTTTTTTTTTTTTTCCTTTGTTTTTTTTTTTTTTTTTTTTTTTTTGTTTTTTTTTTTTTTTTTTTTTTCTTGTTCACAAATGTGTTAATTTTGCTCATAAAATATTGTTTCAAAGTTCACAATTATACGGTAATTTTGTATAGCTGGGCTGGATTTTGACCAACTTTGTGTCATGGACCCATTTTAAGCTGACTTTGTTGTTTGTAAAATGTAGGCTTAGGCATTAAATTCCATCATCAGAAGATACATGATTGAACAAGTCAGTAATACATGATCCAGTCTAGCTTCAAACCAGACAGTGTCAAACATAAATTAACCTCCCTTGTTCTTACTGAACCTCGACATCAAATAGAACAAACAGTATCTGCACATAGGCCTGTTTGTAATACTCACTTTACGAGAAATTTGCAAAGCGACGATTAGGAAAAAACACGTTTTTTCAAGCATTACTGAACATTTGCGAGGAAGTGTTGAAAACCAAGGCCACAGACAGATACTTTCAACATTTTCCGAGGTACCTGGTGAATGCTAATGCATTGAAAAACTGTTCGATTGCTATTATTGCATAAAAACTGAAAACATTTGCTACATTTCGAGTTATTTTTTGCACTATTTTCTTTCGCCCTTTCACCAATGTCTCGCGAACACAATTTCCACCGACTATGCTCGTTCCAGGGCCAAGCAAACTTCTCTGATCGTAGTACTCGCCTTACGAGAAATTTGCAAAGCGACGTTTAGGAATATATAGTTCATTTCTGGCTACGCCACTACGGTATATAAGTGCAATATCAAATATACACAGTAATGCAATTCTGAAGGAAAAATAACCGCTTGCTTATGAAAATAAGAAGAAAATCAGATTATTTAGCAAGAATTCGCGATATACGATGTTTTTACTGCACCTTTTGCAAGGACTGTTCCATATAAAGAAATGGAAGACGCTATTGCCAGACGTTTGTCAATAGCAAAAACTCGGCGAATTTGCTATTGCCAGACGTCTGTCAATAGCAAGAACTCGGCGAATTTGCTGCTGCCAGACGTTTTGAAATATTGAAACCTGATTTAATTTGCTGCTGCATGATTCTTATGGACTTCTGATGTGCCTGGATAGTCGTTGGTTTGGGATAAATTTTTGAATCTGTATATCACAGACATGACGCGCTTAGGCAATATAATGGTATTTTATGGCTATAAAAATGTAAACTTTAAGACAAAAAAATTGTGATATTTTTCTTAGTTTTCTTCAAAACATAGATTGTGGGTACTCGTTCGTCTTTTTATCAAGGCGGTTCTAACGAGTACCCACAATATATGTTCAAGGCTAGAAATAAGAAAACTAAGGAATACCCCTGAAAACCTAAGGTTAACTATCTAAAAGCGGGGTTTGAGTAGGTCTTCATCGAACAAGCTTGTAAACATAATCACATGTGTTCAGTTTCTATAAGTGTCAACGAAAAATAAGATCTGGGCAAGATTTACTCGTTTTATTTACATAGCATACCATGAGGCTAAATAACTAAGAATCACAAACATGTACAGTCGAACTTCACTAACTCGAATTCCTTGGAACCGTATTAATTTGTTAGAGAGAGGGGTAGTTCACATTATTGCGGTTAATCATATCGCCAGGCCATGAGGCACAATGGGGAGGAATTAAAGATATTTTTCGATCTTCTATAACATGAAGGAACATTGTGTGTATTCATCAGAATCGCCTCAATTAGGTGGTTCTAATTAGTACAAACAACATTCCTTTTTCATGATTAAATTCTCAATGAATGGATATCTAGAGCGATAAAAAGAATTCTCTAGGAACTCCACAACGAGTAACTTCTCCAATTTTTTTTCAAACATTATACAACTAACATCATTTAAAGACAAAGTTCTTGTTCTCATCTATTTGTTTCACTATGTGTTAGTCGATATATCGGTGGTAAAGCCAGGCTTCGCCTGTCACACATTGTACCATTTCGCTATCATACTGGCCGCGGCACTGACAGTATATGTATTCCTTCGTCTTTTTTTTTTTTTTTTTTTTTTCTTCTTGTTTTTCCAGTTTGAATTATTGTTGAAAGGGAAATTGCATTTTATTTGAGGCATTGAATCAAAATGACTTCGCATTTTCTCTTGATCGAAAATTTAGTTTTGATGGGTTCATGCCAAAACAAATTGAGACAGCAAAATCGATTGCAAATAATCCACAGACATTACCCTCTATTTGACTTTGTATTTCAGAAAAGACGTCTAGCAATAGTAAATTCGCCGAGATTTTGCTATTGACAGACGCCTAGCAATTGCAAATTCGCCGAGTGTTTGCTATTGACAGACGTCTGGCAATAGCCACCCCGTAAAGAAATAGTTTTAGAAGTGCTTGCACCTGGATTTGACATTTTGAACCCAGTCATGAACAATGGGATCAGACTCAAAACGCCCGTAAAACGTCCCTCCTTATTCGATGCAGTGCAGATATTATTATGGGGATCAAACATGTTTTTGTTTTTTTTTTCTTGTTTTTTTTTTTTGTTTTTTTTTTCTTTTTTTTTCATGCATTACTGAACATTTGCCAGGTCCCGATGGAGGTGTTGGAAACCATCGCCATAGGCAGATGTTTTCAATTTTTTCCAAGGGACCTGGCAAAAATAATGCATTTGAAAACTGTGTTCGATCGCTTTTATTGCATAAAAACTGAAAACATTTGCTACATTTCGAGTTATTTCTTGCACTATTTTGTTTCGCCTTTTCACCAGTGTCTCGCGAACGCAGTTTCTACCGACTGTGCTCGTTCAAGGGCCAGGCAGTAAACATCTCTGATCGCTTTCAAATATCATAGCGGAGCGGTTTAATTCCGTGGCCCCGGCACGAGCATATTGAAAGTTGCGTAGCCGTTCAATAGCAGCACGTGAATTTCCTTGTTAATATACGGCTTTTCGCTGATTAATGAACGGCTGTTAATAGCGTACGACACTGCTTTTGATGCAATAATAACCATTTATACTAAGTCTCATAATATCGGCATTGACAAATAGTGCAGACCCAGATCAGACGCCACAGAACGCAGCGTCTGATCAGGGTCTACACTGTTTAATTTGAATACAGGAACTTGTTAAAACATAGTAATGAAACCAACCAGACACCCCTTCTGCGGGAGAAGGACCTATCCAAAGATTTGAGGTAGCAGTGTCCACTCGGCATAACTCGGGTTAAATTTTCTGGTTCTTTTTGACTATACATTGAGCTTACATGTTACGTGTAAAATTACATCTACGCTTCAGGCTTTGTTTGGGGCGCAAGGGCTGATCCAGCTTTTCATTATCCCTCATGAACAGACTGTCTAACAGGGTCTCCTATTTTCCCTCTTTTGTTTTGTTCAGTATTTTCGAATGATCTCTCTTTTAAGCGGACACGTTATACAGCTACTGAGTGGTTCTTCTATTGCAGTTGTGTTCGTATTTGTCTACTTGATCATTCTGTTATCTACATGGAGTATGCGTGCGTGCTTGTGTCTCGAGGTGGTGGGGGTAACTTCCTATATATGGCATAGTGCGGATGTGCGTGCCGAATGGCCCCCTTTTTCAGCACTGCCAGGTATATGATTGGCGCCCTTTTGTCAACAAAAAGTATATGAATGACCCGATTTTTTTCTGGATTCCCATATGAAAGGCCCTATTTTTCTGACATACTGGTATATGCATATATGTTTCGCTAAGAGATTTTTCGAGTTTGCTTATTCTCTTGGTATTACATGAATTGACTGTGACATTTGTCTAACAACCAGCAAAACTGGGTAAAAAATATCAAAGGGCAGTATATGAATAGGTCAACATTTTGGATGATCAAGTATATGAATGGGTCCGTTTTTTCAAAGGCCAGGTATATGAATGGGGTAGGTTTTGAAATACTGGCTCGCACACCCGTACCAAAATTACCCCTAAGTTACCCCCCCACACACACACACACCCCACCCCCCCACCACCCCACGTCCCCCCCCCCCTTCCCCCCCCCCACACACACATACCGAGGTTTATGTCACAGTAAGCACGGAATTAGTTCGCGAAGTTTACTTGGCTTTACTTTATCCCATATTCGTCTAAGTGTCTAGGATGAAATTGTCCATATTTGAATTCCAGCCACCCCTCCTATAATGTGTGCGAGAGCTCATTGGTCCGATCTCTTGCCGCAGGTCAGATATGAAGGATTTTAAAACTTACTCTTCTGTTGTTTCACACTCGGAATTAGAAAAATTATTAGGTGTCAACATAATGTGACCAGACTATCACTGAGAGGCAGTACTCTAAACACGCACGCCGCACTCAACTCTCTGTCACACCCAGACACCGTCGATTTAATTGGCAGATTATTGAAAACACGCCAGACAAATACGCTTACTCACAACATTATAATGAACAAGAAAACATTGATGCAAAGCATCAATACGCCGGGAAACTAATCTTGCATGCATTACTTAGCTCCTTATTGATCGTAGTATAGTGAAAAAATGTTATAATTTATGAAAGGTTGTAATTATATAAATTATCGCAATACTCAACGATAAAAACATAATAGACGTTATCAGAGCTATGCAAAAAAAATCAACTATGACCGTCTGTTTTCTAGCCCGCATACATAATTACATGTCGCCATCCATAGCCTAGGCCGAACATAGTATATCCGAAAGCATCTATAAGAGGGGATGGGGGTGGGATACTCTAATTTTGACTGCTATATAGACTGGGCCCTAGTATTTAGTATAGAAAGATCTGCGAAATAAAATGTTTCAAAACGTGTCTGTTCTAAATAACCATTCATTTGAGTCTAAAAAAGAGCAGTTCATCAAACTATGGCATCTACAGACAGTACTATTTTGAAATCCATTGGATTATTTGTAAGCGAATGTTATATATCATAGCATGTCATCAAAGCTATATATATATGTATATGTATGTGTATGTACATTTTTTTCTCTTTTTTCAATCAAATGATGATAAAATTACTTTCATATCATTGTATAATGTATTATGTCATGTTTGTATTTGCTTGCCTTTAACGTATTGTTGTGCAGTAAATAAAATACTATTCTATTATATTCTGTTCTATGTAGCAGTGTTTCGTTCTTTTCTCCACTCATAACGTTTTCTTTCGGCCCAAATCTTGCTATGGTTGAATATCAAATTAAACTGTATTATTAAACCAGCTTATAATCCGTTCGATTTGAGAACGCATATTTCCAATCGTAAACAAAGAAAAATATCTTTGTTTCTTCTTCGTAGTACGACGAAACAAGAGGCCCACGGGCCACGGGTCGCTCACCTGAGTGACATAGCCACTGCAGATATGCAGATGTTATGCAACATTTTCCAATCCTGTCATCGCAACTAATGAAAAGATCATCATTTAAGCAGTTCTTAATTTTGAAGAAGAATATATATGGCACGCCAGTCAGTTGAGCGTGATCATTTGATCAAACTCTAAATGGCAGCCAGCTTGGATTTACGATCAGCACGATTTTAGCTATTTTTTATCTACGAGTCACCCCAATGCTTCCTACCAAGTTTTGAGTCAACTGACCTCAGGAGAAGAAGCGAAAAATAGATTTTCAAGATGGCTGCCATCTCCTACGAAGTTTGGAGTCAATTGGCCTTTCGGTGCAGGAGAAGAAGCTAAATATAGATTTTCAAGATGGTGGCCATGGTGGCCATCTGGGATTTCGGATCAAAACGATTTTAGCTATATTTGATCTACAAGTCACCCTGATGCTTCCTACCAAGTTTCGAGTCAAGTGACTTTTGGGTTTAGGAGAAGAAGCAAAAAATAGATTTTCAAGATAGCCGCCATGACGGCCATCTTGGATTTACGATCGGCATGATTTTAGCTATTTTTGATCTACAAGTCACCCAAATGCTTCCTACCAAGTTTCGAGTCAACTGGCCTTTCGGTTCAGGAGAAGAAGCGAAAAATAGATTTTCAAGATGGCTGCCATGGCGCCCATCCTGGTTTTACGATCGGCATGATTTTAGCAATTTTTGATCTACAAGTCACCCAAATGCTTCCTACCAAGTTTCGAGTCAACTGGCCTTTCGGTTCAGGAGAAGAAGGGAAAAATAGTTTTCAAGATGGCTGCCATGGCGGGCATCTTGGATTTCCGATAGGCACGAGTTTAGCTATTTTTGATCTATAAGTCACCCCAATGCTTCCTACCCAGTTTGGAGTCAATTGGCTTTTGGGTTTAGGAGAAGAAGCGAAAAATAGATTTTCAAGATGGCGGCCATGGCGGCCATCTTGGATTTCCGATAGGCATGATTTTAGCTATTTTTGATCTACAAGTCACCCTGATGCTTCCTAGCAAGTTTGGAGTCAATGGGCATTTCGGTTCAGAAGAAGAAGCGAAAAATAGATTTTCAAGATGGCTGCCATGGCGGCCATCTTAGATTTCCGATCGGCACGATTTTAGCTAATTTTGATCTACAAGTCACCCTGATGCTTCCTAGCAAGTTTGGAGTCAATTGGCCTTTCGGGTTCAGGAGAAGAAGCGAAAAATAGATTTTCAAGATGGCGGTCATGGCGGCCATCTTGGATTTCCGATGGGCACGATTTTAGCTATTTTTGATCTACAAGTCATCCTGATGCTTCCTAGCAAGTTTGGAGTCAATTGGCCTTTCGGTTCAGGAGAAGAAGCGAAAAATAGATTTTCAAGATGGCGGCCATGGCGGCCACCTTAGATTTCCGATCGGCACGATTTTAGCTATTTTTGATCTACAAGTCACCCTGATGCTTCCTAGCAAGTTTGGAGTCAATTGGCCTTTCGGTTCAGGAGAAGAAGCGAAAAATAGATTTTCAAGATGGCGGCCATGGCGGCCATCTTGGATTTCCGATCGGAACGATTTTAGCTATTTTTGATCTACAAGTCACCCCGATGCTTCCTCCAAGTATCAAGTCAACTGGCCCAGGGGTGTAGGAGGAGTAGGCTTTTAAAGCAATTGTTGACGCCGCACGCCGCACGCCGCACGACGGACGACGGACATTGACTGACCACAATAACTCACTATGAGCACTTCGTGCTCAGGTGAGCTAAAAAACGAAATGAATAAATTCAAACGTGTACGAAAATTGACAGCAACAAGCTCATTTCAGGTCGAATGGTCAAATTGGGGCTCCTGCGGGAAAACTGCTCATTTCTCTTTTAAATGAGCAAAACCCACATTTCTACATTCATTCTACACAGTACTTCCCATTTTTCATTTCACTTTGTTACCAATAGCACAGTTCTCTGCTGCAAAAAGTGTGACTTTGAATAATAATAATAATAAAAAAATGGGGGGTGAATAGTTATATATGACCCCACTAAGAACCCCATAAAACTGGAAGAAAACCGATGTTCTCCCAATGCATACACCAACCTCAAATAGATATGTAGATACGGCGTAAATGATAGAGAAAAAAGCTCAAGCAGACTGACCAACAGACCAAAATCTGATTACAAACTTTCTTATTAGGACCTACAGAGTTTGCAAACTTCTATGGTCTAGGGGCTTGAAATATTTTATGAAACAACAAGATTTCAGTAATTATGGGAGCATTACAGAGAAATTGCTTTTACACTTAGTTCTTTGGGTAAAAATTTCAGCAGACGCCATTTTGAAATATGTTTCTTATTTTTTCCCCAGAAAAGAGGCTTTGACACTTCATGCAAATTGTCTAGACAATTTGCATGAAGTGTCAAAGCCTATTTTCAGTGGAAAGAAATAAGAAAACTACCACCATGTTTTGTCGTCTGCTGAGTTTGCCCAGAGTGTGGTAAAGGTTAAATTGAGCTCATCATAAGCGTTGATCAGTTTGTAAAATTCAAGTCAACAGGTCATAATCATTGAAACACGAAACAATTCATTATCTAAATTATCTAAATTAATAACTCGCATGCAGAAACATACAAGACAACTTCACACATCAGCTTTTTTTTCAGTTTTGGTGGGGTATTCATGCTCCCAACGGTCATTCCTTTTAGAAGTTATACAAATGTTAAGACATCATAGGCACTGACAAACAAATAGTAGCATATTATCGCATCGACAAATAAAAAAAATTAGCAAATCATAGCAATGCTATACAAAGATTAGCAAATCATATTTTATTGCATAAAAACATTTACAATCTAATCTCCATGAATGGCCACCATTCAAGAACAGCTACCTCTCTATACTAATTTTCTGTTTCCCCTAAATACAGCTGTGGCTACTGTAAGGAAGTTGAACTCTACATAGTTTTAAATGACAAGGTATGGACCTGATTCTACCTAATATTCAATGAACATTTATATTTCAGTATTCAGTACATGCTGTTTCATATATCACATTCATTGACAAAATGAAACTAAAATACGTTCAAATTAATAACTCTGAAGATATGACAAGTGACTATTCGAAATAAGCACAATGCCAAATCATTAACGATGAAAACTCCTGTTACATTTAAACTTCAGTTGAGAAATGAAACAAATAGACATTCCAAGAGCCACAGCGTGAGAAAATGTACCTTCGGTCAAGTGTGCCAAGCAAAGATTCAGATCAACCTACGCGTTCGCACTGGCTGATAAAGATCTACACTATATATTGTAAGCGACAAGATGCAAAGTTTCTTCATGTAGACAATGAAGATTGATCAGATTGCGCGGATGCGAAGGCTGATCTGAGTCTTTGTTGGGCGCACACGTCAGAAGGTAGGTTTTTCCTGTTGTAGCTCATTTAATCAAAGCATAAAGTCTAGAAACATCACGAAATCATACCTATATAATTTTGACCCCCTTAAACCCCATTTTTATATAGTAAAACTGGGGTTTACAGGGTATACATTAATTTTCTTATTTCTGCCCAAAACATAGATTGTGGGTACTCGTTAGAACCGCCTCGACGAGGCGGTTCTAACGAGTACCCACAATCTATGTTTTGAGCAGAAATATGAAAAATATCAGAATTTTTTTATCTGAAAATTTTCATTTTTTGGTGGCGAAATTTTCAATATATTTGAATAGGCGTGTTTTCGTAATGACAGCACTGTTTTACCAAGTCTAAGTACATTCCAGTTAGCACAATCTTGCGCATCGACACTGACATACAGGTTAGTTGTGTCGATTCTTTCTGATATATGATCCTCAACGTAAGAAAACGTACCGTCTGATATGTGCGCACAACAAACACTCATATCAACCTGCACAACTGCGCAGTCTGAATAGAGTCTTTGTTTTCCACATGAAGAACTTTGCATCCTTGGCTATCTAGAATGCGCCCGGTGACTCTGATCAGACTGTACGAATGCGCAGGCTGATTGGAAACTTCGCTTAGCAATAAAGTCCGACGTTCCTGACGTTGCGACTGATATTGTTTTGAAATGTGCCAGAGAGCTTTATTGCTGATATGTTTACCCTTAAACCTACATTATATTTGACATTTTCAATTATTTAAAACAGATAGCATAAATTCCGGTCGTGAACGGTATAAAAATGCCAAGCTCGATAAATCGGTTGGAGAGAGAGAGAGAGAGAGAGAGATTAGCTAAAGCGCACGAAATTTGATGTATGTAATCGATTCACTGTTAAACTTATATATATTCAGCTAGTAAGTACATGTATAAAAATGACCTTGTCTAGTGAACTTTGATTTCTGATAACCGTTTTCTGCTTGGCATTATACAGCAGGGACTCAATGACTACCGCTGATCGGACAGGGTCAGATTTTCAATTATAACATGCGCAAGTTATTAATTAAAAAAAATCAAAATGGTATACTTAACAATACTATTTAGGGCCCCAAGCGTGCCCTACAGTAATTACTCTTTCTGTCCGTTCATCTGTCTGTCTGTCTGTGAGAACGTCCGTCTGTATGTCCGTACAAAATCTTTTCCATGATGAATCTTCTTGACTGGTCAGGCTGATCAAAATCGGTGTGTGGTTATATATAATGAATATGATGTATTACATAACGTAATTCTCCACCTGTGGGTGGTCATCAGAGGCGCCATAATATGTATTTTCGTGGAGAAATAAAGAACAAAATCAGTATACATGTATTATTGTTGAAAACAGAAAACGAGTGCTTTATGTATTTAAAAGATATGTAAGCTCCAGATATGCTGAAACTATAATATATACCGGGTATATTACATTCAGCATATCTGGAGCTAAAGAACACTGGCTACAGTCTGAAACATTGATATGTTTGGGGGAAAATCGGTATTTTCACCTTCAATGATATTTTTTTCTATTTTTCTCTTTTTTTTTTTTTTTTTTTTTTCTTCTATTTTTTATGAAAATTTATCTCCTTCTAGCCACATGTTGAGCCTTTAGAATTAGACTAGCTACAAATATATGAATATGACTTGCACCAAGACACATGATTAAAATTATAAAAAAAAAAAAAGAAAAAAAAAAGAACATTTTGAGGACTGGAGCCGGTCTAGAGCTAAAGGTACGGATAATTTAACCAAGGCGTAATCGTCTTAAAAGAAAAAGTAAATTGTGTTTCAAAATGCTAAATTACACGTAGACCTTCCAGCAAAATATCTGATTTTAGCAAGAGTCATGCAGACAAAATGTGTTGCATTTGAAATCAAGGTTGTCGATCTGATAACAAATGTACCCTAGTTCTTTCCTTGTTTTCGGTTTTTGTCTGATAATTATCACAATGTCTATTAGCGACCAGCGTAGTCTGTGATAAGATTGTGATCAGAGGGTTTTCTTGTTTCAAGGTAAAGGGTTATGTGTTGCTCGGTCAGTTCATTTTACAGTTTTGATTATGCTAGGAAACGGTAACATTTTTAGGGAAAAAATGTTAGAAATGTTCTGGTTTCTCGGGGGCGAAGTCATATTAACATTTGATTACATTGCTATCTTGAATTAGCCTTATTGTGCTTGCTTATTTATGCATGTAGGGTGATGCTGCAGTAGTTGTTATAATGTTATATGTAATAGCGTTTTCTTGGTTCCAAGTCTTTACACCATTCAATTAATGGGGAAGATACGTTGGTCTCTGTGGGGCTTCAGATTTGCTTTGGCCAAATCATCCCCAATATTCATATGCATTTGAAAGCATAGTTCTTTTACTTACTAACTTATAGTACTACTCTATCAGTTACTGTTGATAGGAGGTCTTAAATATTTCATATTAAGAAAGCCAGATGCATGATTTTGTATGCAAAAGATTGGCGAAAGAAGTAAACAAGTATCTAAATTTATATCTAATATTTAGTGAAAGCTATACTTATTATTTATAAAAAAAAATATCTTCAGCAAACTTCAGCTTGAAAGTCTATTACTTTGGGCAAATAGTTGGTTGAAACGTAAAAACTATGGATTTGAGTTTATGAGAAAAAAAATAAATTGTTCACTGACCATGTAAAAACATAAATTGTTTTTTCTAGGTCAGCACAAAATTGTGGGTACATATTAAAGGACAGAAGCTAAAGCGAAAACTGAAAATAATATTGAAACAACCCTATAATAATATTGGTAAAAATAAGCGTTATATGAAATTGAAGAGATATATCCTAATTTCAGTGAAACAACAAAAACTATGGTCAGGCAACTGGAAAATGGAAACGTTTAACAAATAATTTTTATCATTTTTTATAATATTTCTTTGCAAGACTGACTAATTAAATGCACACATAATGCCCCATTAAAAAGTTATATTTTCCACATATAAAGTTTTATTTTTCCCTCAACGGAATAAATGTAAGAAGAATACAGTTATCTAAGTAGCCAGCATGATTCATCTGCTTTCTATGCATACACAGAAGCAATAAAATGCTGTGACTCCTATGAAGTTCTAACTTTAATTACATGAGCCATAAGACGTACAGAATAATAAACCCGACTGGTAAACCCAGATAAGGGCTTCTAGTTTACGAAGACAAAATATGACAGATGCTCTCATTTATAAGCAAGAATCCACATATGATCATCTGTTTCGAACATACCCGGATGCAGACAGCGAAGGTCCAGATCAGCCGGCAGACTGGCCAAGGATCCTATAAAGCCATCAGATTGTGCAGCTTTGCTGCTTGATCTAGACCTTTACTGTTAATATATGTTCCGAAGGCTCCTTTTACCATGGCGCCGCTCATATCATTACGAAAATACGCCTATTCAAATATACATGTATATAGAAAATTTCACCTCCAAAAACTAAAACCTTTCAGATGCAAAAACGCTGATATATTTTTATATTTCTGCTCAAAATATAGATTGTGGTACTCGTTAGAACCGCCTCGACGAGGCGGTTCTAACGAGTACCCAAAATCTAAATCTATGTTTTAAGCAGAAATAAGAAAAATAATGTATACCCCTGTAAACCCCAGTTTTACTATATAAAAGTTGGGTTTAAGGGGTCAAAATTATATTGGAGTGTTTTTGTGATGTATACAAAATACTGAGAACGCGGTTTCCAAGTCCGGGTAAAATAATGCTGCAAATACGGTCAGTTTGTGTATGTTTGCCGACCGAATGTACATCAGCTGTCGTTTTCAGTGCATTCATTTATATCGGGTAATACATCTTCACTGTTTTTTTTTTTCAGTTTGGTAATTTCTAACGAATGCTTAAGAGAATGTTCATTCATCATTGGACCCAGAGTATTGTACTGAAGAGGTTTAAAACATGGCTATGATATTTGTAATAGTCACCATCCTGTCAGTACGACTATAATCCTCCTGTAGCTGAAGCAGGAGTAATTTCGACAGAATAGGCCAAACTCAGGGCAAATTGTACACCCGTCTTATGTGATCTCAAATTAAAGAATAACAGTCAATCTCGTTGACGAGACTTGATACTAGGTCGAATAAATTATATCAATAATTGAAAATTTTATAAAGGATCGAATATATAATAACAACTCAGTAAACGTTTCCATACTTTTGTTACGAACAGGCACATTAAGAGTTTATATGCATGGGCCGCCATTTTGGTTGAGCCAAAAGACAGCTTGAGAATAGTTCGCGGACACTCGCCGAAAGCAATCACAAGTGAACGGAAAGTTTGCGATAGATTGCGTGTAACCGCGAACGTTTGCTTAATTGAACGCAACCCAGATCTCGTTTATCCGAACAGAAAGCAGTAGACGTTTATTTAATATCAAGTATCATTTGATCGGCTGGAAATCACAAACTCTTCCTAGCTATAGAGTCGGACATGCACTCCCAGCATCTTGTAAAGACTGGGTTTGTTTTTTACAACATAGATGAAAGACGGTTATTTGCCTAATCACAGTCATTAATTTTCATAATTAGAATCTCTCTCTCTCTCTCTCTCTCTCTCTCTCTCTCTCTCTCTCTCTCTCTCTCTCTCTCTTTCTCTCTCTCTCTCTCTCTCTCTCTCTCTCTCTCTCTCTCTCTCTCTCTCAGAATGTCTCTTCTGTCAAATGTCGATCAATACAAACATATGTCACATGTAGTTGTTGTTAGTACTTTGTTATTCCTAATTAGCTGTAACACAGTAACAAAACATACTTCCTAACATATACGCCCAACAAATACTCCAATCAGCCTACGCATCCGTGCATTCTGATCAGTCTTCGTTGTCCGCATGAATAAACTTTGTATCATTGGCTATCCAAAATGCGCCTTGTGCAGATTCTGATCAGACTTTGCGAATTTGTAGGCTGATCTAAATTTTCTCTGGGCGGACATGTCCTAAGGTACGTCTGCTAACATTGCGGTTTTCATAGTTCGTGAGTTTGGCATTGATAAGCTAATAACTTCATTTACTCACAGTCTGTTTATAAACTTATGGTAATTTCAAACCTGTTATTATTGATAACTTCCTTATTTCAAGTTCAAGTTCAATTTACATAATGTTTTCATAGAAAAATGTTGTTTTTCGAATTACATTTGGTTTGGAATATCAATAACAATATATTCTTTTTCACTTGTCATTGATAAAAGAGTTGAAGTGAGGTTTCTGTGTGCCTCTGTTCTGCAACTTTGGACTACAGTTGACTCTCGGTATCACGAACACCGATATATCAAACTGCTGCTTAAGTCAAACTACATAAAAGACAACATTGATTCATTTCTTATATGTTCTTTATATTTCAGTTCCTCTTATCTCGAAATACTATTACCTCAAACACAAAATTCCATTTCCTTGGAGTTTGAGATGTCGAGAGTCGAATGTAGTAGAATTAGTCAAAAGGGGAATGCAGTTCTTAATAGTATCAAGGTATATACACGCGTGGATACAAAACTGTACAAACTCTGACGAAGTAACTTTCAATGAATCGCCACATCAAGTTAGTTTGACAACCAAATGTCATTCATCCAAGAATTCTAGAAATTGGATCAAGCAATGCACATTGATTGTTCTCATCCATTTTGGCAATCACTTGTTCCATATTTAGGTCTGATGTATGTTCTTGACATCTGAGATGTGTTTTAATTTAGACGCTGCAGGAGTCAGCAATGAAATGTACACCGTCGTGTTCTGTATTTTTAGAGCCGTGGACACAAAAGCGTGCACACTTTGATGTGTTTCGTTTCATATTGTTTTTAATTGTTTTTCAATGTAATATGTACTTCAACAATTGTAAAATATTTCAAGTTCAAATCCATTAACCCTGGTCTTGTTGAATCTGGATATACCCTGCCTTTGCAAACAGTGTAGATCTAGATTAGTTGGCTTCTGAAGAAGGCAGCTGATCTTGACTTTTGAAGAAGGCAGCTGAACTTGGCTTCTGAAGAAGCCAGCTGATCTTGGCTTCTGAAGAAGCCAGCTGATCTTGGCTTCTGAAGAAGCCGGCTGGTCTTGGCTTCTGAAGAAGCCAGCTGATCTTGGCTTCTGAAGAAGCCGGCTGGTCTTGGCTTCTGAAGAAGCCAGCTGATCTTGGCTTCTGAAGAAGCCAGCTGGTCTTGGCTTCTGAAGAAGCCAGCTGATCTTGGCTTCTGAAGAAGCCAGCTGGTCTTGGCTTCTGAAGAAGCCAGCTGATCTTGTTTTCCGAAGAAGCCTGCTGATCTTGGCTTCTGAAGAAGGCAGATGATCTTGGCTTCCGAAGAAGCCAGCTGATCTTGGCTTCTGAAGAAGCCAGCTGATCTTGGCTTCTGAAGAAGGCAGCTGATCTTGGGTTCTGAAGAAGCCAGCTGATTTTGGGTTCTGAAGAAGCCAGCTGATCTTGGCTTCTGAAGAAGGCAGCTGATCTTGGCTTCTGAAGACAGCTGATCTTGGCTTCTGAAGAAGCCAGCTGATCTTGGCTTCTGAAGAAGCCAGCTGATCTTGGTTTCTGAAGAAGCCAGCTGATTTTGGCTTCTGAAGACAGCTGCTCTTGGCTTCTGAAGAAGCCAGCTGGTCTTGATCTGCACGGTTTGTCATTGAGTATGTAAATTTGTATCAACAACCTTATGATTGACTGAAAATCAGAAGTTTGCGTGCATCTTAATTTGTTCAGCATGGCTAGGGTTAACTGCTATTCAGGTATCAATTCAAAATGATATATGATGCAATTTCTTTGCAGCCTTATGAAATGTTCAGTTTTGTACATCTGACTTGTCAAACTCATACATCAGACCTAAAACTGGAACAAGTGCTTGTCAAACTGGCTGAGATCAAACAGTGTGCTTTTCTAGGTCCAGCTTAAGAGTTTGTTTTTTTATGAATGACCCTAGCCTGTCAACTGACCTGATGTGAAGATATTTGATGAACGTAACTTAGTAAGCGTTTGTACGCTACTGTGTCCACGGGTGTAGCTCTAAGTTTCCGTCAAAGTTTTACTGACCGTCATAGTTTTATCACGCTGCATTAGTGGAATAACATTAATAGGAGTGGATATACTTTCAAGAGAGGAAACTCTGTCAATATGGTTTTGCCTTCCTTCCATAAAAGAGGTGTACTCTAAAAGGAAAGACTTTGCTCCCCTTGGGAGCATATTCTACCATTTAAAGTGTCACAAAAGATGTCTCACTGGTAATAGATGACAGAAAACCTAACAAGTATATCTAGTCCCTTAATTGAGCATAAGGGGGAGAATAGTTTCCTTTGGAAATATATGCTCAGGGATGACTCAAATTAGATTGCGCAGTCTAATTAGCATCTTTAGGATAGACAAGCTTTCAATGTTTCTTCAGGCCAACAGCGAAACTCGTATGTGATTGCGCAGATGCGCAGGCTGATCTGAGTCTTCACTGGGCACACACAGCATAAAGTACATTATCTAGTCTTATGGCTCAATTCGTTTTTATACTGCATTTCCCTCTAAAAATAATGTGCATGACAAAAAGCTTACCTGACGAACATTTCTATTCCTGCTTCTTCTATTTTCCTTCTAACTCCCTTCCAGGATTTTTTCAACTTAAATACTTGTCTGGTGTCAAGTGGAAGTCTCGAGTCAGTAGCTGTAGTAATGGTAACAGCATCAAGATCAGTGTCACCGTCATTCTTGTTTTCCAGGGGTTCGCTCTTCGAATGTAGGCAACCCATGTTGTGCTGTACAAACACACGAATTAATTGAATATAAATAAGCCGCAACGTGAGAAAACGTACCTTCTGACATGTGCGTCCAACGAAGACTCAAATCAGTCTGTGCTTCCGCGCAGCGTGATCAGAGTCTTCGTTGTCCGCATTAAGAAAATTTCCATCACTGGCTATCCGAAATTCGCCCAATTTAGATTCTGATCAGATTGCTCCACAAAAACATATTTGTTGGTACTCAGTAGAAGCGGCACAGTAAGGCGCTTCTAATGAGTACCACATTATATGATTTTTGAGAAGATATAAGAAAACTATTAACACTTACAGTTGACCCTCGTTATCTCGACCTCGCTTATCTCGAATAACCGCTTATCTCGAAGTGAAAATCTGGTCCCTGCCTAAACATGAAAATCTAACAACATGTAAAAAATATTGTGGAAAAGAGGAGAAATTGCTCCTAAGGAGCAATTTCTCCTTTTCCACAATACTTCCAATATATCTAACTTCACGAGTCCAATTATACATATATTAGTTAAATTTAGTTAATCGAATTAGTTTTTCCTCAGTTCTGCAAATCTGATATGTCGAAGTACGGATATCTCGAAGTGTATAAGAGTGTCCCTTCAATTTCGAGATAATGAGAGTCGACTGTATTTGTTAAAAAAGAGCGCTACATCTGGAACTATGGATATAACATTTACACCTGTGGACACAAAACTGTGCAAACTCTGATGAAGTAACTGTAAATGAATCTGTTTGCTTCATGTTTGTTTGACAGTCAAATGTCATTCATGGACAATTCTAACAATTTACGTTGATTGATCTTATTCATTTTGACAAGTATTTATTCTATTTTAAGTCTGATGTATGTTCTTGACACAGTTGAGATGTATTTTAATTGGCTGATGCAGGGCAGGCTCTGCCGTGAAATGGACAACTTCTTATGTTTTGCATTTATACATAGCTAGCAGCTGACTGATAGGATGGTAAAATGAAATGAAGCCCATCAAAGTTTGTACAGTTTTGTGTCCACAGGTGTATTTCAATGGATAGTTAGTTTACAAAAATGCAAACGACCATTGTCATCTGAAATTTACCGCCGAAAGAGTCAGTTAAATCAACGGCTACTATTATGTAGTTTCCTACCAGTGAAGCGTGTCCCAAGAAGTCTAGACTGGCCCCCCCTAGCGACTAAACGTATCAATGTTTATAAATTCTCTTTCAAAAAAGATACGAAAATTAAACAAAGGCTAAATAAACAAGCTAAGGTGTTGAAGCACTGTTTACTAGTGACCAGCGCTTTATAATCTTAGCACGTTTATATTGTCTTCATTTTATTTTAGTATCTACATGTATACCAGAGAATTATGAAAAAGTCGTAAATTGAGTCGCTAGGGACTGGCCAGTCTACACAACGTCCGTGACATTCAAAGAACAAAAACATTCTTGACAGCCAATACGATACCATGAAAATGTGTAAAAGTCTACTTTGTTTGCTCCGTCCTGTATGTCCCAATCTTTAGAGTAAATTATACGTCGCTATGTAAGCCGCGCCAAGTGAGATTGATGTGCCTTTGGGGCATGCGCGGACAGCCTTATCGGGGCCTTTGCTGTTCGCTGCCAGAATCATTCGTACTAGAGAATGTGTCATTTGGAGCAATGGCCCAGGTGAGAACTAGCGCATGTGAATCCACATCCCACTTTGCGCATGCTAGAAGGCACGTTTTTGCTTGACGCGGCCCGTATAATATGTTCCCATCAGTTCATACATTAATTTTTAATGTCTGCCTTTTCATTCTTAAAACCAGTTGGCGGATACTTTCATGTTTGCATTTGTATACGAGAAATTCTTTATTCTGAAATAATATGTTTGTCAGAAACTGCAAACAGTTATAACAGGTATGAAAGTGCTGTTCGTAATGTGCTGGCTACTTCTTGTCCAACCAAGATTTACTTGCCCAAAAATTGACATTTTTCTTATTTACCGAAGAAAACATATGTTGGCAGTACTCAAATTTCGTCAATTTTGACAGAGTTATCTGCCCGCGACTTACCCTTATTTTCGTTTCTGCATTATAACTTGAGTAAATATCAATGGATATTCATCAAACTTGATATGTGCATTGAAATTGTAGATATCTGGTTTAGGAATGTCAATGGGCAAATTTTGTCAATTTTTGACAGAGTTATCTGCCCGCGACATATCCGTACTTTCGTTTCTGGACGTTCACTTTATTAGATATCTATGGATTTTCACCAAACTGGGTATGTGCATTGATATTGTGGAGATCTGGTTTAGGATTGCTAATAGGTAAATGTCGTCAATTTTTGACAGAGTTATCTGCCCGCGTCACATCCGTATTTTTGTTTCAGGACAATAACTTGTGCAAATCTCGAAGGATTTTCACAAAACTTGATATGTGCATTAATATTGTTTAGATCTGGCTTGGGTTTGCCATCGGGTACATTTCGTTAGTTTTTGACAGTTATCTTCCCATGACATGATAATGGCGGGGTATTATCGTTTCACGTGTTTATTTAGATGTTTCAATAGAACAATAAACACACACTAATAGTGCGTAGTAGTATTTTGACAGTCCAGTGACACAAAAAGCCATGCCTTAAAAGGTCAGTGTATGCTGCTAACTGCTATGCTGATTCGGTGTTTCCAATTATAAAAAACAGTAGTATCGGCAAAACCATATCATCACTAATGAAATATAAAAAAGATAATAGCATCTCTAGTGAAATATTTCTCCATAAAAAGATACTAAAACTATCTCACTAAAAAAGTAATAGAAATTGTATGTAAGGTATATAATAATTTTTATTGTATGCTGGCAGTATCGTATTTGTTGAATACAAGCCTATTATATGTTTAAACATTTTTAACTTGTTCAAAATTCACCAAAAACCATGTACAGTCGACTCTCGTTATCTCAACTTAGCTTATATCGAATAACCGCTTATCTGGAAATGACAATCTGGCCCCTGTTTAACATGGAAATCTAACAACCAGTAACAAAATATTGTGCAAAAGAAGAAAAAATGCTCCTAAGGAGCAATTACTCTATGTTCCACATTTTTTTTTTCAATCTCAGAGTCTTCTTTGTCCGCACGAAAAAAAGAACTCTGCATACTTGGCTATCCAAAATGCGCCCAGTGAAGATTCTGATCAGACTGCGCGAATGGGCAGACTGACCTGATTAGATTGAGCAAATGGGCAGACTGATCTAATCAGACTGCGAGAATGGATAGACTGATCTAATCAGACTGCGCGAATGAACAGACTGATCTGATCAGACTGCGGGAATGGACAGACTGATCTGACCAGACTGCACGAATGTACAGACTGATCTGATTAGATAGAGCGAATGGACAGACTGATCTGATCAGACTGCACGAACTGCACGAATGTACAGACTGATCTGATTAGAGTGTATGGACAGACTGATCTGATCAGACTGCGCATATGGACAGACTGATCTGTTCAGACTGCGCGAATGGACAGACTGATCTGATCAGACTGCGCGAATGAACAGACTTATCTGATCAGACTGCGCGAATGGACAGACTGATCTGATCAGACTACACGAATAGACAGACTAATCTGATCAGACTGTGGAATGGGCAAACTGATCTGATCAGACTGTGCAAATGGGCAGACTGATCTGATCAGACTGTGCAAATGGGCAGACTGATCTCACTGCGCGAATGCGCAGGCTGATCTGGATCTTCATTGTGCACACGTGTCCGAAGGTACGTTTTCTCGCGTTGCGGCTCATAAGTATGTTACATAGCAACATGTAAACCTTTAACCTGCCTACTTTCAGTTTTAGCAAACAACATTTTAAGACTTTTTATTGTAAATTGCACATGTCGTTACATCTACACTGTCTCCACACAATTTGAACGAAAGGACAAACCCGTTTTTTTTTATTTTTGAGAAAATATTTTGTACATTTGTCGTCTGCTGATATTGCAGTTGACTGATGGTTAAAGCAGAAAACTGGAAGATTTCAATTAAACAGTGTTAAACGATATCAGTTAATAGATACCCAAACGTTTAAAAAAGTATTTAAGGTGAAACTAAAAAAAAAAGAGCATTGGCTGAAACAAACTGAGAAGACAAAGTGCTTTATAAGGTGTCGAACACTTTTTGAAATGCTTTAAATTGAAATACTATATAAAGAAAGAGGTTAATGCATCCTGGGTTTTAAAATACAGGACATATTTTCCGAGAGATTTGCAAATCCGATGAACAAACTGGTGCATTAGTTCGAGTTTGTTTATAAGATTTGCAAGTCTTGCGGGAAATATTTCCTGTCTCAAGAGAGGAAACCTACGTCATACAAAACAGTGAAGAAGACTATAGAAGTTTGCAAAAATGTCCTGTTCAAACGGTAAGTTACTGCCGTTTTCCATTTCGTTGTTTTGACAAAAAAACAGGATAGGTTCAGAGAATGTAGCAAGAAACAAAGCATTTATATTGCCAAACTTGATGTATAACCGTATTATCATTGTTGAGAACATTCGCGTACAATTACTTATAAGGTTATCAAAATACTGTGCCTGAGTGTTCTCAATGATGACAATACGGCAGTACAGTGCAAATATAAGTACTTTCATCCTTGGTACATACTCTAAGCATGTTCTGTTTTTCATCAAAACAACGAAAATAATCATACTAACGACTGACCGATTCACGAGTCCTTTTGGCAAAATTCTAGTCTTTTTCACTGTGTTGTATGACGCAGATCCCTCCCCCTCCACCCACCCCCGCGCCCCCCACCCCCATCCCCTTGTCTTTTAAACTCGCTGTGTATTGACTTATATTTTACATGTCATAAGAATGCCTTTTTGCTTCAGATACTTTTTATACTCTTTTGACGTTTTCAAATGACGTCACAAAATTGCGACGTTACTTCATCTACACTTGTCGCGCGGCGTGACAGCGTTTTAAAGGACTATTTCTTTTCTCTAGGAGCAAATATTTCCATTATAAATTATATTTGCCCACAGAAATTACTATAAATAGTATCGCATATGTAATATAAACATATAGCATCTCACCCAGGTCTGTTGCAAACTGTGTACATTTAGAAAGAAAACACTAACCTGACATAAGTAAGCTGCACAAATGCTTATCTGCTTTTTTTTTTGTATTCGCTGTTGTACCTGATTCAACTGTCACAGTCCAATGATATTAACTATCTATTCTTGCTTGTTATAAAGGAAACAATTGCGCATCTTACATGAAAACGTCTGCTGCTGTCTATTGATCAGTAGGTCCAACATCCGATCTATTGCATGTTGTCTGCTGCTCGATTTTCTACTTGCTTATTAAATGTGATATTTTTTATTCAAGATGAACTGAAATAAACAGTCATTGTACTTTAATTTTATTATTTACTGTCTGTGATTTTGTTTGTTTGTTGTTTTTTTTTTTTTTGTTTTTTTTTTTTTTTTGTTTTTTTTTTTTGTTTTTTTTTTTTATTATTATTATTTATTTGAGGTTGTTTTTGTAAAATGTGTATGCATTTGGAGAACATCGGTTTTCTTCCAGTTTTATGGGGTTCTTAGTGGGGTTATATATAACTATTCACCCCTCCCGCCACCCGCACCCCCCCCCCCCCCCCCCCCCGGACCTACCCCCCCCCCCCTCCCCCTCGGATATTCAAGCATGGAAAGATTTGGGCCGAAAGAAAACGTTATGAGTGGAGAAAAGAACGAAACACTGCCACATAGATGATTTCGGATATAGTATGTTCGGCCTAGGCTATGGATGGCGACATGTAATTATGTATGCGGGCTAGAAAACAGACGATCATAGTTGATTTTTTTACATAGCTCTGATAACGTCTATAATGTTTTTATCGTTGAGTATTGCGATAATTTATATAATTACAACCTTTCATAAATTATAACATTTTTCGGCGTAGCTGTATAAGTTGGCTTTTGACATACTTATTGGTATTAGTCTCGAATGAATAAATAGTAATTTGTGATTGGTTAAAAATGTGTAAACTTCTGCAAACAAGTAGGGGTAAGTATAGAATTTACCGATGTTTAACAAATATATTCGTGACTGAACAATCACTTAATTATGACATTTATCAATTTAAAGTTGTACAGTATGGCAATGCAGATGTTAGCAATCGAAAAAATACCCATAATTTAAATAATATCGATAAAATAGTTGCAATGAAATAAATGATTATAGACGGGCTTTTAATTTTGTACAGTGTAACTAAATGTTTGATGTAAGCGGCCCAAACGCTAAGCGAACAAGGGGCGTTCAAGTTTACTTCTCTCTACTGTGTCGATAATATACAGAATTATCATGTGCCTTATCTTATGTGCAAAAAAGGCTGTAAAATCGCATGGTTTAATTTTATATAATAAATAAACAGGAACTATGCCTTAAGCTTGATAGAAATGTTGGCAACATAAATATTGTTCATTCTTAACTAGGAAATAGGTTTGTTGAACACCCCTTTTATTTGTTTTTCGCGGTGTAAGCGGCCTATTGCGTCGGAGCGTAAACGACACGAAGAAATATTACTATTTTTAGCTTCGCTTCAGGTAGGATTTTTTAGAATATCTCTATTCATACCGAATGGAATTTGTTCAAATAAGCGCAGAGTACGCGGAAAATCAAGTTCTTTCTAGTGATGTAAGCGCTATTCTGCGGTCTGGTCTAATTCTCGAGAACATTCGAAGAATGTGTTTGCTGTCAATCTGGGTCACCGGGACAATGTACATGAATTTTGACGAAAAACTTTCTCCGAATGTTCTCGAGAACCCGACCAGATTGCAGAATAGCACTGACCACCAGAAAGAGCTTGATTTTCCGCATACTCTGTGCTTTATTTGAAAACAATTCCTTCAGGTATAAATCGAGATATTCTAAAACATCCTACCTGAAGCGGAGCCAAAAATAGTAACAAACTCTGTGCACCTAGTCATTTGGTCACGTGGATTCCCCACTGCAATCAAACTGTCTGAAACATCAATATGTAGGAGGGCCGAATAATTGTTCAAAGTTTATGAATAGAGTTATCCCTCGTATTGCTATAGCAATCTTTCAAAATCTCCTCAGTACGAGCTGGTTGAATTGTTTTTTGTTTTTTGTTGTTGTTTTTTGTCACAGAAATGTTTCTTCAACAGAAGGTCTTTAAATCTCGTTAAAGAATTCTGTTCCGTCTCAAAATATGACTTCCAGTTGGCTTGGTTAGGAATTATGTAGAGTAAACTTGACAGTTCTTCTTCTGCACAAACTATGGTCCAATTTCAAAATTTTTGTACAAACATTACATGGGTGAATGTCTATCAAATTTGTTCAAATTATTTTTGTTGGTTCCTTATATGTCTGTCTAGAACACTTCGAACATTTTGTAATCAACAACTAACTAGATTTCAGCAATACTCACAAACATCACTGGATTGACCATCCATCAAAATTTTTCAAATTAATTTGTATCATCAAAAAAATAAATAAATAAATAACCAACAAAGGGCAGGGTCTGATATATATATATATATATGCAGAAAACTTTGAAAATATCCTTCCACCAGGTTAAAAAAAATCTGCTTCCCAGGTGAGCAATCCAGGGCCATCATGACCCTCTATTACAAATTAAATATGTTTTTTCCAGTTTTTGCCAATATTCATGGCCAGTGTTACACTTTGCTTACTCTTTATCAAAAAAGGTGCATGGTTGGCAAGGATTTTTCCTTATATAGTAGACAAATTAACACAAAAAATTACATGCTTTACATTTATATGCTAAATTGCTTTTCATAATTTAGCACAGATATTTACACATCTGAGTACACTCCCTTTCCTGTCAACCCTTGCAATATATATAATGTCTTACAGTATTAAAACTTTCTTGATAGTTTGAATTCGTAATAAAGTTTATATTTTAGAAGCCTTCTTCTTTTCATATTGAACCACAAAGTAGTTTCAATATTCATATTCCAGTACCTCTTACGCCGTTTATCTTTTTAAAGATATTTCTTGTTTCACTATACTACGATCTATAGGGAACTAAGTAATGCATGACAGATTAGTTTCCCGGCGTACTGATGCTTTGCATCAATCTTTTCTTGTTTGTTTTGTTTTATTTTTTCACATCTGTGTATAGTGCTCGGAGGATAATTTGACAGTGACGTCACGGCACATACCACTCTATCTGAGTAAAGCAGGTTTTGCATGAATTATCGAGAAAACATTACAAATAATTTCATGTAGTATACAATCTTATTGCTATAAGTGTGTGAATTTGATTAGTATATTGCAACAGCGCAGTTTGTAGAGCGAATCGCTCTAGACAAAAGATTGACGATTGTTTTAGTAGACGAGATCCTAGCAACACATCAGCTTTTTTGTGTTATTATTTTTAGAAAAAGAAAAGAAAAAAAAAATAAAGACAAACTACTTTTACTTCGTTTATGGTCCTTGTATATACCATATCATTTTAAACAGATATTATTAAGTGCGTCCAACGGCAACTGGAAAGCAGTTAACCGAGCCGCGCAGCGGGTCGGCGTGCAGACGCACTACTATAGACTACCGATGTAACCAGTGATGTGTGTGACCAAAAATGTGATGGTCCAACAAACCCTTGGGTGGCTCGGTGCTTATCCTGAAAAACAGTAAGCGTTCCGTGATTTGACAGAGGCTATTGATACGGCGGCCGTGCCGATAATAACAACAAAACAGCCAATAACGCCAAGTATTCCAATTGCAAGGTGGTGAATCAGGAGGCTTATGACATCAGCGTACAAAATTTGCGATCGCGGCCATTTTGAATTTTGTCCCACTTCGAATTTTATTTCTTCTATCCATTCTCCGTCCATTTACAAGCTAAGCATGATTCGTTTTGTGCACTAGGTAGATGATGTAGATTTTTAGATAGCACATAGACTTTACTCTCTTTTCACGTCATAATCTGAAAAAAAAACTTCGACAAAATAATGTGTTTGTTCGACTGGTTTGAAATAATTGTTGTAGACATAGACATAGACATAGAAATTGTATTTAAAGTTGAATAGTGTTAACAATGTAAAAAAGGTAAGAGAAAAGTCCAAGGAGTGCCACAATCACAAACCGCAGCCCTTCCCAGACCCCAAGAGGAAGAGGAAACCGACAAATCTAAACAAGCACAAACCGAACAAACGTACGAAAAGTACTAAGATTAGCTCGCTCTTCCCCCCAGTAGGGCTTTTACTACTGTTATTATTTCTATGTGTGTGTGTGTGTGTGTGTGTGTGTGTGTGTGTGTGTGTGTGTGTGTGTGTGATAATGTGTAGACTCGCCAAAAAATCAAGACCAAACAGAAACAATCAAAAACGCACAAACGGTCAAAAATCTTTAGGAAAATTCCTGAAGCAGTAAAATGGATATCAGGTAAGCGAACGATAGTGTATTGTTGTTGTACCTGTCACCGGCATACACTAGTTTTCGGTATTCGGAAAGCATGGCCCCTGCCCATCGGGGCCCGCGAAATATATGGGCTACCTAAAGCCTCCATGGCAGAGCTGCTAGTAACTAAGCAGGACCCGAATTCATGTGATCGGTTCGGGTAAAATCCTACAAATTTGGAGGCAATATCACTAAACGACTGAAATATTGTTGACTTATACGTTATAGTGCAATTCATGCAGTGGATTCAGAAGCGTGGTCTGATATCAAATTCAGTTAGATCTGACTGCATTATTGTGAATCTGAACTGACAACAATGAATTGGTGGGTGAAAAGGCCAAATAAAGAATATACGTGTTTAGGGTAACATGTTAGAGAAATATAGGTAGGATAGATAGGGATTCTTTTTTTTTTTTTTTCTTTACTTTTTTTTATTTATAATTACCAAATATATTTGGACTTTGCGTAGGCTTTCAAGCGGGCCCTACTTTTTTGTGCTCAAACTTGTCCTACTTTTTTCTAAAAAAAGCCCTTTTAATACATTACTTTTTAGACCAAAACTGTTTGAAGTGACCAAAAATTGTATTGTTTTCCTAGCTTGCTTGGGGTTTGTAAAAATCTGATCAACTTAATCTGAGCAGCCGCGATGCAAAAGTTTATAAAATATTTTTACTTCAGTTGTAACTCCTTTTTTGGAACATTTTATTTTGCATTTCCTTTCCACGGTAATGCAGTGATTTTGTTCAGAGAAGACACTGTTGCTTATTATATCTTTTTCTAGGTCTGAAAACACTCAGAATGTCCTTACTATACTACTTAGCATGATTGAAATGCCTACGTTTGCCCAACTTTTTCAACATTTTGAGCCCTACTTTTCGCTAGTTTTTTTTACTGGAGGGCACTTTAAAGTCTGTTTGCACATAAAATTTTAACAGTTGGTTAGCCTGTCCTTAGATGTGTCTAAAATACTGACAGAATGGCAAACAGTTTACCTATAGGAGCAGTTTGATCAGACCTTCTTGTCAGAATATTTAGTATAAATATTTTATCCCAGTACCACCTACATTTTTTTGAGAAAACATGAAAAAATGATAGATTTCACCAAGAAAATTAGGTAGGGTAGGGTTACCCATAATGTACTCTTTTTTTTTGCTTAAATTAGTAGTGAAATGTATATGACAAAATTGTACTGCTTTGCAATACAGGCCAGCTCTTTTAGAGGTGGGACGGCTGGATAGCTGAGTGGTTAGCTCACCGATCACAAGGTCCTAGTTTAAAAACCTGGGATTCAGCTCTTGACTTGTAGGGCGCTTCATTGCACAGAGCTTTTCATTATCATCTTTCCACTCTCTCGATATGACTTAAATAATGTTGCAAGGATTTTAAAATATCAAACCTTCAGCATAATAGTGACAGTGGTAGAGTGTTTGCCTTTCAGTCAAGTTGCCTGCGTTTGATCTGCAGCAGTGGCATTGGCGATTAGAGTTGTTTCTCTTGTAACAATAATATAGAATAACATTCATTTTCTGTAAGGGTATTTAACAAGTAGAATAAGTGGTTGTGTCTAAGCCCAAATCATATTTTCTCTGTAGTATAACTACAGAACAATTCCAGTAAAACTGAAAAAGAAAAAAGATATGGGTCCCCTTAACCCTGGAATAGTATTTAAAATTTCAGGATGTTATCTGTAACTGTTCTTGATTGTATGCTAAGACTGGACAATGGAACGGTCAAACAACCACAAAGTTTTATGCCCCTCCACCTTCTTTGAAGTTTGGAGCATTATAACTTGGTCCACTATTGTTTTAGCTCCTATGAGCCGAAGGCTCAGGACGAGATATTATGATCCGTCAGTCCACACCTTTGAAGGACTTCTGCTCTGAAACCCCTGGGTCATTTTGGCTCGCCTGTACAAAAGTATAGTCAGAGCTATTGCACTACCCCTGGCACTGGCCTTGGCATCGGCATTTATTAGCCTTGCAAGGCTTGTCAGTCTATAAGTTTGTAAAAATCTCAATAAATGAAAATGTCAAATGCAACCTGGTGAAATTAATGTGTACACCTCATAAAATATTAGAGGTTGTAGGTCTCCAGATAAGAGAGGAAAAAACATTAAAGGTCCCAAGGTTTCAAAGTGCTTGGAATATTTTGATAATTTTTTTTTGTATGCTGAGACATATTTACAAGATTTAACCAATGATGTTGTCAAAAGAGATTTATGATTGACGTCCCTCCCAATTCAGTTTATGAAAATTACTATACCTTGTAAACGCTTGAACTATATTTATTATTTATGGCTTGCAGATAGGTATTGACAAGACCTAACCAATGAAATTGACAAATGCAACCTGGTGTAATAAATTTGTACTCCTCACAAAACAATAGAGGTTTAAGTGCTCCAGATAAGAGATTAAATTCATTAAAGGTTCGGTTCTTTAAACCACTTGGAATTTGCTGATAATTTTTTACATGCAGATACATATTGACAAGCTCAAACCAATGAAATTGTCAAATGCTAGATTTCTCTAGTTAATAAATAATAGCCTTCCCAAGTTGTGTCCGTCCGGCCATAATCAGTTTTGAAAATTGCTATAACTTTTAAACCGCTTGGAATATATTGATAATTTATGGCCTGCAGATACATTTTGACAAGCCCAAACCAAATGAAATTGTTAAATGCAACCTGATATAATAAATGTTTACTCCAGATAAAACAATAAAGGTTTAAGGGCTCCAGATAAGAGATTAACAGTAAAGATTCGTAGGTTTTAAACCACTTGGAAAGTCTGATAATTTTTGGCATGCAGATGCATATTGACAAGATCTAACAAATGAAATTGTCAAATGCCATATTTCTTTTAAAAACAGCCGTGTCAGGGCCTGTCAGTCTGTCTGTAATCAATTTGTGAAAATTGCTAAAACCTTTTAAACCGCTTTAAATATTATGATAATTAATGGCAGGCAGATACATACTAGAGGAATAAAACAGTAAATGTTCTCATGGCACCAGATAAGAGAGATGAAACAATTCTTATGACATGAAAATCTTAACAAAGGAATGGTGCATAGCTAAATAAAATTCCCACCTATCGAGGGATTCGAACCCGCTCTGCCCGGATTATAATCCAGTGTTCTAACTACTGAGCCAAAGAGTCAGCTCCCTGCCTTGGATTTGTCGGTTTCCTCATCCTCTTGGTGTCTGGGAACGGCTGCGATTTGTGATTGTGGCACACCCTGGACTTTTGTCTTACCCTTTTTTGGTCTGCCAAAGTAGATTATCGAAGATAGTAGTGATAGGCCGTAACACTCCCACCCTCCTCACCCCTCTTCAAGAAAGTCATCATTTATGATGACACGAAGCCATTTTTGGCGAAGTAAAATCCAGTCCCGGACGAGCCCCCATCTTACGACATGACAGTCATAACAAAGGAATAAAGCATAGCTGAATAAATTTCCCAACTATCGTGGGATTCCAACCCGATCTGTCCGTATATAAATCCAATGCTCTAGCCACTAAGCCAAAAAAATCGACTCTCTGAAGGAATTATAAGGAATATATATCTACAAGCGATGGATAATCTGCCAGGCAGATTATCGAAGGTAGGAGTGATAAGCCGTAACACAATAGAGAATCTTAGGGCTTAAGTTAAGAGAGATAAAACAATTTCCTTTGTGCTCCAGATAAGCTGATTCACTTGATCAGGTGCGGCGAAGATGTCATATATCTTATGTTACCGGGACGTCCAACTGATATTGGCTTACTGTATGGCAAGGCCTGCTATCCTTGTAGCAGGTAAAGGTAGAGGGGTGGGGAGGGAATGTTTTTATTTCTTCTGTTTCTTCAGTTTCATTCCTGTTCCCTTTGCTACCCTGTCCCACTCTTTCACCTCCTCTACTATCTCTTCTATCACTTTTCTCCCTTGCCCTGGGAGGCGACATAAAATGATCCACAAGGGTTGATGTGTGTCTTTGGGGCTTGACGATATGTCTTTGACTTGGCCCGCCGTGGTTCAACTATTGGTTTTCATTTACTCTGGCATACAGTAGAATAAGCCATGAGTACTCGTCTTTGTTTATTATAGTGATTAATTTGATTTTTATGTTTTCGCTTTGATGCATTGACTGAGTTGGGAGCCTTTATGCGAACCGATTTTTTATGTGTTTCTGTATTAAGAGTAGCATCGGGACCCAGGGTGAAGTTAGTTAGCTGTAAAAGTGCTTTTAACTTCCTGGTGGTTTGCTCTACTGACCGTTCTAAGGCGGTGGTCCCGGTGTTGGTCTTACTCATTGTTGCTTTGTGGTTTATTCTATGAGGCGATTTGTTGTATGTCTTTCCATATGTCATTTTGTTCTTGTGTTTTTCAGTCCTTTTAGTATTGCGATTACCTCGCTTGGGGAAGAGAGAGCTAATCTTAGTGCTTTTCGTACGTTTGTTCGGCTTGTGCTTGCTTGGATTTGTCGGTTTCCTTTTCCTCTTGATGTCTGGGAAGGGCTGCGGTTTGTGATTGTGGCACTCCCTGGACTTTTCTCTTACCTTTTTTTTTTCAACCCCGTCAAATCAATGCTCTAGATAAGAGCCAATACATTTGAGCTTCTCTGGGCTCTAGATAAGATAGAGTAAACAGTAAAGGTTTGTAGGGCCCCGGATAAGAGACAATAAGCTATAATGTTTCCTAGGGCTCAAGCGAAGACGAAAAACAATAAAGGTTCTAAGGGCTCCTGATAAGAGATTTATTAGGGCTCCAGATAACACAGATACAAAAACATAGGTTTTCCAAATTAAGGTATTTAACAATAAAGTTTCTTGGTGGGGTCCTGATAAAAGAGTAAAGATTCTTAGGGTTCCTGATAAGATAGATTAAACAAGAAAGGCTCTTAGGGCTCCAGATTAGCGACATTAAACAATAAAGGTTCTTAGGGATCCAGATAAGAGAGATAAAACAATAAAGGCTCTAAAGGATGGTTCCAGTTAAGAGATAACAATTTTCTTAGGGTTCGAGATAAGAGGAAATAATTCTTTGAGCTTCAAATAATAAGCGATAGAACAATTTTCTTTTGGCTCCAGATAAGAGCTTAAGGCAAAAGAGGGTATTTGGGCTCCAGATAAGCGAGAATAAATAAGAGGTTCTTAGGGCTTCTCTCATTTCTAGGGCTCCAGATAAGAGAGATAAACAATTTTGTTTTGGACTCCAGATAAGAGATGAAACAATAGAGGTTATTAAGGCTCTAGAAAAGAGAGATAAAATAATACAGGTTCTAATGGCTCCAGTCAAGACAGCTAAAACAATAGAGGTGCTTAGTCTCCAGATAAGACAGATAAAAAACAAAAGAGATTCTTAGGGCTCCTGATTGGAGAGATAAACACTTTTCTTTGCATTCCAGATAAATAAAGATTCTTATGTTCCAAGGGTTAATTTAGTTCTGAACTTCTGACAGGTTGAAGAAAAATACGACACATTTTGGTTGTCTACCTCTTTTACCAATTGATAATAAATAATATCAGGGTTTTCTCTCAGAGTTTGAAAACGAGGGTCCCAGGTACTCACTGCAGTAAAGTTAAGGAGTCCTTGATAAGATTTAGATGGACTTTGTTTTAAAAGGGTTACCTATTGCCGAAATAGGAATAATTCTTGTTATTTAGGTGGCAGATACATGTAGATATAGACAAAAACTCAGAAATAAATAAAATTAATATTAGATCAATCATATATGCATTCCTCAGGACCTATGAGGGTACAGAATATGCAGTTGAAAGGAATTCAGAACAACAATGTTGATCGGTAGTTTCTCTTGATTTTTCAGAATGCGGTATCAGTAAGAAAGCAATGTTATAATGTCATGTTTGTGTATCAAACAGCAGATTTTTAGATTGTCTATAGTTTCTTTATTCATTGTAAGTTTATTGTCAATTTGACAAAAAGTTCGAGAGGACAGCATTCATTTGGAGATTGGAGGAGATGCGTATGAGATTAATGTAGATTTTGGTCATTGAAAAAAAAGGAACGTTTGTTTGTAATTGAGTTTGGCCACCCCACCTAAGAAGCAAGTAATGATAATTTGAACGAACGGATATTAGACATTACTATATGGCGTTGTTTACAATTTTACACAAATGATACGCTTCCAGCGTTCTTGTTTCCATATGTATTTGCACGGCCGGACTGTCAGCACGTGGTCATCATTCAAACAAAAATTTAACTAGATTTACCGGTTTTCTTGTCTTTATTTAACTTTAAAAGATATGCAAACTAGAAAATTAAAATGTCGCTGAAAATTTATTTCATAGCTGATAATAAAAATTGCATTTTCTCTCTAACATACTTTTCTTTTATATTTAATTCTTAAAATGTATATAAAAATATTGAAACTAAGATTCGAACCCACAGTATCCAGATTTGTGGCCACGTAAAATCGATTTAAGCCCCCCAGTGTAATACTTTTCAATGACCGTTCCAAGGCGGTTCTTCTGTCATGGTTTATTGTTGTTATAGTTCGTCTTTGAATGTGTGTGTCGCTTACATCTTTTTGTTTTGGATAGCCATTTGGCCACTTTGTGGGAAAGTAACTGTCCGTTTGGCTTTCTGCTAGTGATGTTTCCATTAGGGTCCAGCTATTTCGTGCTACTGCGGATTTACGGTTACGGTTGCTTATAATATTTATGGAAGGTAGCTATTTGGTGATCGTTTACCTATGTATTAAAATGGACTTGGTCTAACAATATAAACATTCAGTGGCGTCACTATCAACTTATCCTCCGAGGGTAGTATAGTTGCATAGTTTTCAGCTTGCAAGTAATCAGCGTAATCATGCTGATAGCCACTGCAGCAGATGACACTTTGAAACATTTTGGTTTTGTTATTTTTCAGAGAATATTACGTTTGACATATTATGTGAATAGGCAGACGATTCTTATGAAATGTGAAGAACTATTTTCTCTAAAAATAAAAAAAGAAATCAATTTTAGAATGTCGTCTGCTACAAATAAGGTTTAAATGTACACAGAAATCCTGTAGCTTCAAAGTCTGTCGTTTTAGCAAACATTATCTTGATACAGGTAGAAATGAGTCTCAAGTCAACATACCAAAATCGTATTTCGGAAAGTCATAAAGTTGATGCACATTAAGACGACATTAGGAATGTTCAGACAGACAGACATGGACCCAAAATAAAAGGGATGTAATCTGAAACAAATAAGACAGTCATGCTGCTGTACATACTCGTATAACATCAAACAACGACATTAACTCATTAAAGACTAAATAAACTCTCCCACACTATATATTGGAAGAGTCCATTTTCGATTTTAGGTATGTCAGGCTATAGGATGTAGCTATTCCTAAAGAAAAATGGTTGAACTATTTGCAAACAGCAGAGACCCTGATCAGACGCCGCGTTCTGCGGCGTCTGATCTGGGGCTGCACTGTTTGCCAGTTACCCGTTTAGGGGTCTCCAGTCTTCAATGGGTTAATAACGGTGACGAAATAATAATAATCTGTTGAAAAGGGTGCCAATAGATAAAGGCGAATAAATATGTATACTGTTATATGCCAGTGTTGATAAGCAGAAACTGAAGCTGATCTGCAAATAATATCTTTAAAATGATTGGCCTTGAAAACAAAGACTGCATAAAAGAACAATACTCTGGGGGGGGGGGGGGGGGGGGGGTGGGGGGTCTCGGTTGGGCAGAGACTCTTCGTATGACAGCCTTATAGTTTGCGCCGGTTTAAGCGGAACTCGCTTTTTAAAATAATCAAAATTGGCTCAGTGATCCGAAGGATAAAAATGAAAAATTATATTGACAATGATGAGGGCCGCTAGCAATGTTAAGTACAGTGAACCCTCGTCACAACGACAGCATATGTTCCCAAAGTCGTTGCCATTAAAATGAGTTCGCTGTTCTAAAGAATCCTTAATGGGCAGAATCATTTGCATGTGTTGATTTACTCATGTTTCCTCATAGACCGTATATTTTGAAAATCAGTGAGGCGGTTCCAACAAATTTCCAAAATAAATATTTCTTGGCGCATTGAATACAATATCCATGCATAATTTCTGATCAGCTATCACCTCTTGAGCGAAGGTTTCGTGTCAGTCAAATTTTTATTATGACGAATTTTGTCATTGTATCGAGTTTCGGTATAAAGAGGGTTGACTGTAGAAAAAGCATCCGAGCAGGCGTGCAATATCTAATAATCGAGCCGATATTGAGTGATATCAGTACGTTTGCTCCTTGAATTTTTTCGCACATTTTAATCTTTTAGTTAGACCTCCTCAGTGACAGGAAAGTTTCAAAACTCCAGAATGGGCACAATGATCACAAAGAACCAGAAAATATAAACTACACTATAGCGAAGTATTAGGGGACGTTCTATGGCCGCCAAACGACACTAAGAACAGTTGTATTGAAGTATTAGGAGACGTTCTATGGTCGCCAAACGACACTAAGAAAAGTTGTATTGAAGTATTAGGAGACGTTCTATGGTCGCCAAACTACACTAACAACAGGTGTAATGAAGATTAATACTATTAATAAACATGTATTATCATATTTTTTAACATTAACGACCCTTGAGATAAATGAACACACTCACAAATCTGAAACACCTAAAGTGACTTAAGGGTGACATGAGTATAATGACATTTCAAAATTTCTCGATCAAGAGATAAAGAGTTTAGTTACAGTCTTTGGAGCGCCCGTAAATTTCGTGTAGCGACGTGAATCGGAACAGATTTTGACTCGCATAAAACACATTTAGCAGTGAAAGTCAGACTATTTTGGATTTAATTTCAACGTCACAAAACCAACGAGGCATCGCGATGCAAATCCCCTCGCATAAGACTACTTGGTGTGGGCAAATACTGAACTGGGGAATTTCATGAGCTGCTGTAGTAGGGTCCTGTAAATTTCGTGTAGCGACGCATTTCAGTGCTAGCTCCAAAGACAATTCAAGGAATGCAACTTGTTCCTGTTTTTCAGGTCAACAGGTCAAAGTCGAATCGCTTGTGGTCAAAGATGAGGGGTTAGCTGGGCACGGCATTAGATATTTCGAAGTAAAAGAAGAATGTAAGCTCTGAAAGTTTAAACTACCTAGCGCAAGATATGAAAAAAAAAGTTCTACAGGGTCTATCCTCTGATCTTTTCTGAAACTAGAGTGATGGTCAGTCAGCTGCTAAGGTCGAATAGACGAGAAAATCGGAATAGATTTTGATTCTTATAAAACACATTTAGCAGCGAAAGTCAGACTATTTTGGATTTAATTTCAGCGTCTACATCACAAAACCAACGAGGCATCGCGATGCAAATCCCCTCGCATAAGACTACTTGGTGTGGGTAAATACTGAACTGGGGAATTTCATGACATATAATAGTTATGTGAATGAAGAAACGAAAGGCTGTGATCTGAATGTAAAGATCATATATAACCTGGACATTAAGATGCAGCATTATAAACCTTCAGATTTTCAGGATGGGAGGGATTAGATCTCACATGATAAAAATATTTCAGTCATGTCACCCTTGACCTTGAGCCCAGGACCCTGAAAGTTGAACTTGCTCGATATTATCATACCAACAAATGTGTGAAGATATATTAAAATCTATTGATAAATGCAGGCGCTAGAGCGATGATAAAGTTTTTTTGTTTTTTTTTTTTGTTGTTGTTTTTTCTAAAAATAGCTACATGTACCTTGACCTTGAGCCACGCAACCTAAAAGTTGAATTTGCCGAGATACGAGAGTCGTGCAAAAAGTTATGTCACTAATAGGCTTACTTAGTTTTATCCCAGGTATATTTTAAAATGCTTCACTGCACTTGAATGGTGTGTTGAATAGCTAACGATACCTGTTTATTTCGTGCAAATTGCTTTCCAACTGACCGAGTTATTTCAAATTGAAATAGATGCAGTCATATACACTGACCAATTTACTTGTTACATTGGAACATGGACCACAACACTGAAATTCGTAGCTATATTAAATGCCGCATTAGGCTTAATATAGATTCAAAGCAGATATTTAATGAATTGTGTGGTATATATGGACCTCAGACCATTTCAATGCGCACAGTATTTAGGTGGGTTAAAGCTTTTAAAGCTGGGAAATTTTCTGTTGAAGATGATACCCGTCCTGGAAGGCCTAAAACCTCTGTTATCAAGGCTAACATCGCTGCTGCAAAGATTGTGGTCGAACAGGATGCGCGATTGCCTGTCAAAGATATAGCTAGTTGTACTGGCATATCAGAAGGCAGTGTGCAAACAATTCTGAAAAAGCATTTGGACCTGAGAAAGGTTTGCGCTAGGTAGGTACCTCATTTGTTCACTGAGGAGCAAAAGACACAACGCCTTAAATGTGCCCGGGAACTTTTGAAAACATACAAAGGCTGTAGTAGTCGGGTTATGTCTAACTTGCTAACAGGTGATGAAACCTGCGTGCACATGTTTGAGCCACAAAGAAGGGCTGATAATAAGCAATGGAAGCGAGAAGATCAAAAACGCCCATGTATTGCCAAGAGAACCATAAGTTCGAAAAAGATGTTGTACGCAATTTTCATTATTCCAAGTGGGCCAGTCGTTCAAGTACCTTGTCCATCTGGTCATACAGTCATTGGCCGATTCTACAAGAATTCTGTACTGAAAAAAGTGAAAGAGTTTACAATAAGAAACGACCAAGCAAAGGATGGCCAAGAGTCCACCTTTTACATGACAACGCCTCCTCTCATAAGCGTGAGGTTGTGAAGTCTTTTTTGGCTTCTGAAAAGGTGAAAGTTTTAAACCATCCACCTTATTCACCTGACCTGAGTCCCTGTGACTTCTTTTTATTTCCAAGGCTTTAGAAAATGCTTTCTGGAAATAAGTATACGTCTAGAAGTTCTCTTGGCAGCGCTATTTATCAACATATACCAAAAAGAAGACTATTTATCTGCTTTTTGCGATTGGGTAAAAAGGTTACAAAAATGTGTTTCAGTAAAGGGGGAATACTTTGAAGGTTTATAATAAAAATATGTTTGATAAAACGTAGCACTGAAATAATCCGAACCCAGTGACAAAACTTTTTGCAGGACCCTCGTATTACAATACCCAACATGTATGTGAAGTTATATTAAAATCCATTGATAAATGAAGGCACTAGAGCGATGACATTTTTTTTCTAAAATAGCCACAGCTACCTTGAACTTGAGCCCAGCAACGTGAAAGTTGAATTTGCTCGAGATATTATAATACCCACCAATTGTTTGAAGATATATTAAAATCCATTCCTAAATGCAGGGGCAAGAGCGATTAAAAAGGGTGTTGTTGTTTTGGGTTTTTTTTTCTAAAAATAGCCAAATTTACCTTGATCTTGAGCCACGTTACCTGAAAGTTGAACTTGCTCGAGATATTACAATACCCAAAAGTATGTTGTTATATTTAAAACCCATTGATAAATGTAGGCACTAGAGCGATGGCAATTGTTTTTCTAAAATATCCACAGTCCCAGCAGTCTGAAAGTTGAACTTGCTCGAGATATTATAATACCCAACAATTGTTTGATCCATTCATAAATTCAGGGGCAAGAGCTATTAAAAAGGGTTTTCTTTTTCTAAATATAGCCACAATTACCTTGATTTTGAGCCCAGCAACCTGAAAACTGAACTTGCTCGAGATATTATCATACCCAACATTTATGTAAAATATTAAAATCCATTGATAAATGTAGGCATTAGAGCGATGACATTTTTTTTTTCTAAAAATAGCCACAACTACCTTGACCTTAATTCCAGCACCCTAAAGTCAATCTTGCTCGAGATATCATATCAAACATTTATGTGAAGTTATATTAAACTCAATCAATAAATGTAGGAACTAGAGCCATAACTTTTTTTAAAAAATAAATAAATAAATAATAAATAGCTACAGTGACCTTGAACTTGAGCCCATACCGTAAAAGTCGAACTTGCTCGAGATATTATCATACCCAACATTTGTGCGAAGATATTAAAATCCACTCATTAATGTAGGCGCTACATACTTTCGTACGTATGTAGTCACTTACGAGATAAACCCCATATACCCTTGCCGCTTCGCTGTGCGAGGGGATAATAAGTCCCAGATTCTAGTCCTTTTTTAATCTATCAACACCCCTCCATCACAAGAAATCAAGGTGTAAGCCGGTGTCGCTTTTGGTCAACTGGGTACGACACTCCTCAGAATTTTTTGCCATCAGCATTACTTTTATGTTTGCACCATTTGCAAGCATTTAAGACTACTTGCTATTTTATGTATTTTCTGGGAATTATGTCCCTTCCCCCTACCGAAGGGTGGGGACATATTGTTTTTGGGACGGATCCCGTTGGCCTCGGCGTCGGCGTCAGCGTCGGCGTCAGCATTGGCATAAAACTTCTTGTCCGCTCTATAACTTGAATACCCTTTTGAATATTTTGATGATTTTTGGTAGAAATGTAGAACAGGACGAGGCGACATATCACATACAAGAATGACACTCTGTCTTTCTTACTTCTGGCGTTACCTCCCTTCCTTATATTTGACAGTGATTTTGAATTAATTATGTGTCTGCTCTGTAAGTGGAATATCCGTTGATATATTTTGATGATACTTGGTAGAAATGTAGATGTAGAACAGGACAAGATGATGTGTCGCGTACAAGAATGACAACTCTGATTTTCTTACTTTTGCAGTAATCTCCCTTTGTTTTGTTTGAAATAGATTGCGTGTCGGTTCGTAACTCGAATACCCTTTGGAATATTTTGATGGCCCTTGGCAGAAATGTAGAACAGGACTAGATGACTTGTCGCGTTAAAGATTGACAGCTCTGCCTTTCTTACTTTTGGCGTTTGTTATATTTGACAGCGATTATGCATTGATTTCGTGCCCGCTCTGTAAGTCGAATATCCTTTGGAATAGTTTTATTATACTTGGTAGAAATGTAGAACAAGAAGAGACGACATGTAGCGTTCAATAATAACAACTCTGTCTTTCTTACTTTTGGAGTTATCACCGTTTGTTTTGTTTTTGAATTTGATTTGGTGTCCGCTCTGTAACTCGAATACCCTTCGGAATATTTTGACGGTGTTTGGTAGAAATGTAGAACAGGATAAGACAACTTACAAGAATGACAACTCTGGCTTCATTACTTTTGGCGTTATCTCTGTTTGTTATATTTGACAGTGATTATGCATTGATTTCGTGTCAGCTCTGTAAGTCGAATACCCTTTGGAATATTTTTATGATATTTTTATGATACTTTGTAAAAATATAGAACAGGACGAGATGACTTGTCTCGTACAAGAAGAACAACTTTGGCTTTCTTAGTTTTGGAGTTAACTCCCTTTTTGTGTCTGAATTTGGTTTCAAGTCCTCTCTGTAACACGAATACCCTTCAAAATATTTTATGATACTTGATAGAAATGTAGAACAGGACGAGATGACGTGCTGCGTACAAGAATGATAACTCTGTCTTTCTTACTTTTGGAGTTATTTCCCCTTCTTGCGTTTGAATTTGATTTCGTGTCCGCTCTGTAACTCCCATACCCTTTGGATTATTTTAATTTTACTGGGTAGAAATGTAGAACAGGACGAGATGACGTGTTGCATATAAGAATGTCAACTCTGGCTTACTTACTTTTAGAGTTATCTCCCCTTCTTGTGTTGAATTTAATTTCGTGTCAGCTGTGTAACTCCAATATCGTTTGGATTATTTTAATTTTACTTGATAGAAATGTAGACCAGGACGAGACAACATGTTGCGTACAAGAAGGACAAATACGGCTTACTTACTTTTGGAGTTATCGCCCCGTCCTGTGTTTGAATTTGATTTCGTGTCGCCTACAAGAACGACAACTCTGGCGGGGTTGGGGGTGGGGTGGGGACATTTGTCTTTTGTTTGTTTTTTGTTGGGTTTTTTCTTTGTTTTTTTTTTTTTTTTTTTTTTTTTTGTTTTTTTTTTGTTGTTGTTGTTTTTTTGTTGTTGTTGTTTTTTGTTGTTTTTATTTTTTTCTTTTATTTCTTAAAAAAACTTTTTATAGCATAGCTTATATTTCTCTTGACCCGACTGTGATTTTATAAACTCTTCATACTGTGGTGGATTATTCATCGGTTTAGTCGCGTTTACTCTGAGAAGAGGTATTCTATTATTGAAACAAAATATACATACAATACATTGCGCCACAAAATGCTTGTAATCTGCAAGGCAAAAACTTTCTTCGCGTATCCTGGGAAAGTAAAATAGTTTTCTTGTGACACAAGTGGCGAACCTATGAGGAAAAAAGGTTAGACAATGGACCATGATCGTTTTGCCTGTCGTGACTCATTATTTTTGACAGAATCCTCGAAAGAGTACAACGCTATAAAAAGTCCGATCAGAGTCTACATGGTCCGCATGAAGAAACTTTGCACCTTTGGCTTTCCAAAATGCGCAGGTTGATCAGAATCTTCGCTGGGCTCAGTTTTCAAATAATAAAGATGTCCAGGAAGACCAAAATGGTCAAGTAAACAAAATAAAAGGGATAACACACGTTAGTATGAATCTACTAAACGCAAAGCAACTAGTTCGGTCTTTCCCAAAGAGGAGATCAGAGTACCAGACAGCACCCACCAAACACAACAATAAGACAGCAAACAGGAAACAAATAGGAAACAAGCCCTGCAGCGAACAGCTTCAAGCTCGCACAAAGAACGAACTACGCTAGAGCCCACGCCTTAGAAACGCTCGTAATGATAACTACGTACCAGGGGATGGTCTAACAAGCAATAAGATAGATATGAGTAAATAATGTGACCCAGCAAGGTAGACTTTCTTCCATTTTCAAAGAGAGCCAGGGGAGTGAATTCTTTTGTTTTATTTGGAGATTTTTTGTGTGTGTAAACCACGTTTTAGAAGAAAGAGCAAAACAGTTTGACCTTGCCCTTAAGTAAAATTACGAGCAAACATATTCCAAATAAAGTAAATACGTCAAAATTAGAAACTCGATTCCAAGTTAAAACTAAATTACACAATTTGGTTTAACTTTCATAAGAACCGGTACACAGACTGCAATCAGTCAGTTAACTATCCTCTAGACCCATTTATATACATATTTCAGTCATGCTATGTATTGCTTTGTTATTGTTCTCAGAACATTTATGCAAATCAAATGCTGTTTGAAGCAAACCTTAAATGCATTCTACGAAAATGGAAAGCTGACTTAGGTCAAATTGCATACCAAACAATTTTGAAACAAGAGTTTTCAAGTTTGCGGACATGTTGGAGAACCTAAGGTCATTATGTATTAAAGTATTAACCCCTTTCATATTTGAATTTTTCAAATGTACTCTTCTATCCTTGAATTTAGACATGTCCACTGATACAAATAGAGATTTTAGTCTAAAAATAAAATAAAAAATAAATAAATGGCAAATAGTTTAGCTCCTGATTAGACGGCTCATGACATACCGTCTCATCTGGATCTGCATTATTTGCGCAGGTATTATTTTTGTCTGCCAGGCTGAGAGGGCTGAACGGCTTTTTCACTAAACCTGTAAAACCAACTGCATTGAAATTTCACAGGAAACGTTCTTTGGAAACATTTTTTTCAATTTTTCGAAACATTTTTTGCAAACAGCAAGCAAAACAGTCCACCATGACTATAAATGTATCCAACATTTAAACGGTGTCCTCACCAGAAAGATAAGACGAATTTTTTTGCTATGCAAAATCATTGGGAAATCATCATTGGAAAAAAATGATTCGAGTTTGAGTCAATTGCTCAGAAACATTTAAATTGTTAACGCGAACGAAATGGCTGTTTTGCTCAGATGAGCTAGCCATGGCCCTGCGTCGGGTTCATGACACTAATGTTTTATTTTATTGTAAGTTGTCCCAGCTTGTCATGATCATAGAGATAGCGATATAGTGTATATTGACAACTTTCTGACAATTCAACTCTTTAATCCCTGAAGACCAATACAGGTACGTTTGTAAACAGTGCAGATCTAGATAAGATGGCTCGTCACGAGCCATCTTATCAGGATCTTCACTGTTTCCAATCCTGTTATTGATTTGCGGAAACACCTATTTGCAAATATGGATGTGTCCAAATTCAGAGACGGAAGAGTCAATTCTAGAAACTCAGGGTTGAAACTGTTAACATATAGCGGTCCTCATAATATTACTAGCTTCTACCATGTTGGTTTTAGAAAAAAAAATATATGCCCAACATGGGAAAAAAAGAACTCTTATGCCAGTGAGAACATCGGTGGTCCATATCAGCCTCTGCATTCGGGAGCTCTCTGTTCCTTGATGTAAATTACAGTATCCGTTGGTTCTTTAATAGGGCAACAGTCTTGATCAGACTGAACGACAAATGAGGAGTCTGATCTGGACATTCGGTACCCGCATAAACGATAAGTGCCTTTCTATCGTAATGAGTATCAAATGCTTCAAAGATCGAATTAAGGAGAACCGATACAAGGGAGGCAACTCTTTCTTTGTCCCCTTCTAAAAAGGGGTTTACTCTTAAAGCATTTTTTTTTTAAGTTTTAGAGTAGACCCCTTTAGCTGAAGGGAATAGTGTGAAGGAAAGCAAATAGAAGTCTCAAAACCGGTCTCCCTTTGTGAAATATAGCAGAAACTCCAGCAAGTGTACAGTAGCTAGTCTCTTAAATATCCATATTCGTTATGGACAAGCTTTTTGCGATTTCCATCAGCATGAAAAGTAAACGGACCCGTATTTTTTTTTTCCTTTTCCCGCCGGGTTCTCCTTGCGGAGTGTTTCTCCTTTTTCAACTTAAGCATTTGACGACAGACGGTGGGTACCTTGTGAGCCCAACTCCTCATACAGGTTTATACCGATCAATTTGAAACTTTGCAGGCTTTTTGTCATGTTTTTTTTTTATAATGAACATGTTGTTTTGGCATTATCGTCATTTTTTTTTTTTTTTTTTTTTTTTTTTTTTTTTTTTTTTTTTTACTTTTTTGGCTTTTGAACTTAGTCATTTTGGGGGCTTAAATACAATTAAAGTGCATTACTGTGGGTACCTTGTGTGCGCAACTCCATCTACAGTGTTATACAGATCAATTTGAAACTTTGCAGGCTTTTTTGTCATGGTCTGTAGTGCATGTGTTTTCGGCATTATCATCAATTTAATTTTTGTTACTTTTTTCGACTTTTGAACGTACTCATTTCTGTCCGTCTATCCATTACACTTTGCATACGGTCAGAAATGGCTAGAGCTAGGATCCTGGAACTTTATATGTAGCATCAGCATAATAAATAAGCGGACTATTTTTAGCTCACCTGAGCTATGCTCAGAATGAGCTAGTGATCACTGAGCTATGCTCTCAGGATGAGCTAGTGATCATTTTTCTCCGTCGTCCGTCCGTCCGCTCGTCTTTCCGAGCAAACGAATGGTCATATATTGTGTAGGTATATTCTGGGTACTTTACATAGAGTTTACTTATTCCGTCCATAAAAGCCCAATAAAAATGAAAGGTTTTATTGGGTACTTTATCTATTGTTGGGTAGTTTTACAATTTTCTTTATGGAAATTTAACATTTAATACCCAGTAAGTGTCCGTCCGTAACATCGTCCGTCCGTAACACTTTCAAACGACAACTCCAAAGCCTTTGAAGCGATTTGTCTCTAATTAGGTAAGAATGCTGCTTGGGTAGGAGGATTTTAAAAAAGCTAAAATTATGGTTTGGTTGTCAATGCAACAGAAAGATCCCTTAGATTTATAATAGGGAAAATAGTTAAACTGCATTTTCTCCACCAGTAAAGTGATGCGAACCAAATTTGACAGTTATGATCATTTGATAAATGTCTACTCGGTTTATGTGTTTTATGACCAGTGACCATTTTTTTTTTGTTGTTGTTTTTTTTTTTTTTTTTTTTTTTGTTTTTTTTTTTTGTTTTTTTTTTTTTTTTTTGTTTTTTTTTTTTTTTTTTTTTGGGGGGGGGGGGGTTGCCATGGCAATATCAAATTTAAAAAGAAATGGAATTATTCAAATGACAACTCCTTTAAAACCACTAAAGCAGTATATCTCTAATTTGGTACTTGTACCAATGTTGCTTGGGTAAGGGCAATTCAAAATAGCTAAAATTATGGTGATCTGTCCATTGGTTTGGTTGTCATGGTCAAAGCAAGCTCACATAGACTTATAATGGGAAAATGGTTAAACTGCAATTTCTCTATAGCTAGTGAAGTGATGTGAACTATATTTGGCAGTTCTGATCATTCGGCAATTGTCCATCCAGTTTATGTGTTTTATGACCAGTGGCCATTTTGTTTGGTTACAATGGCAACACTAAATAAAAAAGGAATCATTTAAACGACAACTTTCTTCCAAACCACTAGAGCAGTATGACTCTAATTTGAAACAAATGTTGCTTGGGTGAGGGCAATTATGACGATCTGCTACTTGGTTTTGTTGCCATGGCCAAAGAAAGCTCCCATAGACTATAAGAGGAAAATGGTTAAACTGCATTTTCTCCATAACCAGTGAAGTGATGTGAATCATATTTGGCAGTTATGATCATTTAATGAATGGCTACCCAGTTTGTGCGTTTTATAATCAGTGACCATTTTGTTTGGTTGCCATGACAACATTAAATTCAAAATAAAAGGAATCATTTAAACGGCAAGTTCTTCAAAACTACTGGGGCATTATGGCTTTTATTTGGTACAAATGTTGCTTGGTAAAGAGCAATTTTAAATAGCTAAAATTATGATGATCTGCCTCTTGGTTTAGTTGCCATGGCCAAAGAAAGCTCCCATGGACTTATAATGAGACAATGGTTAAATTGCATTTTTCTCCAAAACCAGAAAATATATCTCAACCATATTTGGCAGTTATGATCATTTGACAAATGTTTACTCAGATAATGTGTTTTATTCATTTTGGTAACCATATAAGCTTCAACTGTTATTTATGCAATAGCGAAATCACAATCCATTTCTGCGCGGAATAATGCCATGAGCGAACTGCGAAGGCCAAGACCAACCCATATGCGCTTGCACAAGGCTGTTTGGGCCTTTCATGTTCCCATATGATATCATATATATTCTGCTCTGGTCAGGCTCAGTCTTATAATATTTTGTTGTAAATAAATATGTTTTTTTATCACTTTCTAAAGTCACACATTAATTTTTTAGTAAAATAAACATTTGAAATGATTGATATAACAACATCGTTTAATGAAATATCTTCAGTGAACTCTTCCATCATGTATATTGGAAGGGTTTATTATCTAATGAAAAGGGGTGGGGTGATATAGACGTAGACCAAATTGGTTCTGTGACAGAAAATTTCTTTCAGTACAACCTCCCTACAACAGCCAGCTTTGGTTGGACACAAAAATGGCTGTTGTTGAGAGGTTGAATATATTAACCGACACGTCAGAAAACATACCTGCGGACATATGTTTTATGTGTTTTTAGACCAGTGATCATTTTGCTTGTTGCCATGGCATTATTAAAAAAAAGAAACATTTAAATGACAACTTCTTCAAAACTAGAGCATTATGACTCTATGTTGCTTTGGTAAGGGCAATTCAAAATAGCTAAAATTAAGATGATCTACCGTTTGGTTTGGTTGCCATGGCCAAAGAAGGCTCCATAGACTTATGGTGGGAAAAAATAGTTAAATTGCATTTTCTCCATAACCAGTAAAGTGAACCATATTTGGCAGTTATGATTAATTGATGAATGTCTACCCAGTTTATGCGTTTTATGATCAGTGACCATTGTTTTTGGTTGCCATTTCAACATTATATTTAAAACAAGACGCCCTTAGGCTACAATTCACTCACATGATACAAACAGCTATTGCATATTTGTAAATGCCATGCAACATTCTTCTAGTATTGCCACAGCAACTGGGACACAAATTTGAGCAAATCATAAAAAAGGTCAAAAGTCATCCTAGTCTCATCAATTGAACAAACTGGTAGACCTTGATTGTCTACCCTGTTTATGTGTTTTATGACTAGTGGCCATTTGTTTGATTGCCATAGCAACACAAAGTTTACAAAAGAAAAAAAAATAAATGCCAAATCCTTCAAAACCACTAAAGCAATATTAATTTAGTACAAATGCTGCTTGGGTGAGGTCAAGTCAAAATAGCTAAAATTATGGTGATTTGCCTATTGATTTGGTTGGAATGGCAACAGAAAGCTCCCACAGACTTATAATTGGAAAATGGTTAAATTGCATTTTCTCCACAACCAGTGAAGTGATTTTAACCATATTTGGCAGTTATGATCATTTGATGATTGTCTACCAAGTTTATGTGTTTTAAGACCAAGAACGATTCTGTTTGGTTGCCATGGCATTACTATTTTTTAAAGGAATCATTTAAATGACAACAACTTCAAAACCACTAAAGCAGTATCACTAATATTTGGTACAAATGCTGCTTGGGTAAAGACAATTCAAAATAATCAAATTTATGATTATCTGCCATTTGGTTTGGTTGCCATGGCAACAGAAAGGTCCCATAGACTTATAATAGCCTCGCAAACTACAGTGTTACATATGAAGAAGCTCAATCAAACCGAGTCTCCGATTTTCGTGATTTTGAGTGTTCTTTGTTTCCAAAGGCAGTCCTTTTTGACTTTTATTATAATGGGAAAATGGTTAAATTGCATTTTCTGAATAACCAGTGAAGAGATGTGAATCATATTTTGCAGCTCTGATCATTTGTGAATGCCTTTCCATTTTATGTGTTGAATTGCCAGTGGCCATTTTGTTTGGTTGCCATGGCAAGTAGGAAATTTGTAAAGCACCAGCAGGAAAACAGACTGTGAAGCACCAGCAGGGAATCAGGACCCAGTGGAGCACCAGCAGGGAAACAGGACCCAGTGGAGCACCAGCAGGGAAACAGGATCCAGTGGAGCACCAGCAGGGAAAGACGAGACTGCTGACCTTGTCTCTCGTCCGGCCTTGAATAGAGACATAGGGCATGTAGCTTAGGTGGGAGTGGCAACATGCAATTGAAATACCTCTTTCCCATCATTTCTTTACTTATTCATTGAAGATGGGAGCTTGGCAAGTCCCTGTATTCTGGTGAAGGTAAAAAGATTATAAAAAGAATCACCATTGAGTGCAATGAACATACCACAGAGACACAAATAGCTGAAGTGTCTAAAACTTACAATATATGATTAAAGAAGCAAACTCTTAAAGTAACAATCAAAATTTTATTCTGTGAGGGTTTTCTGCCTCTGGCCCTGTGCTGTAGACATGTATACTAAGTATGATATTGTTAAACAACTTCTTTTCTGAAACCACTTGGCCAATTTTCACCAAATGTCATGACGATCCTATTGTTGAAACTGGATAGAGAGTTTGTTCAAATGTTCATGATCCATTGACTATCAGCCCATATATGGATAAAAATAATACTACTAATAAACACATTCTTCTTTAAAACCAAGATATGTTCAAAATGATGATCCTTTTATCAGTTGCAATAATAGAATTGGAAAAAATGTTGCATAAGAGCTGCACGTCTGCAGTGGCTATTTCACTCAGGTGAGCGAGCCGTGGCCCGTGTGCTCTTGTTTTGTTTTTCCGTCGGGGTTCTCCTTCTGGAGTTATTCCTCTTTTTCAACTTAGAAATTTGACGACATATGGTGGGTACCTTGTGTGCGTAACTCCTCATACAGTTTTTTGAGACTTTGCAGGCTCTTCTATCTAGGTCTGTAGATATGCATGTGATTTTGGCATTATCGACAATTAAATTTTTGTTACTTTTTTTGGCTTTTGAACGTAGCCATTGCTGGGGCTTAAATACTACTAAAGTGCATTGCAGTGGGTACCTTGTGTGCGCAACTCCTCCTACAGTTTTATACCGATCAATTTGACACTTTGCTAGCCCTTTTGTCATGGTCTGTAAATATGCGTACGGTTTTGGCATTATCTTCGATTCAATTTTTATTACTTTTTTACTTTTGAATTAAGCCATTTTGGGGGCTTAAATGCTATTAAAGTGCATTACTATGGGTTCATTGTGTGCGCACCTCCTCCTACAGTTTTATATCGATCAATTTTAAACTTTGCAGGCCATTTTATCATGGTTAGTAGATGTGTATGTGTTTTGGGCATTATCGTCAATTGAATTGTTTTTTACTTTTTTCGACTTTTGAACTTAGTGATTTCTGTCCTTCTATCTTTTACGCTTTTGCGTACGGTCAGGAATGGTTAGAGCTAGGATCCTGAAATTTTATATACAGTCAACCCTCTTTATACCGACACACAATACAACGATAAATTTCGTTTTAATGACAATTTGAATGTCAAGAAACCTTCGCTCAAAAAGTGACGGTTAATGAGAAATTATGCAAAAACATTGCATAAAATCTTCAAGCAACATATGTTTTGGATATTTGATAGAATTGCCTCAGAGAGGCAATTCTAACAAATATCCAAAACATATGTTCTATGAGGAAATAAGAATAAAACGTGGCCTTTCTAACATATTATTCTGTCCATTAAGTATTCTTTATAACAGCAAATTCATTATAATGGCAACATTTTTGGGAATAAATGCTGTCGTTGTAACGAGGGTTCACTGCATAGCATCAGGATGAAAAATAAGCGGATCTGTTGTGGGTTTTTTGTGTTTTTTTTTTTTTTTTTTTTTTTGTTTTGTTTTGTTTTTTTTTTTGTTTTTTTTTGTTTTGTTTTTTTCCGTCGGCGTTCTTTTTGCGGAATTATTCCCTTTTTCGACATAGTCATTTAAAGACAGACGGTGGGTACATTGTGTGCACAACTCCTCTTACAGTTTTACACCGATCAATTTGAACTATACAAGCCCTTTTGTCATTGTCTGTAGATATGCATGTGGTTTTGGCATTATCGTCAATTTATTTTTTATAACTTTCTTCGAACTTTGAACTTAGCCATTTTTGATGCTTTAATATTACAATCAATGCAAGTTTAAAGGAAAGCGTTTAGTTGGTGTTTTACAGACACGTCTTCAACTTATCATTATTTTTCTCAGAATATAGGATTTGAAATCTCATGCAAATGCAATTCAATGGAAACATAAATAAACTATTTCAAGATGTCCTCTGCTGAATGTTTACCCAGAATGCTAAGCGTTTACCAAGGTTTTGTTTTAATCCAGAAGACGACAATTATATCGAAGATGTGCAAACGTCTTATGGAAGTATGATAAGCACTGATTTAACCCTTAAAGCGCCAAGAAAAATTACATCTGTAAATGTCGTCTGTTTATGTCGTCTGCTGAATATTCTTGCAGGCTTTTCAAACCTATTTTTGCATACAGGCAAACAGTGTGGACCCTGATCAGACCTGATCTGTGTCCACATTGTTTGCAAAAATGACTTTTAAAATCACAAGCAGATGACAAAGCAGACGACAATAGTTGTGACTGGCGCTTTAAGGGTTAAGGAGGGTTCGCTTTGGCATGACCGATTTACGGTATAAAGAAGATCAAAGTCTGAAATTCTATTATCCCTGAAAATACTTAGCGAAATTGTGGCAGTCGATATTCTGTTTCCTTTAATATTATTATGTTTTAGAGAAACTAAGATTTGACATTTCATGTGACTCGTCTGCTAGGCAAAAGATCCACATGACTCGTCTGCTAGGCAGACGATTCACATAAAATGTCAAGTCTTATTTTTCTGAAAACAAAAGAAATCAAATCAAGATGTTGTTTCCTGGAACTGTGATAAGCACTTTAACGTTTAACTTAGTAATTGCGTCATTGTCTGCGGAGATATCCCTTAATTATGTTTTACAACCGACAGCAAAATAGTGTTTCCCCAATTACGGACAAAACTTCAATACAATACAGACAGCCGTCTTTTCTGATTCAATATTTTTTCAGTTGAAATACGACATAAAGTAGAATTTAACCTTTTTTTCGTTTAGAGTCACACTGATGCAACTGACAGACAAAAATAAGAAAAAAAATATGCTTTCCTAAGAACAAAAAGCAACAACAGTTTCAAGACTTTGCAAACAGCAAACTACAATGTTGCATATGAAGAGACTCAATCAAACCGATTCTCCGATTTTCGTGATTGTGTGTGTTCTTTGTTTCAAAAGGCAATCCTTTTTTACTTTCATACTTTTATTTTGCATTATATTGGGATGTTTAAAGACGACTTTGCACATGAAGAGACTCTGTAAAGCCGATTCTGCCGTTTTCATTTCTTTGATGCGTTTTTTTTTTTTTTTTTTTTTTTTTTTTTTTTTTGAGTTTGTTTGTTTCTAAAGGTTCCTTTTTACATAACATATTTGACTTCACTACAGCTAATAGAGCTGGAAAATTCAGCTAATAGACCTAGGAAATTCTTCCAATAGCTCTAGATAACTAATAGTTGAGGATATTTATTTCCGTTACGGTTTTACTGTTGAGCGTCCACAGAAAGGCGTTATTACTGTTGCAGTCTCTCGTTGTTTATCCGTTCACTCTTTGTTTTGTTCATTCCGAACTAAACTTAATGGTGTTTCGTGTTTCTTTTCATGTAATTACACCCTTATCCGGTGTCATGGGAGGGCTGTGTTCCGAGATTGTAGCATTTCCCTAGGATTCTCTCTATTTATTTTCCAACCTATTAATGTGGCCACAATGTCCTTTTGTATCAGAAATCCAATACCATTTTCGTGTTTGTCCTCCACAGCAGTTAAACCTGAATTCTTTCCACTGAAGTTGCTTCACCGTTTATAAAATTCTTCTTCCCTTTGTTAATTGACAAATATGTCATCTTTATGATTTAAGTTAAAGCACGTGCGTGCGTGCGTGCGTGCGTTGGTGCGTGTGTGTGTTTGATCTTACACAAGCCGGTCGGGTACAATCATACTGTGCCCCGACATGTTGAAGTTTTGAGGCATCCAGTAAACCAAAGAAAACCTTAAAATTAATTTCCGGTATGAGCAATGAATTACTGTGAAAGTGAAGATGTAAAGCAGGCAGTATGACATTCAAGGCTACATAAAGTACAATGTAATGCCCAAGTGCATGTAAGCGCACTATTCTGAGCAATCGTTGTTCGGTTTATCGTTATTATGTTATTAGGATCGTTTATGGTCAGGCTAAGCGAGGTTCTACTTGTGACTGACCGGCGAGGGAATCGCGCCGGAATCTTAATATAGCTTTGGATTTTTACATATGGGAGCTTGTTCGATTAACTCTCAAAGGATTTTTAAAACCGCTTCATAAATATTGATAAGTACCTTAATTTTGCAACAGGAAGTTACATCTGATTTATGGCGTAATGATTAGCATCTTCGGCTGTGACGCGGAAGGGCGTGAGTTCGAATCACGCAGTGACCGATTTTTTTTTTTTTTTTTTTTTTTTTTTCCAAATTCAGTAAAAAATTCACCACTTCATGTTGACATTTTCTAGGTTGGTCTACAACCAGTATTTTTCGATGTGCATGATTATTACACATTTTACCTGTATTATGTGTAAAATGGCATGCAAAGCTACAAATGGGATATATGGAGTGCAAAGTTACAAATGTAATAAAGATGTGATAAATGTGATAAAGATGTCTATCTTACTCATATTATATCTAATTTTCTCAACATAGGCATAATAATCACCTTTCATCAGATTAACAAGCCTATGCAATGAAGATTCCATCAAAACCCAATTTTATAAAGTAAAACTGGCTTTATTAGTTGCATTTATCAATTTTATTATTGCTGTTCTAAAGCTCGTACGGTACATGTACGTGCACGTCACACTGCGATAAAGTCTTTTTTGGGTTTTTTTTTATAAATTTCTTTATCTCAATAGTCACGCAACAGAAAGCATTCATACTTGGAGCATGTGTACATATGAGGGTCTTCTGTGATTCTATAAGAATGGACCCTGGGTTCAAGCCTCTGAAGTGGGCTAGAAGTCAAAATCTGGGACACTTCTGTAAAGTGCTCTTATGCTGCAGTTAAGTTTTTTAAATGCTTATATCTTGACAGTCAGTCGTCAAAAAAAAACACTCATATTTAGAACATGTGTATGTACATGCCATCTTCATTCAGGTGCATGGTAACCTATGTTCTATAAATAAACTCAAAGGGTTCTACAGGTGCACCTAACCACACAGTTACTGAGCAGGCTTAGTCCTCTAAGAGGTTAACCAGTATTGTGCACATTCTTTCGCCAGAAACTGACAACTGCCCTTCTTGAATCAGCGGAAGGGAGAGAATGACCGTAGAAAATATTTCAGGATCAATCTCCGCGAAAGAATCTCGGCCGGGGTTGAAACCGCGACACTGAGCATATTATAATACATTTCAAACAATATGAATCATCTTCAGATTAAAACAAAAATACAGTACAGTCTCCGTGTGTTCTTTATTTTGCACGCTCATGTGGTTGCTTACGTGGTTTTTAAGTGTTTTTTTTTTTTTTTTTTTTTTTTTTTTTTGTTGTTGTTTTTTGTTTTTTGTTGTTGTTGTTTTTTTGTTTTTGTTTTTTTCACGAGAAATTTCTCGGCATTATATACCTGATAAAAATACAGCGCAACACACAGGTCTTTTCTTTAGCACGCTCGCGTTTTTTAGTGTTTCCACGTGAAATGGTTTGGCTTTATATACTTGTCAGATTAATGTCTAATTTATTCTCATTTCTTTCAAAACATTTAATAAACCTTAATAAAGCATACATTAAAAAATCACATTTTTGTTCTTTTTTACCTGTTACATTGAAAATTTATTAAACTTTAGTATACCCTTGTCCCATACCTTTAAGTAAACATGAACAAAATTTGCGCCGGTATTTAGACGTTTACGGCTAAACATTTCGTCTTGTGTTTCTTTGCTTTGGCGTCGACTTCTCGTCTTTGTTTAATAACAGTGTTGCTAAGTCAATCGATACTTTATAGTGTAGTTTTCCGTGTTGATCCATCAATTATGTGTAGCTGGAACTGTACCATTATTAACCCATTTATGGCGAATGGACCCTTCTACCTTAACTCTTTGGACAGGTCCATTAACAATAGAAGGGTAGTCTGGGTAGTTTATATTATTACCATGTTTTATAGAAATTCCTGTCATGAATGAAAACTGTGTATACTCTGATCAGACGCCGCGTTCCGTGGTGTCTGATCTAGGTCTACACTGCTTGCCAATGTCCCTCGCATAGGACACTAGGCATAAGTTAAGGGCAATGATTCGACATCCGCAAAGCCACTTTAACCATTTCACCTCTGAGTTTATGTAGTGTTTGAATTTGGACAAGTGTTGCAAATAGGGCTGTAAATCAAATTTCAAGAACAGAAGGGCAAATAGTTACGAGCCGTCTCATCTGGATCTACACTGTTTGTATAGTCGTCTGTGTTGGTGTGAGTGTTGAATGACTTAAAGCCACCACTGCCCGTCAAGTTTTATTGTTGACCGTTCTAAAGTGGTATTTCTGTTTATCGTGCTTTAGTCCCTTCTCTATTCATGTGTCTACCGGGGCCACAGTTTTGCTGCCGTTACGAGATGTGTACTGCCCGGCCCTAGAACGAGCATAGTCAGTGGAAATTACGTTCGCGAGACATCGGTGAAAAGGCGAAACAAAATAGTGCGAGAAATAACGCGAAATGTGGCAAATGTTTTCAGTTTTTATGCAATAATAGCGATCGAACATGGTTTTTCAATGCATTAACATTCGCCAGGTCCCTTTCGGCCTCGGTTTTCAACACCTCCCTCGGGACCTGGCGAATATTAACGCATGAACAACCATGTTTGATCCCTATATCCATATTTATTTTTGCAGCATTATGACAAAAGTGTAGTTTGTTATGAGGTATGGAGGGATTGATCATTGCTTCCGCATGGTATGCAACACAAGAAAAAGAGTTTTTATACTACATGCGGGCAACAAAGATCAGCCTGCGCATTCGCGGAATCTGATTACATATTTCGTTGTTGGCTTACACTATCGCCCGATAAAGAAGAATCTATCAACGAAAATTGACAGCCCTGACCATACATCTGTGGATGCCCAGGCAGGCTGATCTCGGTTTTCACAATTCGTATTTGGCATTAGGGTCTTTTCTGTTTGGTTGTGTATTATACTTCTTTCAGCCTCGTGAGATGCAAACAGCAAAAGTCTTTGACGGCCTACAGTCGGATAAAATAAGTTTTATCCGACTACCGGTTGAATACATTTATGCACACATGTACCATTGATTCCTTTCGAGAGGAGATATACATTACTTTTTGTCCTGGCTTCATACATATACGGGCCACGTCAAGCGAAAACGTGCCTTCGAGGATACGTAAACTGTTCGGACTCATATCATCCTGCATATGCGCAGTCTCATCCGGGCATTTGCTCTCCGTTGAAACATTCTATGGGCCGCTCAAAGCGAAAAGGATTCATCCCGCGCATGCGCAAAATCCTTTCCGGTCATTTGCTCCTCATTGATACATTTGTGTCAAATGATTCTGTTAGCGGACAGCGAAGGCCCGCATCAGACTACGCGGATGCGCAGGCTGATCTGAGCCGTCGCTGTCCGCTTATGCCGGAAGACACGTTTTCGCATGGTGCGGCCCATATTTGAACCGATCTATAAGCGATGACGATCTAATACCGCTGACATAGATTAATTTGAAACCCATTTATAAAGAAACTAATCTTAAACGTTGTAACCAAATTGGAAGGCTTGAATTACAATAAATGAAACAGCGGGAAAAGATTTACAAAATGCTTCAATTTAATATTGTTGCTTATTTTAGAACGGACTAGAACTAGTGATGTAGTTTGATTGATTAAGAATAAAATATTAAACAATATTAGACACACAACATATTTGAAGCAAAAGCCCAAGTCAGCCTTGACCCAGTCTCACCAGGGCCTTTTTATATACCCATCATTGATACAGCTTTTAAACAGTTAAGTTTCTTACAATCTGGTCCAAAATAGGATCAGATGAGAGTCTTGATTTTTCCAGATCCATATCACTTCCTCTGCTAGGAGGCTTGTAATCTGACGTCATGGTAACGAAATGACATGCGCGCGCAACTTTCCCGCGTCTTCAATCGCTCCAAGCAGTTATAACAGCAGCTCAAAGCACTATTCAAAATTGTAGCAAATGTTATAGTTGTTGTTGTTGTTTGTTTGTATAGTTGATTTTTTTATTGTTTGTTTGTTGTTGTTGTTTTCTTGTTGTTGTTGTTTGTTTGTTTTTGTTTTTTGTTTTTGTTTTTTTGTTGTTGTTTTTGTTGTTGTTTTTTTTTTTGTTTGTTTGTTTTTGTTTTTTGTTGTTTTTTTGGGGGAGGGGGGCGTTGGTGTGGTTCATATTGTTTATATCTCCTTTTGGGCATATTACTGAAGTGGTGCTGAAATCTGTAAGATAGGTACATTGAAGGTAGGTTTTCAACAAGTTCAACTTCTGCAATTTTTCTGAAATTCTCATGATAGTGTCATGAAACATCACTCATAAAGAATTAGCAAAGAAAAGTAAAAAAATATTTTCTTGGATAAAAATTTAAGAAAATGACTTTACTATAGAAAATGTATGGGTCGGACCAGTAGTTAGCCGTTAATATTTAATATTGCAGTTAACATTTGAGAATATTGGAGTTAACATTTGAGAATATTGGAGTTAACATTTTGAGAATATTGGAGTTAACATTTGAGAATATTGGAGTGAACATTTGAGAATAAATCACAGAAACAGAAAAGACAAATAATTTCTTGTTAGATATAGACATTCAAAACAAAATATTTTCAATTAAATTAAACGCCAAGCAAAAACGTATTTCCAAGTGATGTTGAAAACATCTGGAATACAGATGTTCGGATGACTTTCTAGTTTCATTTTCTAAGCAACCACTAAAGACCTACATTTTGCTAATATCCACTGCAGCACTGCCTGAATTATACATTTCAACCTAATCTGGCATCATAACATGCAAAACAAGACCTTAAAAAGAGGCAAAATTATGAAACTCTTTATTATGGGACGACTTGTGAGATTTAGTAATCTATGATCTTAACCCATTTACGCTGAGTGGTCTTTTCTGTCTCGATTGTTTAGAAGACTCCATTTCCAATAGAAGGGGCATCAGGTCATTTTTGTTATCACCATATTGTTTTATGGATATTAACAATATTTCATGAGTGTGAAATACATACTGAAGAGTTCGTTCCGAGGGTAACTGTTCAGCATTACGAGACTTGCCGAGTGATGCCGAAGGGTTATCCGGAGGAGAGGATTTGTCACGCTGCACCGAACACCTATGACAGATTTTTTTTTTTTTCATAAATTATAGAGTTTTTAATTAGAGCTGATTAACTGCAAAATTCTAGCACTTGAAAAATGTTTCTTTTTACCTTTAAAAGGAGCTGGCTCCATTGACAGCCAACGTTCGGTTCTTCTCGTCGAAGTCTGACCTAAAATAACTGATGTCATTTGTTACATTCTTGACCTCTTATGCAACCAATGCATCGAATGCTCTTAAAGGTCTTATTTTTTTTTTTTTTTTTTTTTTTTTGGGGGGGGGGGGGGGGTGGGGGGGGGGGGGGCGGTTGCCAAGCCGCCACCAGATTTTACATACCATATTTCGACAATCCGTTTTCCTTGGGTGGTTTTTTCCCCGGGTTCTCCGGTTTTCGCCCACCTTTGATGAACGATCGGCTCGATATAAGTAAAATGTTATTGAAAGAGCCGTGAAACCCAAATCAAAAAAAAAAAGTAACCACCTAACAAATAGTCCTATGCTAACGCTGATAACGCTAAATCCTGCATTTAAACATATTAGCCTTATACACTCTGATGCTTATAAATAGCGAATAAATAAACAACGCCGAAGAAACCTTCAAACTTTTGAAGAAATAAGATTTTAATCATACTGAATACAATATCGGCAGACGAATATGAATACTCCACTCTATAGCGTCGGGTAAAAGTTTACCCCAAGCCACCGTCCTACTAAACACCGAAAAGGACCTTTCCCACCGGAAATGACCGAAAAGGGGCTACTAGGCACAGAAAAGGTCTTTATAAATATGATATCACAATTTACATATGACTTTTGACACTGTAATAAGATTTTAACGCCGAAAATGCAAAACGTTAAAAAAGGTTCGTGGCACATGCCTGGTTTTCTGCTCCTAGATTTATATATATTTTTTTTTTATTATTTGTTTTTAATTTTAGCGTAAATCCCAACCAGTTATAGGGGCTATAGAATTTCAGGTAACCGCAAGCAGCACTCACATTGCTTTGATTATTTATCCGTCCTATGGGTCGGATAAGTGGGGTAGATAAGACTTGTCAGCACTGGCGAAAATCGCGGAAAACCCGGTCTGGTATGCAAAGAATGCCTATATTTAATGCAAACAGTATAGATCCTGATCAGACGCGTTCTGTGACGTCTTGTCTAGGTCTACACTGTTTGCCATTGTCCCTTTTATGGGACGCCAGGCATAAATGAGTTAAAATAATGAAATGGTCTTACCAGGGTAGTACATTGCTGTGGGTATTTGGTTTGATTTTAACGTTACTATTAAGATCATGTCTATTTGGTCAGTTTGCCTGACCACACCTTGCCTGGATAGGTTTAGTCCTCTAAGCGGTTAACCAGTATTTGTGCACTTTTTTTCGCCTAGCAGCTGTTCTTCTTGAATCAGCGGAAGTGAGAGAATACCCGTAGAAAATATTTCACGATCAATCACCACGAAAGAATGTTGCCGGGCCCGGCTGGGACCGAACCTGCGATGTGCTGTGGGTACTGAATCATCCTCTATTCTATTACTTGAACTGAAACAAAATCTTAAATGCCAGATTTTCACAAAGCGTAATCAATATCTCAATTCAGTTCTTTTCAACCTAAAGCCATATACTGGGTGGTAACTGGCACCAGTGTCTCTGTAAATCAGCGTAACTGAAGCCATTACACATTTCATAAAATTAGCTTAGTACAAATATGATGATCTATTGTTGAAGGTTATTCGTAATGTCACCGGCTTAAAATCGGTCAATTGTTTGGTTCGTGGTACACGTACACGCTTTCCGTATGTCACCATGAGTTAGAAAACAACACAAACAGGAATATGAGCCGCAATGTCAGAAAACGTACATTCGGACATGTGCGCCCAGCGAAGATTCAGATCAGCCTGCGCATGTACCCAGTCTGATCATAATGTTTACTGTGCGCATCTTGAATAGCTTAGGATGCAAGATTTCTTTATGGGGACAATGAAAACTCTGATCAGACTGTGCGCATGCGCCGGCTCATTGGAGTCTTCGTAAGACGCAAATGTCAGAAAGTACATTTTCACAGATTTTAATGATGATAAATATTCAGCAGCTTTATTGTAAAATACCTTAAAAGTACGAAACATTACTAAATTCTAATGTGATTTAACTCTTTCGGTGCCAAATTTCAGACGACATTTTTCGTCTGCTTTTCTTTTTTTATTTAACAAACTATCGCTTGAAAAAAAAAGTTTATACGTAAAGTTTAAAGACTGACTGTCAAACAGCGTAGATCTAGATGAGCCGTCTCATCTGGATCTAAGCTGTTTGCAAAAGCCTATTATTATCGCCTGTGACAGTGAAAGAGTTAATAAGGATTAACTGGCTTTGAAAGTGGATGAGGAAAAGTATAACTGGTCAGATAAGTTTTCAAACTACTGATGTGTCATGTTTTTCTCTTTTGATTCTGTGAAAATTTATTATTTATGAGGGTTCAACAAATACAATTGTTTATGTGGATGGGTGTGGGGTATGACGGTGGGAGGGGGGGACTAAATGTCTTGAAAATATACAAATGCATGGGGTTTTCGCGTTTACGGTGTTCGAAGCAATAAAAAGGTTTTGGGATAAATGCGACGTTAAACTTTCTACGCATATTAATCTGCAATATATATATAAAAGAATGTCTTTCAGATTGCAGCCACAGCCTGGTCAGTTTTCCGACCTGGAAGCAAAAACTATATCAGAAATTTTTTATTTTCACTCTAAAATTTACTTTGAGAGAATGTACTTTAGTTTTCTTAGATAATGTAGAATATATACATAGAAATACGGTTTTCTTTTTTCTTTTTCCAGTGCATTAACAAGTCTATATAATGTGCTCCCCGATGTGACCCGCCACCCCCCATCCCCACCCCCACCCTCTCCGCCGCCACGAAACCAGTTTTAAAATTTATTTGTTTTTAAATAAGACATGTATGGTAAAGTGTCTGAATACTTTACCCATTTTTTTTGTCTAGCGTCCCATATAAGGGACACTGTAAACAGTGTACATTCAGATTGGACGCTTATGCGGAGTGGTCATGAACTACATTGTTTGCATTGCATACAAAAATTTCTATAAAATAATAATAATAAAAAAAAAAACAAGACACCCCTTCTATTAAAATGGAACAATCCAAAGGATTAATGCAGGAGAGTCCACTTGGTATATATGGGTTAATGTAAATTCGGTAACCGCAGTCTAAAACTCTTATAGTAAGGCTAAACTGACAGGCAGAAAGGGAGAGAAAACACAATAAAACAATTAAACCAACATCAATAAGGACGGTACCCCAAGTTTCAGTTTCACCAAGGCACACTTTTTAGGAGTTTAGAAATTGACACAACCAAGTGGCCTTACGCTCAGGCCTTACGTCATATGCAAATATTGAAGGCTAAGATCATGGACACGTTCACTTGGCCTTACGTATATTTAAACTGTGGAGAATTAGAACAGACTGTGCAATCACAGTTTCTGATCAGTCTTCTCTGTGGGTTGATATGCTCTACAGTAGTCAACGACTAAGCGGACGACTTGTCTTGCCAAGTGCATTCATCTTTGCGTGTGAGAACCGAGTTCCATTGTGTCGTTTATAAGGAATGAAATAACATCTGGTCTGTCTAATGCGACACTGACAACTGTATTTAACTATATGTCCATCTCCATCAAGTTATATTTTGAAGCACGGAATAGTCTCGGGCAGGAGTGGGTGTCCGAATGGCAAATAAGAAGGATGGTTTCAGCCCGTCTTACGACATGAAAGTCGCAACAAAGGAATGGAGCATAGCTGAAAAAAAATCCCGCTTATCGTGGGATTCGAACCAGGTCTGCGAATAAAAATCCAATGCTCAAACCACTGAGCCAAAGAGTCGACTCCCTGACGCAGGTGTCAAAGATTGAATATATTCCTACAAGCTATGCGTAATCTGCCAAAGCAGATAATCGAATATAGGAATGCAAGGCCGCAACACCCGTCAGCAAAACATACGGGCGCGGTAGCTATTTCGGCTTCTTTTTTGGCAGTTTGAACAAGAATCTCTCTCTCTCTCTCTCTCTCTCTCTCTCTCTCTCTCTCTCTCTCTCTCTCTCTCTTCAAATTCACTTATACTCCAGTTAAATAACTTTTAAAATATTAATGTTATATAACATAATTTTTGGATTATATACAAGTATATCCTAAGTGCATGTGCCGTCCATCTATCGCGACCATACCACCGTAAGTTCTAGCTCTTCTGTTTTTTACTGAGTACTAGCCCGAAGAAAAGTAATTAAGTAGCTGAGTCACGTCATGAGGAAAGAACTCTTATGGCTATATGCAAATTTTGCAGATCAAGATCACAGTCTGATCAGACTCTTCGATATCTGTCAACACATTCTGCAGTACCCAGTGATTCTATAGGCGGCCTTATATACCCCACACATCACGAAAACATATCTTTATAATTTTGACTCCTTAAAACCCCACTTTTATGCTAAAAAACATAGATTGTGGGTACTCGTTAGAACCGCCTCGGCGAGGCGGTTCTAACGAGTACCCACAATCAATCTATGTTTTTGAGCAGAAATATGAAAAGTATCAGAATTTTTATCTGAAAACTTTCAGTTTTTGGTGGTGAAATTTTCAATATATTTGAATAGGCGTGTTTTCGTAATGAGTGGATCTACGATACAATCATCGCCACCATACTACCTCAAGTCGTACTGAACCCGGACTAGAGCGACCAGTTCTATGTCTCCAGAGTGCTCATGTAAAAAGCATATTCAAGGATGAAAACAATCGGTTTAAACACGTCATTTTTTTTTTTTTTTTTTTGTATGGCGAAAGAATGTTCACAATTACTGGCTAACCACTCAGAGGACTAAGCCTGCTCAGAAAAAAAGTTAGGTTAGGCAAACTGGCCGTATTCGACATGACCCTAGTAGGTTGACTGAGCCGTAAAACCTCAACGCAAACAAACAAAAACCATGTCATGAGGAAAGGACTCTTGTGTTTATGTGTAAATATCGAAAATCAAGATAAACTTGACACGCTTTACGCACAAAGTTGTTAGTTAACCCTTAAAACGGCAAGAAAACCTACATCTGAAAATGTCGTCTGTTTATGTCGTCTGCTGAATATTCTTGCAAACTTTTCAAACCTATTGTTGCATACAGGCAAACAGTGTGGACCCAGATCAGACTGCAGTCTGATCTTGGTCCACACTGTTTGCAGAAATGACTTTTAAATTCACAAGCAGATGACAAAGCAGACGACAATTGTTGTGATTGGCAGTTTAAGGGTTAAACACGTTCAGAAAAGTGTTGAACATAGGGATGAATGTGCAAATATTAATGACAAAAAATAAGATAGCTTCATTTACATTTATAGTCTTAAATATTTTTATTCTCTTGCACGCGTCTTTGTTACTCGGGTGATCAGTGTAGGAACATCGTCTGCTGTTGTGATGTAAGCTTTAACGCTTAGTAGTCTGGGTACAACATTCAGCAGGCAATAATTGGTGATATTTTTCTTAATTTTCCCAGAAAAATATGTTTTAACATTCAATGTAAATTGACCCAATTCCGGTTTTCTGAGAAAAATTAGAAAATATCATAAATTAGCCATTTCAACCCTGAGTTTCTGAAATAGACTCCTCCATCTCTGCATTTCGACACTTCCATTGCTGCCAAAAGAGTGAAAATGTAAATCAATAACAGAATAACAAACAGTGTAGATCCTGATGAGACAGCTCATTATGAGCCGTTTCATCTAGCTCTACACTGTTTGCGAAAGTGTCTGTCTTGGTGTACATGGTTGAAAGGATTAATACCTAATTTAGTAATTGTTGATTGGCGCACCTTTAAGACCCTGTACCCTGGGTATTATCCCGGCTTATCGAGCGGTTCAATCTATCAGGTATTATCGATCTATCTAACTCGAGTTGTCTTTCATTGGCATTGTTCTCCGTGAAGAAACAAACTTTAGTGGGGATGTAAACAAATACATGGCGAGACACGAATGTTGACAAACTTGTTTTTATTCACAAACTTGTATTTGTTATTGATTTATTTAGTGGGACATTGTACATTATGGATTCTAAATATCGCGTGTGACTGCTAGCTCTTACAACTGGCTTTATTTTTCCACTCTTCATAAATAACAGTTTGTATTTTCTCCCGAATAAAGATTTTAGCCAATGTCTGATACTGGTACCCCACCACTCAAGTGTTACGTCTGTGGCGAGACGAAAGGTCTAAAGAGATGTGGGTTTTGTAAAGAAAGATATTACTGTTCAAGGGATCATCAGATAAAAGACTGGCCGGACCATAAATCGTTCTGCCAGAGTAAGCAAAAACAAACCGCTCTTTCGGAGAAGATAACTGCAGCTAACGTGCCTGTTGTGATAGAAAACAACATTGAGAAATTAAAACGCACCACTGCAGATTTACCAGATCAAAGCAAGGAAAAAAATGATGAATCGGAAGAGGTCGATCAGAATGATAAAGGAGAGGGTAGTTCTGCTCAGACTGACACTAAGAAGACCAAGAGAAAGGGGAAAGGGATTCCGTTTGATACGAGGCCATACTTACCTGTAGCAACAACTACGGTAAAAACAAAATCCAGTGATAAATACATTGCCAAACTTGCCCTAGAAACTATGAATTCACAAGGTTACTGTGTTATGGATGGGCTGTTTACAGAACTTGTTATTGACATGGTGTTGCAGGAAATTCACAGTTATGAAGAGAACGGCCAATTTGATAGTGGTAAATTAGCTGGAGGCAGGACCAGTGGAGAGAATGATAAGAAGGTTGTTAACGCGGAGATTAGATGTGATACGATCGTGTGGGTTGAAGGAACTGCAGACAACATTCCAGGGATAAGACATGTGATGGCAAAACTAGATAGGATATTGACTGAATTCAACGAACTTTTAAATGGAAAATATTTCATAAGCAATAGAACAAAGGTAATTTTCTAATGTTAACTCTTAGTACGCCTACAGCAGAGAACAAATTATCGAAAAAATTATTGAAAAATGATTTAATATTAGTGAAGATACCCTGGAAATGCCACTACATTACGAAAACATGACTATTCAAATATCCTGAAAAATTTAACACTAAAAAATGAAAATTTTCAAATAAAAAATTCTGATACTTTTCTTGTTCATGCTCAAAACATAGATTGTGGGTACTCGTTAGAACCGCTTCGTCGAGGCGGTTCTAACGAGTACCCGCAATCTATGTTTTGAGCAGAAATAAGAAAACTAATGTATACCCCTGTAAACCCCAGTTTTACTATATAAACTGGGGTTTAAGGGGGTCAAAATTATATAGGTGTGTTTTCGTGATGATCACGAAGGACAGTCTTCCCGAGACACGAGAAGAAGGAGAGATGAGGAATAAATAATGGCAAAAGAAACTCCATATATGATATCACCGAAGCACAAACAAAGAATAACTGCAACACCTTTGAACGGTCAGTAAGAAAACTGGGCGGGCTGGGGGAAGGGGGGGGGGGGCGGGGGGCTTAAACTAGTTTTACTCGCGTGAAACCTCGCCCATTTTTTGAAGGAATGAAACCGTCAATCTGTCTGTCTTCGAATATTTCTTAACCTCCGTGGAGGACTTCAGAAGAGATTCCGGTTTTACCGGGCATTGAAGGGGGTTAGATGAAATAAAAATTGTGCATATTTGGTGAAATGAGTTTGTACAGTGAAAGAAGAGGGTTAGTATAGTTAAAAGATAAAATCAGATACTGGGATCATAGGTGATGGACTATCTGACAGGCAGCAATACTGAACTGTGCCAGTGCGGGCAGTAAGACATTGTGCGTTGGAAGAGCAATGAACTATAGTTCTTGGAAAGAAGGTGTATTTATAGTAGTATATTTATAGTAGTCTTTGAGAGGATGGATGTATCTGGAAAGTCTGAGGCTGCGTATAAGTCTACAGCTTGAATTGCAACAAGGTCATAGGTGACCTTATACATCATTATCAGTCGATTGTCAATTTGAAGTTGGTCTTAAGGTCGCCAGTCTAGGCCCTGTAACATTGAGGTGACACTGGATGTGTAGTGATAATCTTGAGTGGCCCGTCTAGCTGCTCGACGCTGAATTCATTCAATTTTCGTTATGTTTGTTGCTGTGTGTGTTGACCATACTATACAGGTGTACTCCAGTTGCGGTCAAATGAGTGTCTTGTAAACTGTTGATTTAAGGTCTTTACTATGGACAGTTATGGTTCTTCAAACAAAGCCAAGTGTTTGGTTCGCCTTTTTAGTGATGTTGCTGATGTGTGAACCCCAATTGAGGTCATCAGAGATAGTGTACCATAAGTATTTTTCAGAAGAGACGCTTTCTAAGACTGTGCTGTGCAGTATGTATTTGGAGAAAATAGCGTTTTTAAGCCTAGTGACATGCTGGACCTGACAGTTTGTTAGGTTATAGTCCATATCGCAGGGTTTTTACCAAAGTTCTAGTTTGACAAGGTCTTTTTTATGGCGAGATACATGGCTGTATTGTCTGCGAAGAGCCTGACTTTAGATTGACCTGCTCAGGGAGGTCATTTATATGTGCAAAAAAGAGAATGGGTCCGAGAACTGAGCTCTGTGGGAACCAGAAGAAACTGGGATACTATCAGAGGTGATACCAATAATAATTACAGCCTCTTTTCTGTTATCTAAAAGTTTTTGATCCATTTCAGAATATCACCTCTGATACCAAAATTACTGGACGTGTGTTTTATGGGCAACCTTTTCTAAAATTAAGTAAATGACCTCGGTCTGTTTTCCATATTGCACATTCTTAGACAGTTGTTCGTCAATAAGCAAGATCAGCTGTGTCTTACAGGATCTCTTTTCTCGGATTCCATGTTGTAGCTGGTACAAGATGTTTGAGTTAGTTAAATCTTTTGAGAGACTGACGGCTACAATGTGCTATTTAAAGAAAAAAAAACAGCTTATGCGACAATCTAACATGACGACCCGATGCAATGCGTTACGCAGAATACTTTATTTTATGTTTATAGGATTGACCGCCATATATTTCACATTCCTCAGTGATACCAGGGTCGCAGTTCCTAGTTTCTACATCAGGAAGACTTGTGAAGAAAAAGGAAACAAAAAATGAAAGAATCTTGCACCTTCTACCCGGACAATTTTCCAGATTACATGACTGTTATAAAATCATAAATCATGTTCTCCATTTTGTCCACCATCTTAACTATGTGAAAGTCCTGAACTATTCCTTGTAGAGATTCTTTACCAGGAAGGTCTAAAGAATGGTTTGAAGAAATTAAAACCGTAAAAAATACTACAGGGCAATTTACAGCAATACATTATATGGAATTCTATTTTTATAACTGCCGTTTTAGCCACAAGTTTGAATATTTCAATTTCCCAAGTGATGACAGGGTGGCATCACTCGGATCCTTTATCAGGAAGGTTTGAAGAAATGAGATTTATAAAGAAACAGCATGTGGTATATATTTCCATATTAGGACCGAAATCGATGTTTGACAATCGCAATTATTCTGGTACACTGTATACTAGCTTGTGTTATATAGCACTAGAACTTATTTGATATTTTACCCCGTGCTTTAGTTTCGTGTGAACCCTATCACAGAGACGATTTTCGTGTGAACCAATATCATTACCACTGTTCACATTTTACTCGAGTTAACCCTTTCAACTCCACAGACCGGGAAAAGGTTTTGCAAACAATGTAGATCCTGATGAGACGGATTGTACGAGCCGTCTCATCAGGATCTTTACTTTGCCATTTTCTATTTTGTCACTACTCTGTTTGCCATTTTGTTTTTGCTTTGTTTTTGTTTGTTTTTTTCTGTACGCGACATGCCCTAATCAGATAATGGACACGTTCAGTTTCACAGTCGGAAGAGTCCACTTCAGAAACTCAGGGGTGAAAGTCATAATGGTTCATTCGTAAAAAAAAAACATCAGACCATTTTACTAACTTTTCAATTTTACGCGGCTTTTCTGCGCGCATCCAAAAGCGTTCAGCTGAAAACAAAACATTTATGAACAATGCATATTTATGAAATAAGAGAGATAACCCTACAGATTCATTCACAAATAGTTTCAGTTGACTCCTTACCATATGTAGGATCTAAACCCTTAACCCATTTATGCCTAGCGTCCAATAACATTGGCATTTGCAAATAGTGTAGACCCAGATCAGGCGCCGCAAAATGCAAAGTCTGATCAGGCTCTACACAGTTTGCATTCAATATAAGAATTTCCACAATGTAATAATAAAAACTAACTAGACACCCTACTATCGGAAAGGGTTATTGTGGAAGAGTCCACTAGGCAAAAATGGGTAAAAGTGAAACGCACAAATGCAGCAGATGACATTTTAACTTGCGCACTTAAAACGCAAAGAAAACCTGCATCTAAAAATGTCGTCTGTTTATGTCGTCTGCTGAATATTGTTGCAAACTTTTCAAACCCTTTTTGGCATACAGGCAAATAGTGTGGACCCAGATCAGACTGCTCCTAGAGGGGCAGTCTGATCTGGGTCCACACTGTTTGCAAAAATGACTTTAAAAATCGCAAGCAGATGACAAGGCAGACGACAATTGTTGTGATTGGCAGTTTAAGTGTTAATTTTTATATTTTGTATTTTTCAGAGAAAATGTGACTTGACTTTTCATGTAAATCGGTTGCCTAGCACACGATTAACATGAAATGCCAAGTCTTATTTTCTCTGAATAGTTTTGAAAAGAAAATTAGAATGACGTATTCTGCAATTTTGATTAGCGATTTCGGGTAAACTTATGCATTGTTTCGTATCCTTGGCAGAAAATAAGCAGAGGAGACATTTTTTGTCACAAAGTAGGGCTCAGTATTGCATGTAAAGTATCTCTTTAAGAGATAGTTCGCATGCCATGTTGAGCCAAACCTTTGAAAATTATAACTGTCGTCTGCTTAGTATACTTCCCTGAATGCAACTGGTTAATACATATTCCCAGATCAGCCTGTGCATGCACGATTTTCCTTTTGCTTACTTGCGCACTTCGGACAAGGGGTTCACTCTAATAGAGAAGACTGTCCACTCCCAAGAGGATCTTCTCTAAAATGGAAAAATTTGCTCCCAAGCCGGGAAGCATTTTTTTTTCCTTTTAGAGAAAACCCCTTTTCAGAAGGGAGACAAAGCATTTTTGACAGAATTCCCTTCCCTGGAAGTTTATCAGGTCCCATTGAATTATGTTTCAGGCTATGTTGGCACGTTACCCTGGAAACGGATCTTATTATAAACGTCACGTGGACAATCCGAATAAAGATGGTCGAGTTGTCACCTGCATATTGTACCTAAACAAGAACTGGGATGCTCAAGTAAGCAATATCATAAGGTTTATTTAATGATTCATTAATTTATTTAACCCTTAAAGCGCTAAGAAATTTTGCAGCAGACGACAATCTAACGCCGATTCCGTTATTTTTAGAGAAATTTAAAAGACGACACTTCATGTGAATGTGAAGCCTTTGTTTCTCAGAAAACTACAAACATATTTCGAAGTGTCATATACTGTAGTTGTGATTGGCGCTTCAAGGGTTAACTTTTTAGTTGATCCCTCCTGATGTGCCGTCTGAGTGTGTGCGCGCGTGTGTGCTTTCGTGCGTGCATGTTTGCATGTGTATGCGTGTGTCCGTAAGGTCCTACGATAACAACAGTAGTTAAAAGAATAAAATGAGTGGTATGCTGGTGCCTCTTTCTGCTGAAACATACAGAGAATTGGTCCTGCCATCACTGGCTTTTGGTAGGAAGAACATTTCCTCATTTAAATATGTTCAGGAGTCGTCGCCTTTATCTCATCTGTCCCATTCTTCTTTTTTTTTATTTCTGCCTTTCTCTGGGTTATGGCCCGATGTGATTAAGAAATTGTTGACATGGTTATTAGACCAAAACACAAAAAAGGATGATTCGAACACCAATGACTCGTTTACCGCCCTGATTTGAACTCGTTCTTGAGTCCCTAGAAAATTCTTCCGACAGCTCAAGAAAACAAATATTTAGTTATATTTTAGGGAAATTTTCTTATTTTCTTATACCATTAGAAGGTCAAAAATCATCTTTAAATTATCCTCATTTGCCTCCTGACCGTCTCAAAGATCTTTCAGCCAATGAACTTTGAACGTTGTTCGTTCAACAGAGGGTATGCCATGTTATTTACGAAAGATAGACGCCGGTGTAATGTAAGATATTTTGGGTCCATGAGATGTTTCAGAGTGCATGCGCAAATGTAACCGGATACAGCATGGGGATAGGGTACTGGCGACTTTGTTTTGTTTTTTGGTTTTTTAGCTCACCTGTACCGAAGGCTCCAGGGGAGCCATCCGTCGTCCATCCGTTTGATCATTATTCCTAGAATTACGTCCACTTGATGCTGAAGGACTTTGTCATCAGCAACACTTCTTCAGTTTTGATGGCATCTTCCTGAAACTTTCAGATAAGGGGGGCATGAATAAAGTCTTGATCGGATAATTAATCTTAGTTACATCCCGTTGAAAAGTCTTTGTTTGACTGTCATCAGTATAACTCATTCAGATTTAATCAGTTCTTCCTGAAGGACGGCCTGGTAGTTGGATGCGCGTCAGGAGGTGATCAGGAGGTTGCGGGATCGACCCCCGCCAAGTCGGCAACAATCTTTCGTGGAGATTTGATCATGAAATATTTTCTACGGCCATTCTCGCCCTTCCGCTGATTCAAAGGGACAGTTGCCAGTTTCTGGCAAAAGAATGTGCACAATCCTGGTAAACTGCTAAGAGGACTAAGCCTGCCCAGTAAAAGTGTGGTTAGGTCAACTGACCGCGATCGACATGACCCCATTGGGTTGACTGGGCCATAAACCACAAAACATACAAACAAGATCTTCCTGAAATTTGCAGATAAGGTGGACATGGATTGAATCTCAGACAAGTTCGGAACCTGGCCAGATCGCATCATTTGTCAAAGAGTTATGTCCCCTTGATTATGGAAAAAGGCTTATATTTGACATAACTTGTTCAGATTTGATTGCATGATCTTGGAACTTGTAGATAAGGTGTGCATGGTTGAAGTCTTGGACGGATTCGAAAACTGTCCAAATAAGATTATTTATTTTAGAGTAACAATCCTGAAAATGCCTATTTTCAACCTTGTTATCAGCTTAACTCCTTCAGTTCTTTTTTTTTATCAGGTCTTCCTGAATCTTACATATAAGATCGGGGCTGAAGCTTTGGTAAATAGTAAAGCCAGGAGGTGATGCAGTGCATATTGTTTTGAGGTCAAAGTACACCAAGATATCACTATTTATTTAAGATTTTTCAGACATGACTTTGTCTCCGGATAACTCATCCTACAGTACTCCAAATTTTGATAGAAATATTATTCTTTAGAAATAATTCACATAGGACTTCATTTTCGGCCAACCCCTTCTACAATTTTCATCTATCAAGCTGAAAATTGTTGGATAGTAAGACTATGAGGCTGAACAGCATGTTTTCTTTTGAGGTTACAGTACACCAAACATTAAATATTTTGAAAACCTACACAAATTGATATATAGAGTCATGTTCCTTGATATAATTAACCTTGTTTGCTGCATAGCTACAATGGTTTTAATTGGATTTTCCGGAAACTTGCAGATAAGGAGGACATGGATATGTTTAGGGTTATGTCCTCCAGATTATTGAATGTTGTAGACATTGAGTGACCTTGACCTACTTTTCAGCACAGGTAAGCTTTAAGGACCAGCATGGCCCTCTTGTTTTGTTGTTGTTGTTTGTAGTGCTAGAGTATTTTTAATTGTTTGTTCATGTGTTTCTTTATTGATGCATTTTAAAATATTTTCTCTTGCCAAAGTTTACAGTTTCCTTTGTGCGTTTCATTACAGTATGTTTCGCACAGAATACATTGAGTGCAGCTCATCGCTGATGGAAAAGCAAGTAAAGATTGCGCAATAGTTTCCTCTAATTTACAGCTTTTTTTATTTAACGCTTAGCACTCTGGGTAAAAATTCCAGCAGGCGACATGTTGATTCTTTTCAGAAAACATGTTTTGACATTTCATGAAATTGCCTCACATGGAGGAAATTTGCATTAAATGTCAGCTCCAGTATACTAGGAACAAAATTAAAAAAGTATCGTCAGTTTTTCGTCAGCTGAATTAGCCCAGAGAGTGGTAAAGCCTGAATAATGCTACATCTTTAACATGGCAGATCATATCTTTTTTATCCGTTTTACAGAGTAAAAGGATTTTTATACCCACCGAAATATGAGGTTGTCAGTGTTTATTTTGCGGTAAATGCATCAAAACTCTCTTTACATTACTTTTGCCTTCTCATATACTTTTGCCTTCTCATATACGTTTTTATTTTTAATACTGGACAGATATCAGATAGAAATACTTTTTTCTTACTTTGACAGAAAATAAGTTTTTACATTTCATTCCATCACGAAAACATACCTATATTATTTTCACCCCCTTAAACCCCGCTTTTATATAGTAAAACTGGGGTTAACAGGAGTATACATTAGTTTTCTTATTTCTACTCAAAAACATAGATTGTGGGTACTCGCTAGAACCGCATCGGCGAGGCGGTTCTAACGAGTACCCACAATCTATGTTTTGAGCAGAAATATGACAAATATCAGAATTTTTATCTGAAAAATTTCAGTGTTTTGGTGGTGAAATTATATATATATTTAAATAGGCGTGTTTTCGTAATGCGGAGACAATGAAATGTCGAGACTTATTTACCAATTGGTCAAGAATGTGATGTGTATGCATTTGTCAAGTTGTTCCTTTTGCTGTGTGTATGAAGTGTGTTGTAGTGTACATGAATATCAGAGCTCCAGGTAAGAGGGGATATTCTTATAATATTTTTTTTCTTATTTCTCCTCGGCGAGGCACTTCTAAAGAGTACTACAATAGCTGTTTTCGTGAAGAAAGAAGATGAATATCAGATTTTTCGGTTAAAAAGCGTTCTATCTGCAGTTATGGTATATATATACATTATTACTACAGTAAGATAAGCTGATGCTATGTATCACATCAAACGGATGCTCCCAGATAACAGGATTGCAAGAGATGCTTGCTTCAAGTGGGAGTTCCGGGAACATCCAAGAGACATCATACAGAGCATCAGATCACGTTGCAGTGGACTCGCGTTATCTCGAACTCCAAGGGGCCAGAATTTTCAGCTTGAGATAACAATAGTTTGTGATAGTCGAAATGTAAAGAACTTAAAGCAAAACTAAACCATCACCATCCAAAAACTTAGTTTGACTTAAGCAGTAGTTTGAGTTATCAGTGTTTGAGATAACGTGAGTCATTTGTTTTTATTTTATACGTTGATACACTTAACTCTAAAGCGTCATTCATAATAGCAGTAGACAACATTATATTTATTTTTCATTTACTCGAAACAATTGACTCCTCCGTCAGGCAGTTATAACCACGCCCACGTGAATTTCCTTAGACAAACTTTGTATTGATATACCTGTGCTTACCTGTAAAAAGCACGTGTTGATTTGTTCGTCTAACTGAAAACATTGACAATTACCTTATAAGTTATTTTGAATGGACAGTTGCAGTTGTCAGTTAAATGGTCAAGTGACTTGACGGAGGAGTCAATTAGGCTAAACATTGTATGCAATCCGTATGCATAAAACAAGGCTTGTCATTTAATGCAAAGCGTCTGAAAAAAATAAGACATGACATTTCAAGCTATGTAACCTCTTATCTCACCCCTCACCCTCCCAACTACTGATTGTTCCAAGGCCGCTCTTATTTTGTATTCCCTGTGTGTACGTTGCCTTGGTCACATGTGTCCTACATTCCATGCCGTGTTTACCCTTATTATTCGGACAGACATACCTGAGGAGAAAATATAGATTCTAAACAAACCGCTTCTGACAATACTTCAACTTTAGATGACTCGAGAAGACTGTGTTTTGTGATTGTGACCGTGATAATGTCGATGCTTTTTTCGTTTATGAGTAATCAAAGCCGTGAAAACATATACTTTAGGTATAAATTAGAAGTGCTTCGTCAAGGTGCTTCAGATTGGTACCCATATATTTTTATGATGTAAAAAAAAAAAAGACAAATATTTATAGTTTTCGGATTTAGCTATGAAATACCTGTATCTGTTCAGTGGAAATATCAGAATAAAAATGCTTCTTTTCTTAAAGATAATTATAAACTGCCTCGAAATTTTTACGTTATTTTCAAGAGACATAGTGTTGCTACCAAACAAGAGAATTGTAACAGATATAGGGCAAATAAATGAAAGTATCCGCAAAAGTTTTTGTGTTTAACTGGCAAAGGGGGCATGCTAGCAAAAAGTGATAAGCAATTTCTGTATTGCAATAAGTGCACTCGGAAGCATAAGAAATATTTTACGAAAAAAAAATCATGGTTAAAGGAGCTACAATTTGTTCGAAGAGTTGAGTGCAACAAGACGTCTATAACCAATATAAAAGTATTTTGGTATTTCCGAACAATTGTTTTGGCCAAGATGTGATTTGAAGACATGGACTGAAGTAGCATTTCTCGTTTCTTCAGACACATTAGTCCGTTTTCTAACCACAGAAGAAGGAAAAATATATATAATTTTGACTTATTTTGCATTTCTTCGGTTGAATTGAGGAAAAATCAATAGGACTTATATTAGAATACATTTTGCCAAAGAGAGAGATGTTTTTGCTTTCATCTGGATTCTAAGATTTCCTGTCCTATTTCCGAACTGAGAGTTAGAATAGCTATTCATTTCGTTGTTTCTATGACAATTCTTGCAGCCTCATTTTGATTTTTTGTCTATTTGTTTTTTTTCGTACCGGGTACAGTTGCCCCAAATATCATTTCCATATCCTAGAATTGGTATAATAAATGTGATGTACATGATTTCAAGTCAAACTGAAACTTAAGCTTACGCATAATGTTTATTCTGGACCACGCTTTGACTTTTAGCTATTGCACTACCCCCGGCCTCGGCATCGACATCGGCGTTTGCGTCGGTGAGGCATCGGCGTTTAAGGGAGGCAACCATTACGAGAACATGCCTATTCAAATATATAGCAAAAATTAATCAAAAATTTGAAAATTTTCAGATAAAAAACGTTAATATTTTTCTTATTTCAGCTCAAAACATAGCTTGTGGGTACTCGTTAGAACCGCCTCGGCGAGGCGGTTCTAACGAGTACCCATAATCTATGTTTTTGAGCAGGAATAACAAAATAATGTATACCCCTTTAAACCCCAGTTTTACTATATGAAAGTGGGGTTTGAGGGGGTAAAAATTATATAGGTATGTTTTCGTGATGATTTAAGTTTTTTAAGACCTCATATTTTCCAGACCATACGATGGATTTGGTTTATATTTGGTATGATGATAGATATAGGCCCAAAACTTTATTCAGCAACATCCCCAACTACGCTTATATATGACCTTAAGGTCAAGGTCACGGACTTAGAAGTTTTATATTAAAGTTTTGCGTTATAGTTTTTAACAGCTCATATTTTCCAGACCATTTGATGGATTTGATTTATTTTTTGTATGCTAATGAATATAGGTCCAAAGCTTTATACAACAATGCCACTATCTATGTCTATGGCCTTAAGGTCGTAGTCACAGACTGAAAACTTAAATGATAAAGTTTTATATTATAGTTTCCAACAGCTCGTATATTCCAGGAGGTCGCGGGTTCAACGCCCGCCGAGGTCGGCAACATTCTTTCGTGGAGAATGATCATGAAATATTTTCTACGGTCATTCTCTCCCTTCCGCTGATTCAAGAAGGGCAGTTGTCAGTTTCTGGCGAAAGAATGTGCCGCTTAGAGAACTAAGCCTGCCCAGTAAACGTGTGGTTAGGTAAACTGACCGCGCTCGACATGACCCTATTGGGTTGACTGGGCCGTAAAACCTCAACACAAACAAAATCGAATATTCCAGATTATTTGATGGATTTGATATATAATTAGTGTGATGATAGATATTAATATGAAGATCTATTTAGCAATACTTCATCCACACTTACGACCTTAAAGTCTTAAATTTTTCAACATTGCATATTGCCAGACCATATGATGGTTGCTATAATGATAAATAAATGTCCAAGGTTAAATTCAGAAGTACCAACACCACCTCTGCCCTTTCCAATGATCCAAACTCCAACCTATTACATTAAGATCATTGGAAAGGGCAGAGGTGGTGTTGGTACTTCTGAATTTAACCTTGGACATTTATTTATCATTATAGCAACCATCATATGGTATGGCAATATGCGATGTTGAAAAAATTAAATGTAAACATTTGATATAATAGTTCTAAGTCCATGACCTTCATTTATGTATAATAATGGTAATAAGGACCCAAGATCAGAGCATTGTATGACGCCAGCGTTTAGAGAGTTCCTGTATGAGTTAACACCTGAAAAAGTCACTCTTTGTTTCCTGGTGCTTAGATAAACAATACACCAATTCAAGAGATTTGCTGCTATGCTGGCTGCTTTCAGTTTTGGGATAAGACCATCATGCCAAACACGGCCGGATGCCTTGCTGATGTCCAATTTGCCGGCCTCAATGGCTCAGTTGAATGCGCGTCCGACTGGTGATAAGGAGGTCGCCGGTTCGATCCCCGCCGGGTCCGGCAACATTCTTTCATGGAGATTGATCATGAAATGTTTTCTACTTTCATTCTTTCCCTTCCACTGATTCAAGAAGGACAGTTTAGTTATCAGTTTCCGGCGAAAGAATGTTCGCAAGTACTGATCAACCGCTTAGATATCTAAGCCTGCCCAGGAAAAAGTGTGGTTAGGTAAACACATGACTCTAATGGGGTTGACTGGGTCGTAAAACCTCAACAAACACACACAATTTTGCAAATATTAACTCTTACCTCTTTACCCGAATTAAGAGCATACAAAAAATATCTAGAGATAAATTAATTGCAATAGAATCACCAGATATAAATCCAGAGATAAAGGTGTAAGGGTGAAAGAGTATCATTATCACGGAAAGGATTGTAAATTTGTTTAAAAATGCATCTCTCTAAGGTTTTAACTGGTGTATGTAGCAGGGAAACATGCCAGTTATTCAAACCTAATACAGGTTCACCACCTCTATCAATCGGACAGACGTATACTTCTTTCCAGTCAGCTGCAACTTTGGCATCTTGAAGTGATACTTTGTAAAATGATGATAGAGGATCTGCAAAATATAAGTGGGTATCTTACCAAGGAAATGCCACAGTCAGAAGCACAACCCTCCCGAGGCACTACTAAAGAGAGAGATAAGAAACAAATAAGGGCAGAAGAAATGTCAGATATGAAACCACAGGCGAACAAAGAAGACAACAGACAAACCGCATTGGAACGGACAATAGGAAAACTTCTAGGGAGTGGGGGTGGGATGGGGTGCGAAACTAGCTTTACCTAACCCTCACCAATTTCATTTGCCAATCTACGAAGAACTCTATACCATGAGGAGCTTCTACATTTTCATCGTCCACTAGTGTCTGATCTCTGATTATTAAATATGATATGATTTACATATGAACCCTTAAACCACCAGTCCTATCAACAAGGGACAACATTCAATAATTCATTTTATTCCGAGAAAATAAGGCTTGACATTTTACATGTGAATCGTTTGCCTAGGAGAAAATAAGGTAAGCTATTTCATGTAAATCTTCTGCTGAGTGGTTCATATGTCAGCAGATGCTCAAGAAATTACCCTTTTAAGCAACACACACACAGACACACAGATAAAATGATAACTGTAATGTCAATTTTCTAGGCCAGGCTAGACGTTTCGGCCAGTTAGACCTTGATGAGGTGACCCTCATATAAAATTTCAAAAATCTCAGAATTGACTCAGTGATCACAATTTACCAGAAATTAAAAACTACACAATAATGGAGTACGGAGAGACATTTTGTGACTAGCGACTAGCTGTAGTGAAGATAAATAAATTCTAAAAGGCCCTGGTTTCCTATTTTCTCGAACCGTAATGCCTTAGAATGTTGTCTACCACAGTTTTGAATGGCGCTTTAAATAACGAAGTTCTATGAACGAATTCAATCTCGGAGTACTCTATGACTGTTTGGAAACTAAATGTTATGGGCCTTTGGATGCAAGAGCACGTCTTAATGCGATCTGCAAATGTCGCAGTCTAATCAGTAGCTTTACTGGGCGCATTTTAGACCGCCAATGACGCAAAAAAGACAATACTGGTTAACCGCTTAGAGGACTAAGCCTGCCCAGTAAACGTGTGGTTAGGTAAACTGACCGCGCTCGACATGACCCGATTGGGTTGACTTGGCCGTAAAACCTCAATACAAACAAACCTCCCTATGCGGACATCGTAGACTCTGACCAGACTATTAAGATAAGCTAAGATGCTTATTAAACATGACGTTGCATCGACGTTACTGCGACGTTGTATAAACGTCATATGCCTGCTGGGTGTGTATGATGCACTGGCTGTTCGCGTACTGATTCGCTTAAGCCCTTTTTAGCTGAGCATGTATAACATGTTTTTGTTTTGATTTCCTCAGAAAGATGGTGGAATTTTACGTATCTTGCCACCTGGAGGGGATAGCTACATCGACGTTGCGCCCACGGCAAATCGTCTGTTGTTTTTCTGGTCGGACAGAAGGACTCCACACGAAGTTCACCCAGCATACAGAACTCGGTATGTACAGGTGTATTAAGGGGATTTGTACACTGGGTAGAATATCCGCCATTTGCTAGATATCACCAAAAGACCTATGGTCCGTGTTAAGCGAAAACAAAAAATCTTCGAGCATGCGCATCATCACGAAAACATGCCTATATAATTTTGACCCCGTTAAACCCCATTTTTATATAGTAAAACTGGGGTTTACGGGGGTATACATTATTTTTCTTATTTCTGCTAAAAAAACATAGATTGTGGGTACCAGTTAGAACCGCCTCGTCGAGGCGGTTCTAACGAGTACCCGCAATCTGTGTTTTTAGCAGAAATATGAAAAGTATCAGAATTTTTTATCTGAAAATTTTCATTTTTTGGTGGTAAAATTTTCAGTGTATTTGAATAGGTATGTTTTCATAATGTGATAACATCATCCTGCACAAAGTCTCATCTGGGCCTTTACTCTCCATTGAAACCTTCTACAGCATCCAGTGATTTTGTTTGCGGACAGCGAAGACCTTTATCAGACAACGCGGATGCGCAGGCTTATCCGAGCCTTCGATTTCCGCATATGCCTGAAGACACGTATTAGCATGGCGCGGCCTATATTGTGACGCGATGTTGTTCTAATGAAAATTTTGATTTGAATTCAATACACTTTGTATCAATAATAGCTGGCTCAAGGATAAGAAGATTCATCTAATCAAAATAGTCTATAAACGTGTTTAACCCGTTTACGTCGAGTGGACACTTCCGTCACAACTCTTTGGACCGGTCTATTTCCAATAATAGGATATCTAGTTAGTTTTTATTATTACTATGTTTTATAGAAATTCCTGTATTTAATGCAAACAGTGCAGACCCTGATCAGACGCCGAGTTCTGCGGCATTTGATCTGGGTCTGCAATGTTTGTCAGTTACCTTTTTCGGGGTTTCGAGACTAACATGGGTTAGAAACAATTGGCCGAAGCGGCAAGTGGATTCGTTAACTCTTTCACTGTCACAGGCGATAATAATAGGCTTTTGCACAGCTCCAGATGAGACGGCTCATATGAGCCGTCTCATCTGGATCTACGCTGTTTGACATTCAGTATTTCAAATTTACGTATAAGCTTCTTTTTAAGCGATATGTGTTAAAAAAGAAAAACAGACGACAAATCTCGTCTGAAATTTGGCACCGAAAGAGTTAAGCTATATAGATCTGAAAATATCTTTTCGTCACGTGAACTTCTCATAATTTCTGACGCCACTCTTTCCCCTATTTTTTATCAGCATGTAAAGTGGTAAATTCTGGAGGTTTGCCAAAATTCTAAATAAATGAAGCATTTCTTGTTATGGTTCTGTATAAAACCCAAGAATTAATTTGAGTGAAATGTGAATTCTTATTTTCTAAACAATATCGATAATTATATCAGCTGGTGATTTATCTACAGAGTATCATGCAGAAGGAGCACTTAACATTATATGTTCATTTCATGTGTCTACTTTTTTCTTTTCATTCTGTAGATATACAATCACTGTTTGGTATATGGACAAAGAAGAAAGAGAACAAGCGCAACTAGACCGATTACAGGAAGGTAGGATTTTTGACCCATTTATGCCGTGTGAACAGGTCTACTACTCTCTTAGGACAGGTCCATTTCCAATATAAGGGGTGTTTAGTTTGCTTTTAGTATAATCATTTATTATAGAAATTCCTCTACTTAATGCAAAACAACGTAGAGTCTGATTAAACATCTGGGCCCAGTTGTTCAAAACTAACGATGTCATTAGTTAACGATTCGTTAAAATTTACATCGAGTGATACGCAAATATGCTGAATTTTTTTGCTGAAGAAATGTGAGTAGCTTTTGCAGTGCAAAAGCTACTCACATTTTTTTTTCAGCAAAAAATATCAGAATATTGTATATTGAATCCGCTAAAACAGTTAACGAAATGACTCTATACGAGCTCGTTAAGCTAACGACGCTTTGAACAACTGGGCCCTGATTGTTTTCACGTCCCGTCTGTAGTTTTCAGATTAAAAGAGAACATGACAAATGCTCTGTGCAACCGTTTTGAGGAGTGGGAAGGGACGTAAACTTGATTTTATGGATATCAAACATCATTCCTCATGCTGATACAATGTAAGTTACATATGGGCCGCATCAAGTGAAAAAGTGAACTCCCACAATCGGAGAATGCCCTGATTCAGATCATCCCGCGTATGCGCAAAGTCTCATCCGAGCATTTGCACTCTGTTCACATATTCTGTAGTATTGTATGATCCTGTTAGCGGACAGTGAAGGTCCTGATCAGACTGCGCGGTTTTTGCATTGCGCGGCCTATATACTAATTGTTTCATCGGCGTTTAGGTTCACAAACTCATCAATGTATCACTCGGTATTACGAAAACACGCTTGTTCCAATATATAGAAAATTTCACCTCGAAAAATTGAAAAAATTCAGATAAAAAAAAAAACTGATATTTTTCATATTTCTGCTCCAAACATAGATTGTGGGTACTCTTTAGAACCGCCTTAGCGAGGCGGTTCTAACGATTACCCACAATCTATGCTTTTGAGCGGAAATAAGAAAAATAATGTATAAACCCTTGTAAACCCCAGTTTTACTTTATAAAAGTGGGGTTTAAGGGGGTTAAAATTAAATAGGTATGTTTTCGTGATGGAAAATCAAAAATAAAATATGGAGATACCAAGGAAGGTCACAATCACGGAGCACTGTCTGTCCAAGGCACCGGGCATGTGCAACCAGGTAAGGCCCAGAACAGCCTGCGCGTCCGCGCAGTCTGATCAGGGCCTTCACTGGCAGCTAATAGAACCATTGGATACGATAGAACGTATGAATGGAGAGGAAAGGCCCGGATGATCTGAATCTGTGCAGTTCGCACATGTTCGACGGCATTTTTTCCCTTGACGCGGCCCATATGTAGCTTGAACTTAATCATCTGTTTTCGATGAAGTAACGTTTTCGAATTGCATAAAACAGTCACAAAAACGGTACTTCATCGAAAATAGAAGGAGTAAACAAGAAGATACTGCAACAGAAATACCGCCTTCGAGAGGTCACTAGAACAACTGTTGGGGGATTAACCTTTACTAATCTCTGGATTAATTCAGCAGACATTCATATAATCCATATCTTTTCTGATTTTTCCAAGGAAACTGAGTTGACGATTCATGCATATTGTCTAATTTATGCAAGTTGTCTCCAATGGAGTCACAGTGCATGAAATGTCAAAACATGTTTTCTGGGAAAACTATGAAAAAGTATTTCAACATCTTGTCTGTTGAAAATGTTACTGAGTGTTAAGCGGTAAATCTGGTTTTGCTTGTGCCAAACTTCTCTTTGACCGAAGGGAAAGGATGTATACCTGTACTAGACTTATTAGTTCGTGGTTTGATCAAGGCATATGCAGTTCACGTTTCATTATACGCTGCCACACTGTAATGGTGGGGTAATATCTTTCCTGCTCGATGTTTGTGTGTCTGTCCGTTCGGTAGTTTGGTGGCTAAACTATAGTGTGTCTACGGTGTATTTGAATGAGATTTAACCCATTGTTATTATTCGAAGGAAATGAGATTTACCAGCAGACTCTTTACATGAAATGCTAAATCTTATTTATCAAAAAATGTCATCTGCTGCAACTGGTATTAGCGCTTTAATGGTCACATGAAACTATACCTTTTATGTGGCTAAATGACATTTGTCTTTTATAAACATTATATGTGGTCTTATTTTTATGGCTAATAGTCGGGTTTCTTAATTCCTGTATCTTGCAAAAAATACGTAACCTTACAATCGGAAAGATATACGGCTGAGTTTTTGTATACATAAAGCTTGAATATTGGTTCAAACAATACCGCTATATAGCATTTCGAAACTAATTGCATTTTGGACAAATGCATGCATTTTGCATGGTACTTGTTGAATGTTTTGCCAAACAACTGTACGTTCTATGAAGCGAAAAGTACACAGGTATAGACTAACAGGTAAAATACACCGATTCGCGATAAATTAATCTGTATACATAAAGCTTGAATATTGCTTCAAACAATACCGCTATGTAGCATTTCGAAACTAATTGCATTTTGGACAAATGTATGCATTTTGCATGGTACTGGTTGAATGTTTTGCCAAACAACTGTACGTTCTACGAAGCGAAAGGTACACAGGTATATATACTAACAGGTAAAATACACCCGATTCGCCATAAATTAATCTGTACAGTTGATGTCTGAATTAGCACTGATTGTTTCAATTTCTTGTCGCGTTTTGTAAAACGGTGTGTATTTTATGGAATTTTGATTAACATTTTTGTTTGTGGAAATTGCGTTAGTTATTATGTTTGGTTTTCATACATTCTTACCGAGCATAGTTCATTAACAAAGGTGTTGAAAGACTTGAAGAAATGCGTGGCGATTCCCCTCAACATGCATGTTTAAGACTTATGTAAGTACAAAACACTACGAATATTTTTAATAGAAAAACCATAAGCACGAACGCCCGAAAGATGTCTGGTAAAATTTAAAACGTGTCATTCAAAATGGTGTCATACAATGTGCAATTAAACGTTTTCTTATAGGTTTATCGTCGTGGCCATATTGGACGAAAAATCGATCATTTTTGGTGTTAATCCACATTACAAAAACACGCCTATATTCAAATTTATAGAAAATTTCATCTCTAAAAACTGAAAATTTTCAGATAAAAAAACTCTGATATTTTTCATAGTTCTGCTCAAAACATAGATTGTGGGTACTCGTTAGAACCACATTGGCAAGGCGGTTCTAACGAGTATCCACAATCTATGTTTTCGAGCAAAGATAAGAACAATAATGTATACCCCTGTAAACCCCAGTAGTAGTATAGGGCGGCCACCCTATACTACTCCCAGTTTTACTATATAAAAGTGGGGTTTAAGGGGGTCAAAATTATATAGGCATGTTTTCGTGATGGTTTCTAGATACCTTCTAATAAATACTATAGAAAACGGTAGAAGAATTATTTGAAATGCAATTTGTATGCAAAATTTAATCAAAGCACTGAGAGTGCTGATTATCGGAGGGCGAATGCCTGAGCTCTTGAACTGATTCGGATTTACGTTGAAATTAAAAAAAGCAATAATAAATCATACTCAATAACGGCAACACGTTTGGGGTTTTATCAATTTAATGCAGATATCTGCATTTCAAATACAGATATGTCTTATAATAAATACAGTTATCTTCATTTTTTTAATTACAGATATCTTTAATTGAAATGCAGATATCTGTAGTTGAAATAGAGATATCTCTTACTGAAATGCAGACTTTGGTATTTGAAGTACAGGAATCTCTATTTTTGATCATAATATAGATATCTGCATTTCAGTTAGAGCTATCTACATTTCAAATACAGGTATCTGAATTTCAATTAGAGGTCTCTATAATTAAGCTGAATTTTGGATATTTGCATTTAAAAGATAGGTGTATGTAATTGAAATACGTGTATCTGTACTTGAAATAAGATATCTGAATTTCTAAATTAAATACATATATCTGTATTTACGTTTGAGATATCTGCATTTCAAATAGAGGTATCTGTATTTGTGATTGAAATAGAAATATCTCCATTCTTTCCACGTATGGGAAACTGATACCTTCCTCCCCGATTTTTACATGCGCACCGTTCACCGGTTACAAATACCAATGTGATGGACGGCGCAGTTAGCCCCGTAACAGACGACACAAAGAAGTCTATTTAAGATGCTCAAGATTTCACATCATTATCTCTTTACTGTCAAACCAGTCGCTATAAATAGTCCCATTTCTTTTGGTTACAATCAAGCAAACATAAACTTTATTCGCATAAGCCACCATCTTTGTTTTGCCAAAAGACAGCTTGAGAATAGCCCCTCCTCTGCCGTTTTTCTGTGGTTTGTAGGACCGTGGCTGGGGTAATTTTTTTCAGAGATTACTACAGAGCGCGGGACTGGCACCGATTGCTGGTGGCCTCTCGTTTAATGTAGTGGATGGGGCCTTGCTTTAGCAAAAAAAAAAAATGAAGATCCCTGCAATTATCTGCGCGATTTCCATTTTTTTTCGGGTCTAAAAGTATTTAAGAAGATGTTTTTCGTTATTTTTCTCTGACATGAAAAGCAAGGTATCAAATTTATTGGTAAAAAAAATCAATGATATCACTCATCATATCAGTGGATGGATCAGTTGCTTGCACGTTACAAAGGGAAACAACTCAGCTTATACGTTACCAAGGGAAACAACTCAATCACCAGATAGCATTATGTTGGCAGGAAATGCCCATTGTAATCTTTGAATATTTTATTCTGATAATAATCGCACAAAATAAGTATTTTAAGAACTATTTTGTTATTGTTTGCATGTTCTGAAGAAGAACTTAGGCTAACTTTTATAACGGTACGAAATGATTTGCTACAAAACGTCCCGCCTATATTACAGAGAATTATAGGTCAAATTGATCAATTCAAACAATACCTCTCGCTCAGCATTTACCAGGGCACTAGATAAGTAGAAAGAAAAGAAGACACGCAGAATATTTAATAGGTGAGTTAAATCCTCGCATCTTATGAATTTTGACGCTCCCCACCCCCATTCTGTGTCTCATTAGGGGAGCTCCCCCTCTGTTGTAAATTCCTAAAATCGCCTCTGCTTTTTAGACAAAGCTGTAGATCTGGTGTGCTCTACCGGAGTACTGGAGTATTAATTCGTCCCCCGATATTGTACTCAATATGATCAAAACTTTATTTCTTCGAAAAGTATGACGTTTTCTTTGCTATTGTTCTGTTCATTTATTCGCTATTTTAAGCATCGGAGTGAATAAAGCTAATATGTTTAAATGCAGTATATAGCGTTGTCAGCATGAGCAAAGAACTTTTTAAGGGGGCGATTTTAGGTAGTTCTTAGGTAGGTATTTTCAACTGAACGGATAGTTGAAATGCAGTATAAGTAAATCTGGTAGCGGTAAACCGCCCCCAAAAATTGATGTCAGACAGAAAAAAGGTACTCTCCCTGAAATGCAAAAAACAGCATATGCGCATGACAAAACAAACATTCTGCTTTCTGTTTTTAGCAACTTGTCTTTCTTTTTTTATGATTTTGACCTATTACACAAGGTTTCGTATACTTAGAATTTGTTAAGTATCAACTGGACCTCCATCGAAACGTGCAAGTTTTCGCAAAATGACATGTATACATATCTGCTATACAGCTGTTTGCTATACAGACTTGTCTAGGCTTTCTTTCTATACTGAAATAAATCGTATATCTTTCCGATTCTAGGTTTAGAAAAATTGAGTACTCGAGCCCTTACTATAAACTATTGCCATTTAAGCATCCTAACGCGATAACATCTGCCCATCTGCCCGTCACGCTGACCATCCATAAATCATAGGATAAGCTGAGCTCTGATGGACAGATTTCATTAAACATTGTCTGTGTATAGGAATTGGGATGTTTCGTTCGCCATTTTAACCGGCTAATTTCAACGCTTTGTACAGAGTTATGGCCCCTGATAAATGTTAATCATTGGCTTTACTAGTGCGATACTTTGAGTTCTCTTTCATTCTTTCCCGGCGATACACATACGCCTTTATGTGTTCCACTTAGCAGACCTGGAATTCAATGGCAAAAATTTTGTACGTGAATGTCAGTTCATATATCAAATTTTAGGGAGTGATAAAGGGTATATATGTATGGCGTATGTATGTATGTATGTACGTACGTATGTATGTATGTGAACTTTCAGTCGTCTAATAGTCGAGTTATCTTATCATGTATAATAGTCTAGTTATTATATACAGAGATGGCGAATATCAGAGGAAGTCAACAGCTGCTCTGCCTCGAGGAGTACCTTAAGAAGCGGGTAAGATCTCCCTCTCCCTCTCTCTCTCTCTCTCTCTCTCTCTCTCTCTCTTTATGGTATGTGCATGCGTGCGAAGCCTTGTGAAAGAAGTCAAATGTTACTGTTTCGATAGATTAGTTTCTATATTCCTCATTTCTTATAAAACTGAAAAAGAGATGTAGTATAATATAGGCGAAGGTGTCCGAATACTTAAGGTAGCCTGGTATGGACTGTCCTTGAATACGTCACTTCTTTTAATTTAACCCTTTCATCCCTGAGTTTCTGTATTCATATTCGTCTGCCAACATTTTACTCAATATGATTAAATTTGATTAAAATCTTGTATCTTCAAAAATTTGAAGTTTTCTAAGGTTTTGTTTATTTATTCGCAATTTATTAGCGTCGGTGTGTGTAAGGCTGATATGTTTCAGTGCAGAATTTAGCATTATCAGCGTTAGCAATGAACTATTTGTTAGGTAGTTATTAGGTTAGTAGTAACAGGAAAACGAATTGTCGAAATGTGGTATGTTAAATCTGGTAGCGGTTTGGCAACCGCCAAAAAACAATCTGAAAAAACCGGCACCTGGCCAGACCACCGTACTTTCTCATGTGGCCATAATATGTTTTAAAGGCAAATACAGAATTAGTTTAAAATATGAGTACGGTAAGAACAGACAGGCATGAGCAAATAGAGTAGGCCAAGATCAGACGCCGCGCTCTGTGGCGTCTAATGAGAGTCTACATTGTTTTCATGTCTTGAAGCCATTTATAGGCACATTAACGTGTGCCAATAAGGATTTTTTTCCAAATGTTTTGACAGATATGATAAGGACTTAAGGTGTCCGAATACTTAGGGTAAATATGATAGCTCTTTTATTGCCGGCCACTGTGGCTCAGTTGAATGCGCATCCGGCTGGTGAGCTGAGATCGCGGAATTGGTCCCCCGCCGGAAATGTTTTCTATGATCAGTCTCTCCCTTCCGCTCATTCCAAAAACGCAGTTTCAGTTTCTTGCGTAAGAATGTGCACAAGTGCTGGTTAGCCGCTTAAAGCCTGCCCAGTAAAAGTTTATTCAGGTAAACTGACTTGTTCAGCATGACCTTAATAGTGTTAATCGGGCAGTTAAACTCCAACCCAACTTTATTTGCAGGAACAGCTAAGCAAACAGATTGAAGAAACTACAAATAGAGCCATAGATTCACTGACAGTAGAAGAGTTGGCAGTAAGTTGCATATGTACATCCAATTATTTTAGCCAGGCATGCTATTCAACTGATAACAAAAGACTATATTTTGCGCGTTTTCGATAACGTCCTGTTGCAGAACTGCACGCCAAACCCCTTCAGAAAATGGGTATTCCAGTGATGTTGTTTGATACCCTAGGGATCTCTAGCTGTCTCAACACGTCTTTGGTTTTGCTTCATTATAGGTTTTATTGTTGTTTTATTTGTTGCATGTGTAATGATTCATGGATGAGTTGAAGACATCCACGTGCACCAAATGAATAATATTATTTTTTAGCCACAATCAAAGCTAAGTACGAGGGTTCTGTAGTAATTGTGTAGGTTAAAGATATATTCAATAAAGTTTGGGAAACGGAGGTGCCACCTTTTTGGGAAAGGGCTGTCAGCTCTGCTTGACATCTGTATTTCTTGTAATTGTTTTTGTTGCATCTGTCTGTCGTTCTCTTTGATGTTGAGATCTAGTTGTGGATCTGATTTTATCAGTATCTGAGTTTACTAATTTACTTTCTATAAAGATTGAATTCGCTGCCAGAGGGCGCAAAATCTTTCCTTATAAAGCAAACCGCTTTTCAGATGTGGACAAAGTCAGTTTTGATAGAGTCGTTTCCCCTGAAAGTGTATTAATAGTTCCCCTTAAGACCTTGATAATGTGAATAGGTTTGCCCTAACTGTGGTGCGCCTAACACTCAAGCCCCCTACGACATCCGGCATGAGAACAGGCTGTCGTATACTCCTATGGAAAATATTCATTGAAACTGGCCTCTGTAATGTTTTGCATCGCCTTCAACAAAAATGGCTTCCTACATCTTGCGTTCAGTCATAGTATGTATCTTATCTACTATTTTTCTTGCTCTTTTCTCTAATTTATTCCTCAGATAAGATATTGTTTGTCAATTACCTTATTTCAACAACTGAGGAATTCTTGTTTTAAAACGAAATTAGACCAGTCAGTGTAGAGTATGTTTTAATATGTATAATATTTATTTGTCAACTAATCAAAATGTTGTAATACAGTTCCTGATCATAGATACAAATTATCGAATCAAAAACACCATTACAAAAAAGATAGGTCATTAGTCATCGTCTCAACAATGACTATATTAGGATAGTATTTTGGTTGAAGAAACCTTGATCTTAAGTCAGAAAAGCTCAGTCGGTAGCGCAGTTTGTCTCACGATTAGCTACACACCTCAGCGTGCAGGTTCGAGTCCAGCTGGGGACACAATGATGCGGTTCTGTGTGAATGGTTGGCAGTTCTCTCCCGGTCGCGGATGGTTTACAGGGTATTTCCCAGTCCCTATACAACTGGAAACTACCCGAGCTTTCCTTCACCATCGAACCTTCCTCTGAGTAACAGTCAGGTATGACTAGTTCAAAGTATATATGCTAGAAAAAAATATGGCATGCCACTCAACAACATTTTTTTACATGGAGCCAGAAAACCTCTCAGTAGGAGTGCCATATGTCCTGGATAAACTTTTCCACTAGTGTAACTCTATGGTGTGCCTTAACACCCAAAGGCATATTTTGATGCCACTACCTTTACTCCAGACTTTGTACTAGAAATAGATGAGGTAAGACGAGATATCAAACCTATGGTGCACCTAAACATCCCAACGTACCCTACGACATCCGAGGACAACCTTTTGATGGCACCGCCTACACTCCAGACTGTGCATTTAGATTATTCACGTTTCATCCAGCCCCGACTGAAACTATGGTGCACCTAAACACCCCAAGGCACCTTATGACACCCGGACTGGCCTGGGAACGTTCTTCAGTTGATGGCAGACTCGGAGGCCCTGAAAAACAGCGGAAGGCGTTCTTAGTAACCGTACTCGTTACATTTTAAACAACCTGTCTTTAGGTGACATACATATTAATGTAATGAGAACATATATTCGCTCATTACAAATAAAAGATTTATTGAGGACCTGCATGTAATTTAAAATAATAACAACAACAGAGTAATACCAAATTTGATTATATATTTAATAATTCGATCTGTTGTTTTCGTATGGCCGAGAAAGCAGAGGTAATAAAGTGTGTGTGTGTGTGTGTGTGTGTGTGTGTGTGTGTGTGTGTGTGTGTGTGTGTGTGTGTGTGTGTGTGTGTGTGTTCTAGTACCGAGGGGCACTGCAAAGTTGTGCAAAGCGTACATAGTAATCATTTTCGTCACATTTATTATAAAAATATATGGAAGAACTATTTGTATCGGCTGATTGGCTGGCGGTTTGAGGTACGTTTCCATATATAAACACTTCGTCATCATGCGCTTCTACGATCTGTCGGGACTTAGTGGTGTTGATTTTTCGGGCCAGTAAAATAATCTCGTTTGGAATTCAAAATAGTCCAGTCTCATAAATATTTAATCCATTCATGCCATCTGTTTCATATGTTAAGAAACATACAAAAAAGAAGAAAAATATGAAAGCGATGTTTTATTTTTTGGACAGTTTTAAACCTCGCGGAATTGCTCATATAATGTAGTAATGCCAAAATATGAGTTTCTAAGCTTGTTTAAAAGCTAAGCTTATAACATGAATACTATAATTATGGTTGATGAATTGACTTCCCTTGTAAATTGCACGGCGGTGGGTCAGTCCTCAGACAACATGATGGCTCCCACGTCAGTCTGTTGCAGATGGTTGACGCCTGACTATAACTCTCTGTAATCGGGCTCATGGTTGTCTTGTTAGTGACTTTCTTGTGTTCTGGCTTCAGATCGCCATTGCTTTATTTTATCCTAGTGTGTTTCATTATATGGGTTTTACTGTGATGCTTCACTGATGAAGTAGAGCATTTGATTGTAATTTAGAGCTACAGGAGAATTTAGTGCGAGGTTTCGCGCGAGTAAAACTGCTTTAAGCCTTCCTTAGTTTTCCTGCTGACCGTTCGAAGGCGGTTCCTCTATTGCAATTCTTTCTTCGTGTTCTTGTCATATGCTGCGGCTATTTTGTCATTGTATTTTCCCCAACTTGTCTTCTTTCGGTACCTCGGGAAGGTTCTGCTTCGTAACTGTGGCATTTCCTGGGTATCTTCACATATTTATTCTTGTATTTTAGCGCTTAAAGCGCCAAGCAAACTCTGTAGCAGACGACATTCTGTTCTTTTACTTTTTCGAAGAAAGTAAGTCTTGACATTTTATGTGAATCGTGTGCCAAGCAGACGATTCACATGCAATGTCAATACTTATCTTCGTTTTGAAAAATAAAGAAGTAAAAAATGTCGTCTGATGCTATTGTAATTTGCCCTAAAGGGTTAAACATCATTTTTGTATGTTTTTAGGCTATTGGAGCTATGATAGAAGACGCACCAAATCCAAAGGAGGCTATGACGGCACTGGGAATTTATCCTGCTCTTCAAGACAAACTCTTGGAGCGCTTAGGACAGATGAAGATAGCTACAAAGTTGGACTAAGAATATGAAACCGTCTGTCTTTCCAATATAACGTATACATATTTACAATGTTTAAAACACACATTAGGACAAATAAATAAAAATGTGTGTTTAGGGTAACCGTACCCTACATAATTATTCTGGTGAAACCTAGCATTTTTTTCATGTTTTCTCAAAAAACAAAAAGGTGTTACTAGAATAAAAATATTTGTACTACCATATTTATACTAAATATTCGGGCAAGTGGGTTTTAGCAAACTGTGTGGACTCAGATAAAACTGCTCCTATAGTTTTGTTTATCATTCTATCAATACTTTTTTAGACATATGAAAGGGTAGTCAAACAGGCTTGGTGAATTTTTATGTGAATTATGATGCCAAGTTGAAATATATTAGGTATTTATGGTAGAATTCAATATAAAAAAAAATAAAAAAAAGTCCCTACCTGCCCTACTTATTTGTTTTAATATGTAACCCTAAACACATATATTTTCTTTACTTAGCCTGACATTTAGTTTATGATATGACTGCAATGCAATTTTATAATAGCTACCTTCTTTGCTGCAATTAGGCAACCTAATGCAAAAATACGAACTAGTTATGATTTTTTTGTCCTGTAAGTGTTATATTTGTTTCTCAGATATGTTAATTTTCAGATTCAGTCTGGATTTTCCTGGTGGTGTCACACAGACATTAATATACTGGAATTAACCATGAACGAAAAAAAAAGTGGATACAATATCTTGAATGAACAAGAAGCGGTACTAGATCGCAAGATAAGTTTAAATTTTTTGTGTTTTGTATCACTAAGCTCCTTTTGATTTATTTGTAACTAGGATCCCCCACTGCCTTGAGCTAGGAGGCGTGTACCATGTTGCACGGAAGCTATCTTACTATTCATGAACAGACCCAATAAAATCGACGTTGTTTGTTTGTTTGGTATTTTAATGTGCACGACAATGCAAAATTCGTTATTAAGATAATGCAAAATGCAATGCAAAATTCTTTCTTAAGGCGATGCAAAACTCATACATGTACCCCGCCACGCCTAAAGGATCTGTTTGTTTGCTTAGTTGCAAGGAGACTGTACTGTATGCAGGTCTCATCCAGACGAACTGTGAACCCCAAGAATGACCGGTATACACTCACACACCTGGGTCGCGTAAAAGGAACTGATGCACGTTACAGGGAAGCAACTCTGTCGAAAATGTTTTTCTTGCCTAAAGAATTTGCTTCCCTTGGGAGCACTTTGTGGACAGGGCCTGAAGTTATTTCAATTCTACCAAGTCTACACTCCGTCCGTGACTCTCGTATTAAGGGAAAAACTTATACTCGTTTATCTTGTACAATCGGTATAGGTTTGTGACCCCTATCGAGTATTATAAACTAATATCGCTGGACTACAGAGGGTAGAATTGATTCAAAATACAAACAAAATTAAGAAAAATAAGGTTTAAATCATACATAATTTATTTGTAACTGATGTACAATCCCAGCGGGAACATGACTTTAATACAAATTCGCATCAACGTCGATGAAACGTCCCCCGACGGATACATGACGTTAAACTACGTCGCACCAATGTTGATGCGTCAAGACTTCCCAGCGGATACATGACGTTTATACAACGTCGCATCAACGTCGATGCAACGTCATGACTTCCCAGCGGGCACCTGACGTTTATACGTTGCATTGTCGACACCGACATTAATGCAACGTTGTATAAACGTCATGTACCCGCTGGTACAGCACCTGAGATAAATGTTCTATATCAACAACTGTACAAATCCTGGAGGGAAACAACGTTGAAACGACGTCGTATCGACGCTGATACGACACTGGTTTAGCGTTGTGTGCCTACTGAGACGTAGGTTACAAGCATTTCAAACTAAAACTATTTGTAATACCGTCTTTACTTTAAATATTCAGACAGACAGATCTCAACAAATAGAGTAAACCAAGATCAGTCGCCACAGAACACATCTGATCAGGATCAACATTGTTTACCATTGATTCAGCAGTTTAAGTCACATTTAGATCAGGTAGACATGTTTTAGGGTAAGTCTGATAAGGAGTTGTGGTTTCCGAATATTTTGAAATAAATAAGCTGGGCCCAGTTGTTCAAAACCAATGATGTCGTTAGTTAACGAATCGTTAAAACTTTGACCATTAAATATGGCATATATGCTAAAATTTTTGCTGAAAAAAATGTGAGTAGCTTTTGCAATTGCAAAAGCTACTCACATTTTTTCAGCAAAAATACCTGTGAATTAGATACTGTACTTACTAGAACAGTTAATATTTTGACCACTAACGAGCTCGTTAAGCTAACGACGCTTTGAACAACTGGGCCCTGATTGCTGGTTTTCGCCATGGGCATATTCTCTAGAGAACCCGTTTCTCTTGACGAGATTCAGTTTCATGCATTTCTTTATAAATTTAAGTACAGCAGTGTTTTGTCTTTGGGCAACTTGACCATGTTGAATGATGTGTTTCTGTAATTTTGCTTGCATCCAGGTTAGTTAAGCAAAATGATTGCTGACTTAGCTTATTTGCTCTTTGATTTGCTTCATGCTACTTGTTCATTTGCCATCTGAAATTATTTTGTTTAAAGTATTTGTTTTTCTTCTGACCAGGAGGAGTTTAACTTGGCACTTCCCCATTCATTTTTTAATCGGAATTTAGATTATAATTGCCTTTTTACCTCTTAACAAACACTCCTTGAAATTGAGTACAACGTGTCTGAGTGACACTACATTTGTAATCTTATGTGCCTTGCATGATGAACGTACAACAGAGTCTTGAGATTTCTTGCCTTACTTCTTTATTCCTTCTTTATAATTTTATACGTTTGGTTGTACAGATGGTAGAATGTCGGACTTTGAGAGATAACGTAATCCTTCTTGGAAGTGTATTAATTTACCTTCCCAAGAATCCTAGAAATTCCCATGCAGTGCTTTGTACTTTTATCATTCCTTTAAAAATCTCAACTGGTTTGATCTGGACTTTAACGATCCAGTCAAGAATGTTAGGGTCTTGTCTGGCCGGTCAGTTAACTTACTTAGGCAGGCTTGGTCCTCTAAGCAGTTAACCAGTACTTTATGCACGTTTTTTTTTTTTTTTTTTTTTTTTTTTTGTCCTTCTTGGATCATACCTGATCAGCATACCAAGGTTCTAGCTCAAACAGTTTTCGAATTATCTGGCTGACAAGATTCCATTATGTCGGCATAACTCTGAAACTACGTCCGACGAAGAAAAATACGGGGCCGTTTATTTTCTATCCTGACCCCACAAGATTCTATCTCTAAACAAAAAGTATCGAACTAGCGGACGAACGAACGGACAAACGACCCAACAGCAATATAAAACCAAGACAATATTAACATGCTAAGATGATGAAATACAGGTCACCTAATGAACAATGCTTTATAAACCAGTGCCTCGTAATCTTAGCATGTTAACATTGCTTTTGTTTTATTTTAGAGTCTATATCATAAGGAGAATTATAAGCATCAATACATTTAGTCACTAGAGACTGGATCCAGTCTTAAAGTTACAGGAACTCTCCGCTAGAACCTAATTTTGAAACGTATAATTTATAATTCAGTATCGGTAACAGGTAATTACTGATTACAGTTTACAATAGAAGATATAATTCGATATTAGTAAAACGCAACGCTGTTTATTTTTGTATCGTTTTGCAGGTGCACAAAAGCCGTAAGGGTTGATCTATAAGTGTTTTGCTCATCTGGGGGAAGCAAAGGATGAGCTATAGGTATCACCGGTTTGAGGTATGCGTAATTCAAGTCTGCGAAATTTATGGAAACGACCTTTTTGATAACTTTACAGTGAGGAAAAGTTTAAGTTTATTTAACCCTTTCATCCTCGAGTTTCTGAAATGGAGTCCACTTTGATTTCTTTGACTTTGGTCAGAACCGTTTTCCGAATAGTGGTCCCAGTTAAAGATAAAAACAGAATGGCAAACAGTGTAGATCCAGATGAGACGGAACATTATTAGCCGTCTCATCATGATGATTGTTTTTAGTTTTGGTCCTCAGAGCTGAAAGGGTTAAAGGGCTTCTTTTTAATAATCGTCTCAGCAGATACATTAACCAGAGATTAGCCCATTCAGCCCTGCAGACCAAGACTAGTACTTTTGCAAACAATTTACATCGAGATGAGATGGCTCATAATGAGCAATTTCATCAGGATCTGCTCTGTTTGCCATTCTGTTTTCGTTTTTTAACTGACATCCCTAACTGCAATAATGGATACTTCGAAATTCAAAGTTCGAAGAGTCTACTTCAGAAATGAAACACTGGGTGATGAAAGGGTTAAGAAAACAGTACTTCAAAAAATTGGAAACAATACCAGCGCAGGCTAGTCAGCAATTCTGCTATTAAATAAAATGGATATACTTGAAGACACTTCCACCATTTTTCAAGGGGAAATCTTTGTCAAGATTTACCTTTTAAATTTGCGATTACTCCTAAAGCAAATTCTTTCTTTTAATAGCAGCCCCCTGTGAGGAGGGAGACTAATATTCCAATGTCAGAGTTATTCTCCTTGAAGGTGTTTATATTCCCCTTTACTATACATATGCATACTCCCTGTATTTTGAAGTCTAATTTTGAAGACTGATTGGTCAGATTGTGTGCTTACAGAGACTGCATCGCACTATCTTAAACTGGGTTAAAGCAGCTAGGAGTTTACCCTATTTGAACTAATACTAATAATGCTGTGACACAGTTCTTTGTTGTGAAAGAATTAACGATTGCAATCGTAAGAAAATTGTGTACATATCGTGCATGTAAGCATCAAAGATTGCCTGTTAACAATGATATTATTCATCAGTTTAGTTACATTACCTAAGTCTTTATGAGCCTTTGTAGAAATATAGCACTAAGACGCCTTAATTAAATCAATCAAGTTTTAAATAAGGTCTAGATTTGCTGTTAGGTTATAGTAATATCCCTTCTACAGTAATTAATGAAGACAGTTTATTTGAAATTTGTTATTTGTTTTCTGAAGGTAATTTTCCAGCATGTTTATTTTCTGGTTAGTTTCATTGTAACAGGATGACTAATACTTTGTATAATTTTTATTACCCACCTATGAAGAATATTGAAGCTATATTTATATGTAACGTAACTCCTCTGTTTATTGTTACATGTTCCACTTACTAATATTGTATGGTCGTAAGTGTGTTAGAATGTTTACTTGTCAATAAAATATTTGTATTTGTATTTTAGACGTCTTTTTGGAAATACTTCAAACTCTAATTAGATACGTTTTAATTGTATGAAAAGAATTTCTAGGTTAAAATATAAAATACATATATACACATGTAGCTGATCAAAATCATCAATCTGAAATGAAATAACAACCACATCCCCGTAATCAATTCCATCAGGATTCATAATCAGATTCAGAGACGGTTTTACTGTTGATTGTTCAAAGACTTGTTAGTTTGTTCCTTCATTTTCGTTTGATTCTCCTATTTTTTGATGATATGCTGTTTGTGTTTTCATTTCATGAAATTAAAACCTTATCCGATGCCTTTGGTGGGCTGTTATCCATGACATTTCCTAACCTGGACATCTCCGTGTTTAATACTTGTATCATCACTATAGACAACATGTTTGCAAGAAAGTGAATGATAAGAATACTACCTGCTGCAGCGTTGTTTGTAAGGAAAATACCTAAACATTACCGAATCAGTTTTGTAAGAAAGTGACCGGAAAAAAAACTGTCACTCACTACAAAAAGACAGTTACAACATGGATTTTCTACGGTAAACTGTAGAATTCTTTATTGTTGTTTACCCAATATACTTGATAACTGCTCTCTTTTTTAATTGAACGACAGTGCATCGGTCCTCAGACTACTGTCCTTTCAACATCTTTTGGAAAGTCGTTTTTTGCCTGGCGCTGTACACAGAAGAAGTAAATTTGCAAACTTTTGTCATGATTTAATGCAAAACCATTTGTTGTAACTACCTATGCACAAAAAAAGTGTTATTCTAGTCATTGGATTTTAAAAAATCAAGTATTTTCACTTTTCCCCATAGTAAAAATGAATGCAAATTATGCAGAAATCTGTAGGGTAGGTAACTTGGAGGCAGATTTTCAACAAGTTCCACTTGTTCAATTTTTCTGAAATTTTCACAATATTGTTGTGAAACACCAATAATTCAATTTCTGCAAAGAAACATGAAAATTACTTTCTTAATCAAAAATTCCAAAAAATCACTTTACTATAGAAATTGCATAGGTCAGACCAATTTTTGGCCATAAATTTAATTTAGGGTACATATTTGAGAACAATACACAGAAACAGAAAAGACAAATGGTTTCTGATAAGATATGGTCATTCAGAACAAAATATTTCCATTTAAAATAAAACGCAAAAAAAGCAAAAAACGTCTTTCCGAGTGATGTCGAAAGGACAGTAAATGCCGGCTCCCTCATCAATCTGTTTTAAATGGTCTGCGCTTAATTATCAATGCCTGTGGTTGTGCTCTTCGTGTTCCTGTTTGTGATGTTCTGGCTTCAGATCGCCACCGAGCAGTTTGATTTGTTTCGTCACAGTTTTTGATTGTATACGTTTCACTGTGATATTTCACAGACGAGGTAGAGGAACCATATGTGGACCAAACATACAAGCATATATTAGTATTTTTTGAGCTGCATGAGAATTAAGGGCGCGGTTTCGCGCGAGTAAAACTAGTTTAAGCCTTCTATTTTTTTTTTCTTACTGGCCGTTTCATTACAAAAACACGCCTAATTAAATATATAGAAAATTTCTCCTCCAAAAATTAAAAATTGTCAGATAAAAAAAAAACTGTGATATTTTTCATATTTCTGCTCAAAACATAGATTGTGGGTACTCGTTAGAACCGCCTCGGCGAGGCGGTTCTAACGAGTACCCACAATCCATGTTTTGAGCAGAAAGAAGAAAATGTATACCCCTGTAAACCCCAGTTTTACTATATAAAAATGGAGTTTAAGGGGGTCAAAATTATATAGGCATGTTTTCCTGATGTCAAGGCGGTATCTCGGTTACAGTTTTTTTTCTTTGTGCGTCTGTGGTTTCATATGTTGTGTTTGTTTTGTCCTTATTTGTTCCTCATCTCTCCTTTCTTTGGTGCCACGGGAGGGCTGTGCTTCGTGATTGTGGCATGTTTCCGGGTATCTTCGCTTATATTTCGCAATTAAGTATTCTGAATGCTATCCCAAAACACTGTTGTCTGTGGCAAAATGACCGAAACATTGCCGAGAACCTAAATACGGATTTCATGCTAGATCGACTTAAAAGTATCGGAATGTCAATGATGGCGCTTTACAGGAATTTTGTACACGCTGGTGCACATGAATGCATTTCATTTTATTTTAAGTATTCTAACTTTTCACCACACACATGCAAATTTTTTTTGCGCCTCCTGAAAAAATATGCCCAAGATTTCCATGAGACTTTGTTTGTCCCCAACGAACAAAACGGCAGATACTGTTCGACGACTCCCTTTTATTAATACGTTGAAGCAGGAATTTTGAAGCATTAAACGTACATTCAGATATCCAATAATGAGGTGTCAGTTGTAGATGAGCATAATTCAAATTGCCGAGTTGATATTTAGCATAAATAAGACCAAGACAAGCTTACTACATTTTACCGGTCACCAAAACTTCATAACAGGTCGTATAAAGCACGTTTCTTTTTCATGCGAATTCTAGTTCAAGCTCTACAATTGAGCTTTCTTAATTATTAACAACATACCTACAGTCATTAGAAAGCCAGCAAAAGTTTATGAAAGATCAGGTAATACTCTATTTTGATAATGTTCCGGATAAAATTAGATCTAGATCTTTTCTAACGTCTAATTTGTCTGACATATAATTTTTCTATACTTTAAACACCTTTCACCAAAAAGTGATTAAAGATAAACTTCTGGATCTTATAGAAATTGGGATCTTTAGGAAACCGGCTTTACGTAATGCCCTTGTCACTTTCTAACAAAATATGCTGAAGCAGAAATCCATTGAAAATAAATAACAAATCAAATACTGAAAACAGCAGACTTCTGTCCTTTCGACATCACTCGGAAAGACGTTTTTTGCTTGGCGTTTTATTTTAAATGAAAATATTTTATTAGAAACCATTGTTCTTTTCTGTTTCTGTGTCGTGTTCTCAAATATGTACCCTAAAATTAAATTTATAGCCAAAAATTGGTCTGACCTATGCAATTTCTATAGTAAAGTGATTTTTTGGAATTTTTGTCTTAGAAAATATTTTTTTTCTTTCTTTGCTGAATTTGAATTATTGATGTTTCACAACAGTAATGTGAAAATTTCAGAAATATTGAACAAGCGGAACTTGTTGAAAATCTGCCTCCAAGTTACCTGCCCTACAGATTTCTGCAGAATTTGCATTTTTACTATTGGAAAAAATGAAAATATTTGATTTTTAGCTCACCTGAGCCGATGGCTCACTGGTGAGCTTATAGTATAGCTAGCCTCTGTTGTCGTCGTCTTTAGTCTGTAGTCTGTCAACATTTTCAAACATCTTCTCCTCTGAAACCCTGGGTCGATTGAAGTCAAATTTCATGTGGCGCATCCATGTGATGGAGGAACGAAAGTTTTTTTCGCGGGGTCCAGGTCACATGACCAAGATGGCCGCTATGCCCATATAAGGTAAAAACCTTCAAACATCTTCTTCTCTGGAACCAGTAAGCCGATTGTCATGAAATTTGGTATGTAGCATTTTGGACTCAAGCCAATCATAGTTTGTTCAAATGATGACACTTGGATGACCTTGACCTGTTTTAGACCAAGGTCAAATTTATTCGCATAGACCTGTGTATGGGAAAAAAGTCAAAATCTTGTATTTTTCAGAAACTATTGCGGCCTGTGGTCTGAAAATTGGTAGATGCAGTGAGCTAAATGATTAAATAAAACTGCATGAGTATTCAAGGTCAAGTTCATTCCTTGACCTTGACCCAAGGTTATTCAGATATGAAAATTAAAACTTGATTTTCTCAATAATACTAGGCCATTTGTAACCAAATTCCATATGAAAATTTTTAGGAACAAGAAAATGAAAATTAATTAATATGAGTTTGGTCACATGACCAATATAGCCGCCATGTTACAAAAGGTAAAAACCCTTTAAAAATCTTCTTCTCCCAAACCAGTAAGCCGATTGTCATGAAACTTGGTATGTTGCGTTCGGGATTCAAGCTAATCATAGTGTGTTCAAATGATGACACTTGGATGACCTCGACCTATTTTAGGCCAAGGTCAAATTTGTTCGCATAGACTTTTGTATGGGAAAAGTCAAAACATTGTATTTTTCAGAAATTATTGCAGCCTGTGGTCTGAAAATCTGTAAATGCGGTGAGCTAAATGAGTAAATGGAACTACATGAGTATTCAAGGTCAAAGTCATTCCTTGACCTTGGCCCAAGGTCATTCAGATATGAAAATTAAAATTTGTTCTTCTCATAAACTACTGGGCTATTCGCAACTAAATTTCATATGATTTTTTTAGGAACAAGAAAATGAAAATTAATTAATATGAGTTTGGTCGCATGACCAATATTGCCGCCATGTCATATAAGGTCAAAACCCTTTAAAAGTCTTCTTCTCAGGAACCAGTGAGCTGATTATCATAAAACTTGGTATGTAACATTGGGGACTCAAGTCAATCATAGTTTATTCAAATAATGACACCTAAACGGCCTTGACCTATTTTAGGCCAAGGTCAACTTTGGTTCCATAGGTTTTCGTATGGGAAAAAAGTCAAAACTGTGTACTTTTTCAGAAACTATTCCAGCCTGTGATCTGAAAATTTGTAGATGCAGATAGCTAAATAAGTAAATGAAACTGCATGAGTATTCAAGATCAAGGTTATTCCTTGACCTTGGCCCAAGGTCATTCAGATATGAAAATTAAAACTTATTTTTCTCAGAAACCACTGGGTCCTTTGTAACCAAATTTCATAGGAAAACTTTTAGTACCAAGGAAATGAAAATCGATAAATATTAATTTGGTCACATGACAAATATGGCTGCCATGCCCGTATATGGTAAAATCATTTAAAAACCTTCTTCTCTGGAACCGATGGACTGATTGCCTTGAAACTTGGTATGTAGTTTTGGGGTCTCGGTCCCATCGTAGTTTATTCAAATGATGACTGGCTTGACCTTGACCCAATTTACACCAAGGTCAAATTTGGTCGCATGTGCTATTGTATGGGAAAAAGTGGAAATTGTTATTTTTTGGAAACTATTGCTGCCTGTAAACTTTAATTTTATATTTGCCATCAACTAAATGAGTAAATGAAGCTACATGGGTATCAAAGGTTAAGGTCACTCCTTGACCTACGACCATAGCACAGAATTTAACATAATCAGCAAATAAACTCATGGCACATACCCCTGGGTTCATGTTACTAGGGAGGGGCATAAAGCCCCATAACATGAGCTTGGCTTCCAATAAGCATGTTAACGGTCCAGGGGACAGTCTCTATAATGACCTTCAAATTCATTTAAAAAACACTCAGCACTCGGGTGAGCGGTTTAGGACCATTGGTCCCCTGTTTTAAAAACCACTGACTAGAATAAAACTGGTATTGCATTAAATCAAAACTAAAGTTTGCAAATTTACTTCTTCTGTGTAAAGCGCCAAACAAAAACAAAAAAAAAGACTTTCCGAAAGATGTCGAAAATACAGTAGGTGTGAAAGCATGAGTTTATTTATAAGATTCTTAAGTCTCGAGGGAAACATTTTCTGTATTTTAAACTCAATATGTATTAATTTTTATATATTACATATTAGCTTATATATTTTATATTTATATCATAGAATAAGTTTGTTAAATGCTTTTTCGACCATTTCAAATGAGTCAATGAATGACGTCGATTAGTTTTGTGAGCTAAAGTCTAAACTGAAATTTCAAAATAAGTCGGCTTTTGGTTCTGAATTATATATTGATGCTTGCATACTGTTCAATTCTGCATCGGTTGAATCGAACTGTCTCAAGATTTCTATGTAAAAGTTGGTGCTAGTCCAGCCGGGTCCGGTTTGGGTCAAAACGAAACAATGTGGGAATTTATTTTGATTTGAAATGGGTTAGAATTATTACAAACCAAAGACACATGTAACTTTAACTATAACTGTAAGAATGAAGAAGATGTGTAATCAAGGGGAATATGTACAATTTCAGTGATGGAAATTCTGTCAAAAATCATTTGTCCCTTCTAAAAAGGGATTTACTATAAAAGGGAAGAATTTGCTAGGGAACAAATTCTTTTTAGAGTAGATATCTTTTTAAGAAGGGGCATGTTGTGCACAAAAGCAAATACGGAGGTCAGAAACGTTATTTCTCTTGATAAAAATGGCAGAAAATCTACGAAGTGTATCCAGTTTCTTACATCGAAACGTGCTAGAATTTTGTTAGGTTGTCAGAAAACGCAACATTTAACTTCAAAGGTTGATACCTGAGTTACTTTACTTATGAGCCAGCACACGACAAAACCCTGCAATAAGACATGTGCGACATCGCTGATCGCACATGCCTTCTATAGCCTCTAAGCGATCCAAAAAGGGATAAACGAGAACCCTTGCCATACTGAGTGGATGTACATACTGATCTGAGTTTTTGCTGGTCACACAGATTGAATTATAGGTTTTGTCGTGCGCTGGCTCATATAAGAAAATTCGCTAGTATGACATTTTCATTCCAAGTTGATTTTTCCTTGACCGGTGTTTTGATTATTTATATTAGCCGTAGAATTACTTTGAATGAGTGTTTTTATAATGAAAGGGTCATGAGCATACATGTAATATAGACTTTCAAACGGATTCTGAAGAATAAATGTACACTCAATATGAAGTAAATACATATATGCTGGACACAGCATTTCCTATAAGATTGCATGTACGCCCCGGGAATACTCAGATCAACCTGTGCATCCGCGCAGAGTCTGGATCTAAAGAGTTTTCAGGTTGACAGTGAAGTCTTTGTGTCTTCGTTAGGCGACATGCAAATTTGTAGGAAATGTCGTACTTCGGCTCATATATGTTTATCATGAGAGTATATAAAAATAATATGTCACTATAAGGATCAAACATGTTTTTCATGCATTAACATTCGCCAGGTCCCGTGGGAGGTGTTGAAAACCGAGGCCGAAGGCCGCGGTTTTTAACACCTCCCAAGGGACCTGGTGAATGTTAATGCATTGAAAAAACTATGTTTGATCCCTATTATTGCATAAAAACTGAAAACATTTGCTACATTTCGCGTTATTTCTTGCACTATTTTGTTTCGCCTGTTCACCGATGTCTCGCGAACGTAATTTCCGCTGACTATGCTCGTTCTGGGGCTGGACAGTACACACCTCGTAACGGCAGCAAATCTGTGGCCCCAGTACGATCATATTGAAAGTTGCGTAGCCGTGCATTAGCAGCGCGTGAATTGCCTTGTTAATACACGGCTTTTCGCCGGCACGGCTTTTAATAAGGTGCGGCACTGCTTTTTATGCAATAAAGAGCTTTAACAGATTATGTTCACTATAACCACTTTTTAACTGATAACATAATTATTTCCATTGACCTCGCTTGACAACGTAGCCTACTTAGTAAACGCCTTCTTTTTATACAATATATTCTCCAACAGTATTCAGACCTCTGTAGCATTTTATATCAAACTAAAAGCTGGTGTTTTCATTTGGAAATAGTATTTTCAGAAAACATAATGTAGGGTTATATCGAAAGAAGCCCAGGTACCAACTTTTTAATGAAAATTCCAGACAACCACCCATGATTAAGTTTTACGATTGTTTTAACGACCCTTTTTTTAACAACCCACAAGCAGCATATTCATTCAAAACTTAGGGTTGCATTGCGTAATTGCAAACTGTATGTCTGATTTAATTAAACCACAGTGCCATTATTATCGTTTTTGTCTCATGTTACCACAACCAAATAAGCTCTTCGACCGCCTAATTAAGCCAGAACACTGGAAAACCAGAGCAGTGTCATATACGAACAGCGAATTTCCGTACCAGCCTGCGTATCCGCGCAATATGATTACTGTGTCACAAGTTAGTATTTGAACATTCAGCATTGCTTTAAAGAACATCGAGTTTTATTACTGTGGTTACCAGACTGCACAATCTTGTCAGGGTCTTCGATAAACACTATATATAACGGCTTTACGTTTTGTTTTATTTTTTCTATCCGTGGTCAGTTTGTATCCACAAAGAAATAAAAATGAGTGTTTAAACATGTGCACCAAGCGAGGACTTAGATCAACCTGTAATTCGTACAGTTTGGCCAGAGCCTTCTCTGTTCAGCGATATGCATTATATTCAATAGTATCCAATAGTGAAGGCGCAGGTTAAGCTGAGCCTTAGACACCCACATATGTGATTGGGCTCTTTTCTCAAGTTGAGGATCAGTTCTGTTTTATGAATTAGTTACTGGTAAAATGATCTTATTTTGATTGTATTTTGACTGCATGTTATTGATTTTGCATAAACTACAGTGTAAATTATTGTTCTCAGGGAAATGATTAATAAGTTGGTCAGCTTCTTCAAGGCCGATTTATGTTCAAGGATGAATATTTTCTGACGCATGCGATTGGCCATTTTCTAACGCATGCAATTGGCCATTTTCTGATGCATGAAATTGGCAATTTTCTGATGCATGCAGTTGGCCATTTTCTGACGCATACAATTGGTCACTTTCTGACGCATACAGTTGGTCACTTTCTGACGCATACAGTTGGTCACTTTCTGACGCGTACAATTGGTCACTTTCTTACGCATACAGTTGGTCACTTTCTGACGCATACAGTTGGTCACTTTCTGACGCGTACAATTGGTCACTTTCTGACGCATACAGTTGGTCACTTTCTGACGCATACAGTTGGTCACTTTCTGACGCATACAATTGGTCACTTTCTGACGCATACAGTTGGTCACTTTCTGACGCATACAGTTGGTCACTTTCTGACGCATACAGTTGGTCACTTTCTGACGCGTACAATTGGTCACTTTCTGACGCATACAGTTGGTCACTTTCTGAAGCATACAGTTGGTCACTTTCTGACGCGTACAATTGGTCACTTTCTGACGCATACAGTTGGTCACTTTCTGACGCATACAGTTGGTCACTTTCTGACGCATACAATTGGTCACTTTCTGACGCATACAATTGGTCACTTTCTGACGCAGGCAATAGGAAAGCACAGCACTCCCATGGTACCAAAAGAAGAAGAGACAAGAAATATACATGACAAGACACAGCGACACAGTTGCAATACCCGACATACAAAGAAAGAATAATTACAACAGAGGAATCACCTTGGAACGCTCAGCAGAAACAACAACTATATGGTGGGGGTTAAACTAGTTTAACTCGAGCGAAACCTCGTATTGAATTCAAGTTGTATCCAAATGAAGTCGTACCCAAGGTGTGACGGTTCGTAAGTCCCTATGGTCGACAGCCTGGTTTCAGAGGCAAATGATCTTGTGAGGCTCAAGTCATCTAGGTTGTGGAAAAAATCGCATGATACACATTCCAAGCCACCATAACCTCTTTCTTATATTCTAACAAATTATTTGCACGTTTAGTCATTTGGAGCTAACCCGTAAAGCGCCAATCATAACTGCAGTAGATAACATTTTTTTTTTTTTTTTTTTTTTTCATAAAAAAACTCTTGACATTAATCGTCTGCCAAGCCGTTTCAATACAGAGGATGAAGAATAAATTAATAGGTTAATAGGGGTTCAAAATTTCCGAGAGGATTCGATGTAATCTAATAACCGTACTAACCTAAAGTGTTTGGGTAGATATTGTACACCTATATCAGGCGTCACAGAACGCGGCGTCTGATCAGGGTCTACACTGTTTGTCACTTATTCAGTAATTTTAGACACATTCACAGGTAGTAAAATGAAATTGTTGTAATTTCAGGAGAATTTGAAGTTGTTGTAATTTCAGGAGAATTTGAAATTTTGTGCGAACATCTGCGTAAATAGCCTATGATATACAAAATTTAGCAATTTCCTATGAAAATAAAATTTCGAGTCAGTTTCGACTTAACTCCACAAACACACACTAAATCCATCTCTGCAATACTGATCGAGCGTTTTATCAGTAGATTCAAAGTCGACCGTCGGCTGATAAAACTGAACGCACAACCAAAGTCCACAGATACCTGTTCTATCAAACACAGAAAAAGGAAAGAGAAAGGTGGAAATGGTTCAACGTCGCTCTGCACGAGATGCCAGAATATGGGTAGCGTCACGGACATGCTGAATGAACTAAGTTGGGGACCCCTTGAAAGCAGATGGACAAAGGTTCAGCTCACACTGCTTTACAAAATCATGAACAACACAACTGATATACCAGCTTCTTCATACCTTGTCACAGCATCTACACAAACCAGATCAAACGACACGAAGACACTACGACAGATATTATCAAGAATTTATGCTTACAAGTACAGTTTCCTCTCGCGTACCATCCCTGTTTGGAACGAATAGCCAGCATCAGTTGCTTAGGTTCCCGTCTTGCTATGTTTCAAGTGGGAGCTTTCCACTCTCTCATCTTAAGCATGGTCAGAGACCAGGTTGTAAGTAAAACATGATGATGGTTGAAGCTTTGTCGGATAGGTGACCATACTCAGGGGCCGCTACACTTTAAAACAATCCGTAGGTTCTACGGTAAAATACCTGGCAACCAGCTGCGAGCGTATGTACCGTTATTATTTACCTGGGCCCAGTTGTTCAAAGCGTCGTTAGCTTAACAAGCTCGTTAAGGGTCATTTCGTTAACTGTTTTAGCGGATTCAATATACAATATTCTGATATTTTTTGCTGAAAAAATGTGAGTAGCTTTTGCACTGCAAAAGCTACTCACATTTTTTCAGCAAAAAATTTCAGCATATTTGCGTATCACTCAATGTAAATTTTAACGAATCGTTAACTAACGACATCGTTAGCTTTGAACAACTGGGCCCAGTATCGTAGATTATTTTAGAAAAACGTTTCGCAGTAACGGCGAACTGTAGTAAGTAGGGTTATAGGCTACCATATCGTATAATAAGACTACCCACCCTTGTCCTATCCTAAGAGATATTTCCTGCAAAAGTTATACGGGCCTCCTTTAAAATAACGACACGGGTACTGGCAGCTTATTACCAGGTATTTTACTGTAATACCTATGGACATTTTTCACTGTACGGTAGCCGGGTTGGTTGAGCTTGAGGAAATGAAACACAACCTGAAAACCTAAATAATTTTTCTTTCTTTCCTAAAGCTACTTTTCTTGAAGTTCCCCTTGTATTTTTTTTTTTCTTTTCTCTTCCGCTGAAGTGACATAATGGTCAAACTTGTGACGGAAATTACTCAGTTAGTAGATGTAGATGCACATTGTCAGAGTAGCAGGAGTAGCAAGATGTAGGGAAGCAACTTCTACAGCCAGTCAGCCAAATACAGAAATTCTAGGTGAAACTATTCATAGGAAATAACAACATATTGGCTCATTGTCGTTACATGACATATTTTGCATGCGCGCGGGCCGTCTTATGATTATAGCGACAACAGCTCTTAGGAATACGGGTATTTTTTCTATGCTTGAACACAAAACTTTTACAAAAACATCTAAGACTCATCTGAGCCTCATCGCTGATGCCTCTAGGACAGATTTGTAGATATATATACGGATTTGCATGAAGTGTCAAAGCCTATTTTCTGAGGATAACATTGTCAATTTGTTGATGCTAGCTGCGGGTTTTTTTGTGTGTTGTCCTTTTACTTGTCTTATTGTTGCGTTTAATGGTTGTGGTTACCTGGTTTGGGAGGAGGGAGCAGTTACTTGCGTTGCTTTACTATGCTTTGGTTTGTGGCTTGTAACTGTTTGCCATGCGTTGTTTTTAGACTTCCTCTTGGTTTCATTTGTCGACTATGATATGTGATTATGTTTTTTCCTGGACATCTTCTGTACTGTATTTTTGTTATCCGATGATTTAGCTCAGATAGTGGTAAGGTGTATATGAGAAAGAACATGTAATAAGACAAGTTAAGTGTTCAATAGCATAGCAAACCAACAGGTTTGAAATCGACAGGCGCGACTACTCATTCTCTGCCTTTGATCTCAATGCTTGAGGCGCACACTTATCTAACCTCTGCTGTTCGCATGTTATATATTAAAGCAACAGTCAAGAAGCAGTTACATAAAAGATCTGCGTATTTCACTACGTTTTAGCCATAGCTCCATGTAAATGTATACTTCTAAGCCACAGCTCTGCGAAATTGTATACTTCTAAGCAACAGCTAAGTGTAATTGTATACTTCTCAGCCGTAAGTCTGTGTAATTGTATACTTCTAAGCCATAGCTCAGTGTAATTGTATACTTCTAAGCCATAGCTCTGTGTGATTGTATACTTCTAAGCCATAACTGTGTGTAATTGTATACTTATAAGCTATAGCTCTGTGCAGTTGTATACTTCTAAGCCATAGCTATGTATAATTGTATACTTCTAAGCCATAATTAAGTGTATTTGTATACTTCTATGCCATAGCTATGTGTAATTGTGTACTTCTAAGCCATAGTTATGTATTATTCTATACTTCTAAGTCAGAGCTCTGTGCAGTTGTATACTTCTAAGTCATAGTTATGAGTAATTGTATACTTTTAAGCAAAAGCTAAGTGTAATTGTATACTTGTAGGCCGTAGCTCTGTGTAATTGTGTACTTCTAAGGCATAGCTAAATGTAAGTGTATACTTCTATGCCGTAGCTCTGTGTAATTGTATACTTCTTAGCCATAGCTCAGTGTAATTGTATACTTCTATGCCATAGCTCTGAATAATTGTTTACTTCCAAGCCATAGCTGTGTGTTATTATATACTTTAAAGCTATAAATGTAGCTCTGCGTAATTGCATACTTCTAAGTCATAGCTAAGTGTAATTGTATACTTCTAAGCCATAGCTCTGTGTAATTATATACTTCTAAACCATAGCTGTGTGTTGTTACTCGTATATACTTCAAAGCCTTAGCTCTGTGTAATTGTATACTTCTAAATCATACCTCTGTGTAATTGTATACTTCTAAGCCATAGCTAAATGTTATTGTATACGCCTATGCCATAGCTCTGTGTAATTGTATACTTCTAGGCAATAGCTCTGTGTAATTGTATACTGGTTTGCCATACCTCTGTGTAATTTTATTCTTCTTAGCCAGAGCTCTGTGTATATGTATACTTCTAAGCCATAGCTGTATGTTATTATATACTTCAAAACCATGGCTCAGTGTAATTGCATACTTCTAAGCCATAACTCAGTGTCATTGTGTACTTCTAAGCCATAGCTTTGTGTAGTTGTTTACTTCTAAGCCATAGCTAAGTATAATTCTATACTTCTGAGCCTTAGCTCTATGTAGTTGTATACTTCTAAGCCATAGCTCTGTGTAATTGTATATTTCTAAGCCATAACTCTGTGTAGTGGTATACTTCTAAGCCGTAGCTTTGTGTGGTTGTATACTTCTAAGCCATAGCTAAGTATAATTGTATACTTCTAAGTCATAGCTCTGTATAATTGTATACTTCTAAGCCATAGCTCTGTGTAATTGTATACTTCTAAGCCATAGCTCTATATAGTTGTATACTTCTAAGCCATAGCTCTGTGTAATTGTATACTTCTGAGCCATAGCTCTGTGTAATTGTATACTTCTAAGCCATAGCTCTGTGTAATTGTATACTTCTAAGCCATAGCTCTGTGTAATTGTATACTTCTAAGCCATAGCTCTGTGTAATTGTATACTTCTAAGCCATAGCTCTGTGTAATTGTATACTTCTAAGCCATAGCTCTGTATAATTGTATACTTCTAAGCCATAGCTCTGTGTAATTGTATACTTCTAAGCCATAGCTCTGTGTAATTGTATACTTCTAAGCCATAGCTCTGTGTAATTGTATACTTCTAAGCCATAGCTCTGTGTAATTGTACACTTCTAAGCCATAGCTCTGTGTAATTGTATACTTCTAAGCCATAGCTCTGTATAATTGTATACTTCTAAGCCATAGCTCTGTGTAATTGTATACTTCTAAGCCATAGTTCTGTATAATTGTATACTTTTAAGCCATAGCTCTGTGTAATTGTATACTTCTAAGCCATAGCTCTGTGTAATTGTACACTTCTAAGCCATAGCTCTGTATAATTGTATACTTCTAAGCCATAGCTCTGTGTAATTGTATACTTCTAAGCCATAGCTCTGTTTAATTGTATACTTCTAAGCCATAGCTCTGTGTAATTGTATACTTCTAAGCCAAAGCTCTGTGGAATTGTATACTTCTAAGCCATAGCTCTGTATAATTGTATACTTCTAAGCCATAGCTCTGTATAATTGTATACTTCTAAGCTATAGCTCTGTGTAATTGTATACTTCTAAGCCATAGCTCTGTGTAATTGTACACTTCTAAGCCTTAGCTTTAGATAAGCCAACGTTTCTGATAAAAATATATTTGTTCTTCATTTCTTTACAAAATCAACTCTTGCAGATGCGCTTCTACTGAATACCCAAAACATATGTTCCAGTAAAAAGAATAAGAAACAAGAATGATACCCTTCTTATCTAGAGCTATATAAGTAATTACACTTTCACTATATGATATGGTAAGTGAGAACGATTTTGTTTACTCAGTACATTAAGACAGACCTATGCATTCAGTTTTCAGTTTACTGCATCTAATTCTATTTACGAACCTATTTGTTTTATATGTACAATTATTGTATAAAATACGGTTACACCAAAATAACAAATAAGAAAACAAATAAATGAAAACGAAAAGGGAGAAAACTTGAAAATAAAAATGTTTGTAATTGTATGTGACAACTCCACAAACTGGATGACCTGCCATTTTACCTATACAAAATATCTAAATAAAAACATTTTATTTTTCAAGATCACAGATAACGTCCTCTGTGTGAATGATGATCATGACATTAAATGGTATGATCGATGTGTTTAATTAAAATATTGCAGGAGGGTACATATACTTAATGAGACACGATCCAAATTTCATTTTCCTTAATATATAGACGACAGATGCCACAATTGATCCTGAATTGATTATTACCACCCGCACTTTAACGCCTATCATGCTGGGTAACATTTTAAGCGGATGACATTATGAAATGACTTTTGTTTTGTTTTGTTTTGTTTTCTTGGGAAAATATATTAATTTGTTGTCTCCTAAAATTGCCCAGGGAGTGGTAAAGGATAAAATTATGTTTTATGAATTCTATGTTTGTCAATAAAGAAGCAAGCAGTCCCTTTGCAATATAATCTTGACAAAGATGCAACAGCCATCTTAAGATTACAGTCTTCGAGCCTTTTAAGACCTTCACTTAATATGTTATTAAAATATACTAAGATTTAGTGGAAAACAAAATCAGTATATATGCTTACAAACTCATATGGGGCGCTATGAGAAAATGAGCTTTCGGGGCTACAAGTAAAGATCCCAATTAACTGGTAAAACCGCGCCATCTGATTTGGGTCTGCTATAAATCAATATATTCTGCAGTATTCAATATTTGTGTAAGCGGATAGCGATGGCCCGCGCAGCCTGATTCTGCCTTCGCTGTCCGCATATGCCACGTACAAATTTTCCTGTAGCACGGGTCAAGGTAATTAAAAACTCGGACTAGGCACTGAGTCATACCATGACAAAATTTATTTTGATGTTCCTCAGTCATGTCTGACTATTAGCAACGTGATCTTTATGACTGCAGTGCTTTTGCCCTGTGTGTATTGTTTGACGACAAAATAGCTTTTGAACTGTCTGTTGCCTATTGTACAAGTATTCTTCGGCTGGTGGTGAACTGGTTCTGGCTTTCTACTATTGGCGCTTTCTCTCAGCTTCGCAGATTCTCTTTGCTTCGTAATCATCTGCTCCTTTTCTGATGAGAGAGTGCCACTGTTCATTTATGCGCAGACTCTTTCCAGGATTTTAGGGATATGTTGACCTTGAGAGAGGCTCCTAGGGTATCTTTTAGCGTTTCTTTTGTCCACCCTGGGAGTGGCTTTCTACCTGAAGTTCTCCATAGACGATTTTCTTTGGTAAGCGCTCATCAGGAATTCTGGTGACACGATCTTAAGTGTGTCAGAAGAGTATGTTTGCTGTGCTATTTTGCTAGGAATCCTAATTTCCAACTATCAGTAAAACAATGAAAGCAGTAAAGCAACTGTCATAAGTTCAGCAAAGCCTGCAGAGATCAAGAGGTCAGCGAACGGCAGAATGGCAGGGTTGTTTCTAGAGAAAGGAAGATATCCCACAAGAATTAAAGGGTGTATGCATAATCCACCTCTACGAAGAAATAAGCAAATATGTAATAGGGGTATCTCTTTACTGTCAATTGCTGAAAAGATACTTGCAAATGTCCTGTTGAACTGCCGGAATGTACATGATCTTTACAGTTAGACAACTCTAGAGGATCTCTATATGATTTTACCAAAATATTCGACACAGTAAGTCGTGATGGACTTTGAAAATCATGGCATGTTGACTGTCAAACAAAGTTTATAGCAATGATACAATTCCACGATAGTTTGCTTGCAATGGTGCAAAATAACAGAGTTCTCGGAACCATTTCCGGTGATGAATGGAGGAAAGCAAAAACATACATACATACATACATACATACATACATACATACATACATACATACATATGTCACCAGGTAGGCATATTACACACATGTACTGCCTTGCGGCACAATTAACGTCAAACAGATTGCCTTTGGAAACAAAGAACACACTACAGAGTAGAAAATGGGAGTCTCGGTTTTATTGAGACTCTTCATAAGCAGTAATGAAGTTTGCAACACTGTTTACGCCCTCTAGCGTATACATGAGCAGAGCTCCATTTTCAAATATACCACAATGGGTCAAATGATCCAAAAGGAAACGAAATATAATCAGCACTTTGGTGATGTACGGCGAGACGCTCTACCGCCTCAACACGGCACTAATACCAGCTGCAGTGTAGTAAAATAAACGTCAAAAAGATTGCCTTTGGAAACAAGAACACGCTACGGATTAGAAAGTTGGAGTCTCGGTTTTATTGAGAGCAAGCCGGCTTTTATAGCGACATGGTAGAGTGTAGGACTTTGAGTCCAGCGGACCAGGTTCGATCCCCAGTCGCGGCATTAAGAATTTTTTCACCTGTTACATTTGGCACCCACCGTAAATAACCCACGTGTGCATAAAACTCCTCGAGTCTCATTCCACGTGATACTTGGACTCTTAATTCAGGGACGAATTTCAAGTTGATGAGAGAATGTCACCAGGTAGCGTCAATAAGGGTAAATACGGACGGACTTTACACCTCAAAGTTTCAGGTGCCAGTATTCCTAGTGTGCAGGAGTCACTGTTGCCGGTTCTAATTCAAGGTCATCATCTTCTCCTGACTTTGCTGTGTGCGTAAATGTTTTAATGTCACACAAACTTTAGAATTAAGATAAAATGTGTGTGACCCAGATCAGGAGAAATACGCAGGAGCTGGGACAAGTAAGGACAGAGAGAGAGAGAAAATACGGACAACGTTATAAAATACAGATAACCGTTGAGAAAATACGGACACTGGATAATCTATATTATCCGTGTATTGTAGGTCAAATTCGGGTAAATACGGATAGGGCTAAAATTCATGGAATCTGAATAATTCATATAACTACCGTATTTACCATATGTATTCGGACAGACAGGCCTGAGCAAACAGTTTAGACCCAGATGAGACGCCGTAGAACGCGGCGTCTCATCTGGGTCTACACTGTTTGCCACTCACCCAGAAATTTTTACACACAACATCGGGTAGTAAATTGTACTGGTTCAAATTTTAGAACATATATGGTAAGGAGTTGAGGTGTCCGAATACTTAGGGTAAATACGGTAGACTCTGAGAATTACTGCTAAGATTCATTGATGGAACAAAGAACTCATACACAATGCTCAAAATAGCGTTGTTTGTCGATTCAAAAATAGTCAAGAACATACCTGTCCGTATTTTTCCAGTTTTATTAAAACGGTCGCTAACTACGGGCAGGTAACTTGTTACCTTAAAACATAAAAATGAATTTTTTCACCGGGAAAAAAACTTTACAAAAAGTGAAAATTAATACATCGAAGCTCTAACCCACATGACACACAGATTTAAGTGAATTATCTCAAACTATTGCAGTGAAGTTTTTTTTTTGTTTTTTTTTTTGTTGTTGTTTTTTTTTTTTTTTTTTTGTTTTTTTGTTTTTTGTGTGTGTGTGTGTGTGTGTGTGTGTGTGTGTGTGTGTGTGTGTGTGTGTGTGTGTGTGTGTGTGTGTGTGTGTTTATGGCTCTCTGCTGTTTTCAGGTATTAAGGGCTATTATTAAGTGAATTGCTGGATTTAGAATAATATAAATGTTGTTTCAAGAAGAAAGTGACTAGTTGCCGTCACACAAATGGACGACCAGTAATGTGGATTCTGATACATCTGTCCGTATTTCCCCATCTGTCCGTATTTGCTCTTATTGATTCTATAGGCGTATTACACAATTGTACTGCTTTGCGGTACAAGCCGGCTTTTATAGCGATATGGTAGAGTGTAGGACTTTGAGTCCAACGGACCGGGTTTGATCCCCGGTCGCGGCATTAAGCATACATACATACATACATACATTGAAAATCAAATGGGTCTCGTCAAGCGAAAAACAAGTGCCCAGCGGGCACATGACGTTAATACAACGTCGCCTCAACGTCGATGCAACGTCATGACGTTGCATCGACGTTGAGTCGACGTTGTATAAACGTCATGTGCCCGCTGGGTGCCTTCGAACAAGCACAAAATGTACTGATTCAGATCATCCTGCACATGCACAAAGTATCATCCAGGGCTTCTGCTCTCCATTCATACATTCTGTAGTAGCCAATAAATCTGTTAGCGGACACTAAAGGCTCTGCTCAGACTGCGCGGGTGCGCAGATTTATCTGGGCTTTCGCGGTATACATACAATGTATGTCCGGAGACACGTTCGTCCGAGTACTTACTCCCACCCCAGCGTCAACCCAGGCGACCACCCTAGCGAGCACTCTAAATGAAGTTGAAACGTTTGAAACAGTTTAATGATACTTGGTAGGATTTCAGAATAGGCATAGTCTGAGTGTCACATACAGAAATGACAGTTTTTACTGACCTAAACATGGATGACAACACTTAACTCTTACAAGAATGACAACTCCTACTGGCCTCTCACTCTTCTAGTGCATGTTTTCAAATTCAGTACGCATGTGCAACGAAGTTCTTTCTAATTTTTATGTCTTTTAATCTTGTCTAAACACAAAAAATGTTTGAAAAAAACAAATGTAATGCTTTTCTGTATTTCTCTATATGGCATGTTATTTCGCAACCTGTCCCATCTGTAACCTTATTCTTTTCATAATCATATATGACTGCTACGACAGCAACAACAACAACTACTAATACTACTACTATTACTTCTACTGCTACTACTACTACTATACTACTATACTACTACTACAACAATTGTTATTATTATCATTGGTATTACTATTATTATTATTATTATTATTATTATTATTATTATTATTATGCACTACGCGGAGATCTAAAATGTCCTTTCTGTTAACCCATTTATGGACTCTTCTACCACAACTTATCGGACCGGTCTATTTCCATTAGCAGGGTGTCTGGTTAGTTTTTATTATAACTATGTTTTATAGAAATTCCTGTTTTAAATACAGACAGTGTAGACCTTGATCAGAAGCCGCGTTCTGTGGCGTCTGATCTGCGTCTACACTGTTTGCAATGGTCTCATTTATGGGACATCAGGCATAAATGAGTAATATTAATATTTACGAGCCGTATGTACTTTCTGTTAATGTACTAAACACAATTATCAGATTATTGATAATAGTGTATGGACTATTGTGCTAATATTCCCCAGGTGGGGTAAACAAGAAAATAAAATACACTATATTCACTTTTCTTCGCTAATGGCGCATTCAGTCTATTATTTTAGCCCAACTAGACATTTCTCTGGGGTCACCTCGGGTGAACTATCGGTTTTGTCCTTGCATCAAGTTTATGACAGGTACTACAAAGAGAAACTAATTTCATTGTTATTCTAGATGAATTTTCATGAGGTCTTTATTTATGATGAGCAAAGCTACAAAAAAAAAAAGAATTTGTCCTATTTACCAGCTAGACACATATCCATCGCACCGACCCTCTTGTGCGCTGGTCGTCTAGATAGGCTTGGCCTTCCAAAGCGTACCTTACAGTGAGGCCAGCAAAGACGTTTATACAGTCTATGACGGCACAAGCCTTTCTGGATCTGCACTGCATTTATCTGTTATAACAGAGGTTTTCTTTTGACGGACAAGATACGATGCGCGGTCAGAAAATGGTCCTTTTGTTATACTCAAACCACATAGACCCTGATCAGTCCGAATATCTACTCAGTCTGATCAGGCCTTTCTCTGATCCATACATTCTATAGTTTTATTTATACCGAATTCTTGCAACAGAGGCCCTGATCAGACTGCGCAGATGCGCAGTCTGATATGAGCCTTCGTTGCCTGCATATGTAATAAGAGTGGTTTTCTCACGTTGTGTAACAATTCTGATTAACTTCCTAATGTGTATAAATAACAATTGTTTATGACAGTCCTTCAGATAATGTATATTGAAGTGAGAGGAAGCATATTAAATGTGAAACGCTTATCAGTACATCTATCAATGCTTGAAATTTAATTACACTGGACATTAACGCAAGGATTCTGTTCAGGTAGGCTAGATATTGTTCAGCTTCGGTTCACATGTACCGTGGAAAGGAAGAAAAGAAAAAGGGGGTTTTAGGAACTACTAGAAAAAGCCGAGATCAGCCCGCGTATCCGCGCAGCCTTTCGCTGTCCGCTTACAAAAATCTCGGATAACATTAAATTCTATGCCAAAAAGAGAAAGGATCCAAATTATGCTACAAGGGTTTTGCTGTCGCTTATACCATTAAAATAATCGTTTTCTTGACAGATTCTGCATGTTATTGTTGTTGTTTGTGTGTTTTGTTTTTCTTCTTTCTATTGTTGTTGTCTACTGTTGTTGTTTTTTTACTGGGACAAGTCTATTTTTACTATTATGTGGCTCTCAAATGTGAGACTAGGGTTGTGAAATTACGTATGAGTATTTGCCCGAGACACGTTTACGCGTGGCGAGGTCCATTTAAAAAAATAATGAAATTAAATCGTCTAAAAAGGATCAAATGTGAGACTAGGGTTAGGAAACTATGCTGAGGTATATATATATATATATATATATATATATATATATATATATATATATATATATATATATATATATATATATATATATACTAGCGGAAAAAATAAACTGTGCATGGGTATAATATGAGGTATACAAGAAATTGCTACACTAAATGTATCAGGGTTTTTTCTGACCTTTATTTAACACCAGCTCAATTGACATGGTTATTGCATGAGCAGCGTCTTGGATATCAGTTTTCAGAGACGTTTTCTAAACGCACTTCAGCTCATCAATACCGTGTATGTCCACCATTGGAATCGATGCATGCTTGGCAACGACGCCTCATTGATGCAACAAGTGTTCTGAAAAATGCCTGGGGAATACCATTCCAAATTCTCACAAGCGCACGTGACAGGTCAGGTTAGGTCAACGGCTGATTTTGGAGGCCACGTAAGCGACGCTTCATCTCATCCCAAACGTGCTCTATAGGAGACAAACCCGGTGACATTGCAGGCCAGGGCAGCACATTAACATTGTTCTAGATCAAGAAGTCGGTGACGACCAGCGCGACATGTGGGCGAGCGTTATGTTGTTGCACAAATGGGAGAACATGGGGCCGTATGATTTCGTCACGGTATCTGATGCCTGTAAGTGTGCCGTCTACAACTACAAGAGCTGTTCTGCCACGGGATGAGATTCCACCCCACACCATGACACTACCTCCGCCGAAAGGACGCCGCTGAATCACACAACTGTCATGGAAACGTTCACCAACACGACGGTACACTCTAGAACGACCGTCGCTGCTGTCGAGATGAAACCTGGATTCATCCGTGAAAAGAACACGTGCCCAGTCATGTTGCGTGAAGTGTATGTGTCGTCTACACCAGGCGAAACGTGCTACACGATGACGTTGCTGGAGAACAGGACGTGTGGCTGGACGTCGTGGCCGTATGCCTCGTTCACGCAATCGATTATGTACCGTTCGAGGCCTAATCCTCCTAAGACCAGGAATATGTCTAGCTGTCAAAGTAGCAGTTCTGAGTCGATCACGGAGATGAACCACCCGGATCTACGTATCCTGATGATTAGACGTTACGCGTGGACGTCCTGACCGAAGCCGGTCTCTGGTGATCCCAAACTGTTGGTACCGTCTCCACCAGGCGTCTACAGTATTTTGGTGCACACCAAATTGTCTTGCAACATCAGTATGACGTACACCAGCTTCAATCATGCCTACGGCGCGCCATCTGTCAGTTTCATTCAACCTTGGCATGGCGTATCAAAGACGTTTTCTGTTTTACAGGCACCAACACTATTATGCTTGTACACATGTTTAGTCGACAAACGAGTTTGCGATTTGACTGCTGCCCGAAAAAAATGTGGAAACGAAGACGTTGGCCAAACAGACAAACTGCCCATGCAACTCATGCACTGACCAGTGTAAATGACCGGTATGGATACACAACTTGCCTGTATAAAGTTTCAAGCTTTAATTTATAAAATGGAGCGATACCTGAACATTTTTCACATGCACTGTTTATTTTTTCCGCTAGTAGGTTTATCTCGCACAAATATTTTTCAAAATCAAAACTCATCACATTTTTTTTCTTTTTGTTGCGGTCGAATTTATGTCTTTCATACGTTTTTACGAATCCTGGTGTTAGACTGTGATTTATAGATCATATTTTCATCAAACGTTTTCATTAAAGTTTTCTGCAATAAAGCTATCAAATTACGCAATCTAAACCCTATTGTAAACATCTCCTAGTGAGTGAATGATCTAACTTGCACCTTATGAGGTGTTTTAAACAATAAAAGATAATGGGTTTGCAATCGAATTGGATCATACATTTCCAATAAAGGTTTCAGGGTAAGAAAGTTAATAAACTTGCATTGTTATATCCCTAGGAACAGCGTAATCCGGGTAGCGCTGTGACGAAACGTCCCTTATTTGGATCGCGTCAGGTGAAAACAATTACGTTGCGTGGATTCTTTTACCACAACTCTCTTTCGACCGGTCTATTTCTAACAGCAGTGCGTCAGGTTAGTTTTTATGCCCCCGCCATTTTCAATGGGGGTTGGGGGCATATAGTATCACAGCTGTCCGTACGTACGTCCGTACATCCATCCGTCCCGTCCGTACGTAACATAAATGGTTTCCGTTCGATATCTTTTGAAAAGATTATTGTATTGGATTCATATTTCATACACAGGTATATGATCATAAAATGTAGGTCAAGTTCGATTTTGGGTAAATTCTACCAATCGTTATGGGAGTTATGGCTATTTTTCAACTTTGAAAAAATGGTTACTGTTTGATATCTTTTGAAAAGATTATTGTATTGGATTCATATTTTATACACAGGTGTATAATCATAAAATATAGGTCAAGTTCAATTTAGGGTAAAATCCGCTAATTATTATGAGAGTTATGGCCCTTTTTCAACTTCTTTTTTTGCAAAATGCTTGTGTCTGGGTGAGGATGGCACCTGATTTTCTATTTTGCTGACAACCTCTTGTTGCCTTAAAAAAGGAAAGGTCAACATTAAAATATAACAGTGCATTTGCGATCACGATGATATAAATTCGGCGTCACGAATCGCTCACCTGATAAAACAACTATTGCATATCTGCAAATGCCATGCAACTTCTTCCAGCATTGCTACAGCAACAAGGACACAAAATTGACCATATCATAAAAAGTCATCATTTCAAGAAACTTAGTAGACTTTGAGTCCCTGATGCTGTACACCAAGATTCAGCCTCAGAGCTTTCTTAGTTCTGGAGAAGAAGATTTTTAAGTGTTTTACCATATATGGGCATGGCATCCATCTTGTTCAAAGGCGCAGAACCGTCTGAACAAATTGTGAACATCCTTTCGGCAGAAAGCCCCATATGAAATCTAGTGAAAACTGTTCAAGCTGTTTCAAAGAAAACATTTAAAGATTTCACAATTTTATGCATGTATATAGCCCAAAGGCAAGGGCAGATAGCCCCCAAAATTTTGACAGCAGCTAAACATTTTTATTATTTTAAATCATAGTTTCAACCTTTAGTTTTTATTATCCACTGAAAAAAAATGATTTTTCAACATTTTCCTCATACAGATGTATGGGGACGCAAATTTGACCTTGCTGTAAAAAGGTCAAAGATCAACCTACGACTATCATTTGAACAAAATTATTAGACCTCGAGTCCCCAGTGCTATATATCAAGGTTCAGCCTCAAAGCTTTCCTGGTTCTGGAGAAGATATTTAAGTGTTTTACCATATATGGGCATGGCGGCAATGTTTAATGGCGCAGAACTAGTCGAACAAATTGTCAATACCCTTTCAACAGAAAGCCCCATGTGAAATCTGGTGAAAATGCTCAAACGGTTTCAGAGAAGAAGAGTGGACAAATACTGCATCAGTGGGGCTATTCATATAGGCTATCGGACGTTTTGATTTGTTCTCGACTCGTAGCTCCTCGGTATGCATGGCCATATGCCATTCTGCACAGAGGTACAAACATTATAGATGCGAAACACCGGCCAGGCCAAATCCAAAGCGTCCAAAAGTATGCAAATGTAGTGTCACGTGATTCCGACCAATGAAAAACAGAGATTTTTACAGAACATAGAATTGACCAATAACTAGATGTTTCTTCAAAACGGATAAAAAGTCGGCTTGATTTATAGAGCACTTACCAAAATTGGCCTTATCGCCCAATATTGACGGGCCGTGCAATAAGATTAAGTTGTCAAATTTATGTTGAAGCCCGGGCTTCATAGTTCCCGCCTGGTTACGCGCCTGACTTAGTTTAGCTTTCGTATCGCATTGGTCGGTCTGTCTTGAATCGGAAATATCTATATTACTAAATAAATAGATTGTCCGATAACGGTAAAGATTAACAGCGGATTTTCAACACTGATTCATCAGTATATTGCCCTTATTAGCTCACCTGAACACGAAGTGCTCATGGTGAGCTATTGTGATCAGTCAATGTCCGTCGTGCGTCGTGCGGCGTTAACAATTGCTTTAAAAGCCTACTCCTCCTACACCCCTGGGCCAATTGACTTGATACTTGATAGGAAGTATCAGGTTGACTTGTAGATCAAAAATAGCAAAAATCATTCCAATCGGAAATCCAAGATGAACCGAAAGGCCAATTGACCCGATACTTGGTAGGAAGCATCGGGATGACTTGTAGATCAAAAATAGCTAAAATCGTTTTGATCGGAAATCTAAGATGGCCGCCATGGCCGCCATCTTGAAAATCTATTTTTCGCTTTTTCTCCTGAACCGAAAAGCCAATTGACTCTAAACTTGGTAGGAAGCATGGGGGTGACCTTTAGATCAAAAATAGCTAAAATCGTTCCGATCGGAAATCCAAGATGACCGCCATGGCCGCCATCTTGAAAATATATTTTTCGCTTCTCTCCTGAACCGAAAGGCCAATTAACTCCGAACTTGGTAGGAAGCATCCGGGTAACTTGTAGATCAATAATACCTAAAATCGTTCTGATTTGAAATCCAAGATGGCCGTCACGGCGGCCATCTTGAAAATATATTTTTCGCTTCTGCTCCTAAACCAAAAAGCCAGTTGACTCGAAACTTGGTAGGAAGCATTGGGGTGACTTATAGATCAAAAATAGCTAAAATCGTTCCGATCGGGAAATCCAAGATGGCCGCCATCTTGAAAGTCTATTTTTCGCTTCTTCTCCTGAACCAAAAGGCTTATTGACTTTAAACTTGGTGGGAAGCCTCGGGGTTACTTGTAGATCAAAAATAGCTAAAATCGTCTTGATCGGAAATCCAAGATGGCCACCATCTTGAAAATCTATTTTTCGCTTCTTCTCCTGAGCCGAAAGGCCATTTGACTCCAAACTTGATAGGAAGCATCGGGGTGACTTGTAGATCAAAAATAGTTAAAATTGTTCTGATCTGAAATCCAAGATGTTCGTCACGGCGGCCATCTTAAAAATCTATTTTTCGCTTCTTCTCCTAGCCAATTGACTCGAAACTTGGTAGGAAGCATTGGGGTGACTTATAGATCAAAAATAGCTAAAATCGCTCCGATCGAAAATCCAAGATGGCCGCCATGGCCGCTATCTTGAAAATCTATTTTTTTTACATAGACTTATATAGGATGGCACCATTCTAAGTATTGAAGCAGAAATAAGAAAAATGCCATAGATTATCATTACCCATGCCAATGACTTTAAGATCATACATGACAATGACTTATAGATCAAAAATAGCTAAAATCGTTCCGATCGGAAATCCAAGACGGCCATCTTGAAAGTCTGTTTTTCGCTTCTTCTCCTAAAGCAAAAGGCTTATTGACTTTTAAACTTGGTAGGAAGCATCGGGGTTACTTGTAGATAAAAAAAAGCTAAAATCGTCTTGATCGGAAATCCAAGATGGCGGCCATCTTGAAAATATATTTTCCGCTTCTGTTTTGTAGACTGAGAGACCAATTGACTCGAAACTTGGTAGGAAGCATCGGGGTGACTTGTAGATCAAAAATAGCTAAACTCGTTTCGATCAAAAATCCAAGATGGCCGCCATGGCCGCCATCTTGAAAATCTGTTTTTCGCTTCTTCTCCTGAACAGAAAGGCCAATCGACTCCAAACTCAATAGGAAGCATGGGGGTTACTTGTAGATCAAAAATAGCTAAATTGTCCTGATCGGAAATCCAAGATGGCTGCCATGGCCGCCATCTCGAAAATCTATTTTTCGCCTCTTCTACTAAAAAGCCATTTGACTGGAGACTTGGTGGGAAGCATCGTGGTGACTTATAGGTCAAAAATAGCTCAAATCTTTCTGATCAGAAATCCAAGATGGCCGCCATGGCGGCCATCTTAAAAATCTATTTTTCGCTTCTTCTCCTAGACCAAAAAGCTTATTGACTTGAAACTTGGTATGAAGCATCGGGGTGACTTATAGATCAAAAATAGCTTAAATCGTCCCTATTGGAAATCCGAGATGGCCGTAATGGCGGCCATCTTGAAAATCTATTTTTCGCTTCTTCTCCTGAAGCGAAAGGCCAATTGACTCGAAACTTAGTAGGAAGCATTTGGGTGACTTGTAGATCAAAAATAGCTAAACTCGTTTCGATCGGAAATCCAAGATGGCCGCCATGGCCGCCATCTTAAAAATCTATTTTTTTGACATAGACTTATATAGGATGGCCCCATTCTAAGTATTGAAGCAGAAATTAGAAAAAATGCCATAGATTATCATTACCCTTGCCAATGAAGTTAAGGTCTACGAAACACATTTTGAATTTTTGTGTCATAACTTTTATGTTAAAATATTTAGAGAGCTCATATTTTTCTAACAAAATGATGAATTTAGTTAATATTTAGTATGATGTTAGATATCAGTCCAAAGTATCCAAATTCCCCTCCGTTTGTTTGTTTATTTATTCATCCATCTGTTCATCAGGCCTTCAAACGCCATAAGAGGTTGTTTTTTTTTCATAAATCATACATTGCATACATTGCAACTTTTGCTTTAAAAGACGTCTCCTCTGACACTGCTAGACAGATTTTTCAATAATTTCACAAGAATGTTCCTTGGGTGATCCTCCACCAAAATTAATCAAACCGTCCTGCTCTGCTGAACAAGGTGGCCACCAGAGCTAAAAATAAAAGAAAACTGTCTTTCAACAAAAATGCAGTCTCCATACACATTTATTTATTGTAGATACTTCGACCGACTATCCTTAAGTGTTACAAAATATAAGCAAAGATTGTTGAAGTGTCAATCCAATTCGTTTCAGACGCTCGAGTTTTCGAAAGACAGACAGTCCATATAATAGTGAATTTGGTGCCCTAAATGAATGTTCTGAATTTCATAAAGTCATAGTTCGTTTACAAGATTTCCGAAAGAAACTAGTTACTGGCGAAAATTAGTATCCACATTATTTATGACGTAGGTTGTAAGGTGTGATAAATAGTAGCTGAATCTTTCGCGAATACCTAGATTACGTGCACTGGCTCCTGGCTTAGCTGTGCACTGCAATGATGTCCCGGACACAAGAGTTGCCGCGGATGTTGACTAGGGGGCCTTTGATTTAACAAGATCAGAAACAGGATTCCTAATCGTAAACATATTTCTGCCACTTTACAAACACTATGTTTCGATATGTCTGCAATACAATACAATCAAGCTGGACTGAGGAAGTTTAAAACTCCCAAAACTGGTTTATTGTTATTTTGATCAGTGTACCATGTTTTCTCCCTATACCACCATCTTGGATGTTCTTGATTCACTTTGAAACATGAATGGGACATGATTCCCTGGATTCGGTATCATGTTTCTGTTTCGCACAAATAAAACGTTGAAACAGAAACATGATTTAGAATCCTGTTTCTGACTCAGGTAAATCAAACGCGCCCGTTACTGACCTTCAATTTCGGGATTTTATTGACCATTACGTCACACGGAGAACATTTTTGCATCCTAAAGTCTTTAAGCTCATGCTCTGTCGTCCACACTCTTCAAACATCTTAGAAACGGCTGGGGCAGTCCAAACCCAATTTCATGTAAAGCCTCAAAGGCAATAGGGAACAGCAAGGTAAAGTTGTTTTGATTGTCGTTTTTCGTTTTTCGCTTTACATTTTTTTCGCTTTTCGCTTTTTGTTTTTCGTTTTTCGATTTTCGGTTTTCAACTTTCGTTTTCCGATGATCGTTTCTCGACTTTCTTTTTTCGATATTCAACAAATCGTACGCATTCCTATTTTAGCAGTCGCACTGAATCGAAAACGCAATTTTGATGTTCGAAATCCTATTTTGACATTCGCACTAAGTTGAAAAATGCTATTTTGACATTCATAATCCTATTTTGACATACGCACTGAGTCAAAAAATGCTATTTGATATTTGAAATCCTATTCGACATTCTCAATGAGTCAAAAAATGCAATTTTGATTTTCGAAATTTATTTTGACATTCGCACTGAGTCGAAAAATGCTATTTTGACATTCGTAATCCTACTTTGACATTTCGTACTGAGTCAAAAAAATGTTCTTTTTTTATATTCGCAATCCTATTTTGACGTTCGCAATGAGACGAAAATTGCTATTTTCATATTCGAACTCCTATTTTGACGTTCACACTGAGTCGAGGAATGCTATTTTGACATTCGCACTGTTTGAAAAAAAATGTTATTTTGACGTTCGAAATCTTATTTTGACATTCGCACTGAGTCGAACCATGTTATTTTGACACTCATAATCCTATTTTGACATTCACAGTGAGTCATCAGATGGGTTTTTTTTTGACACTCATAATCCTATTTTGACATTCGCAGTGAGTCATAAGATGATTTTTTGACACTCATAATCATACTTTGACATTTGCAGTGAGTCATCAGATGATTTTTTGACATTCATAATCCTATTTTGACATTCCTGACACTGAGTTAAAAAGGCTATTTTGATATTCGAAATATCATTTATCGCCTCAATGTGAATGTCTAAATAGGATTTGAATATCAAAACAGCAATTTTGACTCAGTGTGAATGTCAAAGTAGAATTATGAATGTAAAAATAGCATATTTCGACTCATTGCAATGTCCAAATAGGATTTTGAATATCAAAATCGCATTTTCGACTCAGTGCGAATGCCAAAATAGGATTTCAAATATCAAAATCGCATTTTTTGATTCAGTGCAAACGTCAAAATAGGATTACAAATGTCAAAATAGCATTTTTTGACTCAGTGCGAATGTCAAAATAGGATATCGAATATCAAAATAGCATTTTTCGACACAGTGCGAATGTAAAATAGATGAATGTCAAAATAGCATTTTTCGACTCAGTGCGAAAGTCAAAATAGGATTGCGTACAATTTGTTGAATATCGAAAAACGAAAGTCGAAAAACGAAAATCGAAAAACGAAAGTCAAGAAACGAAAACCGAAAAACTAAAAACAAAATAAAAACGAGAAACGAAAAGCCATAAACGAAAACACAAAAAAAGAGCAGAAAACGAAAATCGAAAAACGAAAAACGAAAATCAAACCAACTTTACCTTGCTTTGGGGAACAAACATTTGTTAAAATGATCCGGTCGTGTCATTAAGAACCCCATATACACTGTTGTATCCAGAGGGGGCCCAAGGGGCTATTTCTAAACCTAAATTCATGAATGGGACAAGGGGTCATGATGATCTTCAAAATTAAGTAGTACGTGTTGCTAATATTTATCGTAATAGAATCCCTCAAAATAGTTGACAATCGTTATGGGGAAGGGGTGGGGCATAAATGGCCCCATCACTGTGTTCCTAGCGGCAACACTGCAAATATGAGTCGCCGCATGGCAATAATCAACAAATTGGCATGTGCACCCAGCGCAGACACAGATCAGCCTGGGAATCTGGATAAACCTTGGGTCCTTAGCAACCCACTGAGTGCAGATCGAAGACTGATCAAACTGGGCGGATACCAATGGTGATTTTCCCTGGGTGCCCAGTCATTTTATTGGTTCTGTCATGCGCATATAGTAAACACCGTCCACAACAGCAGGCCGAATACCTTCAAACTTACGGGCGCAGTGGCTCATTTGCTAGAGCATTCACTTTGCGTCCGGGAGGTTGTTGGTTCAATCCCCGGCCGAGTCATACCAAAGACTTTAAAAATGGTACTAGCTGCTCTTTCGCTTGCGCTCAGCATTGAGAAGGCGGAACTGATCGGCCCAGTGTCAATATAATGTGATTGGATGGAATTTCACATTATGTTTCCGGGGCGTGATATTTCAGGGAACATCACTCTAAAAGTTGAGCATTGAGTTCCCTGTCAGATCCAGACATCGTCGCGATATGACTGAAATACTGGTGAAAGCGACGTTCAACCCGAATAAAATGAAAAAATAAACCTTCGGACTTTCTGTCGGTGCTTCAACAATGTAAGGGCCGAGCTATGCGAAAACATATCTTCGGGAATATGCGAACATCGAACGTCCAGATCAGCCTGCGCATCCGCGCAGTCTGATCAGAACCTTCGCTGTCCACAACAGAATCATTGGGTACTATAGAATGTTTCAGTGGAGAGTCCGGATGAGACTTTACGCATGTACAGGATGCTGTGTATCCGCACATTTTACGTATGCCCGAAGGCACTTTTCCATAATGTTATAAAGGGTCCACTGTAGTTTGTTTTCTTTTCTTTGTTTCGCTTGATGCAAGCGACTGATAGAATAGGAAGAAATAACTACCAGAAGATACATGATTTAGGGTATGATGTAACAAAACCTGTCCTTTCCTCTCGACGAGATAAAATCACGTTGACCTTGTGACACATAAATTATCAAAAACTGAATTGCTTTTGACTCTCGTATCGTTTTTGAAGATCGTAAATTCTGACGTTGACTGAAAGCATTGAAATCTGACATTTCTTCTTTTGTTAAGGCAAAGCTTTTCATTCACAGTGAGTTTCAATAAGTTTAAACCACGGCTGTTCTGGGATTAACGGTGAAGTATGCAATTGCATTCCCGCTAATCCACTTATTCATGGACTGGGATTAACTGTGAAGTATGCAATTGCATGCCCGCTAATCTACTTATTCATGGAAATTTATCGGTTAAAACGCACTGTGGGTAAATCCAACTTTATCGTTTTGCTTATAGCGAAAATAAGGCCAGTTTACGCAGTCGCCTAGCCTGGTCAGGGTTTACGTTGTTCTCAACATAATTTTTGGTGTGCAACCAATGATGGCAATTATGAGAGGCTGGTCTATGTCGTCACTGAAATGCTATGAGCTACGGCACGCGCAAGTGTTACTTCGAGGCACGTGCGGACAGTAAAGGCCCTGATCAGAATGCGCAGGCGCAGTCTGATCAGGGCCTTTGCTGTCCACTTACTGAATCATTGACTATCGTAGATATCAACGGATAGTGGTGGTGGTGGTGGTGGTGCTGCTGCTGTTGCTGCTGCTGATGATGATGATGATGGTGTTTTATATCTCTTTCAACATTATTTAAGTCATACCAAGACAATGAGGGGTGATAATGAAACAAATGATGCGCCGTACAGTAATGAGTTGAACTCCGACTCTGCCGGGATTCGAACCCGGGACCTCGAGATAAGTCAGGGGCGCTAACCACTCGGCCAACCGAACGCTTCAGATATCAGCAGAGCAAACGGTATTATGAGACTTTTCGAAGTCTCCACTGATCTTGACCGTCGGTGTTCGCACATTATCGAAAGACACCTTTTATCTTGTAGCTGCCCGTGTTAATTTTCCTCCAGCGTGGTCGGTGTTTGGTAATCCCATAATCAACTCATGGACCAACAGTCATAAACATTGGCTTTATTGACATAAATATCATAATACTAAGGCAGTGCTGTAGTCTTTTTAACGCAAATTGATACACTGGACAGAATTCCCGCCATTGTTTTAATACAAGGGAGGTAACTTTTGTGATTTTCTGTTTGCTTTGCTGGATGTCAAGGTCCTTTATAACAGGGTCTACTCTAAAAGGAAATAACTTACTAGGGGAGCAAATTCTTTCCTTTTAGCGTACATCATTTTTCAGAAGGTGCGCACAAACCATACTGGCAGAGTTGCGTCCCCTAAATGTGTAGACAATTCTCTTTATACCGACACTCGATACAACGACAAAATCCGTTATAATGACAATTTGATTGTCGCTAAATAGGTAACAGTTAGTCACAAATCATGCAAGAATATTGTATTTAATACTGCAAAAACATACGTTTTGGATATTTGTCAGAATCGCCTCAGTGAGGCGATTCTAACAAATATCCAAAACATATGTTCTATGACGAAATAAGAACAAAACAGTACCTTTCTTACATATCACTCTGCTGATTAAGTATTCTGTACAGCAGCAAATTTATTTTAATGCCAGCCTCTTTGGGAACAAATGCTGTCGTTGTAACGAGGGTACTCTGTATGTTTCGTTACAAGGAAAACGTAATCCATTCATTGTCAGACAGTCATAAACAGTGGCTTTATGGCATAAAGTAGACCATTTTTCAGAAGGGAAGCAAAAACCACACTGATAGAGTTGCATTCCTTAAATGTGTATAAGTTCACCTTAAGAGACATGGGTGGGGGGAGGGGCTCCTTCCCAGTGGGCACATGTCGTTTATACAACGTCGCCTCAACGTCGATGCAACGTCATAACGTTGAGGCGACATTGTATATATGCCATGTGCCCACTGAGTTGTCACTGTTAATGTTCAAACATAAGTTGTGTTATGAAGTTACGGGGTGTGGCGGGGTGATCTATGTGTTGTCTTATCTTTACCTTTGAAAAAAAGACGGAAGCAAAAGTTAAAGAATTGCTGTGCTGGCGATATAAATATGTTTTGCTACACGAAAACTGTGATATACAGATAACAGAGCAATAAGATGGGAATAAGTACCTAGCGTAGCTATTTGATGACAGCAACGTGAACGTGTACGTACTCTTTATTTTCTATTATACGCGCCCTAATAAGATCGATCAATTATTGTAGAGTCTTGTACTGAGATTTTTATAATATTTTTATTATTATGAAAAAAAGATAATGGTGGGGTATTATGGTTTCGCGTTGGTCGTCCGTGTGTTCTTCCGTCGTCCGTATTTTCGTTTCCGAACGACAACGAGTAAATATCAACGGATTTTCACTTAGATTGGTATGTACATTAATATTATAGAGATCTGGTCCGGGACTGCTGATGGACAATTTTCGTCATTTTAACATAGTTATCTGCGCACCACGCGATAGTGCACGATTTATTCGTTTCACGTTATTACTAGTGATCAGGAGGTCACCGGTTCAACCTCCGCCGAGGTCGGCAACATTCTTTCGTGGAGATTTGATCATGAAATATTTTCTACGGTCATTCTCTCCCTTCCGCTGATTCAAGAAGGGCAGTTGTCAGTTTCTGGCGAAAGAATGTGCACAATACTGGTTAACCGCTTAGAGGACTAAGCCTGCCCAGTAAAAGTGTGGTTAGGTAAACTGACGCGCTCGACATGACTCCAATGGGTTGACCGGGCCGTAAAACCTCAATACAAACAAAACAATTATTTTTTATGGTTTTTATTTGTTTTTCCTGTAGTTGTTGGTCGTTTGTTTGTTTTTTTTTATTTATTTATTTATTTATTTATTTTGTTTGTTTGTTGGGTTATTTTACACGTCTGTTCTTTTTGTTGTTGTTTTTGTTGTTCTTTTTTTTTTTTTTTTTTTTTTTTTTTTTTTTTTTTTTTGTTGTTGTTTTGTTTGTTTGTTTTGTGTTGTTTTTAAAGTTTGTTTTGTTTTTGTTGTTTTTTGTTTTGGTTTTTTATGTTTGTTTTTGTGTTGTTTTTTAAGTTTGTTTTGTTTTTGTTTTGTTTTTTTAATTTTATGTATGAGCATTGAAGTTGTTTGAAAACAATAAGGCAGACTGAATTTTCAGACCCAGCAAATGTGAATGAAATAATATAAACATATAGGGTCGCTGTTCTTCAACAAAACGTTTTAAAGTCATAAACGCTTGCTGGCGTGCGAGGTGGCTGCAAAGCGGAGTCAAGATGACAGAAATTCCCTGCAACATGCTCAGTACCGAACATTCTTCGCGGAGTCCATACGGTCATCTTAACTAAATATAATTTGCGATTCGATTACTGTGACCGTTTAACACTCTATGTACACTGGGTAAAAAAACTGCAGACATTTTCAGATATTTTTCATATTTTTCCCGAAAAAAAAAAAAAAACAGATTTGACATTTTATGCAAAGTGTCTCCTTTTCCTGTTTCTCCCGGAAATGATATTCACATCTCATGCAAATAAATTATCTCCTCAGGTGACAATATATTGGCATGGGGTTTCAAATTCTATTTTTCTCTCTAGGAGATTTGTCTGCTACGAGGCACTTTATTTGCATAAGATGTAAAATCCTATTTTTCTGAAGAAATTAAGGAAAACAGCCCCAATTTATCATCTGCTGAATTTGCCCATAATGCTATACATTGCATGTCAGTCAAACGAAGCAAAGGTCAAAATGCTCATCATGATTTCCAATCGACACCGTTTTAGCTATTTTTGATTTACAAGTCAACCCAATGCTTCCTGTCAAATTACAAGTCAAATGGCCTTTTGGTTGAGGAGAAGAAGCGAAAAATAGATTTTCAAGATGGCCGTCATGGCGGCCATCTTGAACTTCCGATCGGAATAATTTTAGCTGTTTTTGATGTTCAGGTCACCCTGATATTTCCTACCAAGTTTCAAGCCCATTGGCGTTTTGGTTCGGGAGAAAAAACATTTAAGAAAGCTGCCATGACGGCCATCTCGGATTTCAGATCGGGACAATTTTAGCTATTTTTGATCTACAAGTCACCCCGATGCTTCCTACCAAGTTGCAAGTCATATGGCCTTTCGGTTCAGGAGAAGAAGCGCAAAATAGATTCTTAAGATGGCCGCACGACGCATGACGGAAGACGGACATTGACCGATCATAATAGCTCACCTTGAGCACTTCGTGCTCAGGTGAGCTAATAATAAAATAACTCACTGTGATAGATTCTTTTCATGAGGGATAAAGAAAATAATCTAACATTTCTCGCTCCAACTAGCATCTTTGATTGGAACTCTATTTTTATGTATAATGTAGACCAGCAGTCCATTGGATTTGAAACTTCAATAATATGGAAGTATGGGGTAATATCTTACGACCTCCATACAAGCACTTAACGACAGCTGCTGCGCTAACAAAATATTTCGAAGTAAGGACCTTTGGAAATAAAAAAAAAGGCTTGGCAAACAGTGTAGATCCAGATGTGACGAATCGTAACGAACCTTCTCATCAGAATCTACACTGTTTGCCTTCTCTGTTTTGCCACTATACTGTTTGGCATTTTGATGTAGATTTTTGTCTACGCGACATCCTTTTTTAAGATAATGGACATCCAAATTAAGAGATGGAAGAGTCCATTTCAGAAAGTTGGGGATGAAAAGGTTAAGAGCACAATAGTCACAAAGGACCAGATGCTTTCATCCCCTTCGTAAGTGTACCTGATCATACATCATTTGTGCTTAGGTATATATGACTTTTTTAAGACTGGTATGTGTCGAATACAGAATTTACTTAAGATTGACAACCTCAGTAGAATGTAGACCACAAAGGCTGCTATAAAGGATTCAGATTTACTTTCAAACTGGGGTAAGAGAAAATATGCGCTTTGTCTCCGCGATAATAGTCTGATACTATCTGTGAGATAAAGACTGTGGAAAGCCGACACCTGATTTTCAGATAACCATAAATATAGTTTTCTAAAGTCCTAAATCATAACTGTTCAATTAAGCTGTCTCATATGACAGATTTTGTGTTTATCTTATCAAAGTATTACGTGATTGCAGATAGTTTTCAAAAGTTTACTATTGAAGGTTTTAAAAATAAGTGAATATCTGTATTTTAAATTATTGTGCACTTATACAATGTTTGCTATTATTGTCCTCATTATTGGTGTCAAAGGTGGTCTGTTATGAAATTCAGATAATATGGTACATAGTTCTTACAACAGATTAGTCTCGTCTCGGGCTACAAAGTGCAATGGCCAATTCCAGTATCAATATATACCCTGAATGTGAACAGATACACTTCAGAGACGATAACTCTGACAAAATAGTTTTGCCTCCCTTCTGAAAATGGATCTACTCTAAAAGGAAAGAATTTTCTCCACTTTATGTGGTAGTGATAGATAATGATGCCTTGCGGTACAAGCCGGTTTTTAAATGCGACACATTAGAGTGTTGGCCACGCAGGCGGCTCGGGTTAGATTCTAGGTCGTGGCATTGGTGATTAGATTTTGTTTTCACCTGTTACATCAGGTGCCCAATGTAAGTAACCCCATCTGATGGGCTTGTTGGCCCGACAAGTTTGGTGGCCTGTTATTGAGTGGTTGTTATAATGGAGATTCGAGGACGAATCTAAAATTAGAGGGTAATATGTAGTAGTGAATAGTATATGATGTACTTGTACTGCCTTAGAATATTGATGCGGAAGTATGTTGGCCTGTTAGTCAGAAAGCAGCGGCATTGGTGATTATAATTTTGTTCGCCTGTTTACATTCAAAACGTACAAATCGAATTTGAACATTAACTTGCGCTTAAAGTGGAGCAGATACATTTTCAAGGGAGATTACCCTGTCAAAATTGTTTTGCCTCCCTACTGAAAAAGCGGTTTACTCTAAGGTACAGAAGAATTTATTAAACCTTTTACAAAGTGTAATCAATGTATGCTCTTAAAAGGATAAGTGTCAGAATTTTTGCCTTTTTTCTGAAAAATGGTCTATTCTTAAAGAAAACAATATGGTCCCTGTCTAACAAGGGTTTTTACTCTACAAGAAAACAATATGGTTCCTGTCTAACAAGGGTTTTTACTCTACAAGAAAACAATATGGTCCCAGTCTAACAAGGGTTTTTACTCTACAAGAAAACAATTTGGGATTAAACTGTTTTCTTTTAGAGTAGACCACTTTTCATAAGGGGATTAGTGTGCAGGAACGCAAACAGAAATCACAAAAGTTGTCTCTCTTGTCAAAACTGTTGAAAATCTATCAAGTGTACCCTGTCCCCTTAATCTGCCTTCCATATACTGTATTATATATATGTTCGTCCTATTTCTCAGAAAATCCCGTTTTGCTCAGAAAGTATGAGGGAGCGGTATCTGGGATTGGGCCAATGAGCAGCTATAGCCATTATTTCACTATGACCTACATTTCGTGGTTCCCTGATTTTAGTCAATTTCTCATTAATTATAAGGATTAAGGTATTGATCTTTGGACCAAAGTGCGTCTGAGGAAGGGCAGTTGAAGCTTACCACGGTTGCTGAAGACTGCCATATACCGTTGACCTCGACTTAAATTTGGGCCGCATCAAGCAAAAAATTATTCGAATGTACGCAAAATGTGTAGATTCACATCATCCTGCGCATGCGCAAGGTCTCATCTCATTCGAGCCTTTGCTTAACATTGATATATTTTGTAGTGTCCAATGACAGCGAAGCCCCTATACGCGCAGTCTGATCTGGGCATTCGCTGTCCGCACATGCCTCTTCATGGTACACTGACTTTGTCCAATTTCGCATTACTTGAACTCGTTGGTGTTAATGAAATTTTATTATTATTAAGAATATACAGATATCATATCAAGCAATTAACAGTACAATGAAAGTGATACAGACACACATTAAGTCAAAGGAGTTGTTTATAGTCTGCTTTCAGGTCCTTATGTTTGGTTTTTAAACAGTATTTTATTTGTATAAATCTTACAGAGAAATACAATCAAAGGACTGAGAGTGCTGAAGGGCGGTTGTCTGAAATTCTATAGGCCTGTAGAACTGATTGGGATTTAAGCTGAAATTAAAGTCCTTTTCGGTAGCCGGTATTCTCTTTCGGCTCTTTTCGGTGGAAAAGGTCCTTTTCGGTGTTCAGCAGGACCGCGGTTTGGGTTATACTTTTTACCCAACATTGTAGATTTGGCGCGGACTATTGGAGTATTTATATTCGTCCGCCGGTATTGTACTCAATATGAATAAAACCTTATTTCTTCAAAAAAGTTTAAAGTTTTCTTGTTGTTGTTTTTTTTTTTTTTTTTTTTTTTTTTTTTTATCTATTCGCCATTTATAAGCATAAGCATGTATAAAGCTAATGTGTTTGAATGCGTTGTCAGCGTTAGCAGGGAACTATTTGTTATATGCATTGGTAGTGACAAGAAAACTGCTCTGAGCCTTCGATGTGGACGTATGATACGTTTTCGCACGGCGCGGCCCATATTATCCTGGCTGTATTTAATTAACTTATCATAAGAGAAGTTTTAGAATACAGATTTAATAAGTCAGTTGTCTCTCTTTAGGATCTCTTTTGTATATATGTCATATATGCTATGTTCTGTTTTGTATTTCTCAGTAAGGATTTATACAAATAAAATTCTGTGTAAACCAAGCGAAAAATTCATTTTTTTAAGAAATGTGTGTGGTTGTTGGTTTGCACCAGGATCATACCAAATACCTGCTTTTTTAACATGACGTTAACGTTTTCCCATAGCGCCTTATGGAAACGTTACTGTGATCAAACTACAACAATTCTCGTCATCAACGCAGTGCTGCCAAAGGGCGAGTTTAATGACATCGCATGTAAACATTTACTTCTGTCGACGTTCGCTGCAAAATAGTTCTCTGGAAAACAATGCAACGATGTCGATTTCCTTTATGTATCCTGTGAGAATCGAAATATTTTTCTTTGCTGTGAATTATCGTCGATTCTAACACGGCGCGCCTATATAGGCAATGGAGAAAATAAGTTATTTATTCCGCAACAATTCACTGGACGGAAGCGCGCTACGCAATCTCGTGCCGTTCTGACGTCATTTGACACTTTGCTGACGTCAGTCTTGGTTGCCACGACGTTAGACGGTCTAACGTTTTTTCTCGAGTCAACGAAGTAAGAAATGCATGTAAACAGCAGCGTTACAGTCAAAACTGTTGGCGGGATTTCTTTATGCGATGGCGGAAAGTTGGAAGAATCTGAAGGTTACAATTACTTTTTAGTCGTTTTCTTTGTGTTAGAATTGAAATAGATCAGCTCTTGTTTGTGATTTGTTGAGTAATAAATCACAGTTGATCGGCCAGTTGTAAGTAGATAAATCACTTGCGCTCCGCGCTTGTGATTTGACCTACTTTACAACTGGCCTTCAAACAGTGATTTATTACTCAACAAATCACTGCTAAAGCTGGGATGAGTTGCATAAGGCGAGCGTTACAGAGCGCTTTGTAGCGCTTCGCTATGCAATGGTACGTTACCAAAAAGCGCTTCGTGGCGCTTCGTAACTGTGTTTGGAGCTGACTCGCTGTCTGAAACAAAACGTTGCATAGCAACCAGACAAAACAAATGGCGGCGCCCGACGTAGTCAGTGCCCGTTTTAACAAACTAAATGTTTTTTGTTTTTATTTTCTGTTCTTGCACGAAGTGAATTGTGCATAAATGACCACAGAACACAAAACCAATCCCTGAAGCGAGAAATTCCCAGTTAGAAAATCGTGTCATTTTGGCAGCCATTTTAGAAAGCGCTCCATCAAACGAACCGTTGCATAGCAAGAACAAATCGCTACAGAGCGCTACATGAAAGCGCTTTCCTTATGCAACTCACCCCTGATCTATTTCTTAAATAACGCATTGTATTGTCGGGCAGATGATGATATTATCATCTGCCCGACAATACAATGCGTTATTCTCTAGCTTAGTCGTCATGAATACTTCGCAGTCTGCCCTCCAACACCATACGTTAATCGACTATAATTCACAGTAGAGAAAATTTGTTCTTAACTAGAACAGCGTTTTCAGAGGAAAACGTATGTCCCCCACCAGTTTGAACAGACATATTGTTAAAATAGATTGTATCTATAATAAACTCAAGGTCACAATATACCTATATGTAAGTTTGGTCAAACTCATCCATTCCTCAATGAGATAGGGTGCTGACAAGCCATTTTCTAAAATCATAGCCCTTGTGTAACCTTGAAAATGGGATCAAGTCACAAAAAATCTAATCAGTTCTTGTCTCTGTCACAACAATATAGCCGTGCAAGTTTGGTCAAAATGCATCAATTCATTCAGCAGATAGCGTGCAGACAAGCCGTTATCCAACAATCTTAGCCCTCTTGCGACCTTGAAAATGGGGTCAAGGTTACCAAAATAAAATCAGTTATTTTCCATGCCACAACAATTTGGCTGTGCAAGTTTAGTTAAAATCCATCCATTACTTCAAGAGATACAGTGCAGACAAGCTATTTTCCAACAATCTAAGCCCTTGTGTGACCTTGAAAATGGAATCAAGGTCACTAAACCTAATCAGTTCGTTTCCATGTCACAACAATATAGATATACAAGTTAGGTCAAAATCAATCCATTCCTTTAGGAGACAGGGTGCAGACAACCCATTTACCAACAATCTAAGCCCTAGTCTGACCTTGAAAATGGAGTGATGGTCACCAAAATATAACCCGATGCATGTCCCAAAAATATAGCTGTGCAAGTCTGGTCGAAATCTACTCATTCCTTCAGGAGACAAGGTGCAGACAAGCCATTTTCCACCAATCTAAGTCTTGTGACCTTGAAAATGGGGTCAAGGTCATCAAAATCTAATCAGTTCTTTTCCATGTCTCAACAATTAAGATATAGAATGTTGGTCAAAATCCATTCATTCATTTAGAAGATAGGGTGCAGACAAGCAAATTTCCAACAATTTAAGCCTAACTGTGACCTTGAAAATGTGGTCAAGGTCACCAATATCTAAACAGTTCTTTTGTATGTCTCAACAATATAGCTGTACAAGTTTGGTCAAAGTCCATTTATTCATTCAGGAGATAGGGTGCATACAAACCATATTCAAACAAATCTAAGACCTCCCATGACCCTGAAAATGGGGTCAAGGTCACCAAAATCTAATCAGTTCTTTTACATGTCCCAGCATTGTAGATGTGCAAGGTTGGTCAAAATCTATTCATTCCTACAAGAGATAGGGGCGGACAAGCCATTTTCCAACAATGTAAGCCCTCCTGTGACCTTGTAAATTGGGTCAAGGTCACCAAAATCTACACAGTTCTTTTACATGTCCCAGCAATATAGATGTGCAAGTTTGGTTAAAATCTATTCATTCCTCCGAGAGATAGGATGCGGACAAGCCATTTTCCAACAATCTAAGCCCTCCTGTGACCTTGAAAATGGGGTCAAGGTCACCAAAATCTAATCAGCATTTTTCCCCTCTCAATGACATATTTGTGTAAGTTTGGCTAAAATCTGTCCATTCAATAAGGAGCTAGAGTGCGGAAAAGAGGCTATGCCCCATTTTCCAAAAATCTAAGCCCTCCTGTGATCTTGAAAATGGGGTCAAGGTCACCAGAATCTAATTAGCATTTATGATATAGTTGTGTAAGTTTGGCCAAAATCTGTCCTTTCAATAAGGAGATAAAGTGCAGACAAGTGGCTATGCCGACGCCGACAGGATCCGCACTAAAAACAATATGTCCCCCCACCCCCGGTGGGGGACATAATTCTAACATGACGTTAACGTTTTCCCATTGCGCCTAATGGAAACGTCACCGTGATCAAACTACAATAATTTACGTTGTCGACGTAGTGCGTGCAAAAGGGCGCGTTTGATGGCGTCGCATGTAAACATCTTCTGTCGACGTCCGCTGCAAAAGGTTTTTTTTTTTTTTTTTTTTTGAAAACATTTCACCGATATCGATTTTCCTTTATGTATCATATTAGAATCGAAATTGTTTCTCTGCTGTGAATTATCTTCGAATAATGCATTGTGTTGTTGGGCAGATACATAGAGGATATTTACTCTTTTGCTGTAAATACCATAAATATTGTCATCGAGTGTAATGAAAACATCAGTATTTTCACGAGTGCGAAGCACGAGTGAAAATTTGAATGTTTTCATTACCCGAGATAAAAAAAATTTATGGTATTCACTGAAAAAGAGTAAATTTCCTTTTTATTTTTTTGTTTATACGCCAATGCGCGTTTCTGACGTCATAAATAACGTCACCAAACAAAACATGAACGTCATGGCGTCGACGCTCAGTGCTTAACATGTGAAACGCTGGAGAGACGACAAAAAAAAAAAAAGAAAAAAATCGGCAAATCGAAATAATTTTGATACCAAAATGTTTCTTACAATCTAACTAAGAAAATGCATACCAACACTCGATACTTTAGTTAAGAAACAAAGAAGTTAGATGTGTTCAAAAATCTGAAGTGGAGGTAAAATCCACATCTGAAACAATGAAGAAAACCGAAGTCGCCCAAAGCGAGGAGTGAAAATATAAATCGTATCAGTCGCTATAGCGAAATGATACGATATCATTTCACTAGTGATTGATACCACTTTTATTTTCACCAGATATACATTGATTTCACCGCTAATAATAAAATAATAATATTAATTCATTCCGGTCTGCCCTCCAACACCATGCGTTATTCGACGATAATTCACAGTAGAGAAAAAATATTTCTTAATTCTAACATGACGTTAACGTTTTCCCATTGCGCCTAATGGAAACGTCACCGTGATCAAACTACAATAATTCACATCGTCAACGTAGTGCGTGCAAAAGGGCGCGTTTGATGGCGTCGCAAGTAAACATTAACTTCTGTCGAGTCCGCTGCAAAAGAGTTCTTTGGAAAACATTGCAACGCTGTGGATTTTCCTTTATGTATCATGTTAGAATCGAAAGATTTTTCTCTGTTGTAAATTATCGTCGAATAAGGCATGGTGTTGTCCGGCAGATGCGACTATCAATTCACTCCTGTTTCGCCGTCATGAATTTATACATCGCACTCTGCCCTCCAACACCTTGCGTTATTCGACGATAATTCACGGTAGGGAAAAATTATTTCTTAATTAAACTTTACCGTTCATAAGAGATTTCCGATGATTGATTGTCTGATTATGGCACATTCTTGACTCCTTTCTGTAAACAAGATTGCATTCAACACTGAAAAGAGAACGTGAGTTTTGAATTATTTTATTTAATAATATAACGCTTTTCGATTAAAATATTAATTTATACTGTAATACAATACAAAACACTGGCTTATCGTACAAACATCTTTGGGTCAAAAACTCTTTTTAAGGTCGTGAACTTATAAAAAAAATATGTACCAGTCCGATCAAACTTCTTTAGACCTATTTCGAACACCTCCGCTCGTAATGTTTATTATTTGTCTTAAATGTCTAGCCGTGCTTTATCTATGGTATTTGAGCATAGGAATTTCGTCGCGCGCTATCAAAGGGTAACCATCATATTACTGTTGCGAGTTGCGCCCCTGGTAACTGTGAACGCTAGCTTACAATATTGACCGAAACATTCATACACATAATTAATTATATAAGTATAAGACAGAAAATGATCTATGAACATTGCAGTTCTTTGACTTTTTTACCTGATGAGTTCCTCTCTAGGTTATACCATTCAAACACATTCGTTTTATTTCTTGTTTCCATCTTGTAGATCTTTTGTTGACGTGTTCGAAAACAAAGGTCAGTTTACATTCTTATTTTGCTGTTTTATATCTGTCCTCCTTAGGTCCATCGCGACACTCCAGTTCCATGCATTTTGCTATTCTTTCATGAACACAGGATACAAGTTTTTTGGGTTTTTTTTGCTGTTTTATTATTATTATTATTATTTTACATCGTTTTTATATTTTACATCGTCAACTGATTCGCATGACTCATGAGTAATCTGTCATCTTGAATATTAGTCATCGACACTTGTAACTACATAACCGTGTGACGTAATGCTTAAATGGAATAGTCAACTACCAAAGGGGACGTCAGGTAATAATAATAATAAAAAATAATGATAATAAATCTCATTTATGCAAAATATTTCGCTCATGAGAGGTGTTATAAAAGAAATTTCTACCTACTCTTCGACACTTACGTCGGGAAATTAACTTTTTCGCTAGTAATTTCGCGTCAATTTGGTCTTATTCAGCGTGTTCAGGGGCATAATAATGGGTAAAAACAGTTTTGTACCTAGAAAATGAGGCCAAATAATTTTAAAGTAATACAACGCAAAAATTCGAAACTAAGAAAATGCCACAGCAGGTGATAGTCCGCTGACATTGCGTGCAGAGTAAGAGTTACGTCAGTATAATAGGTGATGTCAGCGGTTCTAACGCGGAACGTTAACCTCTTCACATAATTTCACACATGTATACTACGCCTTAAACTTTTGCTAACGTTTTTGACCAAGAACTCATGGGGATTTCGATTTCAAAACAAAAAGTAGTCCCAAACTGTGAAAATCTGAAAGTCATTATTTCATTGTTTGAAACTGAAATTATCAGTTTCGATTTCTCTGAGAAATAACTATATTTCAGAAAAGCATGAAAGAAACTACAATAATTCACGTCGTCAACCTAGTGCGTGCAAAAGGGCGTCGCATGTAAACATTTACTTCTCACGACGTCCGCTGCAAATAGTTCTTTGGAAAACATTGAAACTCTGTCGCTTTTCCTTTCTATATCATGTTAGAATCGAAATATTTTTACTCTACTATGAATTATCTCGACTAACTGCATGGTGGTGTCGGGCAGATGCATATATTAGTTCACTCCGGCTTCGCCGTCTCGAATTAATACTTGGCATTCTGCCCTCCAACACCATGCGTTATTCGCGATAATTCACAGTAGAGAAATGATATATTTCTTAATTCAACGACGTTGAATCAACATTGAAACGACGATGTCTCAAACTTGTGGGCCCACTGCATTTTGCCAAATTTCCCTTTATTGATTTTACTGTAACTTGGCTGATTAAAATGAGACAATGCAGATTTTTCATAATAAAACGGGTAATTCTCGAGCAGAAGTATACAAGGGCAATGAGAAGTTTCCATCGTAGCGAGCAACTGCATGGAAGAATGAATTAACCAATGAATTAACCAATCTAGCGTCCCATAAATTGAGCATGAACAAATAGTGTAGACACAGATCAGAACGCGGCGTCTGATCAAGGACTGCACTGTTTGCATTAAGTTCAGATTTTTTATAAAACATAATAATAATAACAAGAGCTCCGCAAGCGGAGGAATTATACGCCCATGGCAAGTAATAAGATGTAGCACGTTTACTGACTCTTGTATAATTCAGTGCTCTGGATGTAAACTGTAAGTGAAGTTAGTGGAAACCAAACAATTACCAAAATTCAAATTTCAAAGGGGTATAACTCTGCTACTGTTTGGTAAACTGTAACCTCGAAACAATATGCGCTGCTCCACATCATGGTGTAACCATTATGAAGTTTCAGCTTGATTGGATGTAAATTATAGGAGGAGTAAGCCGGAAATGAAAAGTTTACAGAAATTTTCAACGGAGCACAACTTTGCTAATATTTGGTGTCCTGTAACCTAAACATAATATGTACTGCTCCACACCATGGTCTAACAATAGATCAAGGTTCAGCTTGATCGGATGTAAACTGTAGGAGGAGTAAGCAGGAAACAAACAGTTTACAGAAATTGTCAAAGGGGCATAACTCTGCTAATATTAAGTGTACTATAACCTTGAAATAATATGCACTGCTCCACACCACAGTATAACTATTTACGCAGCTTGATCGGATGTAGGAACCTGTAGGAGGAGTTAGGCGGAAACGAAAAGTTAATAGAATTTTCAAAGCTCTGCTAACATTTGGTAGACTGCAACCTCGAAACAATGTGTGCTGCTCCACATCATGGTCTAAATCAGGTTTCAGCTTAATCGGATGTAAATTGTAGGAGGAGTTAATAGCAGGAAACGAAAAATTTACAGAAATTTTCAAAGGGCTAACTCTGCTAATATTTCTGGGACGGTTAATCCGAAATAAAATGTGCTGCTAACTATAAATCAAGTTTCAGGTTGATCAAATATACACTGTAGGAGGAGTTGGCCGGAAACGAAAAGTTTACAGAAATTTTCAAAGGGGCATATTTGGTGGACTGTAACCTCGAAACATTATGCGCTCTTCCAAATCATGGTCTAACTATAAACCAAGTTTCAGGTTGATCAAATGTAAACTGTAGTAAGAGTTGGCCGGAAACCAAAAGTGCACAGAAATTTTCCAAGGGACATAACTGCTTATATTTGGTGGACTGTAACTGCGAAATAATATGCGCTGCTCCTCATCATGGTCTAACTATAAACCAAGTTTCAGCCTCATCAAATGTAAACTGTAGGAAGAGTTAGCCGGAAACGAAAAGTTTACAGAAATTTTCAAAGGGGCATAACTCTGCTAACATTTTGTGGACTGTAACCCCGAAACAATATGCGCTGCTCCACATCACGGTCTAACTATAAACCAAGTTTCAGTTTGATCGGATGTAAACTGTAAGAGGAGTTAGCCGGAAACGAAAATGTTTATGGACAGACGGACGGACGCCAGACCCGGTAACATAATCCGTCCCGTTATAAAAACTAACCAGACAACCCTTATATAGGAAATCGGCCTGTCCAAGGATTTAAGGTACATGCAGAGAGTCCACTTGGCATAAATGGGTTGATTTCATTTGTTACCCCTTGTAGCTAGCCTGTGAGAAATTTAAGTACAGGAAAACATTCATATGCACTATCCCTTGGCGTTGTACATCAGCTGAAAATGTTAACACTTCACACTGAAAATGTTTAAAGATATATGTGTCCCGTGAATGCTTGAAATAGATAAAGATGATATCTCAACTTCTTCAATACTGATTCAAACTTTTGTATTTTATGGTGACCTTGAGGTCACTGCCACAGACTGCTAGGCTTATGCATTATAATAGAGCCAGCGCACGACAAAACCTACGATAAGACTTGTGCGACCAGCGAAGACTCAGATCAGACTGCGCAGCAGTCTGATGTGAGTCTTCGCTGATCGCCTGTGCCTTCTACAGCCTCCAGGCTATTCAAATAGGAATAAACGAGAACCCCTGCTATGCTGGGTGGGTGAACAGAATGATCTGAGCCTTTGTTGTTCACACGTCTTATTGAAGGTTTTGTCGTGCGCTGGCTCATATGTGAAAAGCGTTTCGCTCAAAGCTGCCATGAGCAGTAAGTGATGTTACTCTTTTTCATTATTCCTTACGAACAGACTCCGTCAAACCGAGTCTGTTATTTCATGTTTTTTTTTTATTTAATCTGTATTTCCAAAAGATCCTTTCCTCTGAATAGGTTACACATTTTTCGCATGGTAAGTAAACGCAAGTTCGGGCGAGCTATCCAGTCCAGTGAAAGGTATTGGCGACGGGATTACGGCTTTGTAAGCTGTTTCTGTGATGAGTTTTTGTCCACGCCCACGATCTTAATATTTGCCATTGCTCTGGAAGCACTTTATCAACGGTCATGGACTGGTCCACTGCTATTTTCCATGGACTGCTCAATGGTATTATAACTAAAATAAAACCTGAGAATACATGGAGCTATTGCAACTAAAACCCTGCACTAGCTGGGTCTCTGTTTCGTCACACCACAGTTATGTAGATATTCTAAAAGGTTATCATTGCAGCACTTTATCAAAGGTTATAAGATATACATTAATCTTGACCAATATCACTTTTAAAGTGGGTGAGTGCATTGATACTGCTAAGTGCAGCTTATAGCTTTCCCGAGACAGCGTGCCAATAATTTAATATTCTTAACTACAGACAACCCTTTTTATACCGACACACGGTACACCGACAAAATTGGTTAAAATGACAATTTGACTGTCACGAAACCTTCGCTTAAGAGGTAGCATTTAGTCACAATCATGCAAGAATATTGTATTTATTACTTTAAAGAAACATATGTTTTTAGACTTTAGTTAGAATCGCCTCAGTGAGGCGATTCTAACAAATATCTGAGGAAGTAAGAACAAAACAAGACCATTCTTACATATCAACCTGCTCATTTAGTATTCTGTACAACAGCAAATTCATTTAAATGACAAAGGTTTTATTAGCTCACCTGAGCCAAAGGCTCAAGGTGAGGTATTGTGATCACTCACCGTCCGTCGTCGTCGTCGTCGTCGTCCGTCTGTCCGTCCGTCCGTCCGTTCACAATCTTTAAACAACATCTCCTCCTGAACCAGTGATTGGATTTTGACCAAACTTCACATGAATGATCCTTGGTTGGTCCTCTTTCAAAGTTTTTCAAATGGTTCCGGTCCATTGCATATCTAGGTCACAGGAGCTAAAAATAGATATTTTAACTAAAAACTTAAAAAATCTTCTTGTCAGAAACCACTGGACCGATTTCAATATAATTTTGCAGAAATGTTCCTTTGGTGATCCTCTACCAAGATTGTTCAAGCCATTTGTATTCGTCAAAAAACATGGCTGCCAGGGGGCGGGGCTTATTTTCCATATATATCAATATAGAAAATTTTAAAAATCTTCTTGTCAGAATCCAATGGACCGATTTCAATATAATTTTGCAGAAATGTTCCTTTGGTGATCCTCTACCAAGATTGTTCAAGCCATTTGGATTCGTCAAAAAACATGGCCGCCAGGGGGTGGGGCTTATTTTCCCTCTATATCTATATAGAAAACTTTAAAAATCTTCTTGTCAGAAACCACTGGACCGATTTCAGTATAATTTTGCATGAATGTTTCTTTGATGATCTTCTACCAAGATTGTTCAAGCCATTTGAATTTGTCAGAAAACATGGCCGCCAGGGGGCGGGGCTTATTTTCCCTATATAATCTATATAGAAAAGTTTAAAAATCTTCTTGTCAGAAACCACTGGACCGATTTCAATATAATTTTGCAGAAATGTTCCTTTGGTGATCCTCTACCAAGATTGTTCAAGCCATTTGGATTCCTTAAATAACATGGCCGCTAGGGGGCGGGGCTTATTTTCCCTATGTATCTATATAGAAAACTTTAAAAATCTTCTTGTCAGAAACCACTAGACTGATTTCAATATAATTTTGCAGAAATGTTCCTTTGGTAATCCTCTACCAAGATTGTTCAAGCATTTTGGATTCGTCAAATAACATGGCCGCCAGGGGGCGGGGCTTATTTTCCCTATATATCTATATAGAAAACTTTAAAAATCTTCTTGTCAGAAACCACTCGACTAATTACAATATAATTTTGCAGAAATGTTCCTTTGATGATCCTCTACCAAGATTGTTCAAGCCATTTGGATTCGTCAAAAAACATGGCCGCCAGGGAGTGGGGCTAATTTCATCTATATATCTATATAGAAAACTTTAAAAATCTTCTTGTCAGAAACCAGTGGACCGATTTCAATATAATTTTGCAGAAATGTTTCTTTGGTGATTCTCTACCAAGCTTGTTCAAGCCATTTGGATTCGTCAAAAAACATGGCAGCCAGAGGGCGGGGCTTATTTTCCCTATGTATCTAAATAGAAAACTATAAAATCTTCTTGTCAGAAACCACTGGACCGATTTCATTATAACTTGACAGAAATGTTTCCTTGTTGACCCTCTACCAAGAATGTTTAAGTTATCATGATTCATCAAAAAACATGGCCGCCAAAGGGTGGGGCTTATTTTCCCTATATATCTATATAGAAAACTTTAAAAATCTTCTTGTCAGAAACCAATGGACCGATTTCAATATAATTTTGCAGAAATGTTTCTTTGGTGATCCTGTACCAAGATTGTTCAAGCCATTTGGATTCGTCAAAAAACATGGCCGCCAGGGGGCGGGGCTTATTTTCTCTATGTATCTAAATAGAAAACTTAAAAAATCTTCTTGTTAGAAACCACTTGACCGATTTCATTATAACTTGATAGAAATGTTTCCTTGTTGACCCTCTACCAAGACTGTTTAAGTTATCATGATTCATCAAAAAACATGGCCGTCAAGGGGTGGGGCTTATTTTTCCCTATATATAGAAAAGTTTAAAAAAATTCTTGTCAGAAACCAATGGACCAATTTCAATATAACTTAGCAGGAATGTTTCTTTGGTGACCCTCTACCAAGATTGGTCAAGCCGGCATGATTCGTCAAAAAACATGGCCGCTAGGGGGCGTGGCATATTTTCCCTATATATCTATATAGAAAACTTTAAAAATCTTCTCGTAAGAAACCGTTGGGTCGAGTTCATTGTAACTTGGCAGGAATGTTGCTTTGGTGACCCTGTACCAAGATTGTTCAAGCCCTCATGATACGTAAAAAAACATGGCCGTCAGGGGGCGGGGCTTATTTTCCGTATATATCTGTATAGAAAATTTTAAAATTCTTCTTTTCAGAAACCACCTGACCGATTTCAATATTACTTGGCAGGAATGTTGCTTTGGTGACCCTGTACCAAGATTGTTCAAGCAATCATGATTCGGCAAAAAGCATGGCTGCTATGGGTGGGGCTTATTATCCCTATATATCTAAATAGAAAACTTTAGAAATCTTCTTGTCAGAAACCACTGAACCGATTTCAGTATAACCTGCAGGAATGTTCCTTTGGTGGCACTCTACCAAGTTTATTCAAGCTGTCATGATTCGTCAAAAAATATGGCCGTTAGTGGGTGGGGCTTATTTTCCCTATATAGCTATATAAAACACTTCAAAAATCTTTTTGTCAGAAACCACTGGACCAATTTCAATATAACTTGGCTGAATTGTTCCTTTGGTGACCTTCTTTCAAGATTCAGTTCCAGCAGTCATGATGCATGAAAAAAACATAGCCGCCCGGGAGTAGGGCTATAAAATTTATACAAAAATCTTAGAGCAGTGAACTTGGCTGAAACTTCAACAGTAAGTTTGCAAAGCTGTTTGCTCAGGTGAGCGATATAGGACCATCATGGTCCTCTTGTTGGAACAAATACTGTCGTTGTAACGAGGGTTCACTGTACTTGGTTTTGATGCGGTAGGCCTAAAAAGCGAAGCGAAATTAGCTGTAATTATCCTTAATGCGAGGGTCATTCTTTTAGAGGCCAACAGACAAGATTTTATTTAGACATCTCGTTACCATTTGCATTTTGGAATTAAGCCGATTTAGCCACGATTTGCATGTACATGTAAAGAACCCAAGACTATTTCGTATTAAAACTTAGCTTTAACAATTATTGTGTGCTAAGTATAGACCACGCTTTTCGTGAAAGCTAATACTTGTTATGTATATTATATCGTACTTACATTATAGTAACCTTGTACACGTAAGTGATCCTTTTTGCCGCAGGATTTACCTTTACCACTCTCTGGGCTAACTTAGTAGACGACAAATTGGTGATAGTTTTCTGATTTTTCCTAGAAAACCGGATCTGACATAAAAATATTTCAGTATGTCGTATGTTAGTAATTTTACCCGAGTGTTAAACGTTAAGATAGTAGTTGAGGCATAACTCATGAATAGGTCCCTTATGCCATATGTCTTATGCCTGATGAGCCCGAATATCTGCACAGATTGACATGGCCATATATTCTACAGTGCCACATTAATCTTATGTATTCAAACAGACAAGCACCAGGAAACAGTGTAGAACCGGTTCAGAAGCCGAAGGAACGGTGTCTGATCAGGGTCTACGCCCACTCATCCAGCAGTAAAATGAATTTCTAATTCCATTTATGGCTACCGTCCAATAAAAGGGACATAAGCAAACATTGCAGACCAAGATCAGACGCCGCAGAACGCGGTGTCTGATCAGGTCTACACTGTTTGCATAAAAACAGGAATTTCTATCAAGTATGGCAATAATAAAATCGTAGCAGATACCCCTTCTATTAGAAACAGACCTGTCTAAAGAGTTTATATAGAAGAGTCCATTCGACATAAATGTGTTAATGACGAGGATCAGGGGTCCGAATATACACGACAAATACGAAATCAGACAGTTCTGTACGCTGTCAAAACAGGCCCTGATTAGAATGCCCAAATGCACAAGGGAGTCGAGGCTTTCGCTGCCCGCTTGTGGCTATGGGCCTTTTCGAAAGTATCATCCGGGCCTTTGCTCTCCATTCATACATTCTGTAGTATCTAATGATTCTGTTATCAAAGTGAAGGCCCTGATCAGACTATGCAGGCTGATCTGGGCCTTGTTGTCCGCATATGCCCGGCCATGCTTTCGCACGGTGCGGCCCATTTTCTATTTAAGAAAGTGTGTTAGAATTTATCATTAATGGACTAGATATACCTGGAAACTTTTCTCTCATTTTTTACAAGGGATACAATATGGTTTTCTGTTGGTTTTCCCTTCTGAAAAGAGATCTACTCTACAAGAAAAGAATTTGCTCCCTAAAGAGGGAGCAAATTCTTTCCTTTTACGTAGATCCCTTTTCAGAAAGGAAGAAAAGGCAATTTTAACATAATCACCTCCCCTGACAGTATACCTATTTCCCTAAAAAAGTAACATTCTAGTCATCAAAAGCCTTCGCAGAGTTAATGGCCAAGAAAGATGACACTCAATGCTTTGATAACCCTAAATATTGTTGTCTGATTTAAAGAAACGACTAGAGTATTAATGCTACAATTAGTTTGTCTCAGGTGACAAGATAGTTGTGTTAGTAATTAGTGTTCCTTTAGAATTACCGCAATAAATAACATGGGGATGATTACCCCACCATAATAATTTGGGCAGCAACGTGAGAAAATGTACCTGCTGACATGCGCGCCCAACGAAGACTCAAATCAGCCTGCGCATCCGCGCAGTCCGATTAGAGTCTTCGTTGTCCGCATGAAGAAAGTATCCATCCTTGGCTATCCGAAATGCGCCCATTGAAGGTTCTAATCAGACTGTGCGAATGTGCAGGCTATTCTGAATCTTAGCTGGACGCACATGTTCAAAGCTACGTTTTCTGAGATTGCGACCCAGCTTAGCTTTTCGAATGTTCCTATCCCTTCATACATATTTACTCATTGTCTTTTTTAAACGAATTAAGGAAATGATTTTTTTTTCTCAGAAAACAACCAAGACTGATTTCAAATACGACGAATCAAACACACAAAAGTCTACTTTAGGGGATAAATATGATAAATGATACATGTATCTTTTTTCCTCAAGGAGTCATGTAAATATGCTTAAGCTGAACAATGCAGCCAACCGGAAGAGCTCAGATTTTGTTATTTTCAGGTAATTTTGATATATATATACGCGTGTGTGGAGAGAGAGAGAGAGAGAGAGAGAGAGAGAGAGAGAGAGAGAGAGAGAGAGAGAGAGAGAGAGAGAGACCGTGGATGCGAAATCCCAATGTTTAAGTTCATTTTCTAAAGTTCTTTTTGACGGCCTCGTGGCTCATCCGACTGGTGATCTGGAGGTCGCGGGTTCTATCCCCGTCGGGTGTGGCAACATTCTTTCGTAGAGATTGATCATGAAATATTTTGTACGGTCATTCTCTCCCTTCCGCTGATTCAAGACGAACAGTTGTCAGTTTCTGGCGAAAGAATGTACACACCTACTGGTTAACCGCTCAGAGGACTAAGCCTGCTCAAAAAAAAGTGTGGTTAGGTAAACTGACCGCCCTCGACATGACCATAATGGGCTGACTTGGCCGTAAAACCAAAACGCAAACAAAATTCTAAAGTTCTTTTCTAAGAAAGCTGTATATAGACTTTGAGCTCTGTTGCCATTTTCAATGCAGGAATCTTCGACGCGAAGAAGTGGATTTACGGTTTTGAACGGCTTGGACGGTTTTTTTGATTTTGTATGATACCAAGTAGACACTTTGTTTGAAAGTTCAAATCTATAAAAGGTTGCAAAACACGATCGAAAATCGTTCAGTTGAGACTCTTCATATGAGGGCAATGTTGTTTACAGAACTGTTTATGCCCCTAGTACCGACTAAAGCGAAACTCGATTTTCCAAGATATCAGAATGACTTCACTATTCCAAAGGAAAATACAAATAAAACTTGGACTATGGTGGGGAAAATTGAAAACAAAATGTTATCAGTTTGTAGCCCGCTGATTTTGCACTCAGACTGCCAAAGGTTAAAGCCCCCTGTGTTTCAACAATAGAGAAATGACACAGTTCTTTATTTGCACTAAAGGATATTGACCGAAGCATGTAAGTGCGTTCTGCAAAGACTGGCAACGCTCCGTGCATTCAGCAACACCGTTACAATGCCTTAAGTTGTCAAGCAATGGATACAGAAATAGAACTCTTAGAAAATGTCCTGATATGCTGCATACTATAAAACCGGCCACGTCAAGTGAAAACAGACCATTGAGACATATGCGGACAGTGAAGACCCAGCTCAACTGCGCATTAGCGCAGACTTTTTGGGGCCTTCTCTGCCCGCTTTCAGAGTTTTTGAATACTGTAGATGACATGAACGAGGAAGGAGGGCAAAGCCCCATGCGTTGTTTAAGCACCGCATTTGACCTAAGTATTCCGACAGACAGACCCTAGCAAACAATGTAGAACCAGACCAGAGGCCGCCTTGTGTCTGCCACTCATCTAGCAATATTTTACACATCAGTTGGTGGTGAACTGTGCTTTGTACAATATTCAGGACATGTATTACAAGGAGCTAAGGGGTAAATAAGGTATCCAAGCATTAGATTTATACGCTAAACTTTTACCACTCTCTAGGCTAATTCAGCAGACGGCAAATTGAAGCCATTCTTCTTACTTTTCCCAGAAAACAGGATGACATTTCATGCAAACTGACAATTTGCATGAAATGTCAAAACATGTTTTTCTGGGAAAAATAACAAAACTATTTCAAAATGCTTGCTAAACTTTTTTACCCAGAGTGCTTAAATGTTAATCTTAACACTGAACTAAATGAACTAAGAAATACGCTCAATACTGAACTCCATGCAGGTGACTGCGATTTCAGCAGATGACAAGACTGATAATAGTTTTCATATTTATCAAGAAAATAGGCTTTGACATTTCAAAAAGATTGTCTCCTTAGGAGATAATTTTTATGAAATTTCATATTATATTTTTTTTTTGAGGAAAAACATAAAATATTTCGGAATGTCGTCTGCTGCAATTTTTACCCAGCATGCTTAGCGTCAGGGTTGCAACTGCAATACTGCATTTGCGCCACAATGTGAGAAGAAGTACCTATGACCATTAGATGTGTGCGCCCGGCGAAGGTTCGGACCAGGCAGCACATTCGTGCAGTCTGATCCGTACTGTCATTCCAGTTGTAGAAACCGTGGACCATTTGCTATCCTGATCTGAGCATTTGGTAGGTGCACACGGTAAAATGTGAATTTGTCACATTGCTGTTTCAATTTTCACGCGTTATGGCTTATTTATTACATTGGATTCGGTGCACAATATACTATTCAAGCTAAATAAATACCGAGATAAGGAAATTATGGCAACTTCAGACGTTTACCAGCATGCGAACTTGACACGTAAGGTAGCAAGCATCTCCTGCCTTACATAAAACAGCAAACGCTCAAACGTAAACCAGAATTTTCTATTCTTTCTTTTATTGTCATTTTTGACGCCAATGTCAGGCAAATAAAATGCATAAGAGATAAGTACAAAAGCATTTTTTACCGTTGGATGTGCTGAGCACTTTTGTGAAAAATAGGTGTGATTATCTAGTTTTTCTGAACTTTTGACTTTTTTAAATTTTGTAAGGCATGTTTATTGTGTGGAGAGTAAATAATGTTCACACAAAAACACCGCACCAAATTTGCGAGGCTCCGCTAAGCGTCAAAGCTTAGCCGGGACAGGACGTGAGAAGCTGACACTACAATAGGTAGAGTGATTGTACCCTCCTGACGGAACTGGCACTATTCTTGTCATCTTGTATTTATCCAGCGAGCATACTGTCTCTTACGATCCACCAGCAGGTTTTGTGTTTTGGAGACTATGCTGCCCACGAATGTGCATGGATGTTCTGTCTGTGGTTCTAGTGTTGTTTGTTCTTTGTGTAGTCTAATGGCTGCTCACTGCGGACTGTTTTTGTCCTGGATTCTATTTGTTTTATTGTTGTGTTCGGTACATCCTGTCCAGTATTATCATCACCTCGTTGGAGAAGTTGGTTTGTGCTTTAGCATCACGAAAACATGCCTATATAATTCTGACTCCCTTAAACCCCACTTTTATAGGCTATAGTAAAACTGGGGTTTACAGGGGTATACATTATTTTTCTTATTTCTGCTAAAAATCATAGATTGTGGGTACTCGTTGGGATTGCCTCACTGAGGCAGTTCTAACGAATACCCACAATCTATGTTTTGAGCAGATATATAAAAAATATCAGAGTTTTTTATCTTAAAATTTTCAGTTTTTAGAGGTGAAATTTTCTATATATTTGAATAGGCGTGTTTTCGTAATGACATGTATGTTGTCTATCATGGTTTGTTGGATCTTCCTCTTGGTGTGTCACTGGTAGGCTGTGTTCTGTGATTGTGGCTTTTCTTGGATATCTTCGTTACTTTTGAGCATAACATAAGCCACAAATTTGCTACTGCCAATTAAGCCTGAAAATACATAAAGATGGGAAATAAATTCTGAGAAAAAATCTTTGAAAGCAATGAACACATTGACGCATTTAAGACTAAATTTTCTCTCCAACACTATATATTGGAAGAGTCTCTTTTCGATTTTAGGTATGTCAGGCTATCTGATGTAGATATTCCGAAAGAAAACTGGTTGAACTATTTGCAAAAGGGGAGACCCTGATCAGACACGGCGTTCTGTGGCATCTGATCTGGTTCTGCACTGTTTGTCAGTTACCCGTTTAGTGGTGTCTGGTCTTCAATGGGTTAAAGAAGCGAAATTAGCAGACTCGGTTTTATTGAGTCTGTTCATGATTAGTACATTGTAATTTGTAACACTGCTCACTCCCCCGACTACCTACTTGAGCGACATTCTATTTTCATATTAATTTAAATGGGCGCATTACTTCCAAATGACCAGAAAGACTAGATTTTATTAAGTTGAAATACGGGGAGACTTTTTACGGCCGCCACACGACTCTGTCATTTGCAATACTGTTTTATATCTCTTGAAAAAGTAGACAGTTGAGGTACATAGTAACAGACAGCGGCACACAGTGACCGCCCCCATACCCAGTCGCACACACACAGTTTTCCATCATATCTGATACTGTAAGGCGGAGGTCCTCCGCCACATTACATTCAATGCGTCATCTTTACATGTTTGCAAAGTGTACACTGTAACCTCTTTATAAGACGGTTTCGGATATAAGACGGGTTAAAGATGAACCCCAAAAGTGTTGTATCCAAACAAAAATGTATACATTATATAGAAAAATGACCATTTTATGGCCATTCTTTTTTCTATATAACCTGTACATTTTTGTTTTGTATCCAAATAAAATGTATAAATTATATAGAAAAAAATGACGATTTATGACTATATATAATCTATGGTCATTTTTCTAAGTACCTGTATACGTTTTTGTTTGGACACAACACGGTTGTTGCTAACACATAATTTTTGCTATGGATAACAGCAATAGTGTTACAAAGAGGTCGTGGGGTAGACTACACTGAACACTGTGTTATTTATAGAACATGATACAGCTTTCAATAAGGCAACCCTGACACAACTTTATTACTTTAAAAGCTTTTGGAACCACGAGTACGCCCAGTGAGTCTAACCGTCTAGACACTATAGATACTTAACACATTTAACCCTTGTCCTGCTGAACCCGGATGTACCCTGCCTTTGCAAACAGTGTAGTTCCAGATCAGTTGGCTTCTGAAGAAGCCAACTGATCTGGATCTACACTGTTCGTCATTCAGTATTTGAATTTGTATGAACAACTTGGATCAAGTAATCTGATTGACTGAAAAGTAGAAATGGGCGTGGCATCTTAATTTATTCAGCATGAGAAGGGTTAAGTCTGGGGACTCACAAAACGGTTATTGGCAAACAGTGCAAAAGGCGCATCTGATCAGGATCACCATTGTTTGCAAATAGTTTAGCCATTTTTCTCTAGGCATATTTAAATCAATTAGCCTGATCTACCTAAAGTTGAAATCGGACTCTTCCAATATATAGTGGAGGGAGTGGGGGGTTAAAAGGGGTTAAAGCTTAATGAAAATAAAAATATTTTTATTCAACTTTGAAACGAGCTTTTTGGTCTTAAAACAGTAAAAATAATAGAGAATTTCGATACTGGAATTCTGTTTGCTGTTAACACTTAGACTGTTGATTTTTTTACCCAGGAGAGGAATTTGTGTTCTTCGAAAATCAGGACCCTTGGAGAAGGCGAGCATATATTTCCAAATGAGAATTGTTTCCCTTGGAAGTGTATTCTTTACCTGAAGCAACATGTTTATTAACCCATTTTAGACGGAATTTACCTCCCCCCTCCCCCCTCCCCCCACACACCCTCTCCCCCCAACCCCGGCCTGTCCAACTGTATAGGTAAGATGAAGGAAGCTCCCAAACCGTTGGAAGGCCAGCCCAGTTTTTGATGATTTTGGCGGGGGCGGGGCTATATTGGGGGACTGGATACACTTGGTAGATTTTTCGCCATTTCTTAAGAAAACCTGGGAGCAAATTATTTCATCATATGGTAGAACCTTTCAGTGATAATTCTTGCTCAGATATCATGGAAAAATATCTCATTCAGCCAAAACTTGCGAGGAATTATGAATTTTCGTCGAAAATGTTTAGCAAGATACTTTACTAAATAAGATTTTGATATGAGATTTTTGCTCCTATTAAGCCAATTGCAATGAAGTTTTTGGCGAAAAAAAAAAGAGCAAATCTTCCAAAATTTCGCCCCAAAATAGTCCCTGCCCTTTTCAGGAGGGGGCAAAAACAAATTTTACAGTATCGTATCAGTTCTCCTTAGCATAGGTTTGTACTGAAGTTACCATGGTTACTTCCTTATGCTAAAGCGTTTCATTGAGAAACGAAATTTTGCATTCCTAATTTTTCATTTCATTGATTTTGTCTGCATGTCGGTCTTTTTACACTGAATTTGTTTCATATTATTTTCAAGAGGATATACAAATCAAATGTTGCATAAAACCAGAAAAAGACACTTATGTCATATGCGGACTGCTTGCATGCGCAGGCTGATCTAGGTCTTCCTTGTCTGCAATGACGTAAAGGTCATTTTCCTACGTTGCGTATCAAATCTTGTTGGTGTTGTTTTTTGTTGTTTTTTTAGATGTAAATTGGAATGATAAAACGTTTCATTGGTTTATCCGTTCATTTAACTTTCCGTTAATGTGATATTTTTTCAGTTACTACCATTTTTTATATTTACAGTGCATGCTACAAATAGCACATTTTAGATGCTCTTCACAACATAAAGTACTGTGGTCTATTATTGGAAAATTATTTTTGTGAAAAGACTTTTGAGGCAGAACTACAATATGAGCCGCGCCAAGCGAAAATGTGCCTTTGTAGCATGCGCGGACAGTGAAGGCCCAGATCAGATTGTGTTGATGCGCAGTCTGATTAGAGCATTTGCTTTCCGCTAACAGAACCATTTGACATTCTATCATACATCAATGGAAAGCAAAAGCCCGGATGAGACTTTGCGCATGCGCAGGATGAAACTGAATCCGTACATTTTGCGCATGCTCGAAGGCATTTTTTCGCTTGATGAGGCCCATGTATTTCTATTCATTGCTTATAATTATAGCTTTATTAATATCTTGACTGTTTCCTGGATTTTTCTCTCCTGCAGAGATGAAATGGCGCGAGAATTAGCAAACGGTACTTTTAGACGTGACCATGCGTGCGCATTTGAACAGTTAAATGGAAATGTATTCACCTTCTGGTAAGGCAAATGTCAAAAAATTGTGTTACCTCCCTTTTGAAAATGGTCTGCACTAAAAGGAAAGAATTTGCTATCGTGGAGCAAATTCTTTTCTTTTTGAGCAAGCTCTCTTCAAAAAAGGTTTGACGTACTGGAAATCAGCCAGAAAGTCACAAAAAAATCTACTTAGTGTATATAAATCTACTACCCATTTTTCTGGATTGGTATATGAAAGGCCCCACTTTTCATGCACATGTCTTTCGTTCAGAGATTTTTCTAGGCTGCTTGTTCTCTTGGTACTCAATGAATAGACTGCGATATTTGTCTAACTGATGATAAAAAAAAAAAAGAATGTATGAGCAGAACGAAGCGCAAAAGCACGAACTTGTCTTGGCGCGAATGCTGCTATCTGGTGGTTGTATTTGAATTGTTTCCCTTGTACAGCCGCACCTTACGATTGGATTGACCGATCCATCGTGCAATTTAGCAGTAAATACCTTGCTTTCATGTCGGAGAAAAATGAATGAAAGAAAAAAAATGCTATTATACTTTTAGGTCCAGAAAAAATAATAATCGCGCAGCAAGCATTCTGTATTGCTGGAATCTGCATGTTTTGCGGGAACTGTCCATAGAACTGTGCGAAGCCTCCAGAAATCGGAATATATCCCGCGATCTCGCGCGCAAGAATCATCTCTGAAAAAGTGTAGCCCGAGCCGCGGTCCTACTAAACACAGAAAAGGATAGAAAAGGGGTTATCGGGTACTGTTTATGTGTTTTTTTGTTTTGGTTTTTTTTTTTTTTTTTTCTGTTTTTTTTTTTTTTTTTTTTTATTGTTTGTTTGTTTGTTTGTTTTTAATCCCAGTCTGTTCTAGAGGCGTATAGAAATTTCAGACGTCCGCCCCCTATCAGCACTCTCAGTGTTTGATTATTTTTTTTTTTTTTTTTTTTTTGTTTTCTTTCTCGTAGGTCGTATTTTTATCCAAACGCCATACGGTTGCCGATTGCAAGTACCGAATACCAGATACGCCAGGATATACAAAATATTTGAACTTCTGGCTTCAACACAGTCTGGTTACGGTTCGCTTTTCGTTAGGTAACATATTGAACAAACACAGTTAATCCTTATCAAACTGCAGTGACGAGCAGGTTGATCAGAGGTTACACTGGTATCATATAGCATGCGCAAGGTTCTTTTACTACATGGAAGTGCTCATTTGTTGAATCTTGTCGTTTAGGAGATTTACAACATGCATTACTGCATACGGAAATAGGAAAAACTAGAAGACCTAATGATACTTTCACTGTCATAACTTTCACCTAATTAATTTTTAACATTTTATTGCCATTTCGCATGCAATGTTGTAATATTTCATTCCGTTTTAACAGAGGCATATAATTCTTCGTTAGTTGGCTACAGCGGCGTTTCGCAACACTAGTTTACTGCAGTAGCTACGTGTGATACAGTGTCGGTGACATCCATTACCTAACTATTCGGTAAACTTAACCTATTTATGCCGAGTGGACACTTCCTCTTAACTCTTTTGGACCGGTCATTGTCCATTGGAAGGGGTGCCTGGTTATTTTTATTATTACATTGTGTACCATGTTTTATAAAAATTCCATTACTTAATGCAAATAATGGAGACTCTGATCTACGGCGTCTCTGTTTGCCAATAGTGTAGACTCTGATCTACGGCGTCTCTATTTACCAATGTCCGTTTTATGAAATAGTATAGACTCTGATCTACGGCGTCTCTGTTTACCAATGTCCGTTTTATGAAATAGTGTAGACTCTGATCTACGGCGTCTCTGTTTACCAATGTCTGTTTTATGAAATAGTGTAGACTCTGATCTACGGCGTCTCTGTTTACCAATGTCCGTTTTATGAAATAGTGTAGACTCTGATCTACGGCGTCTCTGTTTGCCAGTGTCTGATTTATGAAATAGTGTAGACTCTGATCTACGGCGTCTCTGTTTACCAAGGTCTGTTTTATGAAATAGTGTAGACTCTGATCTACGGCGTCTCTGTTTACCAATGTCTGTTTTATGAAATAGTGTAGACTCTGATCTACGGCGTCTCTGTTTACCAATGTCTGTTTTATGAAATAGTGTAGACTCTGATCTACGGCGTCTCTGTTTACCAATAGTGTAGACTCTGATCTACGGCGTTTCTGTTTACCAATGTCTGTTTTATGAAATAGTGTAGACTCTGATCTACGGCGTCTCTGTTTACCAATAGTGTAGACTCTGATCTACGGCGTCTCTGTTTACCAATGTCTGTTTTATGAAATAGTGTAGACTCTGATCTACGGCGTCTCAGTTTACCAATAGTGTAGACTCTGATCTACGGCGTCTCTGTTTACCAATAGTGTAGACTCTGATCTACGGCGTCTCTGTTTACCAATAGTGTAGACTCTGATCTACGGCGTCTCTGTTTACCAATAGTGTAGACTCTGATCTACGGCGTCTCTGTTTGCCAATAGTGTAGACTCTGATCTACGGCGTCTCTGTTTACCAATGTCTGTTTTATGAAATAGTGTAGACTCTGATCTACGGCGTCTCAGTTTACCAATAGTATAGACTCTGATCTACGGCGTCTCTGTTTACCAACAGTGTAGACTCTGATCTACGGCGTCTCTGTTTGCCAATAGTGTAGACTCTGATCTACGGCGTCTCTGTTTACCAATGTCTGTTTTATGAAATAGTGTAGACTCTGATCTACGGCGTCTCAGTTTACCAATAGTGTAGACTCTGATCTACGGCGTCTCTGTTTACCAATAGTGTAGACTCTGATCTACGGCGTCTCTGTTTACCAATAGTGTAGACTCTGATCTACGGCGTCTCTGTTTGCCAATAGTGTAGACTCTGATCTACGGCGTCTCTGTTTACCAATAGTGTAGACTCTGATCTACGGCGTCTCTGTTTACCAATGTCTGTTTTATGAGACGCTAGGCATTAATAGGTTAAATTTTTACCGCATAAATCCAATCATTTGAACAAGTCCATTTTATTATAATATACTTGGATGAGTAACAAACAGTGTAGGCCCTGAGCAAACGCCGCGTTTGTTGTTTTCTGATCTGGGTCCACAATATTTTCTCAGACCTCTCTGTCCAAGTACGTAGGATAAATACGTATATCGGATCCATTGAAGTGAGTTTCTGCAATACCGAAAAAACTAAAATATTTGGACACTACAAATCTTATCCTATTTGTCCTAATAATCAATCAAGTCCATCTTATTACTGGTTGATTTGTCTGAAAAACTGCTGGATGAGTGGAAAACAGTATAGGCCCAGATCAGACGTCGCATTTTGCAGCGTCTGATCTGGATCTACACTGTTTGCTCAGGTCTATTTGCTCGATATCTGATCAAGTGAAGCCAGTTTTCTGCAATATCGTCGTTATTCTAAATATTCGGACAACTTCTGACCGCATTTATCTTATAATATGAACAATTCAGCTGACTACCTGTAGATGTATCTGAAAGACTGGCAAACAGTTAAGACCCTGAACCAACTGAGTTTGATTTCGGTCTACGCTGTTGGCACAGGCCTGTCTGTCTGAATGGTTGGGATAAATAGGTACACGATGTAAATACTTTACCTATTTCTTCACAAAAGCATATTTTGTTAGTGCCGAGGCGATTGCAACGCGACATGTTTTGCGGTGAAATCAGAAAAATATTGATACTCTATGTTTAAGAAAAAGCTACGCCTAACATAAATAAATAAAAAAAGATATGAGTCGGGGCACAGCATTTTCCTACAAAATTGTATGTGTGCCCAGCGAAGACTCAGATCAGCCTGCACATCCGCACATTCTGATCAGGGTCTTGAAGGGTACACTGTGGGTAGCCAAGGATCCAAAGTGTCTTCATAAGGACAGCAAAGATTCTGGCCAGCCTGTGCATTTACGCAGGCTGGTCTGAAACTTCGCTGGGTGCACATGCTATCTTGTAGAAAATGCTGTACCCCGACCCAAGTAAGAGTAAATACTCGGGTGGGGGGGGGGGGTAACTTAGGGGTAATTTTGGTACGGGTGTGCGAGCCAGTATTTCAAAACCTATCCCATTCATATACCTGGCCTTCAAAAAAACGGACCCATTCATATACTTGATCATCCAAAATGTTGACCTATTCATATACTGCCCTTTGATTTTTTGTACCCATTTTTTGCTCGTCATTGCACAAATATCACAGTCAATTCATGTAATATCAAGAGGATAAGCAGCCTCACAAAATCTCCGAGCGAAAAATATGTGCATATACCAGGATGTCAGAAAAACAGGGCCTTTCACATAGGAATCCAGAAAAATCGGGCCATTCATATACTTTTTGTTGAAAAAAGGGGGCCAATCATATATCTGGCAGCGCTGAAAAAGGGGGCTATTTGGCACGCACATCCGAACTATGCCATATATATAGGAAGTTAACCCCCCCCCCCCCCCCCCCACCCACTAGAGTAAACACGCCTAGAAAATGCACAATCTCGAAGCAGAGCCAAAGAATAAGATATGAGGAACAAACAATGACAAAACACGCCACATAAATAAGCCTTACATAGAACTACGAATAAATAAACTTGTGAGTTATCAGTAAAAGAACTGTGACAAACTACAGAAGCTTACATATTGTATAGTATGGACATCCAATCGAAAGAAAAGCAAAGAAAACGCATCTTTTGCGTTTGGGCCGTCTCTGTAAAATCCAGGGGCTTTATTTTAGATAAACACGATTAAGACCAGTCTTTCAGACAGCTGTCTTTATCAACGCTCTGGGGTAAAATTTTCAGCAGACGACATACTGAAATATTGTTTTCTTATTTTTCCCAGAAAACAGGATTTGGCATTCCCAGAAAACAAGATTTGGCATTAATTTGCATGAAATTCCAAATCCTGTTTTCTGGGAAAAGTGAAAAAAAGATATCACCAATTTTTCATCTGCTGAATTAGCCAAGAAAGTGGTAAAGGTTATTCTCATTAGACATTCATGATGTTGTTTCCTAGACTTCCTTCAGATAGAATTTCAAGCCCCTCAGAATTAAAATCGATTAAGGCCACTCCAAAACCAGCACTATGACATGCCCAAACAGCGAATTCATATCAGTCGGTGCGCTCGCGCTGTCTAATCGCAGCTTTTGCTGTTCGCGTGAACAATCCTCAGAGACGAGGTCTTCAACACGGCCAATACCGAATAGTGATCAAATTCCACGGTCCGAGTGATAGCCGGTTACACATGCTTAAAGCTATTTTCTCTGTGGCGCAGTTGAAATTGTTTATTACATTCGGTACAAGATAAACAACAATTACGTAAGCGAACTGAAAAATAATCTAAGAACTCAGGCCAGACTACTAATTAATTTATAGACGTTTTTAAGGGATACTTGTAGACTAATAGCAGACTTGCAACATTGTCCATGAAAAACACGTAAGCAATTCAAACGAGATGTTTTCATTGTTTTCATCATTCGCAAATGGCGTAGACAATCTTAGGGTTTGCCACTGCTTCGGGAGCACTTTATGAAGGGTCATGGACTGGTCCAATGCTATTTTCCATGAACTGCTCAACGTATAACCAAGAGTTAGCTTTCATAAAAGCCATGGTCTACGCTTAGCGTAGACCAAACTTTTTGTGGAAGCTTATACTTTTTATAAGAAACTAAATGGTTTGAAAGAAACTTTGAACTTATATTTCACAGACTGTCGTAAAAGTGAGATGATTCGAAAACCATATTTTATTCTAAATTTTCGGACACCTCGACTCCTCAGCATACTTCACCTAAATTTTGATAATAATCAATTTTCTTTCTGGGGATGTATCTAAAAAAGTGATGGTTGTTAAATGAGAATTCGTGTAGACCCTAATCAAACGCCGCCTATCGCGGCGTCTGATTGGAGACTACACTGCTTGCTAAGGCCTGTCTGTCCAAATACTCAGAAGAAATACAGTACGGTACAAATGATCAGTGAACTCCAGATAAACTGTTGCAGGATCTCTTTCTGAGCTCAGTTTCTTCACAATCATTCTTCAGTCTCTTCACAATCATTTATCAGTTTCTTCACAATCATTCCTCAGTCTCTTCACAATCATTCCTCAGTTTCTTCACAATCATTCCTCAGTCTCTTCATAGTCATTCCTCAGTTTCTTCACAATCATTCCTCAGTTTCTTCACAATCATCCATCAATTTTCACAATCAGTCCTCAGTCTCTTCACAGTCATTCCTCAGTCTCTTCACAATCATTCTTCAGTCAATTCACAATCATTCCTCGGTCTCTTCACAATCATTCCTCAGTCTTTTCACAATCATTCCTAAGTCTCTTCACAATCATGCCTCATTCTCTTCACAATCATTTCTCAGTCTCTTCGCAATCATTCTTCAGTCTCTTCGCAATCATTTCTCAGTCTTTTCACAATCATTCCTCAGCCTCTTCACAATCATTCCTCAGTCTCTTCGCAATCATTCCCCAGTCTTTTCACACTCATTCCTCAGTCTCCACAATCAGTCCTAAGTCTTTTCACAATCATTCCTTATTCTCTTCACAATCATTCCTTAGTCTTTCACAATCATTCCTCAGTCTCTTCACAATCATTCCTCAGTCTCTTCACAATCATTCCTTAGTATTTCACAATCATTCCTCAGTCTCTTCACAATCATTCCTCAGTCTCTTCACAATCAGTCTCCTCACAGTTATTCCTCAGTCTCTTCACAGTCATTCCTCAATTTCTTCACAGTCATCCTTCAGTATTTTCACACTCATTCCTCAGTCTCTTCACAATCAGTCCTCAGTCTTTTCACAATCATTCCTCACTCTCTTCACAATCATTCCTTAGTCTTTCACAATCATTCCTCAGTCTCTTCACAATCATTCCTCAGTCTCTTCACAATCATTCCTCAGTCTCTTCACAATCATTCCTGAGAGTTAAGATTTACCTTAATTTAAGTTCCAAACTTTTAATACATGATATGAGGTATTTAAAATAAATAAAATGGATAGTTTTATGTGCGTTCCGTAGATGATATTGGACTGTATTTGTTTCATTTTTGAAAACCATGCCTTTTTTTGTGAAAACGCGGAAAATGCTTTCCAAAGAAGTCCTTAAAGTTAAGGTCGTCTTCAAAAACTGATTGTAAACCTGGGCCAAGATCCTTCCCAAGCTCATACAAGGCTTTGAGTCAAAAGCTGAATTTTCTAACCTCTAAAAAGCCCAGGCTTTGTATCCTATTATATAAAATGCTATAACTTATATATACATATTGTATTAACCCTAAATATTAGGTCATCTTAACTCCTCAGCACAGGGCTGATTCTATTTGCTGTGTATACTCATTATACGGCTCATATTAACCATGGTTGATTCGAATTGTTTTTGAGTCCCTATGAATTTCTTCCGATGGGTCCAGAAAACCAATATGTAAGGAAATTTTCTTATTTTATCTTGAATTTGTATGTTGTGTGTATTCATTAGAATCGCCTCACCGAGGCGATTCTAATGAGTGCACTCTACATAACATTATTGTTCAGAAGATGTCAGAAGGAAGGGGAGCAAATTCCTATCCTTACACTTTTTAGAAGGGGCTTGCTGTGCAGGAAAGCAAACAGGAAGTCATAAAAATTGTCTCCCTTGTAAACAATGGCAGAAAGTCTGTCAGGTTACCCAATCCACTTAAATGATTACTATATTAGTGTATTTTTTATAATCAAATTATTTGTTGGCTTTTTAACAATAATATTTACCAAAACGTATCTCTCAAAGGCATGCTTCTGCAACAATCCCAATAAAGATCAATAAATTCACATACGAGGGTACCAGTTCTGACCTGATTGCACCTGGCTTCTCAATGGGAGATGCTCTTAAAAGAAAAGATTTTCTACTACACCCTGGCCCTAGCCCCGTTTGAGTAGTGATTTCTATAACAAGGAAAATAAGATCTTTTTCTGCTAGTGTGGTTTCTCTTTCAACAATCTTTCAGTCGTATCACAACTGTGTCTAGATGTGGCAGCCTCATTATACTAACAACAGGCTGATCAGTTCTAGCTATACTTTCTTAATGCTGAATGCCAGGCGAAAGTGCAGCTAGTCTTAGGTATGACTCAGCCGTGGTTCGAACAGCCTCCCGGTTACAAAGCGGACGCTTTACTAATTGAGCCACAGTGCCGGTTTTGTTAATATCTTACGTTGTCATCATGTTATACCTCACATACATTCATAATATACCTTCAAATTTGCATTTTCCTAGGAAGGTCAACAAAACAAATGAATATTTTGATTAGAAGTCCGTCATGCTCCAAACGCATGTTTTCTCATTCCGCCAACTCGAAGTGAGTTATACACCTGGTATACGAAGGACGATCAAAAAGGTTACGCCCATATGCGTTGGTAATCACCAAGAGCAGCCTCATTATTTCTCAATATAATCTTTTGCCTCGATGCACTTTCTCCAATGCTGTTCCAGTTTACTGATCCCTTCAAAATAGAAGCCTTCTTCCAGGTCCCCCAAGTACTCATCAACAGCATCTATGACGCATTCATTGCTTCCAAAACTCCTACCACGAATGTTAGTTTTCAGATTTGGATACAGACAGACGTCCGAAAGGGGGTAACTCTGGAGAATACGGGGGATGAGGAAGGACCTCGAAGCTGTATTTAGTCGCAGCAGCCATAGCAACGAGAGGTGTGAGCTGGTGCATTATCTTGCGAGAACAGAACGCCCCGAGTTAACTTTCCTCTTCTCTTCTTCATAATCTCCTAACGCAACTGCCTTAGTTCTTCTGCATAATATACAGTATAACCTCAATGGCTCGTTTACCCTGGATGATTCGAACTCTTCGGTCCCTACAAAATCCTTCCAATATCTCAAGAAAACAAATATTTAGGGATTTTTTCTTATTTTGTCATGGAATTGTATGTTGTGTGTACTCATTAAAATCGCCTCATCGAGGCAATTCTAATGAGTACACTCAACATACAATCATTGTGTAGAAAATCGAAAAGATTTCCCTAAATTATCGCTATTTGCTTCCTGAACTGGTGCCATGATTAACCCTCAGTGGCTCGAACCACCCATGTCTCGAACAATTTTCTATGGTCTCAAAGATGTTCGAGCCATTGAAGTTCGACTGTACACGACATCGTGCAACCTTCCTCTGAGGTAGCTTCTTTAGGGCGCCCTGACCGTTCATAATCCTCCACGCTCTCCCTCCCTCTCCTTAATACAGCAGCTCATTTATTCACTGTAAGAAGGAGACTCATCCCTAAGGTTTTAATGAAGTCGTCATGCATTTCCATCGGGGGCATGCCCTTCTTCCAGAAATACTCTATGACTGTTCTAACCAACTTTGTCCATTTTCTCAGTTTAACACACCTTCTCTTGTTTGCAGCCAATTCCTACTGAAATCAGTAAAGGGTCAGTTGTCAGTTTCTGGCGAAAGAATGTGCACAATACTGATTAAACGCTTAGAGGACTAAGCCTGCCCAGTAAATATGTGGTTAGGTAAACTGACCGCGCTCGACATGACCCCAATGGGTTAACTGGGCCGTAAAACTTCAAGATAAAAAAACAAAACAAAAGAAATCAATAGCTTTGAAATTTTATTATTTCTACCAAAGATGTCGAATATAAGATTAAATTATCAGCGAGTTCGGGCTTCATTTCAATTCTAAATATACCGGGCCGAGAGTTTCTTGATCGTACCTCGTAGCCAATGAAACATTTAGATGAAAAGACAAAAAAGATACTAAGCTACGGTAAAATATATTTTCAAAGTTAGAGAATACACTTTCATGACAGTCAACTCCTTTCAATATTGATTCTATCCCTTCTGAAATGGTTCTGCTGTGAAAGGAAAGAAATCATTCCATTAAGGGGCAAATTCTTTCCTTTGAGAGTGTAGCCCTTTTCAGGATGGCTTTGATGTGCAGGAAAGCAACAGAAAGTCACAAAAGGTTGTGAAGAATGGCAGAAAAATGCAAGATTATCCATTCATCTAAACCCTTAGCACGCTGGGTAAAACTGTCAGCAGACGACATTTTGGAATAATTTTCTTTCTTTTTTTTTCCAGAAAACAGTTTTGCCATTTAAATGCCAAATCCTATTTTCTGTGAACATAAGAAAAATATCCCCAATTTGTTGTCTGCTAAATTATCCCAGAGAGTGGCAAAGGTTAAGGAGCTTAGATACACCTGGTAGATTTTCCACCATTTTTTACAAGGGAAACAACTTTTGTGACTTCCTCTCTAAAGGGAATAAATTCTTTTATTTTAAAGCAGATCCTTTTTTCAAAAGGGAGTTAAAAACGGTTGATATTATTGCCTCCCCTGAAAGTGTAAGCGTTCCCCTTAAACTCCATTATAATATATAGAGTACATGTAAAAGTGTATGCAGACAGTCAAAGTCGAGCACAGTCGGAACATGTATAGTGTGATCTGTCTTTCCTTTCATGCCAGTTGATACATCTAACCCTTGCCATGCTGAATAAACTAGGATGCAATGCCCACTTCTAATTTTCAGCAAATCAGATTATTTGATCCTGATTGTTGACATAAATTTTCATACTTAATGGCAAACAGTGCAGATCCAGTTCAGAAGCCAACTGTTTTGGTTCTACACTGTTTGCAAATGCAGGACATATCCGGGTTCAGCAGGACAAGGGTTAAGTATTTAGATTTTCTCTAGATGAACAGTGAAGGTCCTGATCAGATTATGTGCATGCGCAGAAAGCTCTAGGGCTCTGTTGTTTTGTTTGTCTATATTTGAAGCTCAACATCAGGAAATATACAGTCTGACACGTACACCAGGCAACGACTAAGATCAGCTTGCGCATTTGTGAAGTCTCATCAGAGTCGTCGCTCTCTCTCTCTGAAGAAGGCTTGGATCCTTGGCTAACCACAGACAACCCAGCGAATACTCTGACCAGACTGCGCGGATACGTAGGTTCATTCGCTTCTTTGCTGGGTGCACATGTCCGATGGCACATTTCATCACATTGTCCATGAACGCTGAGCATGCTGGGTAAAAATTTCAGCAGACGACAATTTGAAATATGTTTCTTATTTCTCCCTAGAAAAAAGGCTTTGACAGTTCATGCAAATTGTCTCCATCCTGAAATGTGAAAACCTATTTTCTCGAGAAAATAAGGAAAAATTCACCAATTTGTCGTCTGCTGAATTAACCCGGAGTGTGGTAAAGGCTAATATGTATTTTCATCTATTGAAATTCTACTTGTTCAATCTCAATGTAAGCGTATTATCAATGGGACTATTTCGTGACATATCAATGGGGAAAAGCAGAAGGTAAAAACTGTGATAAATATAACAGGACAATGAGCTAAGATTGGAATTATAGAGGTAAGAAATATTTCTCGAGAAAATTAAGGGTTATCTTTTAATCAAACGGAAAGGTTTTTGACCGCGAAAATATCATCTTTTCCGGCGCAAAAAATAGTAACACACTCAAAGAAGGTAGTATGTATGTACAAGAAATTTCGCCTGCATGTTTGGTACCATATTGATTAGAATAGGAAAGTAACATGAACACTAACCATACCATGGGAAAATTCAGCAGACGACAAACTGATTATATTTTTCTTCTTTTTCCAAGAAAATGGGATCTGGCACTGCTGTTTTTTCTTATTTTTCTCAGAAATGGGATCTGAAATGTCAGATTTTCTAAGAAAAATAAACATATTTCCAAATGTCGTCTGCTGAAATTTGTACCATCATGCAAAGTATTAGTGATTCACGTGATTTTTGTTTTATATATGTTGCTTCTCTATAAGTCTATATGGAGACATATTCTAAACGAACAACCACAAGAAAAAATATACTTCTGTTATATTACTGATGATGATAATTTGGTGTTTTACGTCCCTTTCAACATTAACCCATTTATGCCGAGTGGACCCTTCTACCTTGACTATTTGGACTGGTCCATTTCCAGTAGAAGGAGTGTTTATTTACTTTTTATTATTACAACCATGTTTTATAGAAATTTCTGTATCTAGCGCAGTGTAGATTATCATCAGACGCCGCGTCCTGTGGCGTCTTTTCTGGGTCTACACGGTTTGCCGATGTCCCTTTCATGGGACGCTAGGCATATTTGGGTCAATAATTTTGTTTCTGTTCGAGTCACAAAACATGGCAGTTGTTTTGGCATTTCTCGAGAATATCTGACTGCATAAAATAGGCAATCAAAGCGTTTTTGATCTATTCCCTATTCAAATCGCATGAGCGCAAATTACTAAAGCACGGTACTCTCGCTCGCTTCGACTAAACCCGTTACGCGTTGGCGAAGAGCGAAATCCCGGGGCAGCTAGATTCCGTAATAAGCCGGAGTTTTTGCTAATATTTACTTTCTGAAGAGAATTTGTATAGCGAACAGCGAAACTGATCCTTTTGTATTGGATCTGTTCTGTTCACCTTATCAGTAACTGAAGCCTCCAAGATCAGGGGTCTGAAAATACTTTGTTGTTTACAAGGGAGTCCACTGTTGTGATTCCCTGTGTGCTTTTCTGCAAATCAAGTCCATTTGAAAAGGGATTCTATAAGAAACGAACCTGCTTCTAATTCTTTCCGATTAGAGTACACCCTTATTCAGACGGGAGGCAAAAACCATTTTGACAGTATTACCTCCTTTGAAAGTACACCCTTTCTCTTTAATCCCTCAAGACCAATAGGGATACTTTTGCAAACAGTGTAGATCCTGATGAGACGGCTCATAACGAGCCGTCTCATCAGGCTGTTTGCCATTCTATTATTGTTTTTTGACTAAACCACTATTTGCAACGAAGGATGTGTCCAACTTCAGATATGGAAGAGACCGTTTCAGAAACTCGGGGGTGAGGGGATAAGGTGAATGGGAATAAGAAAAGTGATTTCTGTGTATATGTGAACAATGAAGCCAGAACAGCTTGTGCAGTCTGATCAGTTTCGTTGGTGATTATAGTATGTACTGATTCTGTAATCGGACAGTGACTTGATATAGCGCTGATCAATCTGCGCAGATAAGCAGGCTGATGTGTTTTCACACATATATCCGGGCACAAAAATTCTGGTACTTATCCTGCAATTTGAAACTGAGCTGGGTCTACACCACTAAGACATGTCTGTCGAAATCTTCCCAGTGCGCAAAATTTTATGTAGTATGGGCCGCGACGTGTTAAAACCTGTCTACGGGCATATGCGGACAGCAACGGTCCAGATTAGCCTGACTTCCGCGCAGTCTGATCAGGGCCTTCGCTGCAGTCTGCTAACAGAATCATTGGATACTACAGAATGTATGAATGGTTGCAAATGCCCGGATGATACTTTGTGCATGCGCAGTATGATCTGAATGTGCGCATTCTTCGCGTTCGAAGGTACTTTTCGCTTGGCGCGGCCATATACTATTCCTCCTCGCAGTGCCTCGAACCATTCAAACATATGCAAGCGCAGAGTCTGTGGGAGTGTCCTTAATTCTAGACCATAGTTTGTGACAATTTACAAGCTGCTTTGTTATTTCCGACAGCTTGATTATATAATTTTCCGCTATTTTTGCATTGTGTGAAGTGTATGCTGGCGTGCTTTGTGCAATATTTGCTGAGTTATCAACATCTGGTTTACAGGCACACCATTATACTCCCAGATAGCATTCTACATAAATCTACAGCGGGCCGTTATCGGCCCGTCAGCTACCCTGACGGGCCGTTAACGGCCCGCTAGAGATTTACGGAGAATGCTGACTGGGCTGTTTCCGTTTCGCGCTGTCTGATGAAAACCTTCGCAAATCGTGAAGAATTCAGATACATTTAGGCTTTTCCCTTTAGCATTCTCTGGGCAAATTCAGCAGACAACAAACTGATGATATTTTTTCCAGAGAACAGGATTTGACATTTTATGCAAATTGTCTTCGTTGGAGACAATTTGCATGAAATGTCGAACCCTGTTTTCTGGGAAAAATAAGAAACATATTTGGAAATGTTGCTGCTGAATTTTTATCTGGCATGCCAAGCGGTAAAGAGTAGTTGAAGATGTATAACCTGCAGAAAGGTCGACCGAACGAGCGTAAGGTTGTGTTCAATAATCGACTTCCGACTTGTGAGTGGTCAGTTAGCGAAATAACCAAATTACTCTCGCACCCTAAGGAATAATTCGTAATTTTTCGCACACAGATTCCAGTAAATGCGCTTGCCAAATGCCATTTCAATTGCCCGAGGCAAAGCCGATGCCAAAAAAGGTGAAAATATGGAAACGTCTTCAACCAGATAGGATAGTTTGAAAAAAAAATGTGTACACATTAATATTGACAAGACCTAGCCAAAGGAATTGTCAAATGATTTTTCCATTGGCCGAGACAAAGCCGAGATCTAAATTCTTTACTGTAGTCACCTAACTCTTCAACCTTTAAGAAAATTTTGATTATTTTTTGCATAGAGATTTACACCTACAAGCTCTAGCAAATTAGGTTGCCAAATGCAATTTTTGTCGCACCTGCTTTAGTATGGGCGAATTAAGCGTGCAAGTTTCCGTCCGTCCGTCCGTTCGTCTTTCCGTCAACATTTACCCTGGGTGTCTTGTGAGCGCAACTCCTCTTACAGTTTTGTACCGATCATTTCGAAACTTTGCATGTGTTTTCGTCATCGTATGAAGATGTGCATGTGGTTTGTATATAAATTGTCAGATTATTTTTTGTCACTTTTTCCACATTGTGAACTTAGTCATTTTTCACCCTCAGTATATAGACAATGGGTACCTCTTGTTAGCACAACTCCTCTTACAGGTTTGTATCGATCATTTTGAAACTTTGCATATGTTTTCTTCATGGTATGAGGATGTGCATGTGATTTGGATGTAATTGTTAGATTATTTTTTTCACTTTTTCCTCTTTGTGAACTTAGTCATTTTTCATCCTTTATATATAAACGGTACCTCTTGTGAGTGCAACTCCCCTTACAGTTTTGTACCGATTATTATGAAACTTTGCACGTGTTTTCTTCATGGTATGAGGATGTGCATGTGATTTGGATGTAATTATTAGATTATTTTTTCGCTTTTTCCACATTGTGAACTTAGTCATTTTTCATCTATATATAGACAGTGGAATACCCCGTGAGCACAACTCATACAATTTTATACTAATCTTTTTGGAACTTTGCACATGTTTTCTCCATAGTCTGAAGATGTGCACGTGCTTTTCATATAATCCTTGCCATATATTTTGTCACTTTTTTGTTCTTTTTGAACTTTGTCAGTTACTGACCTCAGATGTATAGACAGTGGGTACCATGTCATTGCAACTTTTCATACAATTTCAAACTGGTCTTTTTGAAACTTTGTACGTGTTTTCTCCCGGGTCTGCAGAAGTTCAGGTGGGTTGGATATGATTTTATTTTTATTTTTGTCACTTTTTCCACTTTAACTTTGTCATTTTCTTAAACTCAGATTTTTTCCACATTGTGAACTTAGTCATTTTTCACCCTTAATATATAGACAGTGCGTACCTTGTGAGCACAACTCCTCATACAATTCTATACCAATCTTTTTAAAACTTTGGACATGTTTTCTCCATAGTCTGAAGATGTGCATCTGCTTTTCATATAATCCTTGTCTTAATTTTTGTCACTTTTCCAACCTAGCACTGCTAAGAATGAAATAAACGTATTTAATAACCACATTCTGATTGTGGTTCCTGTGACTTTTGTCCCAGCAGGTGCGATGCCGCCTTCCGCGGAATTCTGGTTCAATGCCCGAGGCTAATCTGTGATAAAAAAAAAAAGCGATTTAACGGGGTTTGCTCTTCTACTAAAAGCTGTTTAGAAATACAATCTATTATATTCTGTTCTGTTCATTTCTATACCTATTCTATTCTACCTCCCTGCTACATCTATTAATATATTAATCTGAATTAATCTGATCGATCTAAAGCTTTTTATTATGTCTATTTTGATGTGATTAAATATGATATTATATTAAGTCATTTTTGTTAAGATATTGTTAATTAATGGTCTTATTTCTGTTATATATGGTTGTTGACCACAACTTCAGGTTAAGAAGATAAATGTGTTAATATTTTTGACTGGTTTTTCCTCGAAAGCAAAGACTGCGGCGCCTCATTTACGCCCTGCCTATACTTTAAATGTGCAATTTAAAGCTGTCGTCTAAGGGTACAATAGACTTGTTACAGGTATATTACCGTATTTAACCTACTGTGCTTTCGACATCTTTCAGAAAGTCGTTTTTTGCTTGGCGCTTTACTCAAAAGAAGTAAATTTGCAAACTTTTGTCATGACTTTTTCGCAAAACCATTTGTCGTAACTATCTATGCACAAAAAGTTATATTCTAGTCATTTTTTTTTTTTTTTTTTTTTTTTAAACAAAAAACAAATATTTTCACTTTTCCCATAGTAAAAAGGAATGCAAATTATTCAGAAATCTGTAGGGTATTAACTTAGAGGCAGATTTTCAACAAGTTCCGCTTGTTCAATTTTTTTCTGAAATTTTCACAATATTGTTGTGAAACATCAATAATTGAAATTCAGCAAAGAGAAAAGTAAAAAAAAAAAAAAATCTCGAACCAAAAAATTCCAAAAAATCACTTGACAATAGAAATTGCCTAGGTCAGACCAATTTTTGGCCGTGAATTTAATTTTAGGGTACATATTTGAGAACAAAACACAGAAACAGAAAAGACAGATAGTTTCTGATAAGATATGGTCAGTCAGAACAAAATATTTTCATTTAAGATAAAACGCCGATCCGAGTGATGTCGTAAGGACATTAAGTTTTCGTACATCTTATCTCTTTACTATACTTGTCCGAGAATTTCAAGTAGTACATTTTATGTGTCTTTAGTACTGCTGAATGAGTGGTAAACAATGCAGACCCTGATCAGACACCGCGTTTTGCGACATCTGATCAGGTCTACCATGTTTGCTCAGGTCTGTCTGTCAAAATAGAGTAATTATGGTACAGTGTTTTGTAAATCGCCTTTACAAAATAATAAACAAGATAATTATATGTAAGCGTTGTTTGTAATAATGTATATGTGTAATATTATATAAACTCCGCATTTAGTAGTTTAGATAAAAAACAAAATATTTACATTGAGAAATAAGACTTTCCCTACTTTACTTTGTCCAGTTATTGTTGATTGATTGTACTTTCACTGACTGTCTTAGACATCAAAAACTTTTATGAGATTGTGATCTATACAGTGTATTAGGAACTGAACAGACGAAATTGAAACAGCAAGATTGGAACACAAGGTAACTGGTGCACAGACTAATAGCTGATTACTGGCCAGTAGTGAGGAAATTAGTTGAAGATAAATAATAATTCCTATTTGGCCTAGCCAGATTCCCGATCTGCCTAAATTCCTATTTTGACTATGAAATATCCAAATCAACGGGTACCCGTTTTGGTTATTTTTGTATTTGAAAAACAAAATGCCGCCATTTTTAAATCAGAGCAAATCTTGCAAATCACTAGTGCCGCGCGAATCTTTTTCAAAATATGAGCTACTCTCAAAGAAAAGAATGTTCTCTTAGACGGAGCAAATTCTATTTTTATTCTCTTTTTTTATGAAGAATTGCCCCAGCGAGAAGATGTTAAAATAACAAGTCAGAGTCATGTCCTGTGGAGTTGTATTCAGTTCCTTGTAAAATGATACATTCAAACTTCAATGGCTCGAGGGTCTTCGGTCCATGGAAATTTCTTCTAGACATGGGGAGTTTGAGCCACTGAGGGTTAATCAAAGTGCTAGATCTGGAGTCAAGTTTGAATAATTTAGGGATATCTTTTCTATCCATAAATAATGGTATCGTCAATGTACTCATTAGAATCGCATCGATGAGGCATTTTCATGATAAAATAAAAACAAATACCGTCAAACATCCCTAAATATTCGTTTTCGTGAGCTGTCGGAATAATTTCCCAGGGACTCAAAGACGAGTTCGAATCAGCCACGGTAAACGAACTGTCCGAGTCATTCAAGTTTGACTGTAGAACTACATATATCTCTGTACACAATTTACGCGGTTGCAAGAGGACTGATCACACAGTAAACTATCATCGACTCAGCTTTGTAAAATATACCAGATTAGATTCTGTAAATTACTTTCCTGTACTGGTTATATATATGTTTCTGATAATGCCGGTAAATCACGTTTATTGGTTTATACAGTAAAATTCAGCATTAACCCTTAAACTGCCAATCACAACAATTGTCGTCTGCTTGTGATTTTAAAAGTCATTTTTGCAAACAGTGTGGACCCAGATCAGCAGTCTGATCTGGGTCCACACTGTTTGCCTGTATGCAAAAATAGGTTTGAAAAGTTTGCAATAATATTCAGCAGACGACATAAACAGACGACATTTTCAGATTTGGGACTGCCTAAAAGTGGTCTTATTAGTGCGGTGGTCTTATTATTGAATACAGTGCTGTAATTAGAAAACAGATATAAAAAAAAGTAGTGTTTCTCTGTGTGTGTGTGTGTGTGTGTGTGTGTGTGTGTGTGTGTGTGCGTGCGTGCGTGCGCTGTTTTCTGAATTCATTTTTATTATCCTTAAACTTTGAATACTTACTATATGTATATGTAATTGTTTGTATATATTCATATTTTGCGTTATATAACTGTGGTTCCTACAGCACGGGTGTTCTATTCATAGCATTAGAAAATAACGTAAATTCACATAAGGTGGTCAGTATGTCTTATCTTATCTTATAGTCAGCCTACACAATACTTGTACTGTAACATTTAAACAACGTTCAGCTGTATTACGTCAGGCACTTAGATGTCAACCTCAACTAGAATGGCGCAAGGAGGGTATTTAAGATATTTCTTTCTTCTAAAGTGTTTTCTTTTGTACTTTTACTTTTATTATTTCATAGCCGCGATGACCTAATTGATTTCAACAAATATTGCTGATTGTCTGAAGATTTTGTTACGTTTTATGACTCCTTAGTGTTTTAGCTATTCGTTATTTCTGAAGTAAGTTTATTATTTCAGGTTATTTTGATAATTACAAACCATGAAAAAAAATTATATCACGACCTGTCAATGTCTACATACATTGTATTTCTAACATATACAAGTATAAGCTTTCACAAAAGCTTGGTCTACGTTAACCACGCTTTTTTTTTGTGAAAGCTAATACTTGGTTATAGTCATGGAAAATAGCATTGGACCATGACCTTTCATAAAGTGCTTCCGGGGTAATGGCAAACTCTAAGATTGTCTACGCCCATGAGCGTAGACGAATATTATTTTGATCATACAAAACCTGACGTTTTGAGTCGATTCTACATTAGTGATGAATGTATGAAGTGGCTAGCGGTAGTCCGATCAGACTGCGCAAATATCAACTAAATGATTGTCTGTACAGAATAATAAAAATAATAATAACTAAACACAAAACAGTCCACTAAAAGCAACACATCTCAATGAACTCAGAATTTGAAGTTAGAGCTTATTCGACATCTCAGTCACTTGAAGAAAATCAACTCTGACAGACAATGCATCTGAGATGAAAGATCTTGACAATCCATGCATTTTGATGCAAATTTGATCACAATCGAACAATAATTAAGCGAATTAATGACATATAAAAATTTAAATCTTTTATCAAGGGTGCCGCCGTTTTGAATATTTAATGAGAACATAAACATTTCGAAATATTCAATAAAATTTTATTTCTGACACAAAACAGTGTAGTTTTTAAGCAAAAAAAATTATGTCTCGAGAAGAAACGAGAGGTAAAATATTGTTGCAAATATTACTTATTTAGGTTTTGTATTTTTAATTCAGGTTTTATGATGTCATCAAGCCTCATTATATATTCAAACAGGCGATACAATCAATTTTGAAATCTTTAAACCTCGATAACTTTCTTATTTCCATCTGATCAAAGTGCATTGTTCGTCAAGTTCTTGCATTTCAATAACTAATTAGATTTTTACCGTCTTTCTTTTCCTTTAATGACTCTTCCCATCCAATACTAATTAAGGGCTGTCGAGGCTTCATCTTCTGTGTTTAATCAAAGTGTATAAAGTCAAATTTAATCATCCTTTGAAGCTGAGTTGTGAAATTGAAAGGAAAGCTATTATAAATTAAATGTAATTGAAGTAGGTAACATCTTAACAGTAGCGTGTTCAAACTATAACAAAAAATATATGCAAATAATCATTGTTGTCACGAAACAAGCAGACTCATTAAACTATCTATAATTACTACATGAACTTTCACCGCACGTTCCATTGAAATATTCACAACAAACGATAACTGAAATTAGGTTTGTAGATATTGCAAATTACTATGAAAATCAATGTTCGAAGCAAAAGGTCCCTTGAGACCGAAACAATAATACAAGAATTTCTGTAAACATGTTTGCAAAGCTTGCGGGCTTCTGCTTTATTGTCTATGTCCTTGGGTGGAAACAACTACATTGAGTTTGGTTGGGACACGGAAGTGAATCCTTTGTTGACCCACAATGCATCATTGACTTTATGCTCGTTGTCTACAACTAACACCCGGGACTAGCTTGAGCATTGAATAGAAGAGAATAATATTTATTGGAACACTTACATAAACAAACTGTGTTCTCCGTTCACATGTACTGTTTCGGCAAACCACACTTATGTAGATACTTTAAAAAGTTGCCATTGTAGCACTTTATCAAAGGTTATGGGATATGATCTCTCTCTCTCTCTCTCTCTCATCCTTTGTCTGTTTATTCATTATGCTGCTCTCATACAATGTACCTGGGCGAATATCCTTGCGAGTAAGAAAATTTGAAATTCGCGGCAAAATCGCCGGAAATGATATGATTTGCCGGGAGAAGCATTGGGAATAGAGAGGCCTTATGAATGCTTGCGAAATTCTTATGAATCCTTACCAATCCTTTCGACTTGCTTAGGAAACTTACGATTTATCAACAATCAATTTGCCGAATTTCTTGCGATTTTTTTCCGGATGTTACGAATACTTACGAATGCCGTTGTAAATCTTGCGAATGCTTACGAACGCCTTATGAATGAAACGATTACACAACGTATGCTTGCCAATGTAATCTCTTTGTCACTCATTCGCCAGCATCCACCGAGTTATCAAGTTTTTACCCTTCATCATGCCTAGGGGCGGAAGAAAGGGCGGTGGTGGCAGAGGCAGGGGCAAGGGAAAGTCTGACCCCCCAACCCCCCCCCCCCCACCCCCACTCCTGAACACAAAGACTCTGCTTCCGATGGCGCAGCATCCAGTGATAATCAGACCGAGACGGCTGTGGCCTCAAGTGACAATACCAAAACGTTCAGTCAAAATAAGGCCAAGGTCAAGTCTGCCAAGGCTGCCAGGAAGCCTAGACTAGAGAACGCAGAATCTCAGCGGGACGAGATGTCTGACATTCAGTCAGACCCCTCTCATTCCCCCATTCCTCCCCCGCGCTATTCGACTGCACGTCCTCCTTCAAAGGCCAAGAAGCTTACAGTGAGTATAAACCCGACAGGCGTAGTGCCAAGCTGACTGAGGCCCAGCCAGACACCATGTTCGAATGATTGGAACAGACACCTAGCATTTACGACACCAACCATGTCAAGACGAATGCTAGCAAATCTCTGCAAATGTCTTACCATCACTACAAATGCCTTGCTATCAATAAGAATGGCTTGCAATTGCTTACGAATATGTTGCGAAAGCAATGAGAATATGCTTTCCTTGTGAAATTTAGTATCATGTTTCTAATATTCGCAACACTCCGTGAATTATCGCGAATGCTTACGAAAACTTAGGCATATCTGGCGATCACCTTGCTATTATTGCGAATTTGCGGTGAATTGCATTTGTAAGCCCATTCGCAACATATTCGCTCAGGTATGAGAGCAGCTTTACGAATGCGTTTAATCGCTTCATTAACGATCACTGGGGAGGCGTCTGGTTCACACAGGTCAAGTTTTGAAATATATATATATATATATATATATATATATATATATATATATATATATATATATATATATATATATATATATATATATATATGTGTGTGTGTATATATATATATATATGTGTGTGTGTGTGTGTGTGTGTGTGTGTGTGTGTGTGTGTGTGTCTGCGGAACTGCGTATACTATGACCAGACTATTCATGTGCATTTCTGCATTTCGCAGTCGCTCTAAAATGATTATGACGGATTTATAATTTCGGACATTCGTAAATATGAAACAAGCCTTTATCGTATATTGACGCCCCTGTTCATCCTGCGTATTTGAGCAGTCGTACCGGGGTCTTTTTTCAAGCTTATAGAATCAATGACTGCTGTATAATATATCGGCGAACAGAGGTGCGACCTGATCAGACTGCGCGTGTGCGTAAGCTGATTTGGTTCGTCTCTGTTGGCGTACTGTTTAATGGCAAATTTCCCAATGTTACGCACCATGTACATATTTTATAATGCACAGTAGATCAATAAGCCCAGGTGAAAGGCTCTTTTTTCAACTGACAAATATTGAATAGTTTGTTGTTGTTGTTTTTTTCTTATTTCTCCATGAAAACATATGTTGTGGTACTCATTAGAAGCGCAACATATGTTTTCATGGAGAAATGAGAAAAATATAATGTGGATATCCCCTCTTATCTGAAGCTGTGGATGAAATTCAATTTCGATAAATGAGTTTACTGCCCTTCGTACTGTTGGTCGTTGATCTATAAACGAACAAATAGACCACAGGTCCGCACCTCCGTTGGCCTTTTTTACGACTTTTCTGTATTGTATTACTTCATGTAGATCAAGTTTCGTTTTGAATCAAATTCTGGCCACATCATAATTCGATTCATTATCAATTATTTTGACAAGCGTGTACAAGCGCAATATTAAACTTAAAAGTACATATGACCCGACCCCAAAGAAATGTTTATTCCGAAATATTATAATACAACGCCCTCCCCTGCCTTCAGTCTCTTCTCCTCACGTCCTTGTGTGGCATAAACGACATCGAAGAGAACACGGAAGGGTAGATCTGCCTGCGCATATGCATAGTCTGGCTATGACCTCCACTACTCCCTGAAATTCACAGGAAAACCGTTGATTGTGAGTACGAAATTAGAAGATACAGAAATAAGAAAAGAATAGATTTCAATCTGCGCTTTTGTATTTTACATGGTTCAAAAGCATAGTAACTTGATGCGCAATGCACGAAAAGGGTCCGGACAAGCAGGCGTATCTGCTCATCTGGCATCAGGGCCTTTTTCCCAAGTTACTCATCAATACATTGTGGACCCAGTTTTGTTCTAAAGACTTGGCATTGTTTCTGTCTTTCGCAATTATGCATAATTCGCTATTCAGGAAAAACACGTTGGACAAAAGAATAATCTGCAGCGTATCTTCCACGTACTCCGAACACAGATCAAGGAATGCACTTAGGAATGCATTTACATGAGTAAATATCAATGGGTTTTCACCAAACCTGGTATGCGCATTGATTTGTGGAGATCTGGTTTGTGATTGCCAATGGGCAAATTTCGCCAGTTTTTGACAGCCTGTCCGCCATACGATAATAACAGGATATTATCGTTTCACGTTTCTATTTCGCCTTGACTCCAAGGTGTCTGATTAAAAAAGAGAAAAATTCATAAGTTCTAACTACACCGTTCTGGTAGACAGTCATAGTACCCAGTGCTGAACATCTACAGCAGGCCTGCAGGCGCGTATTCAGAGGGGGGTTCGGGGGTTCAGTCGAGCCCAGCCTTTGACTCATGGGAAATTTTGGATAAATTTTTGGATAAATTTGATAAATCGAAGTGAAAAATCTGGTCCCTGTTTTAACATGGAAATCTAACGACAGGTAACAAATTATTGTGGAAAAGAGGAGAAATTGCTCCTCAGGAGCACTTTCTCCTCTTTTTCACAATATTTTCAATATATCTATAACTTCAGGTGTCGCAGTACAAATTTATTTGCTAGATGCGGTTGTTCGATTTATTTTCCCTTTGATTCTGCAAATCTGATATGTCGAAGTACGGATATCTCAAATTATTTCAGAGAGTCCCTTGGACTTCGAGATAACAAAAGTCGACTGTACTTCTCTTCAGCAAGTTCATTTTACTAGTAGATGTGCGTAAAATTGCTGGCTGAGTAGCAAACCGTGCAGAGTAGACCCTGATCAGGCCCCGCGTTCTGTGGTGTTTGATCTGAGTCCACACTGTTTACTCAGGCCTGTCTTTCCGAATACAAAGCGTAAGTACGCTAGTTTGATCAAATCGAACCCTCAGATATCATCCTGGATCCGCACCTGGGGCTGCGTTCAGTAAAGCAAAGCGTTCGCGGACATTCGGAAACTTCAGTTGTGACCGATTTTGGTGAAAGATAGCGAGTGCCCGCGAACTGTAGCTGTCTTTGGGTAGTCTCTTTTTTTGTAACAAAAAATATAAAAACAAGTTTTATTACATTGATATTACTTATTAGATGTTACATGGATAAATATTTGTACAAGATTAAATCTCGTCACTGAATATAATGGCTACTCTCCAAGACGGGTTCAGAAGATGCAAAATAATTTGCAAAAAACGCTCGCAAATGTTCTGTTTTATTGAAGGCGGCCCAGGATAAATCTAATAAAATCTAATAAAATAACCCTGTAAATACTTACTGTAATATACGAGACGTATTCACATAAACAGGTGCAGTAAGCTACCACATAGTACGCACTTTCATACAATCAACAGTCTAAGGAAAGGGCCTTTATGACATGTACGAACACCGAAGGCACCGATCTCACCTGTTACTCAGTATGTTCTATATATATATATATATATATATATATATATATATATATATATATATATATATATATATATATATATATATATATATATATATATATATATATATATATATATATGACAGATAGATAGATTGATAGATAGATATTTCTTATTTTTCCCAGAAAATGGGCTTTGACATTTCATGCAAATTATCTCCTAAGGACAATGCCTAGTTTTCTGGGAAAAGTAAGAAAAAATATTTCAAAATGGCATCTGCTTGAAACATTACCCATAGTGCTAAGCGGTAAGCGACAACGAAGGCCCTTAAAGGACCGTGTAAATGCAAAGGCTAGTTTGGGCCTTCAAGGCTAGCTTTAGCATAAGGGTAATTTTCTTCCGTGGTGCGTCCTACATAAAGAGATAATAAATTTATAACGTACCCGAGGTGCACAAAACAAATAAACAGGAGCGCTTGGGGTCAAAAGCACACACACTTGAAACAGTGAAGTATACTTGTGAGAACACAGATACGCAATATATTTGTTTGAAGATGTATGATTAAATGCTACTCAGAAACACTTCTTCCGATAATATATATCTTCCATTTGGTCCCATCTCTTTATGTTAGATAACTTTTTATTCGCTCTCTTTTATATACACTTACCAAAACTTTTCAGTAGGCTGTTGAACTTGCGCAATCATAAAACGATATACGTCAAACATACAGCGAATTTGCGAATAACGAAGACCTAGATCAACCTGAGTGCCAGATCAGCCTGCGTGTTCGCTCAGGCTGATCTAAGCATTCTTATTCACCTGGAAGAAGTCTAGATATGATACTCTCTTGGCGAAAAGTTATAATCCCGACCTGAATACGTATGTGGATACATGTATGCGTATTTGGTTATCGCATACGTATTATGGCCTGTTTGCCGGGACGCGGCATAAAAACACGTATACGCATGCAAAAGATAATCGCCCGTACAGCTGTGCGAACTATGCTAGATTATTGTCTATTCAACATGTACTACTTAGGCCATTCATACATCAAGATATTTCGCATTAGGTAATGTTTGGTATAAGCCAAACAGGAAAGATCATAAAGGTTAGATATGTATGATCCTCTCGCCGTAGCATTTAGTGCATTCAGAGTTCTCCCTTCGGAAACCAATTGCTGACGGTGGCTGCCAGGGCTACTGATAACGAGCCTCGAACGGTTTCATTATAGTCTGGTTTCAACGACCTGACCGAGAGTGGTCTAAATATGAACAAACGACATAGCCTATCACTGTTAAAATGGCTCAGTCTATTCACAAAATTTGGTTGAACAGCGTTTCCATTACGTTGGCACTCTTAGTAAGAAATGAATGCATACGGGAAAGGTGCGATATTTTAATATCTCCCGGTTAGTACGGATTTTTTATTGTAGATATTCCGCCATTTTATACTTTGAGGCAATTTTTGTAACTAGCTATAGTTGATTTCAGCTTAAAAGTGGATTGAGCATTCTTTCAGACAATGCTCTCTCTCTCTCTCTCTCTCTCTCTCTCTCTCTCTCTCTCTCTCTCTCTCGTTTGCGTGATATTATTCTAATCATATGAAAGACGTGGCCTTTACATTGTGGTTTATCTAAGATCATGATATTTTACAGATCAGATCTGCAATAATGTGTACACGTACACGAGTTTAAACAAGCTTTTTTACTATAAAGTTTGTATTAAACTATGGTCTGTTATAGAACAACCCGTAAAAAAGTTTTGTTTTATAGAAAGAACGCAGCATCTCATCTGTGTCTTCACTGTTTACTCAGGCCTGTCTGTCCGTCCGAATACAAGCGTAAATCTGGTAACTGTGATTCCATGATTGCAAAAGATACATAAATATATACGATAATATGGAATCTTCTTCGTGTCGTTCTCTCTTCAGTAGGCTGCAGGATTGGCGTATTTACCTTAGGCACACCCACTGCTCACACGCCTTACCATAATTTCACAAAGCTTGCACAAGTCTATTTTAATACTTATAAATATGTCTAAAACTGACGAATGAGTGGCAAACACAGTAGACCTGGATCGGACCCCGCAGAATGGCGCATTCTGCGCCATTCTGCGGCGTCCGATCATGTTTTACACTTTTTTGCTCATGTCTGTCACTCTGTATACGTAGGATTGGGGAGAAAATCATTTCCTTTTAGAGAAGCCCTTTTATGATAAATACGGTATCTGTAATATGATAAATACGGTATCTGTAATATAATGCAAAAAGTTTAATAGGTTAGAAATGACGGTCGTCAGTGGTTCTGGCATGATTCAATAAAAATAATTTTAATTGGCATATTCTTATCTGATCACCGTTGATCATTGTTCATTGTTCTGAACCATTATAGTTCGCATGTCTGAGATGGCATTAATACACTCCAGTGTAAAAGTACTGAATAAAACAGATTAGCGTCAGATGATGAATGAGTATCCATCTTTTCTATGCGTATCAAAGGTGAAATTTTGCATGGAGTTTATGAAGCAAAAATACATTTATATACATTAAAGCTAATACAGTGATGAATAACGTGGTTTTATGATAGTTGGTTTTACAATAGTTAGTGCTTTCAGAATTCTTCCTTCGGCTGCTACCCTCAGTTGCCTTTGGTGGCATGTTGATGAGAATCCTACCGGTACTTCACAGGTCCGGTGGCTTGTGTAGGCTTATGTTGACGTCATTCAAAATGGAATCTAACATCTAAGTGAAACCTTTTTAAAAAAATCATATTGTCAGTGTTACTGACGGCCATTCAGAAGAATAAATTTGACGAAAACCATTCATATAACTACTCTTTAAGTAGCTAAAACCTATTATGAGCTTTTCATAAAGCGATCAAATAGTGGCGCCGCGTATATATATATATATATATATATATATATATATATATATATATATATATATATATGTCGGTTATGGGAAGCTACTGAAACCGTCCTTAGTTCCAGCTTCGTGGTCGGTAGCCTTGGTAGCCCTTCTCTAGTATCAAATGGTGGAAAATTTACCACATGTATCACGTCCCCTTAATACATTTAGTAAAAGATCGCAGCCTGGACCCACCGGAAGTGAAATTTCGACTCCTTATGTAAGCTCGCTTGCCTGGGAGATAGAAAATACCACTCTTTTTTCGTTTGCTGGTCTGGTTAACAAAAACAGTTTTGTTTTTGTCGTTGTCGTATTAACCTTTACCACTGTCTCGGCTTATTCAGCAGACGACACACTGGTGATATTTTTCATATTTTTTCCCCAGAAAACAGGATTTGACATTTCTTGCAAATAGTCTTCATTGTAGACTATTTGCATGAAATGTCAAATCCCGTTTTCTGAGAAAAATATGAAAAAAAATTCAAAATGTTGTCTGCTGAAATTTTACCCAAAGTGTTGTGTTAATATACTGAACACTTTTGTTCTCTTGGTAAATCCTATTAACTGTTAATGGATTGAAATAAACTTGGTCTAAAATAATTTTCTACACGTTCTAATATGATTATCTGGCAAAGATTAAGGCATTGTTTTAGCGTAAAACGCAGTTTTCTAGCAAAATTTAAAAAGCATTAAATGCGCATGCGCAATGCTTATTCTATGAATTTCAATTCCAAAAAATAAACTGCCACAGTTGAAACTTCATCACTGACAATAAAAATATTAAAAACCGCACCTCTGTCGAAGTGCAAAGCAAGAAAATGAAGTTTCAAAATTTTGAACTTTGTAATTTTCCATTCATCTCAATGGTAACTTATCCAGTCTGTAACGCAAGAACAATTCGGCCATTCCATTTCCGGCCTGCTCTTTTGGGTGTTGCTATCCTGGGCCCAGTTGTTCAACGCTAACGACATCGTTAGTTAACGATTCGTTAAAATTTACGTCGAGTGGTACGCAAATATGCTGAAATTTTTTGCTGAAAAAATGTGAGTAGCTTTTGCAGTGCAAAAGCTACTCACATTTTTTCAGCAAAAAATATCAGAATATTGTATATTGAATCTGCTAAAACAGTTAATGAAATGGCCCTTAACGAGCTCGTTAAGCTAACAACGCTTTGAACAACCGGGCCCTGATGATTTACTCAGTGAAAAATCTTAAAAGTTTATCAGCTACCAGTTTTTAGAGAAAACATCAAATACCGTTTATGGAGATTTAAGCCCAATGGTGGCCGGTGACATATAACTGATTTATTTTTATGCATTTTCAATATCAAGTTTTCTATGACATATTCAGACGATGACATTATTTTTTACCCAAACTGTACGACACTTCGTGCAAACTGTTTCCTTTGTAATTTTCGTAAAATGCCAGACTTTATTTCCTGTGAAAACAAATAAACAAAAAAAACTTAAAACAAATATTTCAAAATTTCGTCCGCTGAGAGTTTTACTCAGCAAGCTAAGCGGTGCACTTAAATTGGAGTGAGTTATTAGCACAACTAACGGACACATAAAAAATGAAATATGACACAGCGTTTCAAGATTATGAAACTTGCATGAATAAGAATCCATTATTAGAAATGAGCATTTGAAATGTACTCACATATTCTTTTAATACAAATTTCAATATTTACAGAGGATTTGTTGTAATATGAAAACATTATGGCATGTTCAAGTGCCAGACGCTCAGAATGCTGGGTAATAATTTCATCAAAAGACAATTTGAAATTATTTTCTTACTTTTCCCGGAAATAGGCTTTGACATTTCATGCAAATGGTCTTCAACGGAGAAAATTTGCATGAAATGTCAAACCTTTTTTTTTCTGGGAAAAGTAAGAAAAATATCACCTGTTGTCGTCTGTTGAATCTGCTCAGAGAGTGGTAAAGGTTAATGGTTACGGAAAGCCTTGGTTAAGGAAACATGTAGCATGATTTGATTGACCTGCAATACAATAGCTAAATATTTTGATACGAAATTTGGCCTTACATTCAAGTTCACAGAGGTTTCAAGATAGTAGTTTGTTGTTGCTGTTGTTCTTGTTTTGTGTGTTTTTTTGTTTTTTTTTGTTTTTTTTTGTTTGTTTTTTTTTGTTTTTTTTTTTTTTTTTTTTTGTTTTTTTGTTTTTTGTTGTTGTGAAATGAATTTTATGATAATCTGTATTGTAATGGGTTTGCATCATATATATGGTACTGTTATTTATTTATTTATTTATTTATGCTGTTGTCGTTGTCATTTTTGTTCTTACGTTCGTCTATATTTAGGAATTGTGGTCTATTTGTTTAAGTTTCCCGTCCATTTATCTTATATCTTTTTATAGTTTGCATCTAAGCGCTTTTAATAATAAATCTGAATTATTTGTCAGCAGCCACTCGGATTATTTTAGTTTAGTGAATGTTTGAAGTGGACTCTTCCGTCCAAGTTGAAATTTGGCGAGTCCACTGTTGCGAGTAGAGGTATCAATCAAAAGAGAAAGTGAATGGCAAATGGTGTAGATCCGATAGAGATGGATTTTAATGAGCCGTAGACTGGCATTAGATTATTGAATGTTTTGGCCTCGTTTTTGCTGATTGTATAGGAGAAATGGCAATGGGCTGGCGGTACTATAATACTGCACATTTTTATGCCTGCTCTTAGAAGATAAACTAGTCCATTTATTCCATTTTATTGAAGGGGTATTTTACAACATGGCCTTTTCTTTGCAATTAAATGTCGAACGGTGCCGACCCAAATCGGACGACGCCTCCATCAGTGTCTGATTTCGTTCGACATTGGTTGCTACAGTTCACCGCATTCTTTGGACATGAGGCATTAAACGATTAATCTCAAATGACAAATAATATCAAATCTGGCAACATTATTGTAAAGGCGAATGCACAGGGAACTAAATGATGCAAAAAAGTGCAACAAGGACTGGTAAGCCTGGGGTAGATATTTTATATAAGACAGCCTGTGATTGGTTGATAATAATTAAGAAATAAATTATTCCGAACCATGCTCAAAGATAAAGCACAGTTGAGTTTGGGTTGTACCCATTTGAGCACGAGCGAGCGCAGCGAGCGAGTGTTCAAATGGGTACAACCCAAACTCAACTGTGCTTTATCTGCGGCATTTGAGCACGGTTCAGAATAATTTATTTCTTTTCTAATACCCCTCACTGAAGGAATGGTTTGCATAAATGAGATTTGTATTGATTTTTATGATTATTTTTATTACCTGACTTCCCCATTTGGTAGTTGACGTCAACCATTAAGCATTACGTCACACGGTTACGTAGTTATAAGGTTCGGTGACGAACATTCAAAATGGCGGATACTTATGCGAATCAGCTGACGATGTAAAATATTAAAACGATGTAAAACATAAAAACTTGTATCCTGTGTTCATGAAAGAATTGCAAATCGAATAAAATTGGAGTGCCGCGATGGACCTATTGAGGACAGATATAAAACAACAAAATAAGAATGTTACGCGACACTTTTGTTTTCGATAATGTCAACAAATACACGATGACAACAAGGAGTAAAACGAGTATGTTTGAATGGTATAACCTGTAGAGGAACTCTTCAGGTAAAAAGAAGTCAAAGAACTGCAATGTTCGTAGATCATTTTCTCTCTTACTAGATCTAATATAATTTATTATGTATATGAATGTTTCGACCAATATTGTAAGCTTGCGTCCATAGTTACAAGGCACGCAACTTTCGCAACAGTAATATGATTGGTTTCCCGTTGATAGCGCTCGACGAAATTCCTATGCTCAAATGCCTTAGATAAAGCACGGCTAGAAATGTAAAGACAAATAAGGAACAACACGAGCAGGGGTGTTAGAAAGATGAATTCTAACATGACGTTAACGTTTTCCTATTCAGCCTAATGATCAAACTGCAATAATTCACGTTGTCAACGTAGCGCGTGCAGAAGGGCGCGTTTGATGATGTCGCATGTAAACATTTACTTCTGTCGACGTCCGCTGCAAAACAGTTCTTTGGAAAACATTGCAGCTATGTCGAGTTTCCTTTCTGTATCATTTTAGAATCGAAACAATTTGTCTTTACTGTGAATTATCGCGAGTAACGCATGGTGTTGTCGGGCAGATGCGAATTAAAAAATAAATCATTCCGAACCGTGCTCAAATGCCTAAGATAAAGCAGAGTTGAGTTTGGGTTGTACCCATTTGAGCACTCGCTCGCTGCGCTCGCTCGTGTTCAAATGGATAGATTCCAAACTCAACTGTGCTTTATCTGGGGCATTTGAGCACGGTTCGGAATAATTTATTTCTTTTCTAATACCCCTCACTGAGCGAATTTTGCATAAATGAGATATTTTTTATTGAATTTTATTATTATTTTTATTACCTGACTTCCCCTTTGGTGGTTGACAATACCTCTTAAGCATTACGTCACACGGTTACGTAGTTACAAGGTTCGATGACGAATATTCAAATATGGGAATCAGCTGACGATGTAAAATATAAAAACGATGTAAAATATAAAAAAAAAAAAAAAACTTGTATCCTGTGTCCATGAAAGAATTGCAAAACGTATGAAACTGGAGTGCCGCGATGGACTTAAGAAGGACAGCTACAAAACAGCAAAATAAGAATGTTAACCGACTTACTTTTGTTTTCGAACATGTCAACAAATTTATACACGATGGAAACAAGAAGTAAACGAATGTGTTTGAATGGTATAACCTGTAGAGGAACTCATCAGGTAAAAAAAAAAACAACAAAGAACTGCAATGCTCATAGATCATTTTCTGTCTTAATACATAATATAATTTATCATGTATGAATGTTTCGGCCAATGTTGTAAGCTAGCGCCCATAGTTAGCAGAGGTGAAACTTTCGCAAATATAATTGCTTTCACGTCGATAGCGCGCGACGAAATTCGTATGCTCGAATACCTTAGATAAAGCATGGCTAGAAATGTAAGGACAAATAAGGAACAACACGTGCAGGGGTGTTAGAATATAGGGATCACCCATGGGTTTTCATGCATTAACATTTGTCGGGTGCCGAGGAATCTAACATTTGCTGAATCCCGAGGAAGCTGTTTGAACACGAGGCCGCTAAGCCGAGAGTTCAAATATCTTCCGAGGGACCCGGCAAATGTTATTGCAATGAAATAACCATGGTTGATCGTTTTTCTTGCATAATTTACGATTCCAACGGCAAATTGTGATGAAAACGCGCAAAGCTCCATATAAACTCCGTATAAACTCTTAAAATGCGACGGCAAACCAACATGGCGGCTAGTTCAGAATGTTGTTTACAATGACTGTCTAAAAGTCCGGGCCCAGTTGTTCAAAGCGTCGTTAGCTTAACGAGCTCGTTAAGGGTCATTTCGTTAACTGTTTTAGTGGATTTAATATACAATATTCTGATATTTTTTGTTGAAAAAATGTGAGTAGCTTTTGCACTGCAAAAGCTACTCACATTTTTTCAGCAAAAAATTTCAGCATATTTGTGTATCACGATGTAAATTTTAACGGATCGTTAACTAACGACGTCGTTAGCTTTGATAAACTGGGCCCAGTTCTAAAAGGAAATACTTTGCTCCTAGTGACAGTGTATCCGTTCCCCTTAATAGCAATAGCATCATAGATTTAAAATAAAAATCTAAAATGTTGCCTTTGGAAACAAGGAAAACACAAAACAAGGAAAATTAGAGACTCTGTTTCATCAAGTCTCTTCATATACAACAAGGTAGTCTACGACACTGCATACGCCCCCTAGCACCAGCTTAAGCGGGAGTCGATTTTCAAAGTAACCAGAATAGCCCAATGATCCCAAAGGAAATAAAAACATAATCTGAACGTAGATGAAGAGTGGACCACGAGTAATCATTGAGGTGAATTGTTTGTAAAGTACCATTTCAGCAATACCTGACAAAACTCTGGCATAATTTCATTCTCGGGTAGGAAAAATCAACTAAAAAATATCATTACGAAAACACGCCTATTCAAATATATAGAAAATTTCACCTCCAAAAACTAAAAATTTTCAGATAAAAAAAAAAAAAAAAAAAAAAAACTCTGATATTTTTCTTATTTCTGCCCAAACCAAAGATTGTGGGTACTCGTTAAAACCGCCTTGGCGAGGCGGTTCTACATAATCTATGTTTATGAGCAAAGTAAGAAAAATAATGTATACTCCTGTAAACCCCAGTTTTACTATATGAAAGTGGGGTTTGAGGGTGTCAACATTATATAGGCAATGTTTTCATGATGTAAAAACCGTGTGAGCCACATCGTGAGAAAATATACCTTCATGAAGATTCAATTCAGCCTGCGCATTCGCGTACTCTTATCAGAATCTTCATGTACTAGGCGCATTTTTGATAACCAAAGATGCAAAGTTCCGTTATGCGACAATGTGCGGATGCGCAGACTGATTTGAGTCATCGTTGAGCGCACATGTCAAAAAGTACGTTTTCCTACGTTACTGCTAATAGATAGAGTTTATTTGTTTGTTTGATCGATTACGGAGAAATAATTCATAAGTGTTCTGAGGCTTCTGAATAAAAAACGAGTGAGCGATAGCAAACGGGTTTTTACACGAAAGCCCTAGGACACACGTAAATTATTTCTCTGTAATCGATCAAAAACAAACGAATAAACTGTTTATTACATTTTCATTCATGTTTCACCTTTGAATTTTCACATTCAGCCGTTATGACCTCCTACCAAAATGGTTCCAGTCAGTGCATGAATTTCCGAAGGCGTGGTTTAGTTTGAAAATCATTCGCCATCTTGTTTTCACTTTAATGCAAAATCATCCTGTGCTTGAAATACAGACAAAACAATGTTTCGAAAGCAGAACTGGATTATCAAGAAAATCATACTTTATATTTGTGTTGTAGATCTTCCCTCAAAACGCAGTCCGGACGTAAAAATTGCAGTTTAATTTCCATGATTTTATCAAATTTTCCGCAAAACGTCAACTATTGTCATTGTTGATAACAACAGCGTCAGCAACGTCGCCTAGCAATTATGACGTCAAAACGTTCGATCTGAAATAATTCACTCGGTGAATAACAGATTTTATTACATTTTCAGCAGTGATTTACTGAGATTTATCAGTGAATTATATAATCTATAATTCACAAACAATTCCCAGTAAATCACTGCTGAAAATGTAATAAAATGTCATTTTCATATCCTATCTTTGTTATTAACGCTTAGTATGCTAGGTAGAAAATTTCAGCAGACGACATATTGAAATATTTTTCTTAAAACTCCCAGAAAACATGTTTTGACATTTCATACAAATTGTCTCCATTGTCAAAGTCTGTTTTCTGGAAAAATAAAAACTAAATCCTCAATTTATCGTCTGCTGAATTAGCCCAGAGAGTGGTAAAGATTAAAGTGCAGTCGACATGATGTTTTGTTGCTGTGTTTCTTTGACCTGTTTTTCTTCCTACACACCGTTGTAGTTGTTTACAATACTTGAAGCCAGCAAATTCCAATACAAGTAATACAGAGAAATTAAATGTAAGTGTATAGCTGTTAAGTCGACCATATACAAGGATGATCTACATTCGATTTTTTTCCAGTCTAAATAATCACGTACTTTGAAGCTTAATAACCAAAGGAGACCTACTTTTGTACAAACAACTTTTAAATATGAGCCAGCGCACAGTATTTCCTACAGTATTGCATGTGCGCACAGTGAAGACTAAGGTCGGTCTGTGTTTCCATGCAGTTTGATCAGTCTTCGCAGGGCATTCCGTGGGTAGCTGTGGGTAGCGTCTTTAGACTAATTAGCAAGAGCGGATCTGAGTCTTCGCTGGGCGCACATGCAGTCATGTAGGAAATACTGTGCATCCCTTCCCGCCCCGCCCCGCCCCGCCCCAACCCACGGCTTATATGGAAACAACCATGCCAGCCATGGCATCCATTACGAAAACATGCCTTTTCAAATATATTGAAAATTTCACCACCAAAAACTGAAAGTTTCAGATTAGAATTCTGATATTTTATATTTTTCATATTTCTGCTCAAAATATAGATTGTTGGTACTCGTTAGAACCGTCTTGCCGAGGCGGTTCTAACGAGTACCCACAATCTATGTTTTTTGAGCAGAAACGAGAAAAATAATGTATACCCCTGTAAACCCCAGTTTTACTATATAAAAGTTGGGTTTAAGGGGGTCAAAATCATATAGGTATGTTTTCGTGATGCCTAGGAGTTTCATCAAGGTCGTCATTGCTCGTCTAGCAAACAAGTCAGGATCTTATATACACCAGATAGTGAGGATTCTGATCAGCCTGCTCGGGCAAACGGCATGTTTTGAGATGTTACATGTACATGTTGAAAAAGTGTATTTTCTCTACTACAGACATCCAATTAATAAACAATAACAATTCGTGTCTTGATATTGTCGTGGGTGGGTGTTTACTTTGGTTTAGTCATTATAATATAATTTCCAGATTCCCTTATGACTTGGTGCTAATGAAGCAAAGCAGCAAGGTGTTCATTGTGCAAGCAGCGCAGAATATGTTCAAACTAGTTTTGTTCTGCTCTCTTCGCATAATAACAGTTTACACCCATGAAGTCTGATTCAAGTCGGCTTTCTTATCAGGAAAGCTGCATGCCATCAGTAAAGGCCGCCACTAAACTGAGCAAAGGCTCATTGTTGTATGTCAAACTGGAGTTTCTCATGAGACTGCACCTGGCATTGATACACAATGAACTCATATATTGATATCGATCTGTTTCCTTGTCATGCTGAATAAATTATGTTGCCACACCCACTTCTAATTTTCAGCCAATCAGATTACTTGATCCAATTGTTGATATAAATTCGCATACTGAATGGCAAACAGTGCACATCCAGATCAGTTGGCTTCTTCAGAACTACACTGTTTGCAAATGCAGGGTACATCCGGGTTCAGCAGGACTAGGGTTAAGACATTAATAATAGAGCCTCGACATGGAAACCGGTGTCTTCCAGCATATGCAAATCTGAATATGCCAGGTACTGCATACAGTTCAAGAAGAGAATTACATTGAGTACATATATGAGAAAAGCAGAGGTCCAGATTAGCCTGAGTATCTGTACTGATGCGCAGGCTGATCATAGCTTTGCTGTAAACACACGCTTACTTGAACACGTTTTCGCACGGGCGGTTCAATTTTATTTTAAAATCGCCGCCTAGGAATAGGAAATATAGTTATACCAGTTTGGGGAATCCACGTGACCAAATGACTAGGTGCACAGAGTTTGTTACTTTTTTTAACTCCGCATAAGGTAGGAGTTTTTAGAATATCTCGATTTAAACCCGATGGAATTTGTTCAAATAAAGCGCAGAGTACGCGGAAAATCAAGTTCTTTCTGGTGGTGTAAGCGCTATTCTGCAATCTGGTCTGATTCTTGAGAACATTCAGATAATGTTTTTCGTCAAAATTCATGTACATTGTTCCGGTAGCCCAGATTGACAGCAAAAAAAGATTCTTCGAATGTTCTGGAGAATTAGACCAGATCGCAGAATAGCACTTACACCATCAGAGAGCTCTTGATTTTCCGCGTACTCTGTGCTTTATTTGAACAAATTCCATTTAATATGAATGGAGATATTCTAAAAAAAATCCTACCTTATGCGGAGCTAAAAAATAGTAACAAACTCTGTGTAACTAGTCATTTGGTCACGTGGATTCCCCACACTGTATACGGACACAACCGAAAGTCCATGTTTTATCTCGCGTCTCACACACCGGCTAGAGTATGCAACATTCGTTGTATAAGTTTTAGACGGACCAAGTACTTGCTTAAGGGAACTTGATGGATTTTATCAATTCTGTACAATGAATACAATATTTTATGACTTCCTGTTTGCTTTCCGGAACGCTAAGTCCATTCAGAAGGGAAGCGAAAACAATTTTGACATATCCAAATTCGCCCCTCCCCCAATCACCGCCACCTCTACGGGTCTTCCCTTACCCTTCTAAAAGGAGAAGTGAAGACTGGTAAGATTACACGATCATACTGGCTCGTCAATATCTCCCTATTCGTATTCGTCCAGTCTTGGTTTTCTAACGGCGGGCCTCGTTCTGACGGGAGTCTTGTTGCGCGAAAGCGTAATTTGTCAAATACACGAGATGTAAATATCTTGATGGTATTCTTATACCTCCTCCAGCTAGTACTTATGAATGCACATAGTTATACCCCAGCAAACTTTGTTTGTAGGGGGTATACTGTTTTCACGTTGTCCGTCCGACTGTCCGTCCGTCCGTGTGTCCGTCCGCGACGCTGGTTTTTTCCGAATATCTTGTAAACGCAGTGATGGATATTCATCAATTTCTACAGATACATTGATATCAATAAGATGTACCTACATAATCTCTTTCTCAAGTAAGGGCTAGGGGCCAATTCTCTTGGAGTTATTGCCCTTTGTAAATTGTTTTCTTAATGCAGAAAAAATGCAGAAAAAAGGTTTGTGTGCACACTATCTCTTTAACCAATGGATGGAATTTGACTTACTAGCACAGATACACCATCAGGATGGGGGGAAGAAGTGATTATATTTTGTTGATCTTGACCTTATTTTCAAGGTCACTACATTATAAATACTCAAAAAGGAACCTAAAGGATCCTTGTTAATGAAGTAAAAAGTTTGTGTGCACAATATCTCTTTAGCCAATGACTGGAAATTGACTGGACCGAACTAGTAAAGATACATCATAAGGATAGGGCAAAGAAGTGTTTAGATTTTGGTGACCTTGAACTTATTTTTAAGGTCACTACACAATAAATACTCAAAATGTGAGCCTTGTTAATGCAGTAAAAAGTTTGTGTGCACATTATCTCTTTAACCAATGGATGGAATTTGACCAAACTTGCACAGATACATCATCAGTATGGGGGCAAGAAGTGATTAGATTTTGGTGACCTTGATCTTATTTTCAAGGTCACTACATTATAAATACTCAAAAAGGAGCCTAAAGGAGCCTTGTTAATGAAGTAAAAACTTTGTGTGCACAATATCTCTTTAACCAATGGCTGGAAATAGACCGAACTAGCAAATATACATCATAACGACGGGGCAAAGAAATGTTTAGATTTTGGTGACCTCGACCTTGTTTTCAAGGTCACTACACTATAAATACACAAAAAAGTGAGCCTTGTTAATGCCGTAAAAAGTGTGTGTGCACATTATCTCTTTAACCAATGGCTGGAATTTGACCAAACTAGCACTGATACATCATCAAGATGGGGGAAAGAAGTGTTTAGATTTTGATGACTTTATTTTCAAGGTCACTACATTATAAATACTCAAAAAGTGAGTCTTGTTAATGCAGTAAAAAGTTTGTGTGCACACTATTTCTTTAACCAATTGCTAGTTTTATTAGATTTTGGTGACCTTGACTTTATTTTCAAGGTCACGCCGCCACTTTGAAACTTAAATTTTGTTAGAAAAAGGTTTTATGCTTTATGCTGGGAGGTATCGAATAAGCGCTGCTTATTGACAATTTTCATGTCACATAAATAAAGACTTTCTTATCCGGTGTGCCTATATATACTTTTCTTTTGGTACGACCTACCATAAATTTTATTGAAAAGGAGTGTTGAATTTAATGTCTTTTTTATATGTAAGCATTGGATAGTCTCATTAATTTATCAACACATTTTCATTAGATTGTTATTGCATGAACATTCTTGATCATTTTGAGTTGCCCGTATCTGTGCAGTAGGGGTGTACGTTATCTTCTGTTCTAACACCCCTGAACGTGTTGTTCCTTATTTGTGTTTACATTTCTAGCCGTGCATTATCTAAGGTATTTGAGCACAGGAATTTCGTCGCGCGATATCGACGTGAAAGCAATCAGATTTGCGAAAGTTTCGCCCCTGGTAACTATGGGCGTGAGCTTACAATATTGGCCGAAACATTCATACACATGATAAATTATATTATGTATTAAGACAGAAAATGATCTATGAGCATTGCAGTTCTTTGACTTTTTTCCCTGATGAGTTACTCTACAGGTTATACCATTCAAACACATTCGTTTTACTTCTTATTTCCATTAGGTATTTGTTGACATGTTCGAAAACGAAAGTAAGTCGGTTAGTAGTCTTATTTTGTTGTTTTATATCTGTCCTTCTTAAGTCCATGTTTTCTTGTATTAATACTCGTTTTTTGTTTGTTTTTCTTTTTTTTTTTTTTTTGTGGGGGGGGGGGGGAGGGGCGGAGGGTTATATTTTACATCGTCAGCTGATTCGCATAAGTTATCCGCCATTTTGAATATTCGACATCGAACCTTGTAACTACGTAACCGTGTGACGTAATGCTTAAGAGGTATTGTCAACTACCAAAGGGGAAGTCAGGTAATAAAATTAATAATAAAAATCAATAAAAAAATCTCATTTATGTAAAATTCGCTCAATGAGGGGTGTTAGAAAAGAAATAAATTATTCCGAACCGTGCTCAAATGCCCCAGATAAAGCACAGTTGAGTTTGGGTTGTATCCATTTGAGCACTCGCTCGCTGCGCTCGCTCGTGTTCAAATGGGTACAACCCAAACTCAACCGTGCTTTATCTTAGGCATTTGAGCACGATTCGGAATAATTTATTTCTTAATTATAGTATAGGGTTATGCGTTATCTTCGGTTATAGTGTACTGGCATGGTCTTCGGTTATAGTGTAGTGTTGTGTGTGATCTTCGGTTATATTGTAGTGTTAAGCGTGTTATTTGGTTATAGTGTAGGGTTGTTGCGATCTTCGGTTATATTATTGGGTTATGGTGAAGTGTTGTGCGTGGTCCTCGGTCATAGTGTAGGGTTGTGCGTGATCTTCGGTTATAGTGTAGGGTTGTGCGAGATCTTCGGTTAAAGTTTAGGGTTATGCGTGATCTTCCGTTATAGTGTAGTGATGTGCGTGATCTTCGGTTATGCTGTAGGGTTGTGTGTGATCTTAGGTTGTAGAATAGGGTTATGCGTTATCTTCGGTTATAGTGTAGGGTTGTGCGTGATCTTCTTTATAGTGTAGGGTTATGCGTGATATTCGTTCTAGTGTAGGGTTGTGCGTGGTCTTCAATTAAAGTGTAGGGTTGTGCGTGATCTTCGGTCATATTGTAGGGTTGTGCGTGATCTTCTTTATAGTGTAGGGTTATGCGTGATATTCGTTCTAGTGTAGGGTTGTGCGTGGTCTTCGGTTAAAGTGTAGGGTTGTGCGTGATCTTCGGTCATAGTGTAGGGTCGTGCGTGATTTTCCGTTATAGTGTAGTGATGTGCGTGATCATCGGTTATACTGTAGGGTTGTGTGTGATCTTAGGTTATAGTATAGGGTTATGCGTTATCTTCGGTTATAGTGTAAGGTTGTGCGTGATTTTCTTTATAGTATAGGGTTATGCGTGATATTCGTTCTAGTGTAGGGTTGTGCGTGGTCTTCGGTTAAAGTGTAGGGTTGTGCGTGATCTTCCGTTATAGTGTAGGGTAAGTAGCATGGTGTAGCATTTTGTTGACTCACCTATGTGAAATGTATTTTTATAAGCTGTCGCTCTTGAAAAGGCATTTTAACTATAATATATTGATATCTAACTTATTTCTCCACGAATACATATGTTGTATTCGAAAAGAGCGCTTCTAATAAGTACCCATAACATATGTTGCCGTGGAGAAATATGAAAAATATGTATCTTGATAGCCCTCTTATTTAGAGCTATGTAACCGATATATGGCTTATAGAATAGGAAATAATAAGCACATTAAGGCAGATGAAGTAAAAAGAATGTGGCTAGAAAAAAAAAACGAATTGTAAAGGGGTTTAGAAACTGCAAGTTCTAAAACGAACTGCTGATTCAATGGTAATGCCAGTATCAATTCAAAGGTACTACCAGTATCAATTCAATGGTAATACCAGTATTATTTCAGTGATAATGCCAGTATGAATTCAACAGTAATACCAGTATTAATTCAATTGTAATGGTAAGTTTTGATTACATGATATTACCAGTATTAATTCAGTGGTAATATCAGTATTAATTCAGTCGTAATGCCAGTATTAATTCAGTGGTAAGGCCAGTTTTAATTCGAATGTACTACCAGTATTAATTCAGTGGTAATGCCAGTATTAAGTCAATGGTAATAACGGTATTATTTCAATGGTAATAACAGTTTTAATTTAGTGATAACGCCAGTATTAATTCAGTGGTAATACTAGTATTAATTCAGTAGTAATGCCAGTATTTGTTCAATTGAAATACCGGTATTAATTCAATGGTAATGCCAGTATTAATTCATTGGTAATACCAGTATTAATTCTATGTTGCTACCAGTATTTGTTCAATGGTACAGCCAGTATTGATTCAATGGTAATACTAGTAATAAATCAATGATACTACCAGTATTAATTCAATGGAACTACCCTACCAGTATTAATCCAGTGGTAATATCAGTATTAATTCAATGGTAATGCCAGTCTCGTATTAATTCAAAGGTAATACCAGTATTAATTCAATGGGAATACCAGTATTAATTCAGTTGTACAACCAGTATTAATTCAATGGTATTAATAGTATGAATTCAATGGTAATGCCAATAATTCTTAAATGGCAATGTCATTAATAATTCAACGGCAATGCCAGTATTAATTCAATTGTAATGCCAGTAGTAATTCAGTGGTGGTCGTAAGTATTTTTTAATATTATTTAACTGATTACAAATTACAATTTAATGTTATTGAAAATTTAGGTAAAATGGCACTGTTGCCATTGTAAAGACAACGGATTTTGTAGGTATATAGTATATAGTAGTATATAGTATATAGATGATATACATGAGATGCTGACATGAGATTAATGTGAAATGTTATCAAAAAAAAAAACTTACTCAATTTAAATGTTTTAACATGTGCATGGATATGACATCATTCTCACAGGCCTTTCAACCAATGAAACACTTTATCATAAGCGATTATTTTGTCATACTTGTGCATGAATATGCATAAAATGTAAATCTTTCTCTTTTTTTATTTTATTTCTCAAGGATGCACAAATTAAACATCATTTCCACTTAGAAAAGGACCAGCCATCTCAAGTAGTTCATGCGATCGCAAATCTTAGCCTGTAGTATTAAATCTGTCGAAAAAGTAACAGCTTTATAACATTTAGAGCCACCTAATGGATTTTTTTTCCTTCTTCTATTATTCAAATAAATTTCTTCAGTAGCGACAAGATTAAGTATAAATAAAATTTAAATCCCCTTCAATGATTCAACGAACCACTTAACTGTCAACAGTACGAGTTCCAGTACTCAATCTTTGCTAATCCTAGAATTGGAAATATATACGATTTATTTCTATGTAGGAAGGAAGACTTGTCCGTATTTAAAACAATTGTATAGCAGATATGCATAAACTGCAGTTCGCGGAAACTTGCACATTTGTGATTGTGCATATGTCACACATACGAATACGTAATAGATTGTTATGTATGCGTACGCATACGCAACAGTTACATATTTGTTTGAGTGCCGCATGACGAATTTTACACATGTGCAAACAACACGAAAACTTCACATCTTATAAAATTTGCTAACCCAATACAGGTGGGGTGTATGTTTTGACACTTAATAGAAATTACATAATAAGAATGCTATTCTTTCCCAATTAATGCGTTGGTCCTTTTACATTATGACCTTGGGCAAACTATTGAGAGATAGATCTGGCGATGAGTAACTCGGCATCTGATCAGGCTTCAGAGTGTTTGTCACTGGTATTGATAAACATGTGCTAAAAGTCATTACTATATATAATTTAAAATCCGGTTTGCGTTTAAAATACTATCAAAGTAGGGGTCTAGGGCCTGAGTTACAAATATGCGTCAAATTTGGTTTTAGAATATGTTAAAAGCAACCGGGATGATAAATAGAGCATATCAAAGTAACTGGAATGACTACACCATTAGTGTAACATATTGGATCTCTAATCACTGTAGGGATCGAACAGGTAGGGCGGTCAAACTGGGAGAGGCATGAGGAAATAATTTTTCGAATATGGCATTGTAGCATATCAGAGCGACCGGTATGATGGGTAGACCATTATACTGTTAATATTGTTTATATTTGATCAAAGCGGGGGGTCGTTAGGGTCTAAGTTTGCGTCTGTGGGGATATGTGATGTCCCACTATCATGGGATGTTGTTCAAGTGAGAAACGGTTTGTTTTTTATATAGTGTTCTCTTCTTCATGTAATGAACGGGTGTTACATATGTGTATGGTACGAAAGCTTCACATAAATTGTCCACATGTGACATATGCGTTCAGTTGTACGCAACGTAACATATTGATATTGTCGTGTGTAACATATGCGTACAGTTGTAACACATATACTACGTATGTGTACAGCTGTGCGCATATGTAACACATCTGTTACGTGATCTTATGTGTGACATATGCACACCCACACAGTAGAATCGCCTTTAAACAAGCTACTCTATCTTTAATGCGGAAAACAGCCAGAGTGTCACTCATGGCTTCATGTATGCATGTGCGCATTAAAATATAAACGTTCTGCTTTCTGTTTTGAGCATTTTTTCTTTCTTTTTATGATTTTAACCTGAATACACAATGTTTTGTATACTTAGAATTTGTTAAGTATCAACTGGTCCTCCATAGAAACGTGTGTTTGTTTGAGTTGAGGTTTTACAGCCCAGTCAGCCCAATGGGGTCATGTCGAGCGCGGTCAGTTTACCTAACCACACATTTACTGGGCTTAGTTTTCTAAACGGTTAACCTGTATTGTGCAAAGTCCTTTCTGGCGAAAGAATATGTACAATACTAGTTAACCGCTTAGAGGACTAAGCCTGCCCAGTAAAAGTGTTGTTTGATAAACTGACCGCGCTCGACCTGGTCCCAATGGGTTGACTGGCCCGTAAAACTTCAACACACGTTTCCATGGAGGCCCAGTTGATACTTAACAAATTCAAAGTATTCAAAACCTTGTTTAGTCAGGTTGAAATCATGAAAGAAAAAATGCTCAAATCAGAAAGCAGAACTTTTTTATGCGCATATGCATACATGAAGCCAAAAGTGACACTCAGGCTGTTTTCCGCATTCAAGGGAGAGTACCCTTTTTTAAGGCGATTCTAATGAGTACACTCAACATATGATTATTCTATTTATGTCAGTTACCTCTGAGAATCTTGAGGGCGAATCGAATGAGGCTGTAAGTTCTGTTTGAACTATGCCAAGAAAAAAAAAGTATTAATAGGAACAAACAAATTGTACACGCTAGTCTACTTAATAGTATAAAGAAGCTTTGAATTCATGCCTTTTGGATACAAAGTGTCAAGTTTATGAATCCAGTAAGTTTCCTTACAAAGACGATCCATCTCATTATTGACAACATCGATAGGAACAAATCTAAAATCGTCAACTGAATGAGAATCCGAGTTGAAACGTAAAGCGACATTAGTAGCATAGCCTTGACCATCGTAAGTATTAATATCAAATCTATGACTATTCATACGTCTAGAAACTTGTTGATTTGTTTGACCAATGTATTGCATGTTACAACGTTTACATTCTATTAGATAAATAACATTCTGTGGCGTGCAAACCGCATTTTGAAAGACGCCTGAGTGCTACTACTGGTAAAAACATCAGTTTTAATAATATTTTTACAATGAGAGCATCGACGTCGGTCACATGTTTGAGAAAAATGATGAGTTTCATCAACGAAGGACGAGCGTACTAGGTAATCACGTAAATTCTTAGGTCGTTTAAACGCCAAAATAGGTTTATAAGCGTGTACAGAATTAACGCTAGCACTTTGCGACAGCTGTAACAAGTCCCAGTATTTGTTTATAACCAGACCTATGTTAGGCAAAGACGGGTTGTATTCAATAACAAAGGGGATAACATTTTTATCTCCCGTTTTGATTGATGTTTGCAACGCCTCGTCCTGCGTTAATGAAGAAACATTACCAGAGCCTCATCGACAATAGATGCAGGATAATTTCTCTCAAGAAAAAAATCGCGCAGTTGAAGAATACTTTCTTCGAATTTTTTGTCATTATAAATAATTCTTCTATATCTTTTACATTGACTATAGGGAATGTCATTTTTGCACGATTTAGGGTGACAAGATGAGTATTCAACATATTTGTGAACATTTGTGGACTTCACGTATACATTAGTAACAAATTCCAGGTTTTCGGACTTGGAAACAGTAACATCAAGAAAGTTTACAGTCTTTGTGGAAATGTTATATGTAAATTTGATTGATAGATGAAAAGAATTAAGAGCATCTATGAAACTATGTAAGCTTTCTATGGAATGATCCCATACCATAAAAATGTCATCCAAACATCTCAACCATATACTTGGTGCAAGAGATCTACTTTTGAGAAAGTCCTGTTCAAGTTTACCCATAAATAACGACGCATACGCGGGAGCCATAAGACTACCCATAGCAGTACCCATTTTCTGGAGGTAATTGTCATTATTGAACTGAAAGTGATTATTTTCAAGAACGAGTCGGATTAAACTAAGAATACAGTCAACAGGCAATTGATTTCTGGTACAAGTATCACTAGTAAGAAAACGCCTGCAAGCATCCAGACCATCATTATGAGGGATATTAGTGTATAATGACGACACATCCAAAGTCACTAGATATGAATTAGCATGTGACAGTTTGAAGGATTTAAGCTTTTGAATGAAATGTGTCGTGTCTTTTACATAGGATGGAAGGGACTGCATGAGAGGTTTTAAGACATAGTCAATATACTTAGAAATGTTGTCTGTGCTAGAATTACATGCTGAAACAATCGGACGACCCGGATACCCTAGAGGCAAGCTGGCATCAATTTTTTATGCGTCTTTTGTAAAATGTAGAACTTTGGAGTCCGTATTTCAGAAGGAAAAGTGTCAAATGCATCACAGATGTTAGGATTCTCCGCACTGAGTTTCTGAATACAGTCACTTATTCTTGACTTCACCTCTTTAGATGGGTCTGAGACTAATTTTTCATAATATTCACTATTATGCAACTGACGCTCAACTTCGGCGATGTAATCAGATTTGTTCATAACAACGATAGTACCTGATTTATCAGATTTTTTTATGACAATAGAATTGTCACGTGCCAGACTTTGGAAGGACGTAAATTCAGACTTAGAAATATTGCTATGCTTTATAATTTTAGGCTGAGCCTGCAATAATTCCTGTGAATATACAGTCGACTCTCGTTATCTCGAATTCCAAGGGACTCTCTGAAATACTTCGAGATATCCGTACTTCGACATATCAGATATGCAGAACTGAGGAAAAACTAATTCGTTTAACCACATTTAACAAATATATGTTGACTCTTGAAGTTAGATATATATTGAAAATATTGTGGAAAAGAGGAGAAATTGCTCCTAAGGAGCAATTTCTCCTCTTTTCCACAATATTTTTTACATGTTAGATTTTCATGTTTAGGCAGGGACCAGATTTTCACTTCGAGATAAGTGGTTATTCGAGATAAACGAGGTCGAGATAACGAGAGTCAACTGTAGCTTCTATGTAAAAATCTAAATGAACGTCGCGACCACTAGGAGGCGTGAATGACGACTGTTTTCTATTAACCAATGGAAGTTGAGAGAAACTGTCTTGGTCTTTATGTGTATTGTTAGAGAGGTCATCCTCGGCAAAGAACTCCTTAAGACGTATTCTACGGGTATACAGTCGACTCTCGTTATCTCGAACTCCAAGGGACTCTACGAAACACTTCGAGATATCCGTACTTCGACATATCAGATTTGTGGAACTGAGGAAAACAATTAATCAAACAACCACCTTTAACAGAATGAATATGTAATTTGACTCCTAAGTTAGAGATATATTGAAAATATTGTGGAAAAGAGGAGAAATTGCTCCTAAGGAGCAATTTCTCCTCTTTTCCACAATATTTTGTTTCCTGTTGGTAGATCTCTGTATTAAAACAGGGACCAGATTTTCACTTCGAGATCAGCGGTTATTCGAGAAAAGCGAGTTCGAGATAACGAGAGTCGACTGTATTTAAAAAGTTCCTCAGCGAGTTTAATTTTATTGTGACCTTTACTTCTAGGACAGAAAGATAGCCCCTTTCCCAATAAAATAAAGTCGTCATCGGACATTTTTTAGAACCGTCTTTTTGCCTCTTGCGATCTGTTTTGCCCTTTTCTTTGTCTTTTTCCACGCATTTCTGTTTTTGCACCTAATGAACCTCCGCGTTGATTTTTTCTTTGCATGCTCTTTATAAGTTCCTGCATCGTTAGAACAACGGTCTGGAGCGTTTCCTGGAGAGACTTTTCGGTCTGTGCTGTTGTCTTCGCCCCGCGTATTATGGCCTCCGAATATCTCATTCCTGTGCCCGGGGCAAAAGCGTTTTTTGTCTGTGTCTGCTCTGATCTCTGACTATCTTGTTTCTTGTCAAACATAGTAATAACATCTTCCCTGATAGAGGCTTTTCCGCTATTTTCCTTTCCGGACATGTTATTTTTAGATTCAGCTGAAGACTGACCAGCTTTCTTAGATTTACGTTTTTTCTTTCGTTTTCCCGTGGGCTTATTTTGCTGGCTGGTTCCAGACTTTGCTTTAGAATCAGTAGAAAAAGTTTGAATACTCACTTTTATTTCTGTTTTCTTCTGTTCCCTCTTACCTGCATCTCCCTCACCCTTCGTGTTTTCATCCTGAAGAAGCCGTGATGGCGAAACGTTGATGTTAATACATGATAAAGATTATTTCGTGTTGGTGTTGATTTACTGTGCCAAATTAAGAAAAAAACAAATTAAAGGGGATTTGATACACTTTCAGGGGCAGTAGCTCTGTCCCAATGTTTTTTCCTTCCTTCTGAAAAGTGGTCTAAACTAAAAAAAGAAAGGATTTCCTCCCAGGTTTTCTTTTACTGTAGACCCCTTTTCAGACAGGACTTGTCATGCAGGAAAGCAAACAGGAAAACACAAAAGTTTTCTCCCTTGTCAGAAATGCTGGAAAATCTACCAAGTGTCAGGTCTCCTTAAATGTCTTACTTGATTAAAGCTTAATCTCCATTACATGTTAGCCGATACTATCGTACTGGGTTTCGATTTTCCGAGTATGTTACGTGCAGCGAGACTTGATTGTCTACGCCGTAGACAATCGTAGAGTTTGTCATTTCTCCGGAAGCACTTTATAAAAGGTCATGGACTCGTCCAGTGATATTTTGCATGGACTGCTCAACGTTATTTATAACCAAGTATTAGCTTTCACAAAAAAAGCTTAGTCTACGCATGGAACAAATTGTTAGACCAACCTTTTTGTGAAAGCTAGTACTTGTACTGTAGAAGGGTATGTTCACATGTCGGTTAATGGCTACATACCAGGAAAATCTTGGCTAATTGGACAATGGTTAATTTTTTCTAATCTATAGGCTAAATCAGCAGACTGTAAATTGATTTATTTTTTTTTTTCAGAAAATAGGCTATGACATTTGTGACTCTGACATTTGCTCCTTAGACAATTTGCATGAAATGGCACGTCCTATTTCTGGGAAGAATAAGAAAAATATATAAAAATGTCAACTGAATTTTTTACCCAGCATGCTAAGCGTTAATAAATAGGTGTATGCATTCTGTGATATATTGTATGTACTGTGGAAAAAAATATTACTCTTGAAGTCAAAGACATCTTGTTAACAGGCACAGTCTAGTCGGCGATTTCGTATTCGTTTCTAAGATATAGGCCGACCAGAACTATTTGTTTAGCGCAACAGAAAGACGGACGGATGATGGTGATAACAATGAATGAACCAACTTTGGTTTTCCGAAAAGAATAGAAGGTTATTAGAAAACTGAAATTTGAGTTTGATGTGGCCCAGTTTATGCATGCAAAGCATTTTGAGGGGGGGGGGGGGGGAATAATACCCCGGCACATCTACGGCACTGCAAGGACTCCTTGGAGGTTACAGCACTTAAACCCCGCCACCCCGGCCACGTAGGGGCCGGAGTTTCAAATGACCGGTGCATAACCTTTCTGCGTTTCAGTTTTTATTGCTTGCTTCAGCCGATATATGTAAAGAGAACACCGGGCTCATACTGTCAATGATATTTTACCTTTGAATTAAGCTGTATCGCGTAAACCAGACATTTTACCTTGAAAAAGATACAGGCTATTTTTTGTTTCTTGCAACAGAGAGCAGACTGTTCCAGGAAGCAAAAACTGGGCACGGGGTGAAGGGGCATTTAGCAGGGATTTTACCATTAATGTATCCCCGCAGTGGAGGGCGTTTTGCAGGGCTTTGCAAAATGAAGAGCTAAAAGTCCTGCTATTCCCCGGCAGGGACTACAAATGACTGGTGCATTATCGAAAGGTTAATTTGCCGGAAGGTTTGAGAAAGCATTTTTTGTCGTAAACTGTCCTTTAATAGCTAATCTTACAGTGAAAACATAAAAGTATAGTATAAATTACATTTTCTTTTCTTGTGTTTAATTTTAATATATTTCATTTTAGTTTATTTTATTTTATTTTATTTAACAATGTATGTAATAATAAATAAGACGCGTAATGCACTAGTCATTTGAAACCCCCTAACTTACGGGGCCGGGGAATAGCTTGGCTTTTAACTTTTAAGTTAGCATTGCGGGGACATATTTGTGGTAAAATCCCTGCTAAAAGCCTCTGCCCCCGGGGTTTGAAAATAATAAAAAACAACAAATGAACTGACCCATTCTTAACATGTCCCTTGCTTCACATTGACAATAGCACAATATTTTCTTCAATTTATTTTCGATTTGGTTTTTACCCGCCATCGTGAGAAACGAATTCTCGGCTCTTGCGAGAAGAAAATTCCCGGCGAATGATACGTACTAAATCACGATAAAAATCCGGCTAAAAGCCCTGCTGTTTCTCCCGGCCATTTTAGCGAGCAATTAAAACCCCGGCACATCTACGGCACTGCCGGGACCCATCGTAGGTTAAATCACGGCACTTGTCCCGCTGTCCTCGGCCCCGTACATGGGCGGGGGGTTTAAATGACTGGTACAGAACGCGTAATACTGTCAGTGTTTGGTTTGTCATTTTCCTAACATGTTCCCAGCAGGCACATAACATCAAAATGACGTCGCATCGACGTTGATACGACGTCGTTTTAACGTTGTGTGCCCACTGGGTTGTGGACTGACTGAGCGTAGGGATTGGCACATTTTCCATCAGTGCTGTGACGATGCTCTGTGCAGTCTTGTATATACATTTTGAAACTTGCAGACTGGTGAGTTGCAATTTTCAACTTCCAGGCTTTTTTCCAAACTAGAAAGCTGATATTTAGTATATTGTCAGCGTTGAACCCAATTTAGCCTGGAGACCCCCAAGAGCCTTGAAAGAAAATTAAGGAAAGGAAAATGTTGAGAACAGATGAAACTTGACTATAATTGCATGCGTGATTAAATGTGATATATTTTTCAATTATTTTACCTGTAGTCTATTGTTTGCATGTAATCGGTTCCGTCGAGACATTGTTTGATGAATAAATATATACCCGGACAAAAATCCATTCAGCAAACAGCTATTGAAAAAATAAATAATAGAAGATAGATGGTTTGTGAATGGATTAGTTGAAAAGGACAGTGCATAACTTATTTAGAACATATTATTTTCTAATTTTAACAACCAGGTTTGGCATAAAGAGATTTGTCATACCTGTTATATATAACCTACCGTGTTTACCCGAAGTATTCGGACAGACAGACCCTAACAAACAGTGTATGCCCGGATCTAACTAATTCTGTTTGCCTGTCAACCAATACTTTTAGATACGAGGCATCCGGTGAACATGTTCAAAACTGAGAATGATTTAAAATTTAAAAGTTGATACCTCAGCTTCTTTCGGTTTTGGTATTTGAAATGAAACTCATGTTTCTTTGATTATTTTAAATTCAAAGTTGATCAGATATCAACTTTTAAAGTATCCGATCATGATGTGTAATTAGGGTATATTTGTGCGGCTTTAAGCTACGTCTGGGTCCCGACAAGAGAAACAAATATGCGAGCACTTATTACCCAGATCGATCTAACTAGAAATCCATCTATGCAGTCTGGTCATGGCATTCGTTGTTTGTCAATACGTTTTCAACTATCCGGTAACTCTGTAGGCATACAACGAAGCCCCTATACTCATAATGCACAGATGGTGCTACATACATCTGGATTTTTGTTCTTTATTTATAGCATATTGTTCATTTTGTTATTTATGATCGCCCATTTCATCAATGAGATAAACTAGCCGTCTAAGCTGTAAAGTTTAAGGTTTATTAATACACTTACATGGGATGCAACTCTGTCAGAATTGTTTTTGCCTTCCATTTGAAATGGAGTCCGCCATGAGAGGAAAATGTTTGCTTTCCTCACGAAAATGTTCACGTGATGTGACCTGCGCACTGAAGCAGAGATTACAAGACTACTATTTGTAAAGTAAACACAAACATAAACTGTATGAAGAAGTTCACGCGATGTGACCTGCGCACTGAAGCAGAGAATACAAGAATACAATATGCAAAGTAAACGCAAACATAAACTGTATGAAAAAGTTCACGTGATGTGATCTGCGCATTGAAGCAGAGATTACAAGACTACAATTTGTAAAGTAAACGCAAACATAAATTGTATGAAGAAGTTCACGTGATGTGACCTGCGCATTGAAGCAGATATTACAAGACTACAATTTGTAAAGTAAACGCAAACATAAACTGTATGAAGAAGTTCACGTGATGTGACCTGCGCATTGAAGCAGAGATTACAAGACTACTGTTGTAATGTAAACACAAACATAAACTGTATGAAGAAGTTCACGTGATGTGACCTGCGCACTGAAGCAGAGAATACAAGAATACAATATGTAAAGTAAACACAAACATAAACTGTATGAAGAAGTTCACGTGATGTGACCTGCGCACTGAAGCAGAGATTACAAGACTACTATTTGTAAAGTAAACACAAACATAAACTGTATGAAGAAGTTCACGTGATGTGACCTGCGCACTGAAGCAGAGAATACAAGAATACAATATGCAAAGTAAACGCAAACTGTATGAAGAAGTTCACGTGATGTGATCTGCGCACTGAAGCAGAGATTACAAGACTACAATATGTAAAGTAAACACAAACATATTCTTAATGAAGAAGTTCGCGTGATGTGATCTGCGCACTGAAGCAGAAATTACAAGACTACAATTAGTTAAGTAAACGCAAACATAAATTGTATGAAGAAGTTCACGCGATGTGATCTGCGCACCAAAGCAGAGATTACAAGACTACAATATGTAAAGTAAACGCAAACGTAAACCTTATGAAAACGCTCACGTGGTGTGAACTGCGCATTGATGTAGAATACAATTTACAAAGTGACCACAAACATAATAAAAAGCAAGACTAATTATTTGTAGAATATCGCTCAACCTAGGGCTAGGAGGCATGAGCAGTGTTACAGGTTACATCATAAAAGATAACAAATCGTCGAAATGTGATATGTTAAATCTAGTGGCGGTTTGAAAACCGCCCCCAATAAGTAAACAATATACGACGGTATGAAGAATTTATATCACGTTCGTTGTCCTGTCCGTTGTCTTGCTGTTGTGCCTATCATTAAGGCTGGTTGATCGGAGCTGAAAAAATAATCGATTATCAGTCATGTCATTGTGATCGATAATCGATTAGTAATCACTGAAGATATGGTCATAATTTTACCTGTCTGAGCATGACTCTTACCATTTGTTATACTCTATTGTATGTTTTCGGTCAGACAGACCTGAGCAAACAGTGTAGACCCTGGTGAGACGCCGCAAACGCGGCGTCTCATCAGGGTCTACACTGTTTGCCACTCATCCAGCTATTTTTAGACACAACAGTGGGTAGTAAACTATACTTGTTCAAATTTTATATTAAGTATGGTAAGGAGTTTAGGTGTCTGAATACTAAGGGTAAATACGGAAAAGTAACAAACACAGAAATCAAATGATTGATTATTAACAAATCAGTAATGATAATCATTTTTGTGGAATTTATCGATCAATGTATCGATTATCCGATTAATTGTGCCAGCCTTACCTTTCATTGTGATCACCTCTTTGGGGAAGTGGGAGCTTATTTATTTGCTTTCCTTTGGTTTACGGCATGTACATGGTTTGTTTGGTCTATCGCTTGGTGTCATTGGTTGGCTGCATATTGTCTGTGTTTGTGACTATTCTTGTATATTCTATATCTCATTTTTCAAGCACTTTGTATTGGTATCATAATAAAACGACTCGTCACTTTTGCAGTAAATACAAAAAAGACGACTAACTGGTAACACCCACTGCCTGTCAATGAATGATGTAATACTGTTTACTATTAGTTTATGTATAGCACAGAACCTTTCAAGAAATCGACAATTCAGATTAATATATTCAAATTAGGAATCAGCGAAGACAGTCCAGTTTGCACGGGTTATACCAAAATTTCATTATAAACCATGGTAACCCCAGGATACGCCATCGTCAGTATACAGTCGTCAATTTTAAGTTCCTGAGTTTCTAAGTATCCGAATGTGGCCCCGCTACGGTCAGTTCATTTTCGTCAGTTTAAAATTCCTGATTTTGGATTAACCCGAATTTGGCACCGATATACCAAACTGACGTGCAGGACATATGTCTGAGGCATTTAACGCTCTGCATGCTGGGAAAACATTTTGAAATATTTTTCATATTTTTTTCCGAGAAAACAGGCTTTGACATTTCATGAAATAGTCTTTGATATTACATACAAATTGTCTCTTAAGGAGAAAATTTGTATGAGATGTCTAAGCCTATTTCTGGGAAAATTAAGAAAAATGTCGTCAATTTATCGTCTGCTGAATTAACCCTGAGTGTGGTAAAGATTAATGTTACATTTATTTTTTATTCTTCTGATGTGAATGCAATAAAGTGTTTGTGTATTGGTTTAAACATATTTATTTCCAAAATGTTTACATATACAACACATACAACAATACAACGATAGGATTTGAACGAAAGCATAAGAGCTTATTTAGTTCTTTTCCTAAAAATGTGATCATTGTCAGAAATATGAATATACGAGTAAATCCAGAATTGTTAATTTCCAATAGTCCTCTTCAAGTAACAACAATTAATTAGTGAATGATAATTGTGAAATTATGAGCAAGTATAAATTGAGAATAAGAAGAGAAAAGAGAGAAAAAAAATAACACAATATGATACCACGAAAAACAGAGAGGGAGAAAGAAATGGAGAACTGTAGAGCAGATCTATACGAAGACTATGGATATAGTAAGAAGTTACTGGGGACTGTGAGTGGTGCTTGTGTTTGTGTATTGTTTAGAAACAAAAAAAATTGTAATAAAAGGATCAAATGTTAGAATGCTTTATATATCTAATTTACGTGCTAGAGACAAAAGTAAATATTAACTACACGCAGTAATATGGTATAGTTTTTTTGTTTTGTTTTTCTGAAACAGTCTCCCAAGAGACTATAAAACGCCGTCGTAAATGTGGTCAGAAATGAATACGTGGTAATTTTCTGTCGGTATCAATAATTCACCAACTCCCATTCTTATGCAGTGTCTAACATTCAGGCGATATGTACTTCAAGAGAAAACAGAAAGTGCAGGAACAGTTATGGGAAGGAGTGAAGATGTCCAAATATTTAGGAAATTTACGGTATCTTTATGGGGAAAGGATACATGTTCATAGAGCGACAACTCCTTTCAAAATTGTTTTGCCTCCCTTCTGAAAAGGGGTCTACTCTGATAGGAAAGAATTAGCTCTCAAGGCCGGAAAAATACCAAAAGTAACCAGTCGTCTCCTTAATGCAATACCAACGAATCAAAATGTACGAATATGTGCAGAACGCAAGAACATTAGCATTTTTGAGACTCGCGGGCAATGAATTCGCGTAGACTGACTGCGATCTTCCCTGTCCACTTACAAAATTATTGGACACTGTAAATCATTGTAAAATACGTAGGAGAATAGAGAAGGTGCTGATCAGCGTTCGCATGCGTGCTTTCGCTGTTTGGATAGGGCTTAAAGATCCTTTTCCTGCGGTTAACATCTTAAAGTACACCCCTTCTATTATCGGGGCGGTCATTGTACTTGACTGGAATTAATTTGATTGTTGTTCACGTGATTTGTGTTTCTTTTTCTAGATCTGTCTCTCTCCAATACCCAGGCACCAGTCATGTTCTGTCCAACTGATCCATTCGAGAACAAAGATAAAGGATTCTTTTGGTATGTAGGAGTCTAATTTTTATTTTCAAATATATTTACAGTTAGTTTAGTTAGTTAGTTAGTTAGAGAGTTAGTTAGTTAGTTTGGTAATTGTTATAAAATATTTCAGAGAGTGCAACTTCACCTGTTTCTTACTTTTCCCAGAAAACAGGATTTGACATTTCATGCAAATTGTCTCCCCTGAATGGATACAATTTGCATGAAATGTCAAATACTGTTTTTCTGGGAAAAATAGGAAAAATATTTCAAAATGTCGTCTGTTGATATTTTACCCATAGTTCTAAGAGTTAACTGTCTAAATACAGTTGACTCTCGTTATCTCGAATAACCGCTTATCTCGAAGTTGAAATCTGGTCCCTGCCAAAACATGAAAATCTAACAACATGCAAAAAATATTGTGGAAAAGAGGAGAAATTGCTCCTAAGAAGCAATTTCTCCTCTTTTCCACAATATTTTCAATACATCTCTAACTTCAAGAGTCCAATTACACATATATTTGTTAAATTTGGTTGTTCGAATTATTTGTGCCTCAATTCTGCAAATCTGATATGTCGAGGTACGGATATCTCAATGTATTTCAGAGAGTCCCTTGGAATTCGAGATAACGAAAGTCGACTGTATATAGAAACATAGTGTACAATTATTTATATATATTAAGTATGCAAAAGTATTGTGATAAATACAAACAATAAAACAAACGCGTGAAATACTACTTAAATCTGGAGTAAAAATGATTTTAACAACAGGAATTTTACAATTTAACACTTTAGTCTGGAAAACACCAAAAAGGTAATTTGCAAACAGTGTAGACCCAGATCAGACGCCGCAGAATGTGGCGTCTGATCAGGGTCTCCACTGTTTACAAATAGTTTAGCCATTTTCTCTTGGAACATCTACCTCAAATTGAAATTCGAGTCTTCTAAACATATTGTGGGGAATTTATTCATTCTAAAACGAATCCATTGACAATTTCCTAAAGAAATTTATCTTTATATGATTACTATCCTATCAAGCACCACGACTGATGTGTTGGTGGCATACACTTTGTCGCTAGATGGAACTTAAATGAACTATCAATTTTTGGAACCCCTCAGTGAGTGGATCACATCAAAATTGGTAAACGCTTTTTAAATCAAGCGAGTTATGAACTTGTCGGTAAGAACAAATTTCGCCATAAAACTGCAGCTTTATTACAACTTTGATAATTTGAATTAAGCTTAGCTGTAATTAATAAGTGCGCCCGATCCGGCGTGCAGATGCACTACTATAGACTAACTATGTGACCAGTGAGGTGTGTGACCACAAATGTACTGGTCCAACAAACGCTTCGGTGGTTCGGTGCTTATCCTCAAAAACAATAAGCGTTCCGTAATTTGGCAGCGACTATTGACACGGCGGCCGTGCCGACATTAGCAACAAAACAGCCAATAACGCCAAGTATTCCAATTGCAGGGGATTGAATCACGAGACTCATCACGTCAGCCTACAAAATTTGTGATCGCCGCCTTTTGAATTTTGTCTCCACTTCGAATTTTATTTATCCATTCTCAGTCTCTTTATAAGCTAAGCATGATTCGTTTTGTGCATAAGATACACTTTGATATAGATTTTTTGATAACACATAGACTGTACGCTCTTTTCACGTAATCTGAAAAACTTCGACACAATAATGTGTTTGTTCGACCGGTTTGTAAACCATGTAAATTGTTGTTATTCTTATGTTGTTTTTTCTGCTTTTCATAATGTGTAGACTCGCAAAAAAAAGACCAAAAATAAACAAAGACAAAAACGCACAAACGGACAAACGGACAAAAGTCTTTAGGAAAAATCCTGAAGCAGTAAAATGGATTTCAGGTAGCGATCAATAGTGTATGTCGATGTACCTGTTACCGGCATACACTAGTTTTCGGTTTTCGGAAAGCATGGCCCCCGCCCGCCGGGACCCGCGAAATAGATGGGCTGCCTAAAGCCTCCGTGGCAGAGCTACTAGTAACTGCTAGCTGCTAGTCACTATGTGATCGGCACTAATTTAGAGACAATGTCTCTAAACTACTGAAGTATTGTTGACTTGGACGTTATATAGCAATTCATGCAGTGGATTCAGAAGTCAAGCGTGATCTGAAATCAATTCAGTTAGATCTGGCCAACACACCTATGAAGTATGTGATGATAATTTGGGCGCACGGATATAGGTAGCACCTATTAAATTTATATTATTCCTAAGATGGTCCTCTGTTTTCTGTTTTACACACATGCGCTGTTTGAATTAGTTGTCATGGCAAATATTAGCTGATGAACTCTGAAACTGCAGGAGCCAATGGCAGTAGTGCTTGGTTTTAACTTCACCTTCCTTAAACTTAAAGATGAGAGGACATGGCGATGTTAATAGTTATGTCCTTCAGATATATGAAGGTTGTAGTCATTGTGTGTTTGTTTGTTTTGTGTTGAGGTTTTACGGCCCAGTCAACCCAGTGGGGTCATGTCGAACCCGGTCAGTTTACCTAACCACACGTTTACTGGGCAGGCTTAGTCCTCTAAGCGGTTAACCAGTATTGTGCACATTCTTTCGCCAGAAACTGACACCTGCCCTTCTTGAATCAGCAGAAGGGAGAAAATGACCGTAGAAAATATTTCATGATCAATCTCCACGAAAGAATGTTGCCGACCTCGGCGGGGATTGAACCCACGACCTCCTGGTCTCCAGTCGGAACTGAGCCACCGAGGCCTATGTGACTTCGAGCTTTTTTCAGCATAGGTGAGCGTTAAGAACCACCATGGTCCTCTTGTGTGTGTGTGTGTGTGTGTGTGTGTGTGTGTGTGTGTGTGTGTGTTTTATTCTTGATCGAAGGACTGTTTTCACATGGCAACCAAATTTCCCATAGACTTGCAATGGGTCAGTTATTTAATGATATCTCTGAATCCAGCGTGGCTGTTTTTTAATTTTGCAATCATGTTTTATGATAGCTTTACTACCAAGGTGATAGATGATTTAATGGACATCCTCTATTTTGTTATGTTGCCAATACAACAGTTATTTTAAAACTTTAAAGGAACACTTCTTAAACTGACATCCCTGATAAAACAGAAGCAACTCGAAATTTGGCTGCCTGCCTTCTGAAAAACATTCTACTGTAAAGCGAAAAACTTTCTTTCCTTTTTAGAGCAGATCACGTTCAGAATGTGCTCGGTGTGTAGGAAAGCAAACGGGAAGTCAGAAAGGTTGTCTCGCTAAAACTGCGGCGGAAAATCTACCAACTGTATGAAATACCCTTAAAGGGACTTGACACACTTCATAGATATTTTACCATCATTTACAAGCGAGATAACTTTTTAGATACAGTTGACTCTCGTTATCTCGACTTCGCATATCTCGAATAACCGTTTATCTCGAAATGAAAATCTGGTCCTTGCCTAAACATGAAAATCTAACAACAGGTAAAAAATATCTTAGAAAAGAGCAGAAATTGCCCCTAAGGAGCAATTTCTCCTCTTTTCCACAATATTTTCAATATATCTCTAACTTCAAGAGTCTAATTACATATATATTTGTTAAATGTGGTTGTTCGAATTATGTCGAGGTACGGATATCTCGAAGTATTTCATAGAGTCCCTTGGATTTCGAGATAACTGCGCTTGCTTGCCTGCACATGGATCCCCTTCTGATAAGGGATCAACTCTAAAATGAGTCTGCGATTCGCATACTAATATCGTATTTCAGAAAATCATAAAGTTGATATACACGAATGTTCAGACAGACAGGCATTGACCCAAAATAAATGGGGTGTAATCAGGCGTCCATGGAAAGTCTGAATAGAGATTTAGGAAAATACGGGAATTAATGTCCGGGGTTTCGAAAGTCTATTATGGCTTGACTGCGGCAAAAAACATCAGACACAAGTCTGTAGGGATTAACAAGGTCATGATGCTTCTTACGCGTTTACACGTATCTCTGAGTCAACAGTCTCGTAGTGAGCAGTCTTCCTCATTCGACAAAGTTCTGATACTCAGAGCAGGCTCTAGCATAATGGATCAACTAGGAAACGTAAACATTGCGTGCTACTGCAGAAGGAATATTGCTGCTCAGAAACAGAAAATTAATTATGGAAAGTTGAAGTCATCCTTTTAATCGTATAGACCACTTTTTAGAAGAAATGCAAAAACACTTGACGGAATCGCCTCCTCTCCTCTAAAAGTGCAGCAATTCCCTATAGCTACAAGTGATAGAAAAAGCGCCATGCATAGGCGCAGCGCTATTTACGTAAAATATCTAATATAAAGTTGCATGAACATAAAACATTTAGCTTCTTTACTGTAGGGGCAGCTCTTAAAGGAAAGAATTTGCTCACTCTAGGAGCAAATTCTTTCCTGTAATAATAACCCTTATCTTGGAAGCGATTCTAGGCATAGTTTTCAAGTCTTGTCCTGGGTTGCGTAAAAGTAATTCTGTTGTGGCTACGCCACTGCCATGGGACATGAAACATGTACTTTTGTCGAGTAAACAGAATCGACTGACCTCGATGACCCTATACATCGAAATTGAGCCATATTAAACTTTCATTCATTTGCTCAAGTGCTTTCCACTCACTGGCGTATTACAAAAGTTTTCCTGAATAAATCAATAGTACCAGAGAAAGTTAATTTCTTTCAATGGTTTTATTGAAATAAACATTATATATTGTCGAGCAGATAAGAATTATTGTCTACGTTTGCCTGCTCCCCCGCTTGCTACATTTTCTTTATTCGTGTTGGTCGATATATCAAATGAATGAGGGAATAGTACTTTAACAGTTATCAGTTGGTTCGTGTTTGTAGGAAAATTATAAATACAATGTAGAAGGTAAAAAGAAAACAGAAGCATAAAAAAAACTTTTAATCATTTGTCTGGCCAATTTGGTGGAACTGAAGTAGACAATCAGTACACCTGACGTTGCCCGGTTTTTTGTTGTTGTTGTTGTTGTTTTTTTTTTTTTTTTTTGTTTTTTTTTTTGTTTGTTTTTTTGTTTTTTTTTTTGTGGATTCTCTTTTATTATTGGAGAAAAAACAATGGATAATATACAACTATTGCTAATTCTAATGAAATCAAGCTATGATCACAAAAAAAAAAACAACAATCGTTTCAATTAGTTATCCGTTGCATTTACATGACACATTCACTCCATTTCATATATATATATATATATATATATATATATATATATATATATATATATATATATATATATATATATATATATATATATATATATATATATATATCACTGAGTAAATATCGCTGAATATGCTTTTCTGCCCGATTCCTGCCTATCAAATTCCTTCTTAGTTTGAATGCGTCTCCTCTTCATTTCAGTCTCTTTCACTGGACAAGTATTAGCTTTCACTAAAATCTTGGCCTACACTTAACACAAATAAATGTTAAACTTGATTTTGATATGGATAGTCTTGAGTTCTTTACATGCAAATCTTGGCTAAATCGGCTAAATTCCGTAATGCTAAAGGTGAACTTGATAGGTCTAAATGAGATCTCGTCCCGTTGGCATCTACAAAAATGACCCTCTCATTGAAAAATAATTATAGCTAATTTCACTTTCACTATTTAGGCTTACCTCATCAAAACTAGGAGCATCAAGGCATCCAGTGAAATTGTAAAAATTAACATACATCCCATAACCTTTGATACAGTGCTGCAGTGATAATCTTTTAGAAAATACACGTGTGTGGTGTGCCGACACAGTGCTCCACCTAGTCCCGGGTTTTAGTTATAATAACTCCAGATAGTACTGGGTTTTGATTTTAGTTATAATAACATTGAGCATAGTCCATGGAAAATAGCATTTGACCAGTCCATGACCTTTCATAAAGTGCTTCCGGAGCAAAGGCAAATGGCTTCGGACCACAATTATTTTTCATTACCTTCCATACAAAGGCCTCTTTGGAAAAATGCTGACAGCATCGCAATCAGTGTACACATTCTTCTACTTCATCATTTCTTTCCTTTAAATTTATCCACATTACATATGACCATGACCAGCTCATTCTCCTGCTATAGTCTGTCAAAGTGAACATTTGTCAGTCATACCAGTTACGGCCAGTGTAGGCTCACTTCTTAGGGGTGTGCTTAGATTCACCTATTTTCCTGAAATCAAAAGAAAAACAAACTTTTAATTTTCAAGACACCAACATGTTGCTCTGTCAAAAGAGTCACAGTGAAGTAGTCTGCTCAGTTACTCTGGCATGAGACACAGAATCCAAGTGAGGGAATATTTGTGCAACTATTTTTCCATATTGTGGACAACGAATCAGGGGAGCTAACTGTGGATTGGTTTCAAATAAGGTCAATGATGCATGGTTGATAAACAATGGATTCACTTCCGCGTCTCTTCGCGCATTTATTTTTGTCGTAGACAATATAGACGTTTTAAGGAGGGGAGAGCGTAAAGAAAATTGCAACGTGATATTCTCAGTTTTTTAATTGACTGTAGGCGGGAACCTACCTGTAAATTGGCTATTGTCATTAAAATATATACCATTATTCTGTCTTTTTATGTTTGAAAAAAAAATTCCTCTGTTGCAGAACAATTGACGTAATAAAGCATTTTCGTGTTACTCGGATTCTTTTTTTACCTCTGTCATGTTAGGCTTTCATTTTTACATAATCTTCATAATGTTACACGTTAATTATCGTGTTTTACAACATGAGTCAATACTTACTCCCTTTGTTTTGCGTTTCATTCGGATATGTTTTGATCCCGTCCGGACAAAAAAACTCAAACTGCTTCCGTAGTTTACCTTAAGTATTCGGTCAGACGGGCCTCAGCAAACAGCGTGGACCCAAACCAGACGCCACGTTTTGCGGCGTCTGATCTTTGTCTACACTGTTTGCCACTCTGCCAGCAGAGTTTAGACATATCAGCAGGCAATAAGGTGGACTTGTTCATTAATATAGGATAAATAAGTAAGGTGTCCGGATAGTTATCATAAATACGGTATATCAACTCGATGATTTTCCGGTACAATCCGATAGAATTAAATAGGGAAAATGTGGTTCTAATAATGAACAGGAGACAGACAGTCAGATTTGACCCAATTGAACTGCGTCCTGGGAAAATGGAAATTTAGGAACATGTATATGAGGACAGCGATAGTTCGAATTAGCATGCATGTCGGCATTATCTAATCAGGATCTTCGCTGTCAGCTTATGATATCGTTGGATAATTATCTGATAAAGCATCGAATATAGCCAATTGCATGATTGCACAGGCTGAACTGAGATTTGCGATTCAGGTATGGTCCGAATTATGTCGTTTGTCGATGCAACTGAAGAAAGTGTCCATTTGAAGTTTCTCATTTATTTTCACTACAGCTGGCATTAGTGCTGTGAGGCGGTCGTAAAACGTCTCGCGTACTTTACTAAAATGTATTTATATTTTCTGATCCTTTGTGATCACTGCGGCCATTCCGAGAGGTTTGACAATTTATATGAGGCTTACTGATAGGGCCTAAATGGTTGAAATCAATTATTCTGGCCCAGAAAATTGAACACTACAGTTTTGTGGATGTGTTCATTGCTTTCGAGAGGCATACATTTTATAATCTATTCACACAAAATAAACTCTGTAAAACACACAGACTTCTATGTGTGTTTATATACCAGTATTCCGTTTCTGCACCATAGTGCAGATTATATGTTTATTTCCTTTGGGATCATTGCGCCCATTCTGGTTACATAGATAATCAAATACCGCTTAGGCCAGTGCTCGGGATGCGTATACAGCCTCGCGAACTACAGTAAAACCTGTGTAAGACAGCCACTGAGATTGACCTTAGTGGTTGATGTTGAAAGGTGGTTGTCTTATAAAGGTACATGTCATGTAATTTTGCTAGCAAAATTACATGACATGTACCTTTATAAGACAGACAACTTTTTCCATATCAACCAATATTTAAAGTCAGTCTCGAAGGTGGCTGTCTTATACAGGTTTTACTGCACACTGCTGTATATGAAGAGTCTTAATTAAAACCGAGTCTCCGATTTTCGTTCTTTGGTGTGTGTTCTTTGTTTCCAAAGGCAACCTTTTAGATGTTTATTTCCTCTTATTTATTACGATATTATTTCTAAAATTTTAATGTTGAAAAAAACTGTTGTTGGAAATAAATTTAGAAAACAGACAAAATGAGTTCCCTTCTGCAAGATCGTTCACAGTCAAGAAACAAGAATTTAAAGTCGAACGTCTGTTGTGACGTCGCAAAAAATGAGACAAAATATTGTTAAAATTATTTTTCTACATTTCAAACAATTTGATAAAAACAATTTTCAACAGGCAACATATATATATATATATATATATATATATATATATATATATATATATATATATATATATATATATATATATATATATATATTTGTTTATTTTTGTTTGTTTGTTTTTTTGTTGTTGTTTTTTTTTGTTGTTGTTGTTTTTTGTTGTTTTGTTGTTGTTGTTTTGTTGTTGTTGTTGTTGTTGTTGTTGTTTTGTTGTTGTTGTTGTTGTTGTTTTTGTTTTTTTCTAGAAGATAGGCTTTGGTATATAGGAGACAACAAAGAAAATGTCATCAGTTTGTCGTCTGTTGAATAAGCCCAGAGAATGGCGGAGATAAAAGAAAAGTTTTTGTATATTTTGTTGCATCAATTATTAATGTGTTCAAACTATACTACTTTCGTCAGCCTTGGACAAGTGGAATTAATATACCTATTATTGCATTTCTTTAAATGACACTGTTGGAGTTTCACTTCTGAAAACATGATTTGGTATCTGACAGTATGTCTGAAAAGACTATGGCATGGGTATTAGATTTTTTTGTTTTTTTGTTTGTCTGTTTGTTTGTTTGTTGTTGTTTTTTTCTTCGTTTTTTTTGTGTTTTTGTTTGTTTTGTTTTTTTGTTTTTGTTGTTTTGTTTTGTTTTGTTTTTTGTTGTTGTTGTTTTTTTTGTTTTTTTTTCAGTTCTTTTTTCAGTTCAGAGCTCGACAACCTTTTCAAATATATATATATATATATATATATATATATATATATATATATATATATATATATATATATATATATATATATATATATATATATATATATATATATATATATATATAGGCCGTAATATAAGAAAATCTAATAACGCAGACTCATCGGGGCCTTTTTATTCATCGATATATTCCGCCGCACTCAGCCATTCTCTAACCCGTTTAAGAGTGAATACACTCTCCCACGCTATACATTGGAAAACTCCACTTTCAATTTTAGGTATGTCAAGTTATATAGATATTCCTAAAGAAAAATGGTTGAATTTTTTTTGCAGACAGTGGAGAACCCTGATCAGAAGCGTCTCATCTGGGTCTGAACTATTTGCAAGTTACCCGTTTAGGGTCTTCAGACTTCAATAGGCTATGAAGATCCGTACGCTATGCGCATGTGCTGGCGCTGAACGTAGGTTGCCCGCTCAAATGATAAGGGTACGTTTCTCAGGTATAATTCATTTAACCTCTACCACTCTCTGGTAGACGACAGATTGATAAATTGTTTCTTATTTTCTTCAGACAATTTGCATGAAACGTCAAAACCTATATTCTGGGGGAAAAAATAAGAAAATATTTCAAACTGTCGCTTGCTGAAATATTTATCAAGCATTTTAAGCGTTAATCGTTAATCAGGATACGAATTTTGCGAAATGTACAAGTACGCAATTACCATTATTGTCAAATCGTCGAATACCTTTGTTTATTTTTATCTTTTTATTTTTTTTTTATTTTTTTTATTTTTTGCTCCATCATTAAAATTTCATAGTAATTTCTCTGAGTGACGAGGACTTACCGGATTACGACATTAGAAATGGTACCTTATTTGTAAAATAGTAGAACTGAATATTTCCTTTCTCACAGGTCATACATCAACGGGGAAGTAGAAAAACGTTTTCCATTTCAGTCTTGAAATTCAGAAGTAAGGAAATTCAAACTTCACGATGGAATGTTACCTGTACGAACACACAAACTTGGTACGCACCCTCCCCGACCCTCTCCTCCATTTACGCATGGAATATGCAATGTAACATTTCAAACATCGTTTACGTTTGCCTTTAGGCTACAGACTATTATAAATGTTCTGCTACCCACAACTTCTTTGTTTTAACTTCAAACGGCCAATCCTTGTCCTGCTGAATAAATTAAGATGCCACTCCTACTTTTAATTTTCAGCCAATCGGATTACTTGATCCGGATTTTTGCTTTTAATTCACATACTTAATGGCAAACAGTGCAGATCCAGATCAGTTCAGAAGCCAACTGATCTGGATCTACACTGTTTGCAAAGACAGGGTATATCCGGGTTCAGTAGGACAAAGGTTAAAATTTTCAAAACAAGAAACGGAACGGTAGGTCATGTGACAAGTAATCATGTTCCGCCTCTTTGAAGACACTGACGCACATCTTGTAGGAGGTCGCTGTCATAGTCAAAGCAACCACCCAAAATATACATGTTTGTTTATAGTTTATAGCAACTGCAGAATTGCCTGAATTATATACCTTGACCTTCAAAGCAGATTTTTTTTTAGAAACAGGCAAAACACTGGAACTATTCAATGGAATCAACCCGGTGCTCTCTACATTTTAGCATCTGTGACCTTTTGAAAATACAAGTAGAACTATATTGCAATCGCTTTGGCGTCAGCGTCGGCGTTGGCGTTTGCGTCTGGACATTTAATTATTTTGATTAATTTTTTCTTAAGGCCTATACCTTATAAATACCGGAATGGATTTAACGGATTTTAGCCCAAAGTTCAAATTGTGTGATTCCTCAGAACCGGTCACCTAAATATCATGACACCTTTTTCAGTTTATTAGCGAGGTATGGGTGAACTAACTTTGTGACCCTCATTGCACCCTCCTCCCGCCCTCTCCTCCACAGAGAGAGAGAGAGAGAGAGAGAGAGAGAGAGAGAGAGAGAGAGAGAGACCCAGTTATGTTGACAGTAAGTAGATCACTGCAGGATAACTTTGTTGCCATATCGAGCGCTGTTTGTATTGTCGGGTCCGGCCATCATCGCCTATAAAAAGTCGCACATTTTTATTTTAATCCAAAAGGCAAATAAAGGTCTAGTCAAATTACACAGTTGACCTAGTTTTTGCCCTTTAAATGATCTACATCGTGCAAGAATGATGCTCTTATGGCAGAAGCTGCCTGCGAAAACCTCAATCAGCCTGGGCATTCACACAGTCTCATGAGATCCTTGGTTTCCCGCTTGCAGAAACATTCGATACTGCAGATAATAGCGCCCTGAACAGAATGTGTGGTTGTGCAGGTTGTTCTTCGCTGTTCGCCTATGTCATACGGACTATTTTTTCACATTGTGTACGAAGTGCTTACTGGATAGTGTTCCGTAAAAGTAAATTTACATTTCAACGATCTATTCATACCGTATTTGGCCTTAACTTTTACAACTCTCTAGGGTAATTCAGCAGACGACAAACTGATATCTTTTTTTTTTTTTTTTTTTTTTTTTCAGAAAATAGGCTTTGATATTTCATGTAAATTATCTCCACTGAAGACAAATTGCACGAAATGTCAAAACCTGTTCCTGGGAAAAATATTTCAAAATGACGTCTGCTGAAAGTTGTACCCATAAGCATTCACAACCATTCCTTATTGTTGAGGCGTACCTTAAGGTCCGATTATTTTAATATAAAAAAACGAAAAACTGAAATGAATAATGTGTTCACCCAGTAGACGATATCGTACTATGTTTATTTTTATTGTTAAAAATCAGCTTTTATGTGCAAACGAACAGTTTACTATACAAATCAAAGTCTTTAAAGTAAAAGTCAACCTTTAACATAACAATTGATTGTCAAACTATGCCATAAGCAAACAGGATCGACCCAGCTCTGCGGCGTCTGATCTGGGGCTATACCGTTTGCTATCCATCCAGATGTAGTAAAACGACTTGTTCAAAGTTTAAGACAACTATGTAAGGAGTCCGAATTTTAGTAGGTTTGTACGTTTATAACGTTTAGACCGGCGCCAGGAGGTGTCATCAGTATCACAACGAATTTATATTATTATTCATGAACAGACTGGATATAAAATAGTCTGCTATTCTGTTTTCATTATTGTGTTCTTTTTTACAGATTATCCCTTCTTCTCAGAATTAGATACAGTCGAACTTCAATGGCTCGAATATCTTTGGGACCAAGGAAATATGTTCCAGCAATGGGTAGTTCCAGCCAGTGAAGGTTTATCATGGCGCCAGGTCAGGATAATTTGGGGATTTCTTTTCAATCTTCTATGAAATAATGGTATGTTGAATGTTACTTTAGAATCGCCTCGAGGAGGCGATTCTAATGTGTGTACATTAACATACATTTTCATGTTAAATAAAGAAATTGCCCTAAAATATCCTCAAAACATTTGTTTTCTTGAGCTTTCGGGAGAATTTCTTAGAGACGCAAAAACGACTCCGAAGCGCCAAAGGCAAACGAGCTATCGATGTTCGAGTCATTGAAGTTTTACTACACTGAAAAGGAAAGAGTTGAAGCGAATCTTAATTTTGCAAACTATTGCATTAGCTTAATACATTAAAACAACTTCTGATTAAGTGAATCAAATTACTATTTTATTTGTTCCGTTGCATATAGTATTAGGGTGCAGACTTAAAATATATCTTCCGTAACACGAGAAAAAAATCTGTGGTACGTTTGCAGACAACGAAGCCCGAGATCAGCCTGCACGTTCCCATTGTCCGCTCAGGGCCTCCATTGCCCGTTCACAGATTCAATAGACACTACGTTATATTAATACAACATCACTCTGCCGAATAACTAGATAATTGTCTTTTCAACCTGAAAATCTATTTTTTTTATTTCTCCTCGAAAACGTATGTTGTAGGTTGTCATTAGAAGCCCTCAGCGATTCGCTTCTAATGAGAGTCAACGAAAATAAAGAAATTATTCACAGCATATGTCTTCGAAAATAAAGAAATTATTTACAGCATATGTCTTCGAAAATAAAGAAATTATTCACAGCATATGTCTTCGAAAATAAAGAAATTATTCATAGCATATGTCTTTGAAAATAAAGAAATTATTCACAGCATATGTCTTCGAAAATAAAGAAATTATTCATAGCATATGTCTTTGAAAATAAAGAAATTATTCACAGCATATGCCTTCGAAAATAAAGAAATTATTCATAGCATATGTCTTTGAAAATAAAGAAATTATTCACAGCATATGTCTTCGAAAATAAAGAAATTATTCATAGCATATGTCTTTGAAAATAAAGAAATTATTCATAGCATATGTCTTTGAAAATAAAGAAATTGGTAGTACTTTCTTTAAAATTACTTTATCTAGAGCTGTGAATGCATATTGTGGAGAAAGCAGAAGCTAAAAGAAAAAACAAATAGAAGTAGGAAGAAAAACAGTAGGAAGTTAAAAGTAGGCAGTAAGAAGTAGGAAATCATGAAGTCAGAGGTGCGAAGTCTTTAAGTTGGACGTGGCAAGTCATGCAGTCCCCACCAGAGCTTTCGATAACTTTCTGAAGTCTACATACATGGTTAAGGACTGCTGAAATTTGAAGAGCACCGGTTTGGTTCCATACGAATAAAGTTCTGTATTAAATAGCTCCAATTTTTAGACCTGTTTCTAAAGTGTGTGTGTGTGTGTGTGTGTGTGTGTGTGTGTGTGTGTGTGTGTGTGTGTGTGTGTTCCTGCTTTGATCCCTGAATCGGTCAAAATGTATAATTCAGCTAATTCTACTGTAGATATTAGCAAAATTGTATAATTTGGGTAGGTGCTTGGAATATGAAAGTAGAAAATCATCGGGGTATAATTTACCCTTACAACTGCCGTGAACTCTCACAAGATCTGTGTTAGTGTCTTCGAAGAGGCGGAAGTTTATTATATAACATGACCTACCATTCTGTTGCTTGTTTTGAATACTTTAGAGGGACAGCTTTCAGGCATGAACCATATATAGACCATTTGAACAAAACAAACAAACAAACTATGGGCTGTAGAACATATGTAAAAACAAGAGGACCAAGATGGTCCCATATCGCTCACCTAAGCAAACAGCTTTGCATACTTACTACTGAAGTTTCAGCAAAGTTCACTGCTCTAAGATTTGTGTATAAAATTTATTATAGCCCTGCTCCCCAGTGGCCATGTTTTATTTTTTCAAGCATCATGATGGTTTGAACTGAATCTTGAAAGAGGGTCACCAAAGGAACAATTCTGCAAAGTTATATTTAAATCGGTCCAGTGGTTTCTGACAAAAAGACTTTTTAAAATGTTTTATATAGCTATATAGGGAAAATAAGCCCCACCCCCTAACGGCCATGTTTTTTGACGAATCACGACAGCTTGAACATACTAAGAAGAGGGTCACCATAGGAACATTCCTGCCAAGTTATATTGAAATCGGTTCAGTGGTTTCTGACAAGAAGATTTTTAAAGTTTTCTATTTAGATATATAGGAAAAATAATCATGATTGCTTGAACAATCTTGGTAGAAGGTCACCAAGGAAAAATTACTGCCAAGTAATATTGAAATCAATCAGGTGGCTTCTGACAAGAAGAATTTTAAAGTTTTCTATACAGATATATACGGAAAATAAGCCCCGCCCCCTGGCAGCCATGTTTTTTGACGTATCATGAGGTCGTGAACAATCTTGGTAGAAGGTCACCAAAGCGACAATCCTGCCAAGTTACATTGAACTCGATCCAACGGTTTCTTACGAGAAGATTTTTAAAGTTTTCTATAAGATATATATAGAAAATATGCCCCGCCCCCTAGCGGCCATGTTTTTTGACGAATCATGACGGCTTGAACAATCTTGATAGAAGGTCACCAAAGAAACATTCCTGTCAAATGATATTGAAATCAGTCCATTGGTTTCTGACAAGAAGATTTTTAAACTTTTCTATATAGATATATAGGGAAAATAAGCCCCATCCCCTGGCAGCCATGTTTTTTGACGAATCATGATAACTTGAACAATCTTGGTAGAGGGTCAACAAGGGAACATTTCTGCCAAGTAATAATGAAATTGGTCCAGTGGCTTCTGACAAGAAGATTTTTAAAATTTACTATATATAGATATATAGGGAAATATAGCCCCACCCCCTGGCGGCCACGTTTTGTGATGAATGATGACGACTTGAACAATCTTGGTAGAGGGTTACAAAAGAAACATTCCTGCAACGTTATACTGAAATCGGTCCAGTGGTTTCTGACAAGAAGATCATTAAAATTTTCTATATAGATATATAGGGAAAATAAGCCCCGCCCCCTAGCGGCAATGTTTTTTGACAAATCATGAAGGCTTGAACAATCTTGGTAGAGGATCACCAAAGAAACATTTTTGCCAAGTTATATAGAAATCGGTCCAGTGGTTTCAGAAATGAAGATTTTTAAAGTTTTCTATATAAATATATAGGGAAAATAAGCCCGCCCCCCGGCGGCCATGTTTTATGACGAATCATGACGCGTTGAACAATCTTGGTAGAAGGTTACAAAAGAAATATTCCTGCCGTGTTATATTAAAATCAGTCCAGTGGTTTCTGACAAGAAGATTTTTAAAGTTTTTTATATAGATATATAGGGAAAATAAGCCCTGCCCCCTGGCGGCCATGTTTTTTTGACAAATCCAAATGGCTTGAACAATCTTGGTAGAGGATCACCAAAGGAACATTTCTGCAAAATTACATTGAATTCGGTCCAGTGGTTTCTGATAAGAAGAATTTTTAAGTTTTTAGTTAAAAATCTATTTTTAGCTCCTGTGACCCAGATATGCAATGAACCGGAACCATTTGAACAACTTTGAAAGAGGACCAAGCAAGGATCATTCCTGTGAAGTTTGGTCAAAATCCAATCAGTGGTTTAGGAGGAGATGTTGTTTAAATATTGTGGACGGACAGACGGACGACGACGCCGACGACGACTACGACGACGACGACGACGACGGACGGTGGATGATCACAATAGCTCACCTTGAGCCTTTGGCTAAGGTGAGCTTAAAAAAGTATAAAATATATAAGGGGAAAATGGTAGTCTGGAGACTTTACAGCCCTCAGAGAAAATACTGAGTCAACAGTGACAACTGAAAGTAGTGCTGAGCAATCCAAAGTCCTCTAACAGCGCATACAAGTCACTGTGACCTATTTATAATACACTGTACATCTTCACTACATCGACCCATACACCAAATTTGGACACCCTAGGCAATACAGTATAGAAGAAATGCTCCCGGAAAAGCTCTCGGACTGACAGACGAAAGCATTTGCTGAGCGCACACCTACGGTCCTCGACCAGAATCGGTGGGGGATTTACAACTTTGAATGTGGTACAGTCTCTAGTTTCTGATAGTCACGCTTACGGTAGCATCACCCACGCTTCCTTCGTCTCATTTTTCATGTTCTCTTTTATGACCGAGTAACTGGGGCACATACACACCACAAAAAGAAGAAAAAACGATACCTTATCACGTACTTCAATCAAATCGGCGTAATTCTTCGCTCTATATTAATTCTCACAACCTGGTAAAAAAGGCCAGTATGCCATATTTGAACAGGGCGGGCCCAGATCAGCCTGCGCATCCGCGCATCAGGACTGTCTTTGTTCGTCAGTATATCCTACTGTATACAGTGATGCTGTTAGCGGACAACGAAGGCCCTGATCAGGGCCTTCGGTGTACGCACATATGCATGACATAAGGGTCCTTTTCCCCTAATATGCAGCATACCTAGATTCGTATTTATAGTCTCTGAAAAAAGCGGATCCCCGATCAGATTATACAATCACGCTTCCCAATACAGGCTGATTTCTGACTGCCTATTTCGTATATTCCATAAGTACGTTTTAGTTAGAAGTTGCTCATTTGTCTCGAATAACAGCTTTCAAAATTGGGCCTTTGTGCTTTAAGGGGGTAATATTATTAACAATATTATATTCTTTTTTTGATATGAAAGAGTGTTTATTTTACTGCGCGGATAATTTCACCCCCTTAACGCTCTCAAATATTAACAGTGTTTGTTTTCTATGATTCAAGATGTTCTATTTTAACTGTTATTTTTACGTCTCTATCTGTTTTGGCTGTCCATTTCCGAATCACATGTCAAATCCTCACAGTTTGACCAAGGTCTTCTTTGTTAGCTTTAGGCATCCCCAACATGTTGACAGACATTGACAGATTAATATTAAGGGTCACTGATGAGACCTGGCTAGAGTGGACCATGCATCAAACAAATCTGTTGTTTTCATTTTTTCTCCCTGCGTTCATTGCTCTTAAAGGGTCATCCTTTAAAACATTTAACTTGACTGCAGCTTGAGTCCAGTGTTGCGTGGCTGCTGGCGGTCGTACATGTCTAACCGTAATTCATCATAGTCCTTTAAGGTCTCACTGAGTCCATTCAGAGAGTTCGAAAATTGTATGTCGTCATGTAAATTCGATTCATTAGGCTTAAACCATCTCTTATTGAAATTTCGATATCTTCCGGTTAAATAACAGTCTTTCGCTGATAAGGCTTAATTGGCCGAAAGTAGCCAGTCTAGCCTAGAATACTTGATACTTTAGCTGTTTTTAGTTTTGTGAGTGCGATCATTGCTCTCAAGGATCATTCGTTTTAGAATCTAATTATCTTTGCTGCAGCTGGTGTTAGTGCCGTGTTGGGGCCGTAAAACGTCTCCCCGTCCTCCACTGTTGTGTAGTCTATATTGTCTGGTCCCCTGTGATCATTGAACCTATTCCGGGATTTCTAAAAATTTATGAGGATCACTGATGAGACCTAACTGGCCGAAACTCAGTCTGGTCTGGTCCAGAATATTTGGTACCCAGCTAGAATTCTTTATAAATCTATAGCGGGCCGTTATCGGCCCGTCAGGGTAGCTGACGGGCAGATAACGGCCCGCTATAGATTTATAAAGAATGCTAGCTCGGTATTTCAGCTTTTTTTTGTGTTTTGTGAGAGTGTTCATTGCTCTCAATGGGGCATTCATTTTAGAATTTCTTTCAAATGGCTGTATAATGTGAAAAGTGCTAGTTTTAATTTTACCTCAGAATTTGTTTTGCGTGTTACCTTTCCATTTCGTTGTTATATTATTCCCATCACGAAAACCTACCTATATAATTTTGACCCCCTTAAATCCCACGTTTATATAGTAAAACTGGTGTATACAGGGGTAGACTTTATTTTACTTATTTCGGCTCAAAAACATAGATTGTGAGTACCCGTAAGGTTCTAACGAGTACCCACAATCTATATTTTTGAGAGAAATATGAAAAATATCAGAAATTTTTATCGGAAAAATTTCAATTTTTGGTGGTAAAATTTTCAGTATTGAATAGGCATGTTTTCGTAATGCTCAGCTGGTAATGCTTTGCTTATATCCTTTTGAATGTCTTATCGAAAATTTATCGACTGTGAATATATATATATTTCCAAAATAGATTACTGACCGGAAAATGTTTGGCTCCCCTCTCAAAAGCGTGTGTTTGTCTGTTTGTTCCTTACACACATTTTGTGGACATATCTCGCGTACTATATATCTAAGGCTGATGTATGGATACATTAATAGAAAAACTGATGTGCCACGTACTAAAACAGATGCAGCTGCTGTGACCTATATAATGACCACTGCTCCACATTGCAGAAACCATCTCTATACCTCACATACTGTTAGGCTTGCTGATTAAATTTGAGCCGGGGCACAGCATTTTCTACAATACTGCATGTGTGCCCAGCGAAGACTAAGATCACCCTGCGCACTCTATGGGCAGCCAAGGATGCAAGATCGTCTTTAGACGGGCAGCAAATAAAAAACAATGTATCCGAGTTCCGGATTATCCGTCACGAGCCCATAAGTAGTCAACAGGTGTGACCGCAAAAGCTACCTGGGCTTTTTCAGTATAGGACACTACTCAAGATTACTATGGCCTCAAATATCAGAAACCCTTTACTTTGTTAATTGAAGGGGTTGTCCATTACGTCTTACCATCAGAAAGTTCAAGTATAAGGTTTCAATTAAACCGATCTATTATATTTAGAAATGAAATGAAATGGATTACACCAGGGGGAAAAGGGTATTCGGGGCACTGCGGAAAGCTAAGGCCCAGATCAGACTGTGCGTCCGCACAGTCTGATCTGGGCCATAAGCTTTCCGCTTACAAATCATCAGTTAATGTACAATACGTTGACAAATATTGTAAAAGTCCTGATGAGATGCAATGGCCGTACAGGCTGGCCTGGGCATTTAAAGAAACCTGTGCCCCGAAGTCCAATTTTCTAATGGTGGCTGAAGTGTTATTTTAGGTGTACCTGACACGAGTTCGGGTACATTTAAATGGCTAAAATAGGCCGGCTCGATCACAAATTACTGATAATGATTCAAAGATTACATAGCCATTTTCAGCTCAATTGCGCTCTGGGTGTATCGGATAACACAAAAGATAAATAAAAACTTTTATTGGGCATATTATATGAAATTCACATGGATTACGATCCATTATTGGAAAGAAACATTTGAACTTTTTAACATGCTTTTATGTGTATATAAAACCAGTATTTAAATGTTTAGTTGTGCAGATTTGGGCTAATACGAGAACAATGCAAAGGTTAAAAAGATTTACTTGTCTTCGTCTATAGTGGACGATCAGAGGCGAAATAACCCGCCGGAGGAACTTGAGTTCTCAGTATCTTTTACTTTTTTTTCTGGAAAACAAAAGGGACTAGATACAAAAATTATAAGGTTAGTTATTTTTGATTTCCAATGAATAATCTTTCGTAATTTGTATTATACTTCTTAGCTAAAGAAAATTCAAGTATAAGGTTTCAATTAAACGGATCAATTATATTTATAAATGAAATGAATTACAACAGAAAATTGGTATTCAGGGGCATGTGCGGAAAACTAAGGCCCAGATCAGATTGCGTATAAATGCCCTTGTTATTTTTCTCTTAGAAAATGCATTTGATCTGAGCAAGTGTTATCCAATGGGCACACAACGTTGCGACAATGTCGCATCAACGTCGATGCAACGTAATGACGTTGCCTCGACGTTGATGCGAGTTGAATAATTGTTATGAGCCTACTGGGTATGTTTAGATTTCAGGGCTTGTGGCTGAACTACCGTACTATCCTTTGTATTCCGACAACCTAAATCCATACCAGCCTGAAAGTAAAATGTGTCTGGAAAAACTGCATAAGTGGCAAATAGAGGTGACCCTGATCAGCCGCCGCGTACTGCGTCGTCTGATCTGGGTCTACCCTGTTTGCTCAGTCTTGTCTGTCTCAGTATTAAGAGTAAATGCGTAGACAAAGTATGCTAGGATACGACCATACCTTCATATTCACTAGTTATCAAGCTCGACGTCCGCGCAAAATACTTTTGGTGCTCCACGTACCGGCCTCGGTAGCTCAGTTGGATGCGCGTCCGACTGGTGATCAGGAGGTAGAAGATTCGATCCCTGCCGGGTCCGGCAACATTTTTTCGTGTGATTGATCATAAAATAATTTCTACGGTCATTCTCTTCCTTCTACGCAGGAAGGGACATGCTTGTTTTGTTTTATTTTTTAAAGTGTCCGAACACGATAAGATCTTGTTCATAGAAGAAAATATTTTGTCTGCACAAGATACTATCTTGTCCGGGCAACTTATTAGCTTATCTGCAAAACTTATTATATTGTTCGCACAACTTAATCAGACTGGCTTATTCTACGTAACCTGAGAAGGGATATGCTAATATTATCTTTCAACCTGTTTGAAGAAGATAGTGTCTTGTTCACACAAGAGAATATCTTGCCCGCACAAGATAATATCTTTTCATCACAAGATACTATCTTGTCCGGAAAATTTAATATCTTGTTCGCATAAGATAATGTCTTGTTCGCAAAAGATAATATATTGTTCAGACAACTTATAATCTATCTCTTGCCAGCCAATCAAGGTGTCTGATTAAGTTGTGAGAACAAGATAATAAGTATTGCAGACAAGGCAATAAATTATGCGAACAAGATATTGTCTTGTGCGAATAAAATTCGGGCAATTTAAAAAATAAAACTAGCATGTCCCTTCCCGGGTTGCGTATGATTCCTATTTATTGCAGTATGGCAGATCGACTGCAATCTGTTTTGTGCGACAATATAAGTTGTTCAAACAAGGTATCGTCTTGTGCGGACAAGATATCATCTTGTGCAGATAAGACATCGTCCGAACAAGATAGTATCTTGTTGCGTCAAGATATATTGTGCGGACGATATTTCTATCTTGTCTTTTAATCTTGACAACTTAAAAAATAAAACTAGCGTGTCTCCTTTCCCGGATTCCGTACCCTACCGCTGATCTCCCCCTTTGCTAATCCAAGAAGGGCGGTGTCAGTTTCTGGCTAAAGAATGCTTAGAGGACTAAGCCTGCCCAGGAAAAGTGTGGTTAGGTAAACTGACCTGCTCGATATAACCTTTATGGGGTGACTCGGCGGCCGTAAAGCCTCAACTAAAAAAAAAAAGTCGAAATGGTGCGCCACGTTAGAAAAAAGGTTCTGACGTCATACGCGGGGAAAGAAGCATTTGCATTGGTGCTGTCTGATCAGATCTCGAACCTTCTTCGCCCGTTAAAGAATTCATGGATACCGAATTTAAGATTACGCTGAACAGATCTATAAGCTGCGTCGGTGCTGAAGTTTTTATCTTTGTTGTTTTTGTTGTTTGTATGCCCCCGCCACGAAGTGGAGAAGGGCATATAGTTTTACCCTCCGTCGTACGTTCGTGTGTGTGTGTGTGTGTCCGTCCGTCCGCTACACTTTATAGTACTGTTTGTGTCTCCGCAACTCCTCCATCAGTTTTCAAGAGAATGGTTTGAAATGCACCATAGTGAGGATATAGACTGACCATGTGCATAAAGGTCACAGAACTCTGATCAAATCATTGTTGGTAAAGTTACATACCCTTGTTTTACTTAGAAATTTTGTCATATACACATGGCGTAGTAGGGCTCGTCACTCCGCAGTTTTCAAGATAGTGATTTGAAACTTGCAGCAAAGTAAGAATATAGACTGGGTCACATTAAGGTCACAGAACTCTGATCAGATTTTTATTGTAAGAGTTACATACCCTGGATTTACTCAGATATTTTCAGATATGTGTCTTCACAATTTCTACAGTTTTCAAGATAATGATTTGAAACTTGTTGCAAAGTAAGACTTTAAGCTGGGCATGTACATAAAAGTCACAGAACTCGGATCATTTTTATTTTTAGAGTTACATATCCTGGATTTACTTAGAAATTTTGCTTTATAAACATGAAATAGCACGACTGATGTCTCCCCAACTTCTACTGTTTTGCCAAGAATTGGGGGAGGGCATATATTGTTTAACCTACTGTGTGTTCGTCCGGACATATGTGCGTCCGTCAAACTTTATGGTAATGGTTTGTGTCTACGCAACTCCTCAAACAGTTTTCAATGTAATAGTTTGAAACACACCATAGTAAGGATATAGCCTGAGCATGTGCATGAATGTCACAGAATTCTGATTGAATAATTATTGGTTGAGTTATATAACCTTGATTTACTTGTTTTATGTACACGGCATAGTAGGGTTCGTGTCTCCGCAACTCCTACAGTTTTCAAGCTAATTGTTTGAAACCTACACGATAGTAGGGATATGTAGACTGAGCATGTGCATAAAGGTTTGTGATTGGGTTGGGGCTTAACGACACGTCAACCGTTGTGGGTCATTTTGTGTCGTCTCCCAGGAGAAAGGGAGAAAAGAGATAGAAGAGATAATAGAGGAGATGAAAGAGAGGCACAGGAGAGAAAGAGGAAAATGAATGAAAGTGAAGAAACAGAAGAAATAAAAACATTCCTCCTCTACCCTTACCTGCTGCAAGGATAGCAGGCCTTGCCCAGCTGTAAGCCAATATCAGTTGGACACCTCGGTGACGCAAGATACACGACACATTTGCCTTACCCAATTACGCTCATGTGCGTAAAGGTCACAGAACTCTGATCCAATTATTATTGGTAGAGTTATATACCCTTGATTTACTTAGAATATAGTCTGGATATGATAGGGGGGCGCAGGAAAGGATTATTTTCTCTGTTTATACGTATGTTAAGATTTCTCTCCATGAAGGTATTCTGTAGTGTAACGGATCTGCGTATTTATGAACCGTGCAATAAATTAGAGCAGTGAAAAATGGCGTCTGATCTAGGTCTTTTCTGTTTTCTTAGGCATGTCTGTCCGTACATATAGGATAAAGGCGGTGTACTGAATATTAGTCTCGGAATATTTTGCGAGAGTGCAGGTCGGTCTGGTCTTTGCTCCCAGCGAACCTAAATTAAATACCTTCGTGAACTATTTGGCATTGATAAAGCACCAAGCAAAAATGTACCTTTGGGTACCTGTGGAGAGGAAGGCCGAGCTAAGCCTCTGTATCTGCGCTGTCTGATCAGGGCCTTTATTTTTCTCTTACAGAAACAATGAATAATGTAGAATGTAAGAACGGACAGTAAAACCCATAATGAGACTGGGCAGGTATGCCGGATTACCTGAATGTGCGCATTTCGCATTCTTTCAGATTTTCGCTTGTCGCGGACCAATTATTATTTCATGGCCCATCTCAAGAGACAGGTTGAAGACTGCTATGAAGCGCCATGTAGAAAGAAAAATGGCTCTTACAGAGTAGGAGAAAAGAGAATGGTCCGAAACCGTCAGCCAGCAGCCAAACATAGTACGATCAGGGCATTCCTTTTGCGTTGACTGATCAGTAACTGTAGAATGCTCTGATCAGCCTGTAACAATGAGCAGGCTCCCGATTCGCATATAAACATTACCAGTCAAGCCTTTCCTTGCGTGAGCAAATAGGCTGTTTTGGTTGAGGAATTTACATACCTGTCGATGACCACCGACGATGTGTATAAATATTTTATGAAACCACACTTTCTCATACGGGGACTTATGTACTTACACGAGCATGTCAAAAAGGGACTTAAATCATTTTAACAACAAAAGTCATGGACCAAACTGCATTTGCGCATTCTAGTTCACAGTTCACAAGACGCCAGCAGTGCCGATATGTTGAGTGGTAGTAAAGACACAGGCTGACTTACAATTATGTATTCAGGCTGGAATCTGAAACCGGATTCAGTGTGTACTCTAAATAAATCATGATGCTGAGATGAAAATAGTAGAGAGAGGGGGTGTGGGGTGGGGCGCGGGGGTGCAGGAAAGGATTATTTTCTCTTTTCCACTGGCTATCTTTTATACGTTAAGATCTCTCTCCATGGAGGTACTCAGCGTTCACACAAAAGTTTATGGTAATGTTGATGAAGAAACCAACATTGTTTGCTTTGTTCAATCATGAAAGAACTAATGAAAAGCATATCGCTCACGTTAAAGTGCAGTAAGGTTTCCGCGGATATGAGGAGTAGCCAGATAAATATTTTTTTTTCTGATTTCTCCACATAATATTTGCTGTGGGTACTCATCTGAAGCGCTTCGACTTCGCTATGTCCATAACGCTCAAATCTAGGTTTTCGCAATGTCTATAATGACTAAATCTTGGCCTTCGCAATGGTCCAAAATGATCAAAGTTTGCCCTTGCTATGTCCATAAAGATCAAAACTAAGCCTTCGCAATGTCCATAATGATCAAATCTTGGCCTTCGCTATGTCAATAATGGTCAAGTCTTGACTGTCGCAATGTCCTTTATGCGCAAATCTTGGCCGTCGTAAAGTCCATAATGATCAAAACTAAGCCTTCGCAATATTCATAATGATCAAATATTGGCCTTTGCAATGTCCATTATGATCACATCTTGGCCTTCGCAATGTCCTTAATGATCAAATCTTGGTCGTCGCAATATCCTAGGCCTTCGCAATGTCCATAATGATCTGTTTTGTTCAACATTTATAGCTCCATCCAGGTTGTTGATAATGTCTTTGTCAAACCGGACCAGCTGGGTTTTTCTAGATCTCTTTATTACTGCAAAAACCATCCCGACAGACAGCAAGAATACTCTCAAAGCCTAATGTTTTTTTAATCAATTTATGCCTGGTTGAATCTTCTACTGTAACTCTTTGGACCGGTCCATTTCTAACAGAAGGGTGTCTCGTTAGTTTTAATTATCGCTATGTTTTATAGCAATTCCTGTAGTTAATGCAAACATTGTAGACCTTGATCAGACGCCGCGTTATGCGGCGTCTGGTCAAGGTCTACATTGTTTGTCACTGTCCCTTTTATAGGACGCTAAGCATAAATGGGTTAATATTGCTGTCATTTACATGGTCCAGAAGTTTACAACAGTTGCATATGAGAGACACTGGTCTATAATTTGCTAATTCACATTTGAGCCTGTCAGTGGCGGATCTAGGGTTATTTAATAAGGGATTCAAAATTTCTGAGGGATTCGATTTGATCAAACTACCGTAATTACCCTAAGTGTTTTGACAGACAGCTATAAGGAAACAGTGTAGACCCATTTCAGACGCCGCAGAACGCGGCGTCTGATCAGGGTCTGTACTGTTTGCCAGTCATCCAGCAATTTTAGACACATTCACAGGTAGTAAGATGGACTTGTAAATTATATGAGAAGTACAAGAAGTTAGTGCGCGAATATTTTGGGTAAATACAGTATCCAAAATTTATCATCGACTGAACCGCTTAAACCCCGTTTGATCCGCCCCTCTCTCTCGACTGATACTTTCCTCTGAGTCTTATTTATATCTCTTGAATTACACATACAAATGTTTTTATTTTACTCATTCCAACCATTTGCATTAATTATTTATATACTCATAAATGGTTAGTGCTTCCCCAGGCAATTCGCCAGTTTCAGATCGTAAGGATGGTAACCTCTAGTTTAAATCTGTTTAAATCTGCATAGGGCCATTATTGGTCTGACAGGAATTTTGTCGGGCCGATAATGGTCCAGTACAGGTTTAAACCATTTAAGTCTATAACCTCCCATAAAATGGAATTTACAAACAGTGTAGACCCAGATCATACGCTACAGAATGCGGCGTCTGATCAGTGTCTACTCTGTTTGCATTAAATACAGGAATTTCTATAAAACATGGTCACTAGACACCCTTTATATTGGACAAGTCCAAAGTGTTTAAGTAGAAGAATCTATTTTGCGTAAATGGGCTAAGTGGAATGCTAGCTTGGCTACCAAGTACGGGGTCGTGCAAAAAGTTCTGTCACTAATAGGCTTCCTTAGTTTTTTCCCAGGTTTATTTTAAAATGCTTCACTGCACTTGAATGGTATGTTGAATAGCTAACGATACCCGTTTATTTCGTGCAAATTGCTTTCCAACTGACCGAGATTTCAAATTGAAATAGATGCCGTCATTTTCACTGACCAATTTACTTGTTACATTGGAACATTGATCAGAAGACTGAAATTCGTACCTATATTAAATGCTGCATTAGGCTTAATATAGATTCAAAGCAGATATTTAATGAAATGTATGGTATATATGGACCTCAGACCATTTCAATGCGCACAGCTTTTAGGTGGGTTAAAGCTTTTAAAGCTGGGAAATTTTCTGTTGAAGATGATACCCGTCCTGGAAGGCTTAAAACCTCTGTTACCAAGGCTAACATCGCTGCTGTAAAGATTGTGGTCGAACAGGATGCGCGATTGTCTGTCAAAGATATAGCTAGTTGTACTGACATATCAGAAGGCAGTGTGCAAACAATTCTGAAAAAGCGTTTGGACCTGAGAAAGGTTTCCGCTAGACGGGTACCTCATTTGCTCACTGAGGAGCAAAAGACACAACGCCTTAAATGTGCCCGGGAACTTTTGAAAACATACAAAGGCTGTAATAGTCGGGTTATTTCTAACTTGCTAACAGGTGATGAAACCTGAGTGCACATGTTTGAGCCACAAAGAAGGGCTGATAATAAGAAATGGAAGCGAAAAGATCAAAAACGCCCATGTATTGCCAAGAGAACCATAAGTTCGAAAAAGATGTTGTACGCAATTTTCTTTAATTCAGGTGGGCCAGTCGTTCAAGTGCCTTGTCCATCTGGTCATACAGTCACTGGCCGATTCTACAAGAATTCTGTACTGAAGAAAGGGAAAGAGATTTACAATAAGAAATAACCAAGCAAAGGATGGTCAGGAGTCCACCTTTTACATGACAACGCCTCCTCTCGTAAGTGTGAGGTTAAGTCTTTTTTTGGCTTCTGAAAAGGTGAAAGTTTTAAACCATCTAGCTTATTCACCTGACCTGAGCCCCTGTGACTTCTTTTTATTTCCAAGGCTTAAGAAAATGTTTTCTGGAAATAAGTATACGTCTAAAAGTTCTCTTTGCAGCGCTATTTATCAGTGTCTCCAACAGATACCAAAAGAAGACTATTTATCTGCTTTTCGCGACTGGGTAAAAAGGTTACAAAAATGTGTTTCAGTGAAGGTGGAATACTTTGAAGGTTTGTAATAAAAATATGTTTGATAAAACGTAGCACTGAAGTAATCCGAACCCAGTGACAAAACTTTTTGCAGGACCCTTGTATGTTGGATAACTTATCACAGTGGTTCTATGTATAGTATAAATGTAGGCGTTTTTTATTGAACATTTGCCGGAAAACTGGCAAATATCTTCCATGAGTTTGTTTCTTCACCGTAACCCGAGTTTTAGAATTTTATGCTCTCTCGATCTCGTTAAGTCCATTTATACAACTTCAAGACCGTTAAGCTGTGGAGTAGTTACATTACGTATTTACATCGAACATGTGGTTGAACAGGTGCCTTTTGTAATATTCTTGTACAATTACTTATGTACAAGTCCAAAATTAAACTCATGTGCACAGGTGAATATTGATATTTGTCTGACTGTTACATAACGTTACATAACGTTTAATTATTACCATGTTACATAGGAAATCTGACAAAATCGTGTGTTTTTGAAAAGAAATATTTTAATTTTTGCGAAGTTATTATTTTTATTATTATTATTATTATTTAGTACAGGACCTACACGGATTTTACAGCACATCAAAAGATGTTTTCGCTTTTTGAGAGATCAAGCTTCTGATGAGTACTCACAACATAAGTTTTTTTGCGAAGAAATAAGAAAATATCAACATTTTTGTTTAAAAAAGAATGACATATCTACAGTTATGGCTAAAAGTGTGTATTCCAGGTATACAGTAGGCGTGTTAAACATTTCATTTCTCCGTGATGTTGTAGAGTCCCTCGGGGTCTTAATTGTAACACTTGATCTTTATCGGAATATTTGCGGGCGGATATTATTCATATTTTATGTTGTTATACAATAGATGATTGTATTCGTGTTCCTTGTTGCACGTTTGTTCTATTTACAGCTGCTTGCATGTGACATTAGAAAATGAATTAGCGTAAATTCATATACAATCGCTAGTATAGTATTAAAGGTAGGCACCTGAGCTGCTTTCGCTATAACCATGTACAACTGACTCTCAATATTTCAAACACTGCTAACTCAAAGTACTGCTTAATTCAAAGTAAATAAAGGACAATACTGGTTTAGTTTGCTATATTTTTTTTTTACATTTTAACTCCGTTTTATCTCAAACTGCTGTTGTCTCAGCCTAAAAAGTCTGGTCCTTTGGAGTTTGAAATAATGAGAGTTGACTTTACTTTGGTATCGGAAATGAGTAAAGGATGACGACAACATGTATATTTTTTACATATTCAACAGACAGTGAATTATAGAGATTGCTCGGTTATTTTCCTTGATTCCTGGGTGAGACGATTTGATTCTAGTAACTAATGATACACAAATGCCTCCGAGTTTGCTGTGCGGGTGTAATTGCTGACTAAAATACTGAACAGTGTTTACCCTAAACATTATTACATATTTTAGAAAGCCTCTCCATACTTATCATTAATTTTGAACAAGTCCATTTACTGCTTGGTCATGTGTCTAAACTCTGCTGGCTGATGGGCAAACAGTGTAGACCCTGATCAGACGCCGCATATTGCGTCGTCTGATCAGGGTCTACAATGTTTGGTACTCTTCCTGCAGTTTTCACACACATTAACAGGTAGTACCATTTGCGGCGTCTGATTAGGGTCTACAGTGCTCGCTCCACTTCCTACAATTTTCAAACACAGTCGCAGATAGTACCATTTGCTGCGTCTGATCAGGGTCTACAATGCTTGCCACCCTACACATTAACGGGTAGTACCATTTGCGGCGTCTGATCGAGTTCTACCGATTTGCTGAAATAAAATACGGTATGCTGATCAAAACTCCAGAGGGAATGAAGTTTTATGACTTTTGAATAGATTTATGGCTAGTATTCATTGAACTGATATTGAAAATTCAATTCTATGCATGCGTGGATCCAAAAGAGTGCTTGCTATAGGAACATAAATATTCCACTGTCCACTGACATAATAAAGCACTGACAGCATTGGTGGGTGTAGACTGGAAAAATGGTCCTGAACAGGGACGTAAGACTGTTTTATTTAGCTCTTAACTTCCTGTAATTTTAGCATACAGTGCAGATCCTAATAGGACGCCGTGTTCTGTGGCGTCTGATCTGGATCTGCACTGTTTGCCTATGTCCCAGTCCAGGTTTTACAGCTAACCCTCTTTACACTGCACGTCACTGACGTCACAGTGACAATAATAGCACGGCTATAAATAACCGTTACCTGTATTTCGTACAAACGCGCGGTTTTATTTCATTGGTCAATGGTAATCACGCGTTCAACAACCTTACGGATTTTTTTATGTATGTATACTTTGGCTCGAATGTTATGGTACGACGGAGCATTAGGGCCACATACACTTTTATTTCTGTTGATAGTTATCTCGAAATTTCGACTTACTATCTCGAAATTTCGACATAATTAGTCGAAATTTCGACTTAATAACGCGAAATTTCGACTTAATAACTCGAAATTTCGACTTAATATCTTGAAATTTCGACTTATTATCTCGAAATTTCGACATAAGATCTCGAAATTTCGACTTATTAACTCGAAATTTTGAGTTAATAACCCGAAATTTCGACTTAATGTCTTGAAATTTCGACTTATTATCTCGAAATTTGGACATAATATTTCAAGTTGATTCTTCGTTTGCAATTCCACACCTGGTAATCTCGTAAGGGGTAGCCGCTGGTTATGCAAAATGAAGATATTTCTAGCTATCTGGACTATGGAATACTTATTTAACATATCAAATAAGACGCACTGCAACCTACGTCTACTTTGAAATACACAAGATATTAAATTTCCTTCGCATTTGTTCCGGGTACCCCATTGTTTGTACTATTATTTGAAGAAAAGGCAATAAGATATGTTTATACTATACTAGTCAGTCCCCGTACATGTTAATTACAACTGCGTAACTCCACGCGCAACTGGCGCTGCTACATTAAAATTCAAAATCTCTTTCAGAGATCACAAAATTGTGTTTCTCAGACAAACGGTTTTAGAGTTCCAGGCCTTGCAGGCTAAGGTGCCTGAGCGTCCGTCTGTCCGGCCATCTGGCCGTCTGGAGTTATCTCCCTTACTTATACTCTAGATGCACGCCTTATTTTTTTTTCATTATTTTCGCATTCTTTGTTGAAAATCACTTACTAGGGAACACAAAATTGAGTTTCTTAGTCTTATGGTTTAAGAGTTATAGGCCTTGCAGGCAAAGGGCCTTATATTTCTCCTTATGTTTGCATTCTTTGTTGAAAATCACTTACTAGGGAACACAAAACTGAGTTTCTTAGTCTTATGGTTTAAGGGATACAGGCATTGCAGGCAAAGGGCCTTATATTTCTCCTTATTTTTGGATTCTTTGTTGAAAATCACTTACTAGAGAACACAAAATTGAGTTTCTTAGTCTCATGTTTAAGAGTTACTGACCGTGCAGGCAAAGGACTTTACATTTCTCATTATTTTTGGATTCTTTGTTAACTAGAAATGTGTCCAAAGTACACAGATGCACCCGCATTGACGTATGCTAATTTGGCAAGGTTTGCACAGTCTTACTGACCCCAAAGCGGGGACATCCGTGTACTGTGAACACTTTTCTAGTTTTTTTTTTTTTTTTTTTTGTATATTTTACAGGCTTTCAAATGGATCTCTAGTCATTTGTCATTGCATGCAAATATTCAATCTTGTTTCAATATGGATGCAAATTAAACTGGGTATCTTGTCTACACAAACCTTTGTAGGACAACATGAACATGCAGTTTCACGTTTTGAAATCTGGTGAGCTTTGAAGCCCCTGGGCCTTCCGATACCCAGGCCATCAGCGCCTACAGCGCTTTGATTCAAAATATGTCTATGAAATTAACTAAAAATTAATGAATCAGGAGAATGTATCCGTTTGTTGACATTTGGATGTCTCGTAAGTCATGGCCGGAAGCCCGCATAAAGAATTTCAGTGTATAACCAGCGGCTACCCCTTACGAGATTACCAGGTGTGAATTCTATTCAAGAGATCTTATGTCGAAATTTCAAGATAATAAGTCGAAATTTCAAGATATTAAGTCGAAATTTCGAGTTATTAAGTCGAAATTTCAAGATATTAAGTCGAAATTTCGAGTTATTAAGTCGAAATTTCGACTTATTATGTGGAAATTTCGACATAATAAGTCGAAATTTCGAGATCTTATGTCGAAATTTCGATATAATAAGTCGAAATTTCAAGATAATAAGTCGAAATTTCGAGTTATTAAGTCGAAATTTCGAGTTATTAAGTCGAAATTTCGACTTATTATGTCGGAATTTCGAGATAGTAAGTCGAAATTTCGAGATATTTATCAACAGAAATAAAAGTATATGTGGCCCTAATGCTCTTTCGTATTACGGCGTGTGATATGTTGAAAAATTTTATGCATGAATTTTCAGCTGAAATAATTTTGTTTGATATGCATTTAATTTTACATGTAAATGATATATTCAATTATCTGAATGGAAAATTCTTATATACGTGCAATAACTTTGTTTTAGATGACTAAACTTTTGGTTGTTAGGTTACAACTGGTATCAGTAACGGTAATTCTTGCAAGACAAAATCACATTTTACCATATAACTTGAGTATCTATTACCCTATTCATCTGAAACTTGCACAAATACATTGAATTGACACTTGAAATGCAATTATATTAAGACAATATGTTATTTTTTTCTATCGTGGGTTATTGCCCCTGATTATTATTTTACTATTGTTCTATGTGGGAAAAAACTCTATTTAACTTAGTAATAATGCAATATCTGAACAATCTATTAATAAGATAAGACAAAATTTATTACTATGCACACCATAGATGCTTCCGACATATAGTGTATTTAGTTTTGCAGGAGTTTTTGCCCCCGAATTATAGCATGTATGTGAAAAATGGTCAAAATTGATGTTTTAATTTAATAAATTTCATACTGGAGATCAGGTTACAATAAAATTTGCATGGTAGTATCCGTTTGATAAATCCTCACAACTAGTACACCAGTTTACATAAAAAAGTGTGTATGGCATGAGTTATTGCCCTTAATTTCGCAATTTTAGCGGGTAAAATTACCAAAACACACCCTTTAAACTCATCCAGTCTTCCAAATATGCAACACATGCATATAATTCGAGTTATTAGACGAATCCTGCAATATTATGTATTTATTACAAATAAGAATTATATCTATGTGGCTATTTGAACCATTTTAACCACATTTCATCATGTTGAGCGTATGTTCCTAGAAAGCAGGGGGTGGGGTAACAATGTATAACTATTTACTAGGACAAACTATCATTTTGGTGTGCATTATTATTCAGATTGTCTCTATATATATTTAGAATATAACAACATACCATTTTAAAGCAATACTGACCTTTTGAAATCGATCGATTGACTTTATCAAAATTGTTCAGTTATTTAGAAATTTTATGTCATTTCAGAATAATACTACACATTAAGTAGTGATCATTATTTGAAAGTTGAATGTTTTTTTGTTTGTTTTTTTTTTTTGTTTGTTTTTTTTTTTGGGGGGGGGTGCGGGTGGGGGTGGGGGCGGGGTTGTTTTTAGAAAGTGGTTTTAATATTTGAATATTTAGTAATTTCTGTTTAAACTACAGTAAATTTTTATCATCTCGGTGGACAAAAATGTTGATTATTAGGTATATTAGAGTTTGTTTTACATCCTTAAGGCTTTCCTGCACTTTGCATATTCTAATGTCATTCTGATGCAATAACTGAAGGTATCTCATAGGTGTAAGTTGCTGCGTTAGAATGATTTTCTCAGTACTTCTAGGGCCTAGAACAACTTGGAAGAAAATTACCTAAGGGGGCACATCTTTGAAGCACCAGAATTATGATACCAGGTTCAGCATTTTTATTGTTTTATAACTTTTACAATCATACGGGAAAGCAAAATGCAGAGTGTAAAGAAAATCTATTGTTTGGATAAAAGCAGTAGTGACAAAGCTCGGGGCTTTGCTGCTGGATGGCTCAGTTTTTGCATACAAATGATAGCTTTACAGTGTTTAGAGCATTTGAGCACATATAGATGTAAACATAAATAAAGAACTGAATCAATAAATAGTAACTTTAATGCAATTAAACCACTCTATATCACGTAAAGGAAAACTCTAAGCATATAAACAATACTTTTACAAATAAATATTTATTAATATGCATTTATCATGTTTTGTAACATTTTAAGACAAATGTTTAGGCATATAAAACAAGATGGTAACCATTAAAGAGTATTTAATGCATTTAAATTATTTTTTAGCATTTAAAACTAAGCGTTTGGCAACATAAAAGACAACTTTTGCAATTTAAATATTAATTTCAATGCATTAAAATTATTTTATGCTATATCAACGTACATGTTGATGCATATAAACTCAACTAAATAGGCATTCATTTAATGTTGCAACAAACCACATGCCATAGATTGAGTCACTGAGCAACTTTTAAATTATGGGCCGCTGACCTATTTTCTCTAACCCTCATATATAAAGACTCGGTACTGTTCTTTAAATACAGCCAGTGATAGATGACTTCACAACAAATACGAAAACGTGCCTTCGGGCACATGCGGACAGCGAAGGCCCAGATCAGCCTGTGCAATCCCACAGTCTGATCATGCCTTCACTGTCCGCTTACATAACCACCGGATACTACAGAAAGTATGAATGGAGAGCAAAGGCCCGGATGATACTTTGCGCATGCGCAGGATGATCTGAATCTGTGCATTTTGCGCATATTTGAAGGCACTTTTTTCGCTCGACGCGGCCCATATAAACTTGGCTTGACATCAGTCGCGGCCGAATTTCCTTGCCATGAGTTTCTGTTCTTCCTCTGTTACTTTTTTTCGTGACCTCGACTTGACCGCAGTTCTTGTCCTGTTAGGTGTTAAAGGATCGCTACGCATTGTATTGTTAGCCGAAACTTCTATGCAACAAGAGCCCACAATAGGAATTATTCTGCCGTACCGGTGTAAATTTAAAAGTCCCAAGGTTGGAATGTATTTACTTTTTCAGTAATTGCCATGTCGCGGCTTGACGTCACAGTTTAGACAAATTTGGAATATAAATATAAACAATCCATACGCCGTCTGATTATGGCCTGGGAATAATACAAAATTCAAATATACATTCTCTTCGCTATTTATTCAGTCCCATATTGAAGGTATTCTCTGCTGTCTTGGACTACCTACCCTTTATAGCTTTTAATTAAACATGTATCCTTTAAATGCTATTTTTATTTATTAAACGCTTAGTATGATGGGTAAAATTTTCAGCAAACGACACTTTGAAATATTCTTTTCCTTTTTTCCCTAGAAAATAGGTTTTGCCATTTTATGTAAATTGTCCCCTTGAAGACACTTTGCATCTGACGTCAAGCCGCGACATGGCAATTACTGAAAAAGTAAATACATTCCATCTTTGGGACTTTCAAACTTAATGAAAAATGAAAAACCTTGTTTTCTGGAAAAAAAAAAAAACAAATAAGACAGATGCCGTTTTGCCGTTAATTGCATTTTAATATATCGTTTATGGTACACTGTAAAATAATGACGTTAGCATTCTCTAGGGAAAATGATCAGACGAAAAAATGAGTCGGTTTTCATATTTTTATGGCCCGGTATGTTATACCGTCCGAAATTTTGAGTGTCCGTCTGTGCGTCCGTCCGTCCGCCAGCGGTTCATTATTTCATGTCCGCTCCATAACTCTGATACCGTTTGAGATATTTTCACGGAACTCACACCAATGTAAAGCACTATAAGACGATGTGCAGAACACACGAACCATAACTCTAGATTGCTTACTTATGAAGTTATTACCCTTTGAATTTTGAACACAGCCATTTCTACCAAGTACTCGTGTCCGCTCCATAACTCCGATATCGTCTGTGATATTTTCACGACAATTAACACAAATGTAATGCACTATAAGAAGACGTGCAGAACATATAATTTGTAACTCTGGTTTGCCTACTTTTGGAGTTATTGCCCTTTGGACATTGAACATAACCATTTCCACCATGTACTCATGTCCGCTCTGTACGTTTAAAACCGTTCCAGATTTTTTTATGAAATTTCACACAAGTGTAATGTATTATAAGACAACGTGAAGAACACAAGAACCATAACTCTGGTTAACCAACCTATGAAGTTACGGCCCATTGAACTTCGTAAATATTAAAAATAGCCGTTTCTACGATGTACTAGGGTCCACTCTATAAGTTAGAAAATCTTCCAGTTATTTTGGCGAAACTTCACACAAGTTAAAAGCTCTACAATAAAAATATGCAGAACTTATGAACCGTAACTCTGGTTTGCCTGTTTTGGGGTTATTGCCCTTTGAACATTGAACATAGCCATTTCTACAATGTTCTTGTGTCCGCTCTGTAAGTTGAAAACTCTTTGAGATATTTTCATGAAATTTTCCACAAATGTAAAGTACCGTGAGAGAAGGTGCAGAACTCAAGAACTAAAGAACTATAGCTCTGATTAACCTACTTTTGGAGTTACCTCCCTTCGACCATAGTAAATATTGAAAATGGCCATTTCTACCATGTACTCGTGTCAGCCCTGTAAGTTGGAAACCGTTTCAGATATTTTGCTAAAACTTCACACATGGGGCATGGTTCAGTGCTTGCAGTGCTTTTATTCACATACATTAAGGCCCGCCATTTCTTCATATTGCAAGTTAGGCTTAACATTTCATTATAGTTCATACTATGGCATGGCATGGCATCTTAATTTATTCAGCATGACATTGGTTGTTGAATCGATATACTTTCAGGGGAGGTAGCTCTTTCAACAAAGGTTTGCTTCCAATCTGAAAAGGAGTCTGCTCTAAAAGGAAAACAATTGCTACACAAGGGAAGGAAAACCGACAGTTGCCTCCCTTGAAAGTGTGTCAATTTCCCTCTAACCCTTTCAGCCCTGCAAACCAAAACATTTGTTGCAAACATTGTACATTAAAACCTCGATGACTCGAACACCGATGGCTCGTTTACTTTGGATGATTCGAACTCGTTTTTTAATCCCTTCGAAATTCTTTCGATAACTGAAGAAAACAAACATTTAGGGAAATTTTCTTATTTTATCATGAAATTAAATGTTGTATGTACTCATTAGAATCCCCTAGTCGAGGCGATTCTAATAAGTACACTCAACATACCATTGTTTGTATAGAAGATGAAAAAACTTCCCTTATCATCATTTGCTTCCTGACCTGGAGCCATGATTAACCCTCAGTGGCTCAAACTACCCATGTCTCGAACACATTAACATGGTCCCAAAGATGTTCGAGCCATTGAGGTTTTACTGTAGATCCTGATGAGATGGCTTGTAACGAGCGCCTCATCAGGATCTGCACTGTTTGCCATTCTGTTTTGATTTTTGACTCAGATCTCTTTTTGGAACAATTGTTCTGACTTGATTCAAAGATGGAAGATTCCATTTCAGAATTCAGGGATGAAAAGAGGTTAGGTTCTAAATAGATTAGTTCAGCTGCTAAGAAAGAAGAATCCATTAGAATAAGTACAGAAGTGAGACCTAAATATAGATACCGACCTTGACCTATCTGACCAACGTAGACTCCGCTGCCCTGCGCTAACATAATGCTCGATCTTGAATGAACCGCGTAGACCTTGCTCATATTGTGCACATGCCATGCTGATCTGGATCTCTGCAGAAAGCAGTTAACATTTGGTCATTTTCTACTAGAATGTCTCGATTTTTTATTTTTATACTGCTCCATGGAAACATATGTTGCTGGTACTCATTAGAAGCGCCTCACAGAGGCGCTTCTAATGAGTTCCACAACATATGTAGAAAAAATATCGATACTTTTCGGTTGAAAGAAGCAGTTTATCTTAGGCTATGTAAAAAAATGAGGCAAACATTTTAGGATCATAACATTTTCCTCCGTTCTGCGACTTTTTACCCAAAATTTGACAGCTAGAGAGATATGGTCGTGGGCAGACTTGGTCTTTTTTACCTTTGTTCTTTATTGCTCGTCTCATTATTGCGTTCACTGTAAGGGATTATTATTAACGTCACTTTAGAATGCGCAAGTGCAAAAATATTCGGCGTACCAGAGCAAGAGGGCTGAGCTTATGGACAGAACCGAAGGGCATGACCAGTTGGCTGGACTTATGGGCATAGGCTCAACGTTAAGGTCAGGGCTCTAATATGCTTAGAGAGCTAAACTGGAAGAGTAAAAGATAAGGTACACTGCGTGGAAAGATTCCTAACTACATGCGTGAAAACACACACACACACACACACACACACACACACACACACACACATTGATGATTGAGCAGTAAACAAATGTTTGTGTTGAAAGTTTGAATTAGGCGCGCCAAGCGAACACGTGTCCTTGGGCATATGCGGACAGCGAAGACCCAGATCAGACTGCGCGGATGCGCAGTCTGATCTGGGCCTTCACTGTCCGCTGACAGAATCATTGGAAGCTATAGAATGTTTTAATGGAGAACAAATGCCCTTGCGCATGTGCAGGGTGCTGTGAATGTTTCGCTTGATGCAGCCCAAATTATGTTTAGCTTCTAGCTTCTACCCGGATTTCGTAAAATGAAGTAGTATATCATTTAAAACCCGCCTACGAAATGAACAGATATTTTCTAATGAAAGTATGCTGTCGCTTTCAATTAACTGTTTAATCGGTAAGTTTTAATATTGAAATTTCATAGATCTTTATCTTCTAGGGAATGGTCAAATCACTGACGTCTGTTTTGTTGGATTATGCCTTACCTCAGGGCATATCATTTTTCATTAAGTTCGATAAAGCGGGAGGAGTTGGTGGGCATGACGTTGTGGACACGCAGATACATACATGTCATACCAATTTGGTTTAGTTATTTTAATGACACGTCAACCATTGTGGGTCATTTTATATCACCTCCCAGATAGAGGGAGAAAAAGGCCAGAAGAGCTAGTAGAAGAGGGGAAACAGGGAAAGAGGGGAAGACCAGGGAAATAGCGAATGACAGTGCAGAAACCGCAGAAATAGTATCTTGCATCCTTCCCTTACTTTCTGCAAATATAACAGTCCCTTACCACCATCTTGTCGTCCATTTTTTATATAGATAGATGATGGTATAGAATACTATTACATAATCATATGGGTCGCTTCAAGCGAAAAAGTGCATTCGGAGCATGTGCGGACAGCAAAGGCCCAGATCAGACTGCGCGGATGCGCAGTCTGATTAGGGCCTTCGCTGTCCGCTAACAGAATCATTGGATACTATATACTGTATGAATTTAGAGCAAATGCTGGGCTGATACTTTGCGCATGCGCAGGATGATCTGAATTTGCGCATTTTGCGCATGTTCGAAGGCATTTTCTCACTTGATGCGGCTCATATACAGTCCGGAATAGCATTACCATTATACCATTTCTTTTGTACATAAATTGCAATTTGCCATAATTTCTGCAGGGCCTACTATATTTGGCAATTAATCAAAATAAAGCTTTAATCTGTTTGTACTTTTCAACTATTAACACGCAGACAAAAGAAATATTTTATAATTCCTTATAATTTATATCTAATCTTCCCATGTATGATAAATATACTAGGATTATTGTTAATCGGAATTATATGTGAGTGTCGATCTACAAACATTATCAGAAAAGGTAAACAAGCTTGGCGGCTTGAAATAAACAGTGTACTTTAGGTACGTCCCAGATCAGACTGTCATTGTTTCGCCTATACACACTAGATAAGGTCCAGTGTGGCTGTGGAAGTAAATGCTCTGAAAAGACAACATGAATGCAGCCGTTTAACATCGGTACGCTTTTCGTATAAAATAGAAGCTTCTGCAAACACAAATGGATACTCTTGCGAATGCTTCTTGGATGGTCCGCTTCCGAGAAGAGCTAGGTGTGGCTGTCCCGAGTACTTGGATAACCCGCTTTCAAATGAGCTAAACGTGGCTTCTGCAATGCTCCTTGGATAACCGGCTTTCAAAGGAGCTAAGAGTGGTTTCCCTAAAATGCTCCTTGGATAACCCACTTACAAAGGAGCTAAGAGTGGCGCCCACAAATGCTTTTTGAATAATCCGCTTTCAAAAGTGCTATGAGTGGTTTCCACGATATTCCTTGGATAACCCGCTTTCAAAGGATTAAAGAGTGGCTTCCACGAATGTTCTTTGGATAATCCGCATTTAAAGGAGCTAAGAGTGGCTTCCACGAATGCTCCTTGGATAACCCGCTTTCAAAGAAGCTAAGATTGGCTTCCACGAATGCTCTTTGGATAATCCGATTTCAAAGGAGCTAAGAGTGGCTACCACGAATGGTCCTTGGATAACCCGCTTTTAAAGGAGCTAAGATTGGCCTCCACGAATGTTTTGGATATCCCGCTTTCAAAGGAGCTATGAGTGGCTTCCACGAATGCTCCTTGAATAACTCACTTTCAAAAGAGCTAAGAATGGCTTCCACAAATGTTTTGGATAACCCGCATTTAAGGGAGCTAAGAAGGGCTTCCACGAATGATCCTTGGATAACCCGCTTTGAGGGAGCTAAGGGTAGCTTCTACGAATGATCCTTGGATAACCCGCTTTCAAAGGTGCTATGAGTGGCTTCCGCGAATGTTCCTTGAATAACCCGCTTTTAAAGGTGCTAAGAGTGGCTTCCAAAAATGATCCTTGGATAATTCACTTTGAAAGGAGCTAAGAGTGGCTTCCACGAATGCTCCGTTGATAACTCGCTTTCAAAGGAGCTAAGAGTGTTTTCCACGAATGTTTCTTTAATAACCCACTTTCAAAGGGGCTAAGACTGGCTTCCAAGAATGCTCCTTGGATAATCGGATAATCCGCTTTCAAAGCAGCTAAGAATTACTTCAACGAATGTTCCTTGGATAACTTTCAAAGGAGCTAAGAGTGGCTTGCATGAATGTTTCTTTGATAATCCTCTTTCAAAGGAGCATAGAGTGCCTTCATGAAAGTTTCTCGGATAACCCGCTTTCAAATGAGTTAAGAGTGGCTTCCACAAATGTTTTTTGGATAACCTGCTTTCAAAGGCGCAAAGAATGGCCCCCGCGAATACTTCTAGGATGCTTTCGAATGCGCAAAGAGTGGTTTCTGCGAATGGTCCTTAGATATCCGCTTTTGAAGGAGCTAAGAGTGGCTGCCGCTTTTTAAGTGGGTTATCCAATACGCATTTGCGGACGCCACGTTTATTATATATAGTCATCATATAGACAACAAAGAACCGTCCTTTTCTGTCACGTTATTATTGTAGGAATGTACTTTTATGGATTTTATCGATGTGGGGGCAAATTCTTTCCTTTTAGAAAAGACCTCTTTAAAGAAGGGACTTAGTGTGAAAAATTACCGAACAAGAACAAGAAGTTAGAAATGCTGTCTTCCTTGACAAAAATGGCGAAAAATCTACCAAGTGTATCCAGTCCCCTTGAAGTAAGCTGATGACTAAAGGAGATGACCCATTAATGTCTAAATCTCTCAATGGACTCTTCAGTCGTACAAATCGGATTGCTACTTTATCTATTTATGTTATAAATTTTTAAAGGAGCTAAGTATTAAAGGGTTAATGAGCTAACTGGTTTTAACCTACACAATCCCGTAATCCCTGTTGAATAACATAACGTCAACAAACAACAACAATATATAGTTCTAATCTTCGCTAAACAAGAGTTTATTGTTGATAACTTTGCTACCCTCTTTACATTGTAATTGCATGACGGCGGGTCCGGCTCAGACTACATGACGGCTCTTTCCTCAGTTTGTTACAAAAGGCTGGTGCCTAACTACTGTTGTCTGTGGTCGTGTCCACAGTGGCTCACCTTGTTGTTTTCTCTCGCTCTGGCCTCAGATTGCTATTGAGCTGTTTCACTGTGATGCTTCTCTTGTGAGGGAGAGGAGTCTACTTGGGCCGAACTGATAGTTGCAATTTTGAGCTGCATCAGAATTAAGGACGAGGTTTTGATCGAGTAAACCGAGTTTAACCCTTTCAGCCCGGCTTATCAAAACAAATACCTGTGTAAACAGTGTAACGTGCCGTCTCATCAAGATCTATACTGTTTGCCATTCTGTTTTTGATTTTTGAATGAAACCCCTATTTGCAAAAATGGGCATGTTCAAATTTAAAGATGGAATAGTCTTCTATAAAAACTCAGGGGTGAATGGGTGAAACTCCTATCCGTAGTTGTTTCTGCTAACAGTTCCAAGACCATCACGAAAACATGCCCATATAGTTTTGACCCCCTTAAACCCCACTTTTATATAGTAAAACTGGGGTTTACAGGGGTATACATTATTTTTCTTATTCTGCTCAAAAACATAGATTGTGGGTACTCGTTAGAACCGCCTCGCCGAGGCGGTTCTAACGAGTACCCACAATCTATGTTTTGAGCAGAAATATGAAAATATCAGAATTTTTATTTGAAAAGTTTCATTTTTTTTGGTGTGAAATTTTCAATATATTAGAATAGGTATGTTTTCGTAATGCGGATCCTCTGTTGTAGTTCTTCTTTGTTTGTATGTTAGTGTTGCAACTGTATCGTTCTGTCTTGTCGTTGTTTATTCTCTCCGTACCTCGGTATGGCTGTGATCCATGATTATGGCCTTTGCTGGGTAACAATATTTATATTTGTTTTCACTCATAATAGCGCACATAATTTACATTATTATCAAGATAAAGCGATAAATGCAATAGATAACAAAGGCAGGATTCGCTATTACAAAGTTATGTAGAGTTCCAGGGCTACAAAGCTAATGTGCCAGCCTCGGTGGCTCAGTCGGATGCGCATCCGACGGATGATCAGGAGGTCGCGGGTCGACGGGTCCGGCAACATTCTTTCGTGTAGATTGATTATGAAATGTTTTCTGCTGCCATTCTATCCCTTCGGCAGACTCAAGAAGGGCATTGTCAGTTTCTGGCTAAAGAATGCGTTAATGTACTGGTTAATGCTAAGCGGACTAAGCCTGCCAAGGAAACATTTGGCTAGGTTAACACTTAGCGGACTAAGCCTGCCTAGGAAAAGTGTGGCTAGGTTAACACTTAGCGGACTAAGCCTGCCTAGGAAAAGTGTTACTAGGTTAACGTTTAGCGGAATATGCCTGCCTAGGAAAATGTGGTTAGATTAACGCCTAGCGGACTAAGCCTGTCTAAAAAAAAGTGTGGCCAGGTTAACACTTAGTGAACTAAGCCTGCCTAGGAAAACTGCGCTCAGAGGACTAAGTCTGCCAAGGAAAAGTGTGGCTAGGTTAACACTTAGCAGACTAAGCCTGCCTGGGAAAAGTGTGACTAGGTTAACGCTTAGCGTACTAAGTCTGCCTAAGAAAGTGTGGCTAGGTTAACGCTTAGCGGAATAAGCCTGCCTAGAAAATTGTGGCTAGGTTAACACTTAGTGAACTAAGTCTGCCTAGGAAAACTGTGGCAATGTTAACACTCAGAAGACTAAGCCTGCCTAGGAAAAGTGCGGCTAGGTTAACACTTAGAGGAATAAGCCTGCCTAGGAAAAGTGTGACTTGGTTAACACTTAGAGGACTAGGCCTGCTCAGGAAAATTGTGGCTAGGTAAACTAATCGGCTCAACATGACCTAGTGTTGACTGGGCCGTTAAACCAAACCAACGAACCAAAGCAGATGTTTTAGACTTTAATTAATGGATGATTACTTTTTTTCTACTCATAAATATTCCCAGCGGGCACACTTCTTTGAAACAATTCAGTTTAATATTGATTTAACGTAATTATGTTGAATCAACGTAGAATCGACGTTGTTTTAACTTTTAATGTCTGTTGGGTTACCGGACTACTCAGTTTACTCATTAAAATAGTCTCGTCGATGAATGAAATAAATACATTCATTACTTTTCTCGGACGCATTCCTCCCTCATGTGTCATAGATATTTCCGCCTTTGTTTCCATTTGCGACAACTGACACTTTAATCTGATTTATAAGCTATCTCTAATATCGTTATTCTTACTCTTTGTGACAGTTTCAATCCTCATTAAAACATTGTGATTTTGACCTAGTGGCGTCATGGGACGAGGACCACTAGACTGGTTTAATATTGTTAAGGAGACCGGATCCACTTTCAGGGGAGGCAACTCTGTCAAAATTATTTTGCCTCCATTTTACAATGGAACTACTCTCAAAGGAAAGAATATGGGAGTAAATTAGTTCTTTTTAGAGCAGACCAATTTTAAAAAGGGGATTTGCATGCAATAACGCGAACAGGGAGTCACAAAACGTGTCTCCCTTGGCGGAAATGGCGGAAACTCTACTAAGCATATCCACTCCCTTAAACAATGGTAAAGATGTTGCTCAGGTAGTAATAGGTCCCCTGGTGTCAGCTCATTGCACGTGGAGACACTGGCTGATCCTGGTGCATTCCTTGTCTTGTCTTCGTCTCTGATTATCTTCTAGCTCCTAGACCTTGCTCCTAGAGTTACGTCTATAAGCTGATCCAGCCAAATTTATATATGAAAACTTGTATAGCCAGTCTTTGATGCTAAGTCTTTGATAACAAGGATATCTCCAAGAAGAGAGGCGAGACAAGCAGAAGGCAGTAGATTGCCTTTAATGCGTTAATTAAACAAATAATTATAATTCATTGATGAAAATAATATTTATACCCGACTAGTAGCTAGTCTATTTATCTTCCATATGCACATTTTCCACCTCCTAGCAGTCAGTGATATAGTTGGTCCTCCCAGTGTGTTTCTTGACTGCACTGTTTATTGTAACGGAGTTCAGAAGTCTTGCGTTCACTTCTGGTGTAGCCCACGTAGATTTGAGCATCTCTACGGAGCATACCAAAATCGCTACCTGTGCTGTCGACCGAGCCGTTAATGCATAAAAATGCTGTCGACCGAGAAAAACGGTTTTCGACCGAGCAGTACGAATGTCGAACAGATAGATGACTTTGGATGTCCGCTCGGAGCATAATTTAAGGGTATGTTTCAGTATCTAGTGTTCATACTATTTCTTTGATATTTAGCTATTCTTAAATTGTTTTGGAAGGCTGGCTGATCGCTTGTTTTCTCACAGAGAAATAGAAAAAAAAAACTTGAAACAAAATATAATTATTCCTGGAAAATGCGTGGTATTTTTTCGCAGTAACGGCTTGGTCAACAGCCAACAGCACAAATAGCGATATTGGCATTAACCCTTTGTTCAATGGCTCGAACATCTTTGGGACTATTGAAATTATTTCTGGACATGGGTAATTCGAGCCACTAAAGATTAATCATAGCGCCAGCTCATGAGGCAAATGGGGATACATGTAATTTAGGGGTGTTTTTCGATCTTCTATAAAATAATGGTATTTTTTGAGTGTACTCATTAGAATCGCATCTATGAGGCGATTCAAATGGGTACATATAACATAATCATTTATGATAAAATAAGAAATGTCCCCAATTATCCCTAAATAATTGTTTCTTCAGCTGTCGGAAGAATTCCCCAGGGACTCGAAAACGAGTTCGAATCAGCCACGGTAAAAGAGTCATCGGTGTTCGCGTCGTTAAAGATTTACTGTAATTTATCTTTGGGGTAGATTAGAGCTGTGCAAGCGCAAAGTATCATCCGGGTCTTTGCTCATCCGCGCCTTTGCTCTCCATTCATACATTCTGTAGTATCCAATGATTCTGTAAGCGGACAGTGAAGTCCCTGATCAGACTATGCGGATGCGCAGGCTGATCCGGGCCTTTGCTGTCCTCATATGCCCGAAGACATATTTTCTCAGGGGGTGGACCGTCTTAGTAATCATTCGGATAGCTCTTATACATAAGGTATTACTACTATGTTTTTGAATCCTTCCTTGTACTTTTTTTTTTTTTTTTTTTTTTTTTTTTTGCTGCATTTCCTTTTTTTTTTTTTCTTTTTTTTTTTTTTTTTTTTGTCTTTGACTTTTACTTTACTTTGTGCATACCCACAGCTCCTGAGTGCTGCTGTATAATTTGATTTAATTCTACGCCCACAGCTCCTGAATGCTGCTGTCTATTTCAATTTCATGCTACATGTACGTGTAGTCATCCATCAGAAAGGCTGTGCTAGAACTGTTAAGACAGAAACTATTTTCGATTCCAACTAGATCCGCCTTTTATGGATTATCCCCGCCTGGAATTAACAATGAGTAGAATTTGCTTACATAATTGAACAATCATTGAACAGCCATTACAGATGGGGTCAACTTGAGGCAAGGAAGGTGCAGCCAGAAATACCAATAACCAATTGTGGCCATATACTGACCGACTGGAAGTGTTAAAATCAATTTACTTTCACTCTTATGGTTCTCTTATAATAGTAAATTGAGGATTTTAATGGAAATGTCTAGCCACGTTTAGAAATTTTATCAATTACTATTTAAGGCTATGGATTAATGTCACTTTAACAGAAGTAAGTCGGTTTTATTAATGTTTCATCTTATTAAACTTTCGAGCGATGATTTCACGTAGTTTTATGTTATTTGTGAGGGAATAAATTCTACTAAAAAAAAGCGACAGGATATATTCCGGGTATGATATTTAAGTAATTAACATTAGCAATTCACAGACAGACAGACTTTTTATTTAGACGTAAACTGTTACAGTTTCTAGTCTATCAGCATGCACATATGACAATATCGTATGGTCACAATATATATATGGCTGACAACAAATAAATACAATGTTATTCGTAGATGATTCTGATGTAAGTATCAACTACAATTGCACGGTGAAAGTCCAAAATTCAAGAATCCTGAAATCTGGGTTTTCAAATCGTGAAAAGACAGTTTTCCCTATACTTTATATAGGGACAAAAACTCTTGAAATCCTGAAATCAGGAATAATCCTGAAAACTTTCACCCATGCAGCTGCAAATGTAGATTGCGGAACATGATGTATAAAGACTAGATCATTTTTCTTACGCCTGGAGGTTGAACTCCATATTTACACAAACATAGCAATATGAAAACCAGCACTTTCATATAAATATTAACAATAAAGACAGATATCACAGATGTGTCGGGGGCTCAGAGAAAAATATATTCGCATAAATTGGATATATTGAGCAGAGAAGGCCGTTGCAGCCTGTTTATCTGAGAATTTTATCGAGTCTGTAAGCTTTTTCGTGTTATTTTTTGGTCGTTTTTTGTTTGTTTGTTTTTTTGGTTTTGTTTTTTGTTTGATTTTTAGTTTTTTGTTGTTGTTGTTGTTGTTGTTTTTTGTTGTTGCTGTTGTTGTCGTTGTCGTTATTGTTGTTGTTGTTGTTGTCGTCGTCGTCGTCGTAGAAATATAAAGCATTGATGACGAACAGTTAGTCTAAACTTTCTATATATGAGTGGCAGGTGTGGGGGAGACATGTTTTTTGTTAAATAACAGCACTAGTTATTATTATTATCATTAATTATTATTACTATTATTTTATTATTATTATTGATGTTATTGTTGTTGTTATTGTTGTTATTAGTTTTCTTATTTCTGCTCACAAACCTAGATTGTGGGTATTCGTTAGAACCGCCATGCCGAGGCAGTTCTAACGAGTACCCACAATCTATGTTTTGAGCAGAAATATGAAAAATAGAGTTTTTTAATCTGAAATTTTTCGGTTTTTAGAGGAGAAATTATCTATGTATTTGAATAGGCATGTTTTCGTAATGCGTTTGGCGACCGTAAACGTACTTCAGTATTGTATAGTTTATTTTTCCCGGTCCTTTATGATCACTGAGCCCATTCCGCGATTTTCGAACATCTATATCAGGGCCATTGATAAGGCTTAGTTGATTGAAACTAGCTAGAAACTAGCCCAGAAAACTTACTTCACTTCAGCTATTTAAATTCAGTATGTGCTTTCATTGATCTCAAGGGTCATTCTTTTCAGTATCAGTTGCACTACATTCTGCCTGTTTCGGACTAAAGTCATATAAAATAATAATAATAATAATAATAAGCGGAATGGTGACAACTGACAGACATGTGCCTTCTTTGCCGATACAATCCGGTGCACACCAGTCGATTAACAGGGCCAATGTCTCCGATTATGTAGTTCACTACCAATGCATGGTACCACGGCTATAGGACACTTGTTAGTTAAAACTGGACGTCTACAATATTATTATCGATGCGTGCGTTTCAATTATCAATTCGTTTTTTTTTTTGTTGTTGTTTTTTGTTTTTTGTTGTTGTTTTTTTGTTTTGTTTTTTGTTGTTGTTGTTGTTGTTTTTTGTTTTGTTTATTTGTTGTTGTTGTTGTTGTTTTTTTTTTTGTTGTTGTTGTTTTTTGTTGTTGTTTTTTTTTTTTTTTGTTGTTTTTTTTTCTTTCTTTTTTTTTGTTTTTTTTGGGGGTTTTTTTGGGGTTTTTTTTTTTTTTGTTTGTTTGTTGTTTTTTTTTTGGGTTTTTTTTTGTTTGTTTTTTTGTTGTTTTTTTTTGTCTTTTTTTACGTTTAGCATGCTGGGTAAAAATTTCAGAAGACACTATTTTGAAATATTTTTCTTTTATTTTCCCCCAGAAAAAAAGGTATTCTTCCCAGAATAGATTTTGATATTTCGTGCAAATCGTCTCCTAAGGAGATAGTTTGCGTGAAATGTCAAAGATTTTTTTTTTTCTGAGGAAAATAAGAGCTATTCCATCAATTTGCCTTCCACTGATATATGGTTATTAATTTTCATATTAGTCTTGTCATCTCAAATCAAACGCTTCGCCATACTTTCTTATCAAAGATGTCCTAAAGTCACGCAAGTAGATAAGATAAGTCCGAAATAGTATCTCTTGATGCTATGCCGTTTATTCTATGTATAAAATGCCTATGAATAATTCATCTAGGTCTTGTATGATTCTATGACTTTCCTTTCTTCCATTCATTCTATTTCCGTCCTTTACGGTCTTTTAATGCAACTTACTGACCTGTTTATTTAACTCTGTCTGTTTGAAGTTTTTGCGTTGTTGCATGAGCCATTCAGCTTTAGACTGAAAAAAAAAACGCAACGTCAGAAAACGTACTTACGAAAATGTGTGCCCAGAAAAGATTTAGATCGGCCTGCGCATTCGTGCAGTCTGATCAGAATCTTCACTGGACGCATTTTGGATAGCCAAGGATGCAAAGTTTTTTTTTCATACGGACGAAGACTGATCAGACTGTGCGGATGCGCAGACTAATTTGACTCTCCTTTGGGCGCACATGTCAGAAGGTACATTTCTCCACATTGCGGTTCAAACAGTCTGATTACTCAGTAATGTTGTGCTGGAATCCAGCGGTAACTAGTAATTAATGGAACGCATTAACGGACGAACGTATTTTTAACCTACACTTAATATTTCGGACAGGAAAGCCTGAGCAAACAGTGTAGGCCCAGGTCAGACGCCGCAATACGCGGCGTCATACCTGGGCCTACACTGTTTGCTCAGGCTTTCCTATCCGAAATAGCCAGCAGTTTTTATTATAGACACATTATCAGGTTGTAAAAGAGGCCTGTTTCTTCGTGCGTCTGTGGGTTTCATGTAAAGTGTTTGTTTTGTTACTGTTTTTCCTCATCTCTGTCTCCTTTCGATGCCTCGGGCAGGCTGTGCTTCCTGGTTATAGCAGTGCCTAGGTCACTTCCGTTATAGTTTTTATTTGTTCAACATTTGGAAGAGCTATGGCAAAAAGGAAAGGTGACCGTATATTTGGGACAAATATAGTTCTTTCCAGAAGTTCTTAGCACACTAGTTAACCCTTTGGTGTCACAACACTGAAAACAATAACCAGTAATTTTTACTAGCTAATTAGTGTTTGAATGGACAAAAATAATGACGTATAATGACAATGTTATTGATAATGATAATAAGCATATTACTTTTAAACATTGCTACATACGTAACATAATTCTTACTATAATCATTGCTGTTGTTATAGTTAGTAGTTGTAGTAGTAGTAGTAGTAGAAGTAGTAGTAGTATTATCTTCAGTATTATTATTATCACCCTTATTTTTTCATTATTAGTAGTAGTGGTAGTTGTAGTAAAATTATTCTTATTGTTATTATTATTGTTATTATTATAATTATTATTATTATTATTATTATTATTATTAATTTACTCATTACTTTTTTATTTTTACGGCTACTATTATCATGTTTTTCTCGAATCAGCAAAGCCAAGCAGAAACGTGCTCAGCGGGAAGCCAGAGCTAAGGCATCATCAACAGATCTTTCTTCCTCAGACCTGTCTTGTTCTGTCTACAACAGGCAGTTTAGAGCTGAGATTGGTCTCTTCAGCAAACAATAATAATTCACGCATTTGATTAGGATTCGTCATTGTCAATAATGACAGACGAACGATACCATATTATTGGAGTTAGTGGGTTTTGTCAATTCAAACACTAATCAACTTGTAAAATTTACTAGTTTTTTTTTTTTTTTCGTTTTTTTTTGTTTTTTTTTTTTTTTTCAGTGAAAAAGTAGACTTTACAGACAGTGTAAACCAAAATAAAACGCTCAGAACGCCTCGACAGAACTGTTTGCCGTGACATTAGGGATTTACGCGAACACAAAAAATAAACAAAAAAAAAAAATCCTCTGAAAATGCTGAAGATATTTTGACATATCCACATAAATCATTCGGAGCAGCTCCTCTGAAAATGGAGGCATCTCTTAAAGGAAACAACTTGTTCTTGGATAGAGCAAATTCTTTTCTTTAAGATTAGGAAACATTAAGACGGGAGGCAAATATTTCCACGTCATTTCCTTATGTGTATTCATTCCCGATAAATAATATTCCATGCAGTCCGTTAGAGTAACACAGACACATTATTTCCAAATATATATATATATATATATATATATATATATATATATATATATATATATATATATATATATATATATATATATATATATATATATATATATATATATATATATATATATAAGTTGGGAGAAGGAGCATAACATCTAACAAAAAATCTTTTTGGTAGCACTGGATCCAGAAAGGATGCTGAAATGATAGGCGTTAAACTATATGTTGAGAGTTAATCATTAACAGTGCAAATAATTTGTTTACCTGAGGCCTTTCGAAGCCTTATACGTTTTGAAGATAAACTTTCTACTTTTTGCACATTGTGTTTACGCGTATTGTTTACATTTCACATATATCTAAACACGATCAGTTATTAAGTCGCAGCGGGCTAGATAACATGGGCCCGAAAAGGGCATAATCTTTTATTCGTAAATTTTACATTTTTATGTCTTTTTTTTTTAAATAGAAAACCTCTGAAGAAGGCGAAAGCCGAAAGGCCTCAGGTAAACAAATTATTTGCACTGTTAATGATTAACTCTCAACATATATATATATATATATATATATATATATATATATATATATATATATATATATATATATATATATATATATATATATATATATATATATATTCTGATTACAATAAGAAACCGTTGTTTTACTCCTTTTACGCCAAATTTCAGACGTCCACTGTCGTCTGTAATTTTTAACAAACTGTCAATTGAAAATAAGTTTGTATCTAAATTTATAAGCCGTTTCATTTTGACCTACGCAATTAGCAAAAGCCCTTAATTATCAGCCTCACATTTTTAATTCTACTGTCTTGTATTTTGGAAATGCGGGAGCTCTAACCGCTTGGACAGTTCTCCCTGTGCGTGTGCCAAACAGATATTTTCAGACTTGAAATCAAGATTAAGGTGAATGGATATACCTGAAGATGGTGTTGCCATTCCTTGCAAGGGAGACAACTTTGAATTTTTGTTACGTTCTGTTTGCTTTTAAGCATACCAACCCCCATCTGAAAAGGGGCTCTACTCTATAAGGAAAGAATTTGCTCCCTTTGGGAGCTAATTCTTCCTTTATAGAGTAGAATCCTTTTTCAGAAGGCGATAAACGATTTTGACAGTTGCCTCCCTGCAAGAGTATCAATTTTCTTTAAATGAATTTTCATAGTTATTGTTGTTTTTTATTTTATTCCAGGTTTTGAAGAGTGATAATTGTAGGGAATCGCTTCAGGGTTTACCAAGACCAAGAACATAGCAACTCCTTCAAACAATCACGAGTGTAAATAGTGAAAACGATGTGAAATCATCCCAATCTACCAAAGCAGATGGCAGACTGCGACTGGAAATGCTGTCGGCGTGGCCAGCGATAATCTTGTATGCTACGATAAAATTAACACCGCGAAATTGTGAATGCCACGATAATAGCCGCGATAATAGTGTACATCTTTGGTTATAAACAATATTTATTCTATATGTGTTCATCCGTTCAGTTTGACCATGTCTCCGGCGGTATACGGATCTGAACTAGCAGAAACACCGACTCTCTACATGAAGAGTCCAATGGAGGAAACGTTCTTTCCTCCAATATCTAGAAATAGTCGACTTGCTATTAACGATGACGCGAGCGAATATTCCAGACACACTCGAAATAGTATGCCGAACTCTTTGGCCAGCAGTCCGATAAAATTCCCGACAATCGACCGTTCGAAATCGACGAGTGTTGCCAGCATAACTGGAGCTACCGGCAGTTTATCTCGACAGCGGTCCCTCAGTAAAAACAGAGATAGACGGAATTTTTGTCGTTCTCCTAGTTGTCCATCGCATCTTGAAATGCATAGAGACTTTCGTAAAGAAATCAGTGAAATGGAGTTCAGCATGTTCAAACGCGGCGAAAGCCAAGGAACAGGAGAACACACACGTGATTGTTCCCCACAACACGGAAACGGAAATGACGATAGTACCCGATTACCGGATATATTCTCAAAGGATTTTAACAATAAAAAGACTGAGAAACTTCATAAAACCACGAGCCATAAAGAAATTCTTCCTGTAAAATCCGATCGAAGCCACGAGAGATCAAGTAATTTAGGTCTCCGCAGGACAGATTCATATCAGCAAGTGTATCAGACTCATTCTGAATTCGGTCCTGCGGGTAACCGCGATATAATTGATCAAAGGACTACCGCAGCTGCATTATTGTTGCCTATACGTGACACCCCAAAATTAGAGGCTCCGGACAAAAAGAAAAAGAAACACAGGTCTCGTCACAGACAGGCCCACGAGGGAAATCATGAACACACACACCGTTCTCTGGACGCGTCCCCTTCTCGACACTTAAATAACAATAATGTCGATGCCTTGGAGGCAATAGCTAAAGAGAATATAATATCAGATGAGGGCGGTCAGCCTTCACCCCGTGCTTTCGAAATCAACACAAACAAGACTGTAGAGCAGTGGCTTCAACGTGGAACTCCTCATAAACATGGACAAGTAAAAGCTTAATAGAAACCTCACTATACACAGTAGGATATCATTTTGTTTTCGGAAAATTAAAATTCAAGCTTGAAAGTTAAAGTCCACAGACCATCTAATCCGTATGTAGGATGTCATAAGAATATTAAGTTTCGAGAGAGAAAAAAAGTCTTTGACCGACCATTACTGACTCATGAGCAATTCAGGTACCCGATTTATATGATATTTGTAACCATGCATGGGTATTTTGAACAGATACAGATATAAACAGATTTGTGTTTTCAAGTGTAAAACAACTTTACATTAATTTATTATGAAGTGAAAACATTTGCAATTATACACAAACATAATTTGGTGAAAATATTTTCTGCTCAAGTAACGGTGTGGCGTCGTAGAAAAAATATCATTCCTACCAAACGGAACTGACTGTATTTTAATCGCGATATGGGTAAAGATGTCCTCTAAGCAAATGCGGAAGCAAAGATCTAGATCAGACTGCGCACCAACGCAGTCTGATCTGGATATTTGCTGTTCGCTAATAACTTTTTCAGCGTTTTCAAAATATTGCCTATAGAACAATATAGTGAAAAATAACAAAGTTGTAGGTAAAGTTACTGTGGAAACCATGCAGTTAAAAAAATGTTTATATGAATATCATATTTGGTGCTACATGTACGACTGCGGATGTTAGACCACACAAGACTTCTTTAGGAGCAAGATTTTCGAACAGTCAAAATTGTACGTTCTAATTTACATACTTCTGTCTTGGGAAGTGTACGAAATCAAGACGTTTGTTGGCGCTTCCTGCCGATGTAGAAGTATTGTTGAGCAAAACTCACTAAAACCTGTTCATGTAGATTTCAGTGGTATGAAATGTGATGACATGGACAGCGGAAAGATGAAATTTACGTGCTAGGATGAGGCTATGCGCATGCGCAGCCTCCTTTGACCTTAGCTGCAGACGGATAATTTTTATCATGACATATATTTTAAGACATGTCATTAATATGTACACTAGATATCAAAACGACTTAGTGTACACTCTCAGAGGTATCAAAGTTGTCACGGCGGCTGAGAAACTTCTCGGAAGACATAAATGCTGATGCTAATGAAATTGTATGAGACAAACATTTTTTTTTTCCAGTGATTAACAAGGTCTTGGTAACTTATTTTTATTCTTTTTAATTATTTCTCAATTTCTGCAATTTTAAAACAAATTTTGTGTTTGAATACATTGCTTTGAAATCATACGTGACATATAATTAGAATTACCTTCTTATTTCCCTTTTCAGCGCTTAGCATGATGGGTAAAATTTAAGCAGACGACATTTTGAAATATATTTTCTTATTTTTCCCAGAATATAGATCTTTAAATTTCATGCAAAATTTTCTTTGGACACAAGTTGAATAAAATGTCAAAGCCTTTTTATCCTGGAGTAATAAGAAAACTATCATCGATTTGTCGTCTGCTGAAATTGCTCAGGTTAACTGAAATATTGCTTATTTGTACTTTTATATAATGAGATTTTTTAGTCATTTCATGATTCAAAACCTCGCCTTTGTTAATTTATTCTGGAGACGGTTTAAAAGGTAGGAAATGTAATTGCTTTTGTCGTCTGAAACACGGCAACGGGACAGGTTGTATATTTTTTAACCCTTCAAGTGCCAAGCAAAATTGTAGCAGACGACATTCTATTTGTTATTATTATTATTATTATTTTATATTATTATTATTATTATTATTATTAACATATTATTGTTGTTGTTGTTGTTGTACAGAGACAGGGATATTTTGATAACCCCGTCCGTCCGTCCGGCCGTCCGTCCGTGAGTCCGTCCGCCCGTACGTCCGTCTGTAATGTCGCACCATTGCTCCTAGACCATTTAAGCTAGAATTTCGAAACTTTCACTGGCGATAGCCCTATGGATGAGGACTGGAGGAACACATTCGGAATTTTGATGTAACCCCTGGGGGCAGGGCCAGTGGGTGTGGCCCCGAAGGGTCCAAAATCAGTTTTGTGCAAACATAGTCATGTTGCACATCAAATCAAAGGTAATGAAGAGTAGAATACAGTGGTGCAATAATTTTGTCCCGGGGGCATGACTGGGGGTCACCAGAGGTAAAAAAAGTAGGATTTTGGGTCCTTTTTTATTGTCACACAACTCATCCTAGGCTTTGAACGCATTTGGAATGTTGATGTGCGCGGAGATATGCGATGGCGCTGGCGCGGGGATATGCGATGGGGCGCCATCGACTTGCTCTAGTTAACACTAAGCTACTGTTGTGTTTATTATTATTATTATCATTTAATTATTAATTAATTAATTTATTTTTGTAGCTGTTTCGGCAAATTATATATGAAGTTTTAAGTGCAACCACAAGTTGTTCGTGCAACAGATGGTTTCGTTATTGGTTATCTCTGCTAGCATGCATTTGTTTTCATCACACGTCCAACCGACATAAGCAAAAGGAACTCAGACAACATTTAAAAGCCACAATTAACATGATTCAATTGCAATAACTCTTGAATAACTTCACTTAGAAAATAATAGCTGTAACTAGTTTCATCGATTTTGATGTGTTGCTTTTTTATGCTATATATATATCAGCTACTCTTTGTTGTAGTCTAGCAAAAATAGTTCTAGTGTTGACTATTTACAAAAATATAGATTTGATCTTTACACAGTCAGTATTAAAACTGGACCGACAGGGTCTATGTTTAGTGGGCATGGTTGTCAGAAGAACATATTTTCATTATAAATTAAGGAGACTTGATACATCTGCAAGATTTTCCACCATATTGAAGGGAGATAACTTTTGTGACTTCCTGATTGCTGTCCCGGGTGCAAATCCACTTCTGAGTAAAGGTCTACTCTAAAAGGGAGCAAATTCTTTCTTTTTAGAGAATACCCCTTTTCAGAAGGGAGACAAAACAATTTGACAGTTTTCTCCTTTGACAGTGTATTCAGTCCCCTTAATTTCATAATAATTTCATTGGGGTGTGTACAGAGACCATTTTTGTACATTGCACATGAATCATTATTAACCCTTAAAGCGCCAATCACAACCCTGGCAGACAACATTTTTATATATTTTTTTATTATTATTATTATTATTATTATCATTCAGAGAAAACAAGCATTGACATTTCATGTGTCGTCTTGCAGTCGTGCAGACGATTCAAATGAAATGTCAAGACTTCTTTTCTCTGAAAAATAAAAAAAAAAATTGAATGCCGTCTGCTACAAATTTTGCTTGGCGCTTTAAGGGTTAAATCACTGTCAGTATACTATCGCATTTGATATGTAGTAATTGACATGATATTTACATGCCACTCCTTTAAATTACATGTTAAGCCCTTCTTACTCTCCAGACCTTTAAAAACGACTGAAAATACTCTTAATAATAAATCTCCATTGTTTAAGGCCCGAATAATACTGTTATTATTATATTATATGTTTAAGATTCCGTCCCAAGCCAGTCCAAACTGTATGTTGGCCTTAACGTGACATATTGTATTTTTGGACTTAAGCGCCTAGCGAAGAGTTTGACGGTCTGTTAAAACCCTTGTCCTACTGACCCCGGATATGACCTGCCTTGGCAAACAGTGAAGATCCAGATCAGCTGGATTCTGGTTTCTGAAGAAATCAACTAATCTGGATCTGCACTATTTATCATTAAGTAAGTGAATTTACATCAATAATCTGATTAGAAGTGGGCGTGGCAGTTTATTCAGCATGGCAAGGGTTAATAACAAAAGATTCGACTGTTCCTCAAGCGGACAGTGCAGACTAATCAGATTGTACGGATATGCAGGTTGAGCCGAATCTTAGCTGAGCGCACATGCCATTGCCTGAAATACATATGAAAGGCCTTGGAGCGTCGTTAGTGCCAGCGAGCGGTGCACATTGCGGGAAAGGGAGTTCAACAAGACATTAGAGGTCATTCAATTCAGTGTTTAATCAGTCATGTGAAAATAGAAACAATGCTTCATTACCTATATAAGGGATATCAGGTTAGGTTTTATTATTACCATGTAGAAAAATTTCTGTGTTTAATGCAAACAGTGTAGACCCTGATCAGACGCCGCGTCCTGAGCGGTCTGATCTGGGTCTACACTGTTTGCCATAGCCCATTTAATGGGACGCTAGGCATAAATGGGTTTAATAACAAAAAAGTTTCTACATATGACATTATCTTAGCCGGGCGTTTTTGTTTAAGTCTGTCTAGAAGGGAAACTACCTGTCATTAATCAGAAAAACAGTTGTCGTCAAGATTGTGCGCCTTGACATATCTCATATTAAACCTTTGTAATGGACTGTTCCATAATAAATGTTGGAAGATTCCTTTTTCTGTTTATAGGGATATTATATAGAAGTTCAGTAATTGGATCTTTGACTAAAAATTGCCAATTTAATCGCAAATAGTACAGAGCTTGATGAGACGCTGCTTGTTTGCAGCATCTGATCAGTATCTACACGTTTGCTCAGGTCTGTCTGTCTGTCCTCAGGTTTGTCTGTCCTCAGGTCTGTCTGTCGTCAGATCTGTCTGTCCTCATGTCTGTTCGTCCTCGGGTCTGTTTGTCCTTAGGTCTATCTGTCCTCAGATCTGTCTGTCCTCACTTTTTATTAAAAAGAAGGCGATTAATTGTTTCGATGCATCGGGTTTATTTGAATTATGTTTTAATGGGCTGCATTTAAGACTTTTGATGATGTGTAGAATAGTTTTCTGCTTGCACACGGATGAAAAGATTTTGTTGGCATGATATACAGTTGTTCAATTTATTATATATAGATAACCTATATCCGATATATAATGGTTCATGCATATTATGTCAGGTAAATTTTAAAAGAAGCAGCAATGTTGGTAAAGAATAAATAGGATATAAAAGATCTTGACAAACGATTTATTTTGCTGCAAATTTGATTGGAATTAGATAAAAACTTCGAAAGCTATCGACGTTTAAATATTTCAAAAATATTATCAAGAGCATCGCCAGTTGGAATATTCAGTGAGGCTCTTAACATTTCAAAACATTTTCAAACAAAATGAATGTAGATAGGACGCAATAAATTTGCTGCAAATATTATTTATCTAACTTTTGCTTTTTTAATTAAGGCTCTATGATGTCACAAAGCCTCATTAAGTATTCAAAATGGCAGAGCTTATAAAAGCAATTCGGAGATATTTAAACATTGGTAACTTTCTTATTGTTTTATCCTGCTTTGATCAAATCCACACCAAAATGTATGATTTATCAAGATCTTTCATTTTAAATACATCATACACAAAGCTTGAATTTTCCTGTAATTAGGAATTTATTTCGTTTTTGCTGACAATCATAGCTGTCACAACTCTCTGGACACCACAGGTCTTAGTTGATTGAACACAGTTGCATTGCTTTATTCGCATTTATTTGGTTTTTATTTTTTCATTGTAAATAAAAACGTGTATATATCTGCATTTTTTTTTCATATGTAGGATATTGAACGGACTCAAACAAAAAAGAACGTTCCATCCAACAGATGAGCCTGCGCAAAGTTTAGTACAGGTACTCGCGTACAGTTATGCACAGTAAGAGAACTTAAACGCCCAGATCAACCTGCAAAAACCAGGTTTTCGCCATTCGCTTGCAGGTATGCAATGTTGAGACAAAATCGTATTAACATCGATGCAACGTCATGACGTTGCATCGACGTTGATGCGACGTTGTATAAATGTCAGGTTTCATGTATACTGCGCCAGCACTCTTAAGTGTAAGACCTTGATGATACGGCGCAGATGCGCAGACTCTTCTGGGTGTACGCTGTTTGCATGTCAGACAATGTTTGTTATACTGTAATGTTCTATTCTCGAGTGATCCGTCCATTTGCAAAGTTATCATTCCGCCGGCAGAGAAGAACAGTGCATTTAGCAATTTCGGACAGCATCTTGTAAATAATTCATAACCCATCGATTCAACCTTTTGTTACCTTCATTTAATCTATTTAAGACACGACATGGGAAAATGTACTTTTATTGTAAGAGCGACGACTAAAACGGCCCGCATATCATAGAGCAATTGCTGTCACATACATAGCTACAGATAAGAGGGGGTATCCACATAATATTTTTCTTATTTCTGGACGAAAACATATGTTGTGGGTACTCATTAGAAGCGCCTCCACCGAAAACATATGTTGTGGTACTCATTAGAAGCGCCTCACCGAGGCGCTTCTAATGAGTACCCACAACATATGTTTTTGTTGAGAATTAAGAAAGATATCAGCATATTTCGGATGAAAAAAGCGCCTTATCTGTTGCTATGCACATACCGTGTCTAACAACGTCCCTGAACATGTTAGAATGGTATGTGCTTTCCGAACCACAAGGGTAAAAGCCAGACTGCGGACGTGCGCCGCATGCTGATCAGGAACGTCGTTTCATACATGTATTACAAAGAGGCACGTTTGATTCTTTTCCAAGTTTCGATGCAAATGTGGCGTTCATGGCTTTGTTTTTTCACGCAGTTACTAAAACCGGATTTCTTTTAATCCTATAAATCTATTGTAATTTCTGAAAATATTTCAAGGATTATCTCGCGATTTGTCACATCGGTGTTAAGTATGGATAAATAACAAGTAGGTAAAGCCAGTCGGCCGATTTTAGAGCCGGAACGACAGAAAATGTACTTTTATTCGCCTGCGCTCCAGCAAAGACTCTAGTCAAACTGCACATCCACGCAGTCTGGTCGGAATCTTGGCTGGGCGTTCTTTGGGTAACCAACGATCCAATGTGCGCAGCGAAGACTTTATCAGACTGCGCGTATCCGCAGGCTGATCGGAGTGTTCCCTGGGCACACTGTCAAATGGTACATTTTTTCATGGTAGCCTTATCTGTTTCGGGTCAGTAAAGGAGGTCCCTATAGTGGTACAGATATACAGTAAATTCATCGACCAGTCAGCGCACAGGTTCGGTATAATGTATATAACCAGAGGTTTATACCGTTCGTTAAATTAAAAGCCTCTGATATCACTTATTGTGCCACCGTTTGGTGGACTTCGTTCCACTATCCCTTTTATAGGACGCTAGGCATGTGGGTTAATAGTATACACGAAAGAGGCCATAATTGGATAATTAAACGTTATATTCTATTCTGTTCGTTATCAAATACACGACATTTCATGCAAATTGCCTCCAAACAGGTTTTGTCATTTCATGCAAATTATCTCCATTGAAGACAATTTGCATGAACTGTCACATTCTGTTTTCTTAGAAAAAAGGAAAATATTTCAAAATTGGTCGTCTCCAGGCTGAAAATTTTACCCACAGTGCTAAGCGTTAAGAAGGAAATCATATATTAAGGAAGCTAAGTGTTTTCTGCTTTGTTGCCTCCCCTTGAAAGGGGAGACAAAAACTTTTAGCTAAGGCGTATCTACTCATCTCAGTGATATTTATTTACTACTCAAGTTATTATTATTATTTTTTTTTATTTTTTTCACATTTTAATTGGTGTCTGTTACGGGAGTATCCAACCATATTTCATCACCAATTTAGATGTATCTTAACGCTTAGCGTGCTGGGTAAAACTTTCAGCAGACGACATTTTGAAATATTTTTTCTTATTATTCCCAGAAAACAGGTTTTGACATATCATGCAAATTGTTTGCATTGAAAACCCTGTTTTCTAGAGGAAAAAGCAAAATATACAATTGTCCTCTGCTCTAGTTTACCGCATGTATCCTAGATTTTCGGACAGGGGAGAGGATACCCTTAGAGGGAAATAACTCTGACATTGAAATGTTGCCTCGCTTCTCAGTGAGCGCTGCTCTTAAAGGAAGGAGTTTGCTCCCTCTAGAAAGAAATGTTTTTCTTGAAGGGTAACCCCGTTGTTTTGAAAGGATTAAAGAATTTTTGAAGCATATTCCTGTTTGCAAAAACTTGTCTCCCTTCGAAAAGTGGCGATAAAATCACCAGGACTGCGTTCAGTAGTGCACCCTGTACCTAACGACGAACGTTAATAGGAGCAGGGGTCCAGGGCGAAATACTCGCGAGTAACTTGCACTTCTGAACGCAGCCCAGGTATATTCATTTATCGTAAACACTAATCGCATTTAACCCATTTATGCCTAATGGAATCTTCTGCCTCAAGTCTTTGGACAGGTCCGATTCCAATAGAAGGGGGTCTGGTTAGTTTTTATCATCACCATGTTTTATAGAAATTCCTCTATTTTATGCAAACAGTGTAGACCCTGATCAGACGCCGCGTTCTGCGGCGTCTGATCTGGATCTACACTGTTTGCCAATGTCCCTTTTATGGGAAGCTAGGCTTAAATGGGTCAAATGGCTGTTTGGCTACATAGTGGTGTGCTTATAAATGCAAACAATGTGTAGATCCTGATCCTGCTCCTTTTAGAAGCAGTTTGATCTGGGTCCACATTGTTTACCCAACGTATTCGGACAAACAGGTCAGAGCAAACAGTGTAGAACGCGGCGTCTGATCAGGGTCAATACTGTTTGCCACTCATCCAGCAGAAAAAATCAACAGGTAGTATATAATAAAGTTGTTCAAATATTAGGACAACTTCGGTAAGGTGTTAAGGCGTCCGAATAGTTTAGGGCAAAAGCGGTAACCCTGTCAAGGTTTTCTGTACTAAGTATATTGTGATATAGATTGTTTATTCTCAGCACGTCTCAAACAGCGTTCTTTTCCGTCCTGATATAGTGATTTGTTAACTTTTACAGTAGCCTACACCGGCGGTGTGAGATACTCGAATAAATAAACAACATTTTCTAACGTTTTTGTGTAGTTTAACTTTTATTTCCTTGCCATTCTAAGCTGAAACGGAATAACATGTTTTTATGCACCTTAAGTTATGTTTATATATCAGTAGAGTAAAGATGCCCGATCAGGCATCAATAACCTTCTGTGACCTTTCTATTTTGACAGGATTAGGAACGATTCCTGATCATTTGATCAGTTTTAAGAACCCTCAGAAAACGAAAAGAATAGAGCACTTTTGACGAATTTTCACCAAATATTTGGAGCTCAAAGATAAATGAATTATCAAACTTATTTGACCGTTCTGATTTTTGTTAAAGTGCATAGAAAACAGTTATTACGGTTTAAAATCAGATTTTTGTCTGGAACTCTGGGTATCCCGTTTGGGAACATATGAAATTGGTGGGCCTGATTGGGAAACAGTGGCTCCCGTTTCGGAACACGTTCAAATTCTGTTGCCCAATCGAGATACAAACTACATTCAAGACAGGTTTATAAATCACAGGTTTGAAACAGTTTTAGCTCAACTGAACCGAAGGCTCAGGACGAGCTCTTTGATCACTCCCCGTCCGTTGTCTGCCGTCCATCCGTCCGTCTGTCCATTCCAGGGGAATTGAAAATTTGTACAAATGGTCACGGTTCATTAAGTAAGATTGCCCTATGCCCATATATGGTGAAATCACTTAAATTTTCTTTTCCAGAACCAAAAAAGCTTTGAGGCTGAATCTTGGTATATAACATCGGGGACTCAATGTCTACCAAGTTTGTTCAAATGATCCTAGATTGACCTTTCACCTTTTACGGCAACTTTGCGTCTCTGTGCATTTATACATGTATGGGGAAAATATTGAAAAGCCACTTTCTCAAAATTAAAGACCAATGGCTGAAATTACAATGTATGATCAAAGTAGCAAACTCCTTTAGTTACAATCGACATTATGTCCCGAGAGGTTATCTACCCTTGTCCCTGTGCTATATTCATTTATAAAATTGCGAAATCTTTAAACGTCTTCTTCTCTGAAACAGCTCGACCTTTTTTTCAACAGATTTCACATGACGCCTGCTGTCGAAGGGGAATGGTCAAATTTGTTCAAATGGTTCTGCGCCATTAAACAAGCTGGCCGCCATGCCCATATATAGTTAAAATACTTAAAAATCTTCTTCTCTAGAACCAAGAACGCTTTGAGGTTGAATCTTGATTTATAGCATTAAGAACTAAAGGTCTAACAAGTGTGTTCAAATGATGATCCTAGGATGACCTTTGACCTTTTGACGGCAAGGTCAAATTTGCGTCCCCATACTTTTACATGGTGAAAACACTGACCTATAATATACAGTGACTGGACACTACATAGGCAAATATCGATACTTTGTTCCAATATGCGTGTCGCGTCTCTCATACAGGTGAGTGGTGAATAAAAAACAAAAACAATTTTATTGACCGCTTAGTTTGCATCGGGACTTTTTATAACTGCGAAAATACAGGCTTCATTTTGCCTCCGTTTTAGTTTGTCTGTGTAATTACATGTACTAAGCTCTAAAGATCGTTTCCGTCATATAGAGCACTCAATTTCAAACAATTTGATAGCAAACATGTCGGTATTTATTAAACACAACTCCAAACAAAAACCTGCATATCTGGATTGGTCTGTTTCAGTTATGTAAAGTCTGCTTCGGCAGCTGGGGCGGAAGAAATCATTACTATGATTCAACGGCCCAAACGGCGATGCAGCAGCATGTTGTGGAGCATGAAGAGCATGACAAGGCACAACAGAAGTCATGGGTATCCACTGCATCCAGGCTTAGCTCCAGATGTCTTGACACTGTCTTGCCTCTGGATCCAGCTGAGTCATGACGAGAGAGTGAAGTTGACTGCGCGCCTCTCCCTCTCTATAATCCATTTCACAGCGCATGTCATCTCAATCAGCAACACAAAGTCACACCAAGCACACATACGCAAGCCATGCAAAAAGCCCTGTTGGGATGGCCGAGCGGCGAAGCGTCGTGAGGAAACACTGGAAGCTGTAGTTGCGGGCCTGCACACAGGCGGATTGGTTCTATATGGTCGCTTTCCTTAATAACGAAACAGTACAGAGGATTCGGCAGCCGAACTGAGCGATTGAGCAGACGTTTTTAGGATCGCACTGCTCAACCCACACCCACCCCACCCCTTCCCCCTTAGCATGGGGAAGAAGCTAGAAAAGGTGCCCTAAACGGCTGTCTGCTTCAAAACTCCTGGCTGGTTAACCGTGATCAACGGGGATTCCACTTAGCAGTCGAACAAGAAAAAAAATGACGAAGGTGGTACCTTTAACTATCGGCAAATAGAATGTGCGCACTCTAATGGACAATACTGATTTTGACAGACCTCAGCGAAGAACACCTCTAGTTGGTAGAAAACGACAGACACAAAGTCGAGATTTAACTCTGAGATTCGCCTTGCAGAGGAAGGGCTTTTAAAAGAAGTTGGTGCTGGTTACACTTTCTTCCGGAGTGGACGCAAGAAAGAAGAGCGGCGTGAAGCAGGAGTAGATTCGCCATCAAGTCACATCTTGTCAGCAAGCTCTCAGGACTTCCAAAAGGCATAAATGACCGCCTGATGATGCTGAGACTTCCCTTATCTGGCAAGAGGCATACAACAATTGCAAGTGCCTATGCACCCACAATGACCAACCCAGATGAGGTTAAAGACAAGTTCTATGATGATCTGGATTTTGTGACATCCTGGACAGACAAATTCATTCTCCTCAGGGACTTCAATGCCAGTGTGGGCACAGACCACCAATCCTGGGAAGGGGTGATTGGAATTGAAGGAGTAGGAAAGTGCAAAAGTAGTGACCTCAAAGTAAGGAAGTGTGCAGAGCATGACCTACTCATCACCAATACATTCTACCGTCTACTAACTCGCAAAAGGACATCTCTCGAAACATTGGCATCTCACTGCCTTTATCATAGTGCGAAGGAAGGACAGACAGGATGTCAGAATGACAAAGACTATATGTGGTGCGGACTGTTGGACACAGGTTGTGGTGTCAGCAAACTCAACCTGCGCATTCAGCCTGTACGGCGACCACAAGGCAAGAAAGTGCCAAAGAGATTGGATATCTCCAAACTGAAACGAGACCGCAAGAGGCAAGCATTCATCAACGATATCTGCAGCCGCTTAGATGCACAGGAACACAGTTCAGAGGATCTTGATGAGAACTGGACAGTCTTCAGAGACACCGTTCACTCGTCAGCAATCAATTTCCTAGGACCAGTATCTCGTAAACACTAGTTTAGTGATAATGACGAAGAAATCCAGGGACTCCTTGAAGAGAAACATCTAATAACACAAGGCATACTTCAGTGATACCAGTAAAGTATCTAGTAAAACTGCCTATTCAAACATATGTAAGACAGTCCAGAGACATGAAAGACTCCTGGCTGAGCAAAAAGGCTGATGAAATCCAGTCTTTTGCAGACAAAAAGGATACGAAGAAGTTATTTGATGCACATAAGACAGTATATGGTCCCCAGAGCTCAAGAACCACCCCACCCCTTCGTGCAGATGGAATGGAATTAGTCTTCTGACTGACAAAGAAGCTATTTTGAAAAAAAATGGGCTGAACATTTTGATGATGTCCTTAATCGGCCATCATCTATCAGTAATGAAGCTGTCAACAGACTACCATATGTGGAATGTAATCCGATGCTTGATGAGTTTCCAACCGTCTCTGAAACAGTGAAAGCAATAAACCGTCTGTAAAACAGTTAAAGTAATAAACCGTCTCTAAAACTGTGAAAGCAATAAACCATCTCTAAAACAGTGAAAGCAATAAACCGTCTCTGAAACAGTGAAAGCAATAAACCGTCTCTAAAACAGCGAAAGCAATAAACCGTCTCTAAAACAGTGAAAGCAATAAACCGTCTCTGAAACAGTGAAAGCAATAAACCGTCTCTGAAACAGTGAAAGCAATAAACCGTCTCTAAAACAGTGAAAGCAATAAACCGTCTCTAGCAATAAACCGTCTCTGAAACAGTGAAAGCAATAAACCGTCTCTAAAACAGCGAAAGCAATAATACGTCTCTAAAACAGTGAAAGCAATAAACCGTCTCTAAAACAGTGAAAGCAATAAAACTCATGTCATCTGGCAAGGCTCCAAGATCAATTGCAATATCTGGAGATACGGTATAACCTCAATGGCTCGAACCCGGATGGATCGTTTACCCTCGATGATTCGAACTTTCTTCAGTCCAAATCCTTCCAATAGCTCAAAAAAACAAATATGTAGGGATTTTTTCTTATTTTATCATGGAATTGTATGTTGTGTGTACTCATTAGTCTAATGAGAATGTTAAGTGTACTCATTAGAATCGCTTCGATGAGGCGATTCTAATAGAATCGCCTCATCGAAGCGATTCTAATGAGTACACACAACATACAATCATTGTGTAGAAAATCGAAAAGATTACCCTAAATTATCGCTATTTGCTTCCTGAACTGGTGCCATGATTAACCCTCAGTGGCTCGAACTACCCATGTCTCGAACGAATTTCCATGGTCCCAAAGATGTTCGAGCCATTGAGGTTCGACTGTATCTACAAAGCATGAAGTCCTCCAGTAACAGAGAAACTGACAGGGTTATTTCACATTATGTGGAGAAAAGAAGCCATCCCTCAAGAATTCAAGGCTGCACGAATTATCCTCCTATTCAAACGGAAAGGGAATGCCCTCAAGTCTGTGACAATCGGGGCATCTCTTTATTGTCAATTGCTATTTCGAATTATAATGATGGATATCTATAAATACGGAATAAATAGTAAATCGGCACTCCATAGAAATGTAGGTAAAGTTCGAATATAGGCCGTATTGATCAACTGACTTTGGCGTTAATTGCCCTTGAGTGCAGATTTTTTTTCCAATTCATTCATGGCATTTATAATGGGAGAATGTAACAAGCATATCTTCAAGGCAAGTTGGCCAATTTTGTTCAAATATACCATGTAGCGTCATAGGGCTGGGAGAAAAGTTGTATTAGGTTTTGGGGAAAATCTGGTCAAAAGTGCGGTTACCATGCCAACCAATAGGTCCCATTGACTTTTAATGGTGAACATATTATCCAGATTTTAGGTTTTTACAGATCGGCTTAATACTTGCAAGTAACGCCGACCTCGGTGGCTCAGATGGATGCGCCGTCCGACTGGAGACCAGGAGGTCGCGGGTTCAACCCCCGCCGAGGTCGGCAACATTCTTTCGTGGAGATTGACCATGAAATATTTTCTACGGTGATTCTCCCCCTTCCGCTGATTCAAGAAGGGCTGGCGAAAGAATGTGCACAATACTGGTTAAACGCTTAGAGGACTAAGCCTGCCCAGTAAACGTGTGGTTAGGTAAACTGACCGCGCTCGACATGACCCCATGGGTTGACTGGGCCGTAAAACCTCAACACAAACAAACAAACTTGCAAGTAACTAGGACAGGTATGAAATCTAAGCAAGTTCGATTTTGGCCTGATCCAATTATTAATTATCCGATCAGGCACCAAGTTACTAATTATAGTAACATCTGCCCTTGAGTATAACAAATTGCCCATATACTTAAAATGGAGAAATGTTATCCGGATGATAACTCATTTTTTATCCGATCCTCTTTATACTTGTAGGTGTCCAGTACAGATATGAAATCTAGGTTCGAATATGGACCATATTAGTCAATTAATTGACTTTGGAGTTAGAAGTACACAATTTTTCCCATGCATTTCAAATGGGATAGTGTAACAAGCGAGTTTGTTCAAATTTTACCTTGTAGTATCATAGGGCTGGGATGCAATTTTTTAGCTCACCTGAATCGAATGCTCAGGATGAGCTTTTGTGAGTACTTACCGTCCGTCGTCCGTCCTGTGTCCACATCTTTGAACGATTTCTTTGAAACCCCTAGGCAAATTTCCTTCAAACTTCATGTGGAGCCTTCTGTTAAAGAGGGGTTGAAAATTTATACAAATGGTCACGGTCCGTGAATTAAGATGGCCGCCATGCCCATATATGGTAAAAAAAAAAAAACCTTGAAAATATTCTTCTCCAGAATCAAGAAAGCGTCAAGGCTGAATCTTAGTATATAGCACTGAGGACTCAAGGTCTACCAAGTTTGTTCAAATGATGACCCTAGGTTGATCTTTGGCCTTTTTACGGCAAGGTCAAATTTGATTCCCCGTGAATTTGTATGGGGAAAATGTTGAAAAGTTATTTTCTCAAAATTTATTAAAGACTAACGGCTGAAACTTACAATGTTTGTTTAAAGTAGTAAACCTTTATAGTTACAATCAAGGTTTTGTCCAGTGGGAGTTATCTGCTCTTGACACGGGGCTATATACATGTACAAAATTGTGTTAGTTTTAAATTTCGTCTCTGAAACTGCTTGAGCAATTTTCACCATATTTCGCATGGGGCCGTCTGTTGAAAAGGTATTGACAATTTATTCGAATGGTTCCACCCATTGAACAAGATAGCCGCCATGCCCATATATGGTAAAATCATTTAAAAATCTTCTTCTCCAGAACCAAGAAAGCTTTGAGGCTTAATCTTGGCATATAGCATTGGAGACTCAAGGTCTACCAGGTTTGTTCAAATGATGACCGTAACTTAACCTTTGACCTTTTTACGGTAAGGTCAAATTTGCGTCCCTACACATTTATCTGGGGAAAAAAGTTGAAAAGTCATTTTCTCAAAATGTATGAAAGACTAATGGCTGAAACTTACAACGTATGATAAGACTAGTAAAAAAGTTTTAGTTACAATCAAAATTTTGTCCCATCGGGGTATCTGCCCTTGCCCCTGGGCTATATACTTGTACAAAATTGTGTAATTTTGAAATGTCTTCTTCCACGAAACTGCTCGAGCAGTTTTCACTAGATTTGACATGAGGCTTTCTGTTGAAAGGGTATTGAAAGTTTGTTCAAATTGTTCCGCACCACTGAACAAGATAGCCGCCATGTCCATATATGGTAAAAACACTTAAAAATCTTCTTCTCCAGAACCAAGAAAGCTTTGAGGCTGAATCTTGGTATATAGCATCGGGGACTCAAGGTCTACCAAGTTTGTTCAAATGATGGTCATAGATTAACCACTGACTTTTTACGGCAAGGTCAAATTTGTGCTCTTATACATTTGTATGGGGAAAATGTTGAAAAAACATTTTCTCAATATGTATTAAAGACTAATGGCTGAAACTTACAATGTATGTTTAAAGAAGTAAAACTGTTTAGATACCATCAAAATTTTGGGGGTTATCAGCCCTTGCCCCTAGGCTATATACATTTATAAAATCGTGAAATCTTTAAATGTCTTCTTGTCTGAAATCTCTTGAACAATTTTCGCCAGATTTCACATGAGGCATTCTGTCGAAAGGCTGTTGACATTTTGGTCTTATGGCTCTGCGTCATTGAACAAGATGGCTGCCATGCCCAGATATGGTAAAACATTCTTCTCCAGAAATAAGAAAGCTTTTAGGCTCAATCTTTGTATACGACATCAGGGACTCAAAGTCTTCTAAGTTTGTTCAAATGATGATTTTAGGATGACCGTTGACATTTTCACGGTATGGTCAAATTTGTGTCCTAGTTGCTGTGGCAATACTGGAAGAATTTGCATGGTATCTGCAGATATGCAATAGCTGTTTTTATCAGGTGAGCGAATTGTGTCCCATGGGCCTATTGTTTAAAGACCATCTATTTTATATGTTGCTGTGGCAATACTGGATGAATGTTGCATAGCATCTGCAGATGTGCTAAGACTGTTTTACTCAGGTGAACGAATTGTGGCCCGTGGGCCTCTTTATTATTGCGTCAAGCAATAAGTCTGATAATATAGTAGTACATGTAACTCCAAAACTCTCCGAAAAGTATCATTTGAATACTTTCATGCACTTTGTGAGTGAACCTTTCTTTCTCAACAATACCTATAATTCATTATAAATGTTTGTCATAGCTGAAATACACTGTCCCAATTTTTGAAACTACATATATTGTGTTGTTGTTGTCCTTACCGTATTATCATCAGTTAAATCAATGTGCAGTATCCCCAAGTAGTCAGACACTTTAACTCCTCATCATACTTGTCCTAACAGTTGAATTAGTCCATTTGACTACTTGGTAATTTGTCTAAATTTGCTGGATAGGCGGCAAGCAGTGTAGACCCGGATCAGACGTGGCGTTCTGCGGCGTCTGATCTGGGTCTACAGTGTTAGCTTAAACCTTTCAGTTCGAATACTTATGGTCAATAGGTACACACTATTTAGTCATATCCTTTGCCTGTTTTCACAACTGTCTTGAATCTTGTTTATACACAAGTTTCAGATATTCCCAAACGGAAGCCACTGTTTCCCAATCAGGCACCACCAATTTCATGTGTTTCCGAACGGAGTTCTAGAAAAAATCAGAGTTCCAGAAAAAATTCTAATTTCAAACCCTAAGAATCAACTACGCAAATCATCATCAGGTGCGTGTGGGGTGTGGAGGGCGGTGCGGTGGGTGCGGAGAAGCGAAGGGCAAGAGAACATGCATATCGATAAAATAATTGTCAAGGTTCAATCAGTCACATCAATCGATTGATCGAACGTCCAGTTTTGATGCTGGAGTTAAGGGGACTTTATAAACACGATTTTCTGCCATTTTACAAGGGAGACAACTTTTATGACTTCCTGTTTGTTTTCATGCACGCAATGTCGCTTCAGAAAAGAGATCTACTCTAAAAAGAAAGAATTTGCTCCCACTGGGAGCATATTCTTTCCTTTAAGGGTAGATTTGTTTTCAGAAGGGAGGCAAAACTAATTTGACAGAGTTACCACCAGCCCTGGAAAGTGTATCCATTCCAGGTTAAAACCGATCGCTAACGAAATTTCACTGAAAATCAGCGACCGCTAACGAGATTTCACTGAAAATCAGCGACCAATAACGAGCGGAAAATCAGCGACCACAAAAATATATCTGAAAATCAGCGACCACTAAAGCGAGTTCACTGGAAATCAGCGACCACTAATGAGATCTCTCTGAAAATCAACGACTACTATCGACCACTAAAGAGATTTCACTGAAAATCACCGCCCACTTATGAAATTTCTTTGAAAATCAGCGACCACTTAAGAGATTTAATTGAAAATCAGCGATCACTAACGCGATTTAACTGCATGAAATGTCAAATCCTGTTTTCTGGGGAAAATAAGAAACAAATTCAAAATGTCGTCTGCTGAAAAGTCTACAGCTAAGCGTTAAACTGCAACGATGTTTTTCTTTTCGATTCGCAAGTTACTCCTATGATACTGGTCTGTTCTCAAATTAAAAGTGCATACTGCAACTAATTTGACTGATTAAATTTGCTGATTTGGCACAAGATTAATTGATTCTGCATTATATTACACATTTAATGGAATCTTATCTTGAACAGTGCATAATTTATTAGACCAATTCAATATAAGTCGGACCACCTTGAATAGCTAGTAAGGGATCATGCTTGATTTTTAACCTTTAGCACACTCTGGCGACACATTTACTTTTATCATATTTTATTGCCATCTTTCATGAAAGATGGCATTATATAATTGATAGCTTTGGAGCTCTGCACCTCAGCACCGCCTGCACATTGGATAAAAGCTGACACCAAGGGGTTCTTTTGTCGTTTTGGCCCTAGGTCAATTATTTGATTGAGCCTTTCGGCCTTTTTTAAACCGCCGATATGATTCGTTTATGGATGCATAGGACGGGAGGATGAGGTGCATGGACTTGGTAACATGGCGTCTGCGTATTGCTTGCAGCTGGGAAATATAAGCGAAAGATAAAAGATTAACTTGCTGAAGTTTAAGATAAACACACAACAACATATGGCTTGCAGCATGGAAATAGAAATAGTAGCATCTGATACAAAAGATTACCTGACTGCAGTTTATGATTAGCACACAACAACGTATGGTTTACGATTAGCACACGATAAAAGATTACATTGCTACAATAAATGATGATCATACAACAACGTATGGCTTGCTGCAGGGAAATATTAGCACACGATTAAATTTTAACTTGATGCATCTTATGATTAGCACACATCAGCGTATGTCTATCAACAGAGTAATATTTGCCCATGATAAAAGGTTACCTTGCTGCAGTATATGATTAGCATACATGTGCAACAAGTATGGCTTGCGGCAGTGAAATATTAATAAACAATAAAATATTGTCTTGCTGCGGTACATGATAAGTATACAACTACTTATGTCTGGCAGCAGGGACTTATTAGCACATGATAAAAGATTACCTTGCTACAGTGCATGATTAGCATACAACAACGTATGGCTTGCGGCAGGGAAATATTAGCCCACGATAAAAGATTACCTTGCTGCAGTTTATGATCAGCAGACAGCAACATATGGTTGCGGGGGAAAATATTAACACACGCGACAGGGAAATATTAGCATAGGTTAAAGATTAACTTGCTGCAGTTTATGATCAGCAGACAGCAACATATGGTTGCAGGGAAAAATATTAACACACGCGACAGGGAAATATTAGCATAGGTTAAAGATTAACTTGTACAGTTTATGATCAGCAGACAGCAAAATATGGTTGCAGGGAAAAATATTAACACACACGACAGGGAAATATTAGCATAGATTAAAGATTAACTTGCTGCAGTTTATGTTCAGCAGACAGCAACATATGGTTGCAGGGAAAATTATTAACACACACGACAGGGAAATATAAGCATAGGTTAAAGATTATCTTGCTGCAGTTTATGATCAGAGACAGCAACATATGGTTGCGGGGAAAAATATTAACACACACGACAGGGAAATATAAGCATAGGTTAAAGATTATCTTGCTGCAGTTTATGATCAGCAGACAGCAACATATGGTTGCAGGGAAAAATATTAACACACACGACAGGGAAATATAAGCATAGGTTAAAGATTATCTTGCTGCAGTTTATGATCAGAGACAGCAACATATGGTTGCAGGGAAAATTATTAACACACACGACAGGGAAATATAGGCATAGGTTAAAGATTATCTTGCTGCAGTTTATGATCAGCAGACAGCAACATATGGTTGCGGGGAAAAATATTAACACACGCGACAGGGAAATATTAGCATAGGTTAAAGATTATCTTGCTGCAGTTTATGATCAGCAGACAGCAACATATGGTTGCAGGGACAAATATTAACACACACGACAGGGAAATATAAGCATAGGTTAAAGATTATCTTGCTGCAGTTTATGATCAGCAGACAGCAACATATGGTTGCAGGGAAAAATATTAACACACGCGACAGGGAAATATTAGCATAGGTTTAAGATTATCTTGCTGCAGTTTATGTTCAGCAGACAGCAACATATGGTTGCAGGGAAAAATATTAACACACGCGACAGGGAAATATTAGCATAGGTTAAAGATTATCTTGCTGCAGTTTATGATCAGCAGACAGCAACATATGGTTGCAGGGAAAAATATTAACACACGCGACAGGGAAATATTAGCATAGGTTAAAGATTATCTTGCTGCAGTTTATGATCAGCAGACAGCAACATATGGTTGCAGGGAAAAATATTAACATACGCGACAGGGAAATATTAGCATAGGTTAAAGATTAACTTGCTGCAGTTTATGATCAGAGACAGCAACATATGGTTGCAGGGAAAATTATTAACACACGCGACAGGGAAATATTAGCATAGGTTAAAGATTAACTTGCTGCAGTTTATGATCAGAGACAGCAACATATGGTTGCAGGGAAAATTATTAACACACGCGACAGGGAAATATAGGCATAGGTTAAAGATTATCTTGCTGCAGTTTATGATCAGCAGACAGCAACATATGGTTGCAGGGAAAAATATTAACACACGCGACAGGGAAATATTAGCATAGGTTAAAGATTAACTTGCTGCAGTTTATGATCAGAGACAGCAACATATGGTTGCAGGGAAAATTATTAACACACACGACAGGGAAATATAGGCATAGGTTAAAGATTATCTTGCTGCAGTTTATGATCAGCAGACAGAAACATATGGTTGCAGGGGAAAATATATAACACACGACAGGGAAATATAAGCATAGGTTAAAGATTATCTTGCTGCAGTTTATGATCAGCAGACAGCAACATATGGTTGCAGGAGGGAAATATTAGCACACGATAAAAGATCATTGTGCTGCAGTATAAAATGTGCTTGTAACACAAACATGATAAGGAGTAAAGGTGTCCGAATATTTAGGCTAGAAAATACAGTAAGTAAAAATATCACTTACATAAAACGGGTAATCGTCGGATGCAGAATGAATACATCTCGAAGGAGACCACTCTGATCAGAATGTAACATCCCCCTTCTAAACTGAGACTACCCTTATGGAAAGATACCACCCCCCTTCCCCACCTCCAAACCCCCCCCCCCCCCCCCACACACACACACACATAAGGGTTTCATATACCAGGGAATCAAACTCTCTTCTACTTGGATGGTCTCCCCTAAAAGGGTGGCAAAATCTTTCCGATAACAGTACTTTCCCTTTGAGATACACTAACCCATCTGAAATATCGTTGTAATTTATTTGCCCGAAATGACATTCTTTGTATAGATAGAGAGTTCTTCAGTTGCAATAGGAATTGCATGACCATCAACAGTTAAACTCTCTGACACACACATGCGGGTCTGGATTAAATTTTAAAACGCACTTCTCGTTTCACACGGGTCGCGCCATGCGAAAACGGGTCTTCGGGCACATGCGGACAGTGAAGTCCCTGATCAGCCTGCGCATATGAGCAGGCTGGTCAGGGCCTTCACTGTCAGCTAACAGAATCTTTGAATACTTCAGAATGTATGCATGGAGAGCAAATGCCATCATGATACTCTGCGTATGCGCAGGATGACATGAGTATGCGCATTCTGCGCATGTTCTAAGGCACTTTTTCGCATGACGCGGCCAGTATTAGCCATTGCACAGGAAAAGGTACAATATGGAATATATCTGGGCCGCAACGTGAGAAAATGTACCATCGGATCCTGATGGGAGGGGGTATAGCGTGTGAGGTGGAGGTGAGGTACTCGGTCATTCAACAGGTGTGTATGTGTCATCGAGAATTTAGAAATGTGCATCCTTCGAAGCTGATTATCCATCCAAACGTGGCTGCATTTGGAGCTTTGTAAAGTGAAAATTGGGAGTTTTTAAGAACATTTTTCTAAATAAATGACGGGGTCTTTTGGTGCTGACTTGCTCATAAAATGAATTCTTTCATGCGTCTCTAGTTAAACGAGGCGGGGTCATTTCCCCGGGTGCAAATCCATTCGCATAATACAGGACTACCCTCACGTTCATCCTCACGGGATTCGAATATGTGGACAGTTTTTATACGATTCTTCGCTGAGAACTTTATAGCCAGCCAAGGATCTTATGTTTCTTCATTTGGTTAGAGAAGACTGGTCAGATTGCGCAAAAGCGCAGACTGATCTGAAACTTCCATGGGCATATGTATCCGAAGGTGCGTTTTCTTATTTTGTGGCTCATATAACGTTACAATGTACACACGGACTGGTATGTATTAACCAAGCGGGCACATGACGTTAATGCGAAGTTTGAAGGACTCAAACGGAACAAAGCTTACCACACTTACTGTACTACCTTTACTGTTCGGACGCCTATCCCAGCTGGCTCAGAATGTTGAAAGAACGTCGATCGATTTAACGTTGATTCAATGCCTTGACGTCGATTCAACGTTGAATCGACCTTGTTTCAACGTTGTGTGCCTGCTGGGATACTTGTTTCAGTTGATTGAGTTGCATCAATTCAGTGAACTTTCGGTCCTACACGACCGTGTCGTCGAAAAAGGGCCACAGAATACGAGTACGTCACAGTGGCTGAGTTTATGGAAGCAAGTAATCGATATTACGATCATGATCGGTCGTACTTGATCGCAGACCTGGCCATGATAATCAATGACAAAAGGAACCGTGTGGTCTAACATATGTTGTTGATGTTTTTTTTTTTTTTTTTTTTTGTTTTTGTTTTTTTTGTTGTTGTTGTTTTTTGTTGTTGTTGTTTTTTTTGTTGTTGTTTTTGTTGTTGTTGTTTTTGTTTTTTTGTTGTTGTTTTTTTTTTGCTTCTTTTTGTGTTATTGTTTGTTGTTTGTTTGTTTGAGGTTGGTTGGTGGTTGGTTGGTTGTTGAAGAAAGTTGGTGAAGAGTTATCTGAGATGGAAGATTTAGACAAATAATGCATTTTTTCATCAAAAAATCGGATATCCAGAGGCCCATGGGCCATAATGCTTACCTGGTCAACTACTGTAAAAGCTAATACTCTCAACGACCCTGCAAAGTTTCAGTTTTACCCTCATATTTTTTCACAATTTTGTGAAATCATATGTTTAATATAAAACTACTCAAGGAATATTTCTTTAAAACGTTTGTCAAAATACAGAGCAAGACAGAAAAGGGCCTATGTTCATTTTTCGCGTTATGTGTCATTGAAAACTAAGCTGCTACAGCAACGAAAGCACACTAACAACTGGCAATACAAAACATTTTTGTAGAGGCGATGTTCTTAACATTTCTGTAAAGTATCAATTTAATCGTCTATATGGCTTCTGAGGAGATGCTCTTTTTTATGCCGCTTGAACAGAATTCGTATGTTTGGTAGAGGACTACTCATGGAACATTTCTATTAAACGTTTGTCAAAATATCTGCATTGAGGTAGAAAAAAGACCTAATTATAGGTCCACGGAAACTTTAAGTTGCAATAGCGACGAAAGCACACGAGCAACGGCAACAAAAGCTTTTGTAGAACGTAATTTATGAACATTTCTTGAAAGTTTCAGCTTCATCCCCCTTATCACGCATACCAAATGAATGAATGCGTAACCATCGGTTAAGAACGTGAAACAATTAGAGTGACATCGGTTAGGCACTCGATGACTCAAAAAGGTAAACAAACTTTGCATTTTCTGTGTTTCATGAGCGATATAAATGTTTTGAGGAAATTATTTGAAAAAACGGGGAACTACATTCAACAGCTCATTGATATCGGCGTCTGTGGAGTAAATCTCAGACTACCTACTTCACGAATATTGACTGAATTATTTTTCGCGTGCTGAAGGTATACCGAAAGCCATAGAAAACATGTGAAAATTCGTGCTGTTTATTGCTCTTTATTTAATTTTGTGCTTTGCTAGAAGTTCAGCATATCATCACATACACACGATAGACACATATGATTATTTGTGTTATGGATATTTTGGTTGTCAATGCAGTATTGTTGAGAAATCGCCACGGGAAGGGTCGAAAATGGGTGATTACGTATAAGAACTAAATAAATAAAAACAAAACTTACAGCTCTAATGCAAAACCACTCATTTTCGACCCTTACCGTGGCGATTTCTCAACAATGATGCAATGACAACAAAACTATCCATAACACAAGTAATCATATGTGTCTATCGTGTGCGTGATGATATGCTGAACTTCTAGCAAAGCGCAAAATTAAGTAAATACGATAAACATCACGAATTTCTATGGGGTTTTTTCTATGGCTTTCAGTACATCTTCAGCATGTGAAAAATAATTCAGCCAATATGCGTGAAGTAGGCGGTCTGAGATTTACTCCACAGACGCCGATATCAATGGGCGGTTGAATGTAATTCCCCGTTTTTCCAAATAATTTCCTCAAAACATTTATATCGCTCAAGAAACACATAAATACCTTTTTTGAGCCATCGAATGCCTAACCGATGTCGCTCTAATTGTTTCACGTGCTTAACCGATGGTTAAGCATTCATTCGTTTGGTAGGCGTGTTATGGCTTCTGAGGAGAAGATCTTTTTTATTATTCTTTCGCAAATTGAATGTTTCGGTTGCCATGGCAACAAACCAAATTCAGCGGTTTGGACACTATCCATATGTAACGTAGGGAAATATTCAAGGAACATTTTTTTTAATATCTCCAATCAGACAGCATTAAAGGACAATTTCCGCTTTTCCATTATAAGCCAATGGCAACTATAAGTTACCATAGCAACCAGAGTTCTTGAGCCTAATGGGCTCAGGTAAGCTAAAAACTAAGGAAGCTAAACATGTAGGCCGGTCGGCATTGGTTTACCTATTCTTCCCCCTCCATCTCCCACCCCATTCTCCCCACCCCGGTGGTATTTTTGTAGACCATGTTTTTCATAAAGCCTATTGCATGTTGGGGCATTTTGCAGCATCTGGCGATGGGTGCATTACCTAGTAACAGCCTGTTACATTGGTTACCCCTACAAAACATGTATTACCATAGGAAACTATCAAACCTATGAGAATTGGAATAAATGTAATTATATGTTCCAACTAAATATATGAAGTTACAGCACAGTCCACTAGCTACAAAATGAAATGTATAAAAGTTCTTTTTGGTCCTACATGGCGTTACTTATGTTACATTTTCTACTGTACCCTTTAGAAATTAGTGTTTTAGTTCAAATTGTTCATTTTCTTAGACTGTGCATTATCCATATGACCTTAGCTTTGTAATTTATGATAAGATATTTAAGTATTTTTTTCCAAAGCTGCAAACATTATCCCTCTAGCTTTTATACTCCGTTATTGGGCGTTAAGCAAAGTCACCCAACTGTGAAATGTAATACTGAAAAAAATCACATTTTACTTATTAGCACATCAAATGCAGCCTATAAGTTGTACCAGTAAAGTGAATTCTTATTATAGCAATATATCTGAGTAATATGAGATACGTAGGTGCATTAAAACTTCTCTCTGCCATATCATTCTGCCCATAGTAACGTAGGTAACACCTAAAATATCTGCATACTCTGGGTTTTTGTGGTTTTCTGTATGTTAGTTTGGTTAAAGTATTTAGTGCCTCTGTTATGTATGATTTAGAAGTTTTTGTAAGCATTTCCAAAACTGCAGATTTAATGCCGCTATTCTTTGTCAGTTACTTACATTCAATACTGATAACAGTAAAGTTGCTATCTGCATCAAGACCACTTTTGCATAAAATACTGAATACTGCCCTGAAGTTGTATGTAAGGCAAATGCTTATAATTTCTTTATGGCTAAATAAAATGTCTACAGAAGAATTATATGTAAGACCCTAACATGACTTTGCTTGATAACTTATCAATGGTGACATATGTAACACTTTGTCTTAATTTTAAGGGATTGTTGTTTCTGTAAAGGTATTTACCTATACTTTAATCTCTTAAACTATTACTCAGTTTTAGATTATTTTTTTTCAGAATAAAAGTATAAAAATGACATTTTTGCCTTATTTATTCTGTTACTTTATCAGGCGTGTTATATAGATAATATTTATCTGCAGTCTAGCTTACCAATGCATATCAACTCAAGAACTTTATTGATATATTAAGAGGATCCAAATTATAATTTGCTACACGAATTTTTGTTTATGTTTTTTGCTTACGACCTCCAAACTCTATTTAAAAACTTGGCACATCATGCAGTTTACCACAAATTCTTTGTGTTATATGTTTAATGTAGGCAACATAAAACATTATTTCTGATTCAACAATATTGACACAAGCGTATTTTCAAGCCATGAAGTGCAATTATTTAATACCAGAGTAGTATTTACATGTAGGCCTGATTAAACAAACTGTTCGCTATCATAAGCTGCCGCAGGACAAATAGGGCCTGTGAACACAGCGATGACCGGTCAGTGTCTTCTCTTTGCGCTCAATGAATAGCTAAGGAACCCAGCTTTCTTCATGCAGACGGCAAAGACTGGTCAGACTGAGCGGACAACCAGGCTGATCTAAATCTTTGCCAGGTGCACAAGTCAATAGTTAGTTTTGTCATGCTGAGGCTAAAATGAATTAAGATAAAATAAATCATATTATACTTTGCCTTACGGTAGTATGATTTTCCCAAAAAAACAAACAGTGTTGCTTTTCCCTTAAATATACAGAAAACAATAAGCCATAAAGATAAGTGTGTAAGACTAGGCAAATT